>OX388205.1:17695614-18895614 GCA_947578815.1 Epinotia ramella
CACCCTAACATATGGTCGAGGGAGGCGATGGCTGAGATACGCGTCATACTCGTGAACGGGTGCTGTTTGTGGAGTTCGGTCAGTTCATGTTTGCAAGGACGACAAGCATAAATTCATTCCACTTTTCTGTGGAAACGATATGAGAGATTTCACTTGATTGTATCTGGGGGCACGGCAGTGCCCCCGCCAAGTCGAGCAAAACAGCGGCACGGCCGTACCATCCTTTTCTCGATGGACTTCATTACTTTTATTACTTAGTTTTTGACAGAACTCTAAATACCTATTGTTTCTACAAGAGCATTCAAGCCTGGAGAGCTATACCAGGACTGAAACATTCCAAGGCGCTTATTAGAGCCTTTAGCAAAAAGGCGTCTTCTGATGCCTTGCCGCTAAGCAGGAACCGTCTACGCATGTTGGTAAGGGTGCTCACAGGGCATTGTCGCCTAACCAAGCACATGCAAAGGTTAGGACTATGTGACACAAGTGCAGACTCTGCCTTGAAGCGGAGGAGACGCCTACACACTTCCTAACCGATTGCCCCTGCCTTATGCGCAGCCGTTAACTCCATTCTGGGAAAACGGGTCTCTATTGTTTCCCATACAATTTAAGATCCGATTTTTTCAGTCCATAACGTTTTCCACCATATTTTTTTCTAGTCATATTGTCGAAAGTCATAAAATTTAACAATATAAATTGGAGTTCCCATTTTTGCAGGTCATCATTATTGTTAGTCATAAAATTGGTTAGCCATAACATTCAATGTCCCGGTGGTATGCAATTACATAATAACAATATAGCAGGCAATAATCTAGTTTATAATAATTGTTGTAAGGTCTTTTTTCCCAAGTCATAATGATTGGTAGTCATCTGATTAGTTAGTCATATCCTGTGGTCATATCATTCAATGTCATGGTAGTGTCACCCTTCATAATGTTAAAGCCTATAAACACACTACCAGAAAAATAATAAAATTTTAACTACCGAATGTTACTGAACGCGTTCTTCCAGACTGCTTTATAATTAATGTGGGTACTTAGGCAAAAATAAAGACGGTATGGAGTGATGCGATTGAAAGGTATCTTTATGCCGCTCACTGTTTTGCTTAGAGATCGCAAATATGACGGACAAGGGGGAATGTGATAAGATGTACTGCGATTTCAAAAAAAAAAAAACTGTACTTGTAAAAATGTTGATGTATGTCGTGTCATTATTGGTTCTGGCGCTTCGCCGACCGCTACCGCGGCACGCTCGCTTCGCTCGCTCAGCTCGCGCGCTTAGGGTCGCAGTACAACTAACACTCCTCCTCGCTTCGCTCGTCGTCGTACCTACACCGGCCTGCCTTAAAGCTCCAATATCTTGGCCATTTTTAATTTCAGAGCGAAAATTCTGTGCGATAAAAATATAAGAAGTACATGCCATAATGACACCGCACAGTAGTACCTAGTACAGTCAGCATCACATAGTTAGTAGCAGCCAAAGTATCCAAATATATCGTAACACTTCCTTATTCTTATAGTAATAAAGACGTGTTCCGATATATTTGGCTACTTTGGCTGCTACTTACTATATGATGCTGACTGTACCCCCTTCAAATGTATGTCTGGAAATGTTTCTGAGTAATCATCTATATGACTATGGATGTTATAGATTTGGTCTCTTAGACGTAATTCACTTTAGGCATTAAAACGATATGAATAACAACCATTAGTACGTTGAAATATATGCCTCAGAATATTTATGAATAATTATCGATAGACCTTTGATCGTTATGGACATCAATTTTCTGACTTTTGTGATTATAGTACTTAATATTATAGGTCATTAATGTAAGAACTATAAAGCGTTATACTTAACAAAAAATATGACTTGTTTATGTCTATAAATTATATGGATATAAATTTCTGACTATCGAAATTCGGAACAAGTTTATGGGAAACAAAGGGATCCCGTTTTCAGCATTGTGGTATGTTTTTGTAATAATAAGCATTTTAAGAAACATGGGAAAACTTTTAAAATGACCCTGAGCCCAGGACAGATGAAAATAAGGTTGGGGTCAGTTGAAACAACTAAGATTAAAATTAAAATGAAATTATTATAATCGCTTAAATAATTGATTTTTTGTAAAATATATTACCTGATATCGTACTTACGAATGTAACAAAATTTAGTCCCAATTGACTTTAACACACCCATAACTTAGTACTTATTTTGGTAACAATACCTACTTACAATAAAGATAGAAAATATTTATTGTCACACAAACAGATACATAAGCAAAACTACAATAACAAGATTATTTGTGTGACAAAAGGAACGAATTCAGCATGTGCTTTGACAGTAATTGCGGGCTGTGCAGTTCGTCCCCTTTTCACTCATACCACTGGCCACATTGACTGCTAATGCGGGTCGAGTTAGAAGTTAGAACAAAAAACAAATAAAATATAAATACAAATTAATACAAATAATGATCAACTATAATTTTTTTGTCCATTTTTCCCATTTTCTACTCGTATTATTTTAGTATTATGTTCTTTCGTGGTATTCTTGTACAGACTGTCCAAGTATTTTTGAATGTTTTATGTACATGAAAAAGACATACCTAGCCAAATTGTTCTGTTTTTTTTGTTTGAACTGCCCCGCGCTCTTTGTAAATATTCAATTATGTATAAAATATCGGAAGTGTCTGGGTACGAATAAGATAGTATAAAATCTACTAGAATATCTATACTTATAGTGGTTAACGCAATATTTAAAAAGTGATCATTTGTTTTTGATTTATAAACAAAATAATATCCCCAAAAATTCTTACTCCATGTGGTGAAAAAGCAATATATCCTCGTAAAAAAATCACATGGGTTCGATTCCGCTGTTAGACAAGTCCCGACACTAAAGCAATTGTTTTCTCAGTTAGCATATCAAGTATCAAGATTAGGATATACTACTAATTTAAGACGTTTGACACATTTGACTGTTGCCATATAAATAGTTTTCAATAAATCTCAGGCTCATCTTTGATTAGCCAGACTCCCATGTCAAGTTTACTATTGACCGCCACCGCAGGCCGTGCCAGTGTGTTCCACGATTTACACATATTAAATTGACAAGTAGTCATTTTAAGGGCATTTACACACTTAGCAATTTGTCACAACAATTTAATATAGTAAGAATGAGACAACAATACATACCTTTCATACTAACTGCAGCAACTTGGTGTGAAAAAGTAGGTACATCCTTTGTAATTACACTTAATACCTAAAACTATCAAAGCTAAAGCTCTGATTTATTTTTCTCTACTCTCTTAATATACTCGTATCTTAGGAAATGGAGTTATTAAAATTTCTCATTTTTCCTTAACTTTGAAGCAGAAAAGTTGGGAACAAGGAAGCTGGCACCAAATTTTATTCCTAATTTTTGTCGTTTCACGCTCTTTAAAGGCAAAGAACTGAAATAACACGCCTCAGAAGTCTCTTCGAAATAGTTGGGAATTTTATAGTAGTTATTTACTTCAATAATTTTTATGTCGTAGACGTATTTGATGACGTGACAATTGGTAAGTGTCCGTATGTTAAAAATAACTAACCTAGTGTAGGTAAATGGATAGTAAACCATCAAATTATTATAATAAAGTAAGTATAAGATACAAAATATAATTTAAATCATAAAAAGTGAATATCTAGAATAGTATGCATTTTTTTTAATGTCCAAATTTAAAGCTACCAATACAAACAAAATTGTACGACAAACATGGACCTAAACGCAGTACTGAGCGACCCAAACAGCAATTTACTTGATTTTCCAAACAACAGTTAATACAAATATAAAACTGTCACTTCATACTTTTATGTCAATTAGTATGAAGCGTTTCATACTAATTTACATGCAGGTATCGAGGGAAACGAGAAGGCCGATGAACTTGCACGAGGGGGGGCGAAGGGGTCGCACTGCGGACCAGAGCCGTTCTGTGGCATCCCCAAAAGTCTGCTGAACTAGAAAGAAGAAAGAAAATACGTTTGTTAACGTCTTCACTACACCTTACAATTCAATAGAGAAGTGTACAAAACAACGACGATAAAAGGGACCCACTCAGTATGATGCCGCGGCGCTGGTCTTCCGTGGGGACCTGCCTTAATACTACGAATGACGACACACAAAAATACGTTTTTTTAAATAAACAAAACTATAACTAGCAACACCTGCAGCAACTCGTAATTACCATTCAAAACATTTTCTATTGCCCACGCCAATGTGTACTTGTGTAGTGACACGAACAGGTAAGAAAATTAAAACTATAAAATATAACAAATAATGCCATTGCAATAAATAAATAAAGATCACTGAAATAAAAAAAAACCAAACAGCTTATGCGTTCTCTTAAAAGTAATGCCCTACATTTGAATTTTAATTATTCGGTGTTTTCAGCGCACGAACAAGAGGAGGTAAGTTATTCCAGTACTTCGTGGCGGCGCATCAAAAAGCTGCTGCGAAATAAATGTAGCTGAATGCTCGCCAGGACAGACCAGCTACAGGAACCTAGAGGATCTGACTTCCGCATCTGGATTTGTGTGCCCAGATCACCTTATAGGAGAGACGAGGGCAACAGTCAGTTTAATAAAAATTACAACACTAAACATAGGAGGCCGGATGCAATTTTTGATGCGTAAACATTTTCAGAATACCTTTTCGATTTGTGTACGGTGTACACGTGTGAGGGGAAATTTTGAAGCACCAACGAGCGCAAGCGTTTTGAACTCATTGCATCAACCTTGCGTACGTGCTAGCAGTCGCGGTCCGTACACAGTGTCGCAGTATGTGTTTGGGTTGTCGCCTTCCCTAACATATGGTCGAGGGAGGCGATGGCTGAGATACGCGTCATACTCGTGAACGGGTGCTGTTTGTGGAGTTCGGTCAGTTCATGTTTGCAAGGACGACAAGCATAAATTCATTCCACTTTTCTGTGGAAACGATATGAGAGATTTCACTTGATTGTATCTGGGGGCACGGCAGTGCCCCCGCCAAGTCGAGCAAAACAGCGGCACGGCCGTACCATCCTTTTCTCGATGGACTTCATTACTTTTATTACTTAGTTTTTGACAGAACTCTAAATACCTATTGTTTCTACAAGAGCATTCAAGCCTGGAGAGCTATACCAGGACTGAAACATTCCAAGGCGCTTATTAGAGCCTTTAGCAAAAAGGCGTCTTCTGATGCCTTGCCGCTAAGCAGGAACCGTCTACGCATGTTGGTAAGGGTGCTCACAGGGCATTGTCGCCTAACCAAGCACATGCAAAGGTTAGGACTATGTGACACAAGTGCAGACTCTGCCTTGAAGCGGAGGAGACGCCTACACACTTCCTAACCGATTGCCCCTGCCTTATGCGCAGCCGTTAACTCCATTCTGGGAAAACGGGTCTCTATTGTTTCCCATACAATTTAAGATCCGATTTTTTCAGTCCATAACGTTTTCCACCATATTTTTTTCTAGTCATATTGTCGAAAGTCATAAAATTTAACAATATAAATTGGAGTTCCCATTTTTGCAGGTCATCATTATTGTTAGTCATAAAATTGGTTAGCCATAACATTCAATGTCCCGGTGGTATGCAATTACATAATAACAATATAGCAGGCAATAATCTAGTTTATAATAATTGTTGTAAGGTCTTTTTTCCCAAGTCATAATGATTGGTAGTCATCTGATTAGTTAGTCATATCCTGTGGTCATATCATTCAATGTCATGGTAGTGTCACCCTTCATAATGTTAAAGCCTATAAACACACTACCAGAAAAATAATAAAATTTTAACTACCGAATGTTACTGAACGCGTTCTTCCAGACTGCTTTATAATTAATGTGGGTACTTAGGCAAAAATAAAGACGGTATGGAGTGATGCGATTGAAAGGTATCTTTATGCCGCTCACTGTTTTGCTTAGAGATCGCAAATATGACGGACAAGGGGGAATGTGATAAGATGTACTGCGATTTCAAAAAAAAAAAAACTGTACTTGTAAAAATGTTGATGTATGTCGTGTCATTATTGGTTCTGGCGCTTCGCCGACCGCTACCGCGGCACGCTCGCTTCGCTCGCTCAGCTCGCGCGCTTAGGGTCGCAGTACAACTAACACTCCTCCTCGCTTCGCTCGTCGTCGTACCTACACCGGCCTGCCTTAAAGCTCCAATATCTTGGCCATTTTTAATTTCAGAGCGAAAATTCTGTGCGATAAAAATATAAGAAGTACATGCCATAATGACACCGCACAGTAGTACCTAGTACAGTCAGCATCACATAGTTAGTAGCAGCCAAAGTATCCAAATATATCGTAACACTTCCTTATTCTTATAGTAATAAAGACGTGTTCCGATATATTTGGCTACTTTGGCTGCTACTTACTATATGATGCTGACTGTACCCCCTTCAAATGTATGTCTGGAAATGTTTCTGAGTAATCATCTATATGACTATGGATGTTATAGATTTGGTCTCTTAGACGTAATTCACTTTAGGCATTAAAACGATATGAATAACAACCATTAGTACGTTGAAATATATGCCTCAGAATATTTATGAATAATTATCGATAGACCTTTGATCGTTATGGACATCAATTTTCTGACTTTTGTGATTATAGTACTTAATATTATAGGTCATTAATGTAAGAACTATAAAGCGTTATACTTAACAAAAAATATGACTTGTTTATGTCTATAAATTATATGGATATAAATTTCTGACTATCGAAATTCGGAACAAGTTTATGGGAAACAAAGGGATCCCGTTTTCAGCATTGTGGTATGTTTTTGTAATAATAAGCATTTTAAGAAACATGGGAAAACTTTTAAAATGACCCTGAGCCCAGGACAGATGAAAATAAGGTTGGGGTCAGTTGAAACAACTAAGATTAAAATTAAAATGAAATTATTATAATCGCTTAAATAATTGATTTTTTGTAAAATATATTACCTGATATCGTACTTACGAATGTAACAAAATTTAGTCCCAATTGACTTTAACACACCCATAACTTAGTACTTATTTTGGTAACAATACCTACTTACAATAAAGAAAGAAAATATTTATTGTCACACAAACAGATACATAAGCAAAACTACAATAACAAGATTATTTGTGTGACAAAAGGAACGAATTCAGCATGTGCTTTGACAGTAATTGCGGGCTGTGCAGTTCGTCCCCTTTTCACTCATACCACTGGCCACATTGACTGCTAATGCGGGTCGAGTTAGAAGTTAGAACAAAAAACAAATAAAATATAAATACAAATTAATACAAATAATGATCAACTATAATTTTTTTGTCCATTTTTCCCATTTTCTACTCGTATTATTTTAGTATTATGTTCTTTCGTGGTATTCTTGTACAGACTGTCCAAGTATTTTTGAATGTTTTATGTACATGAAAAAGACATACCTAGCCAAATTGTTCTGTTTTTTTTGTTTGAACTGCCCCGCGCTCTTTGTAAATATTCAATTATGTATAAAATATCGGAAGTGTCTGGGTACGAATAAGATAGTATAAAATCTACTAGAATATCTATACTTATAGTGGTTAACGCAATATTTAAAAAGTGATCATTTGTTTTTGATTTATAAACAAAATAATATCCCCAAAAATTCTTACTCCATGTGGTGAAAAAGCAATATATCCTCGTAAAAAAATCACATGGGTTCGATTCCGCTGTTAGACAAGTCCCGACACTAAAGCAGATAATTTCCTTCCTCGAGACCTACTCGTAGGTGAGAGAGAGTGTGATGTGATGAGAAAACGAAAGAGGTTTCGATATCATCTTTGAGCTTTCTTTGAGTGACTAGGTTTTGAGTGGTTGTCAATGTTAGTCAGCATTTTTTGCACTATTTGGTGTGGTTAGTTTTATTCATTCAAGGAATTACATTTATTTTCCCCTCACTGTCTTGGAAAGCCGTCTTTTACCCTTTAAAACCAGTGAGCAAAAACGCATTTTATCCACTTAGTGGGGAAAGTAATTTGACCTTGGAGCGTGTTTAAGTAGCTTTTGAGACTTTCGACAGGTAACAAAACGTAAAACACTCATAATACAACATTTTCACAGATGATGTATTTCTGTTGCCGCTATAACAACAAATACTTAAAAACAGAATAAAATAACTATTTAAGAACTTTTAAAGAATTGCTTGTTGACTTCATTCAGGCTGGGTCTCAAAATGTATGGGAAAATTAAAACCCGACTCGCACGTGACCTAAATTCCACTTGATATTACTTAACGTTATTATTACTATTTATTACTGTTAAAAAAATATAAATATTATTATTTAAATTAAATAAAGTTGTTTTGCATGTTGCACGGGTGCAAATGTATTTTACTTCTCGTGTGTTGTTTCTTACCGCGTTGCAAGAACAAATATTAGATAAACGGCAACAAATTAACATAATATCCTGTCGTGTAACGATTGTTTACATGTAAGTTAATTGACCCAGTCACCTGTTTAGGGTTGGCACAAGGCACAAGTAGGGTCATTTCGCTGGTTACGCGACCACCTTCGGTTAGCGACCACCTGAAGGAGAAGGTTTTTCTATTGAAGATAACATCAATTCTACACACCTCATTGAGACAATTACTTGTACATGCATTTTTTTGTTGTTTTAGAATAGAAATCTATTAAAAAACCGAGAAAATATCCTTTCAGTTCACCAACTCAGCTTAAATTAGGTGGTCGCTAACCGGCGAAATGACCCTAGTTTTTTGCATGAATGTTTAAAAGGCTATAAGTTGAAAACGGCTAAACGTATTTACATAGTTTGTATGGGGGAAATATAGTGCTAAGGCTAAACTATCTCCCATTTCCGCAAAGGTCCCTCGTGGACTTCCACGCTGTAAAATAGTATTGTATATGTTAGTCTTTAAGGTTTTTAACTATGGGCCTAAGTTGCCTGAAATAAATGGTTATTATTATTATGATAATTATGGGAAAAATATGTCAAAAATAATTAAAATGTTACCCTGTCGTAACGTGAGTAGGCCAGACTTTGCAGCGTTGTGTTCAGCATTTCGTACGTACCTGTAACAAAAATAACTGTGTAGTGGAGTATATTGTCAGAGGTTCCAAGCTGAATATGAATGTATACTAAGTTTTATTGAAGTTGACGAAATTGCAACAAAGTAGAGCATTGAAAAAGCAACTCTTCCATCCAAGGTTAAAGATTCAAGTCCAATGACAGTTTTATAAAAAAGCTTTAAGAGTCCGCAGTAAGCTCTCTCTCGACAGTCTAGGAGTTAAGCTTGTTTCAAATGACCCGCGTACCTATTGACCCCAGTGTCCCCTACTTGACCCAATATTCAAACCAAAATTGCCAATAAATATTGCTTTTAAGTAAGCAGGGGGCTTATTTCAGACACTATAAGCGGGCTGCTAAATAACAAGGGACTACCAACGTAGACAATGTGATCAAGTTTACAATTTTGTATTATTCCCAATCCAGTACACTTATACTAGTGGGTAATGGGTCTGCGAGCTGGTAGAATTCGCAAACCTGTCTTTTTTTTACAAGCTTTATATTAACTTGACTTGTTCATATGTAAGTATAAAAGTAAGTATGTATGTAAGTAAGTTGTCCGTCAAATCATAGTAGAAAGAGTGCAAAGTATGTTATCTTCATACAAACGTACCGCGCGCGGCTTGTATGTGTGCGCCATAGTATCTATGCGTTGCCGCACGCACACTCAAACAAAATCTCGACCCGTTTCACAGTGCGCCAGTCGAGACCCACTTCCCGGTGACCGATTGAGCTGAAATTTTGGGTATAAGTATAGTTTGGATGACATTTCAATATTATGGTACCATCGAGCTGATCTGATGATGGAGACAGAAGGTGGCCATAGGAACTCCGTAATAAAACCACATAACCCCATCGAGTTTGAACTCGTTAGAATCGTCTCAATGAGCAGTTGATGATGGTATACAGAAAAGTACAGTCGGCAATAAAAGCTTGTAAGTACCAAAAATGAAATTTTTGACAGGAACTTATTTCCGAAAAAGTGACTCGACAAAAAACCTGTTTACAACATTTCACGAGAATTCCTTGACAAATGCGACCTATAGGTACAGGAGAACCCGCTGGTCACCCGTCACGAAACTAGACCAATACCTATACCTACGCTTAGTTATTACGCATCGCGGTGTCAAGATATATTTGTTGTTGAGCGTTGAGGTGAGCATAAAACAAGTTACAGAATTTGGGGGCAGGGGACAGACACCGGACGCCGGCCGGAGAAACTATGTTCGGCCCAAGCTGAAGAATAGAACTGCGTTCGCTTCGGTTGACAAGCAATATCTGTTTCCAGGTCTTTGATGTTACATTTCCCTTTGATGAACTGCTTTGCGAATCACTAGATCGTCGAAGTTGCTTACTAGACGTGAGCTTGATTCATTCTGTATATTTTAAACAGGGTGTTTTTTTTAACCGTCTTAGAGCCAAAGCCCAGCTAATGTATATGTCGGCGGCCGATCGTAAAATCCGGCAGATCACGAAATTCCAAGGCATATCGTGAAACGCCGCCATTTCATGATTTGGCTAAAGGACATCCGCCATATCATTCAAATATCACCATTTAATGATTTGCCTAGTGACGTTTAGGCAGATCATGAACTTCCTAGGAATGTCATGAAATTCCTAGGCATATCATGAAACGCCGGCATATCGTTCAATACTCACCGTTATACGTAAGTAGGGTGTCCAAAATTGAATTAGGTAAATTAAAAAAAATAAGAAGTGCGGACTGATAATCTCCAGCGAGTAGACGCCACCCCGCTGCGCGGGGTGTCTATTTCTGGTCTGAGGGACACAAGTGAACCCTAACCTAACCGACCTAAGACAGAGTTCGCTTATGACAAACCATTTTTGTCCGCCCTGATTATTAGCCCCCAACAAAAACGGCCGCCATCGCATGTGCAGCGCCACCAGTGGCCAAGAAAGAAACTATTTTACGATGTGCCCGGTATAGAGCTAGGAATATCGACGAATGCGTTGCTCTAATCGATCTGCCGTATTGTTTATCAGGCACATCGTGATAAGCCTAGCCGACTTTTAGGCATATCATGAAATGGCGCCGTTTCACGATATGCCTAGGAATTTCGTGATCTGGCGTATTTAACGATCTGCCGCCGACATATACATTTCAAAGAACTTAAATTAGGGTTTTTTTTTTAACTGCACTAGCGTTCATTTCATCATAAAACGAGCAACAACATATTTCTATGATCAGGGTTGTTATAATAAAACTGCCTATAAGAATATGAGTGTGCAAAAGTCACAACAAGTCGTTGAATGTGTTAAAACAAGTTAGAACTTGTTGTTCTGTTTTATTTATATACCTACTACAGTCAATAACCGTCTATTTTAATATATCCGGCCACCCGGCGCGATACCTCTCCAACTCTCGCGTTTCATTTCCATAAAGCGAGCAACAAGAGCGCGGTTAATTTCCACTAACTCTGAGCGGATTTACGATGCAAACGGGTAAGTGAAAAATTACTTCCTTTTATGATATCTCTGGCGCGGAAATTCGCGAAGATCGTTAACGCAACTGTTTACTATTTGGCGATGTAATCACTTGCTTGAGGTATTCAAAGGGATATCGCAATTCTATGACAAAAGATATAAATCCATTGAATACAGCTCCTGGGTCAGGATTCCATTTGTCTTGACAAACGTTCAAAAGATATCCCTTCTCCGTCATTTTTCTATTGAAAATTATAGGTTAGGTACCTTATTACTGAGAAACAATTTATCTTGCTTGACTGTCAGAACCTAAAATGTTCGTGTGTTTATCCAAACTACGCGTGGAAGACTATATAGTGACACTCGTGTATAGGAAGAACTACACAATCTATTGTGACGCCTGGTAATGATTAATAACAACGACAATACAACAATGCTATCGATATACGTGCAGGCACTAATTAAGATGTTCAGGGGATTGTGAATGCCCTTGAACCATAGGCAAAATATAACCATGACTAATAAACTACATGGCGCTGCATGGCACCATACATTTTAAGTCGACTTTAACAGTCTAGTCTAGTTCAGTCGTCAATGCACGCCAATAAATATTATTTTTCGACGAAATATTATTCCTTAACGTATTCATCAGGTACTTGCACCTTGTATACCTACGCTATGCTCGAAACATCTAGATTATAGTATTTTGTCTATGCCAGAACGGCCAAAACCTGATTTTCCACCGGAAGGGCGAGACGAGACGAGGAGAGGCGAGAATTGAAATTTGTATGGCACTTACTAATTCCACCGAAGATGCGCGAGGAGAGAATTGAAAATTTGCCATAAGAATTTCAACTCTCGCCTCGTCTCGTCTCGTCTCGCCCCTCCGTTGGAAAATCAGCTTAAGAGCCGTCTATTATTTTGTCAACGAATAATCCATTCATAGCTTAACACCACCCTATAAATACGTTAAACACCAAACATCGAAATTGTTGTATTCGTCTATGCTAGAATGGCCTAAGAGCCCTCTATTATTTGTTAACAGATTATCCATTAATTACTAACACTGAACTCTAAATCGGATCCCGGAAATCTTAGGTATCAATTGTGTATTTTAGCAAACGAGACAGCACAAATATTAAATAACATCAATAATCACAAAGAAACTAGGGGTAGGTGTCCAAATGAATTTATATAACAATTCGGTAAATTACAGCTCTTGACTACCTACACAGTTTGACTATTCAGTGGCTGTAAATGACAAACGGTTCGCGTGTAACCGAAGCAAAACTGACTTTATCCCCGCCACATGAAGTATATTTTTATGTGGCAAGAAAATCGGTATCATTACGCCAATGCTCCGCCAACGGTTTACAAATGAATTGGCAGTGGCGATGCTTTTCACTGTAGGGAATAAAAAACAAATTCAATAAGGTGTGTAGGTGTAAATCTCAATTGTTGCGAGTTCTCGTCAAACTGCAGAAAGGAACCCTGCTATTTTTACTGTATACAGAGGTGGGCGAATCAAAGGTGTGCATTATTATCACAACGTTTTTTTTGGACGTAAACTCATGATTCATTGAATTAAAATATCAAGCGAAGGGGTGGCAAAGCCTTATTATAAAGGGTTCAACATATTACTTACACGACCCGTGCCCTCGCAGAATTGAGGATATAGAACTTTAGAACTACCTATCTGAAACAACAACAAAGCGGAAATTTCGAGTCACTGTAACAAAGCCGCTATTACAAAACTGACATTTAAAAAAACCTAATTAAAACGGAAAGGTGGACATTTGGCAAATGTTTTAATTTCAATACCAGCAAATCGTTGCATAATTGCCAAGTCTGAGGAATACATTCATTCAAAAAGAGATACACACTTGAAAAAATGTGGTGTTTCTTTATATTTTTAACTAGGTGTTTAAAGTTGTAAACCTCAAAATGGCCCACCCTATAACAGTAAAAATAGTAAAAATCGGCCAAGTGCGTGTCGCGCCACGCGCAGTGTCGGGTTCCGTAGTTGCCTGTCTTTCTTAGTTACATCTAGGGTTTGCAATCCGAATAATCCGAATATCCGCCGAAAATAATATTCAAAATTATCCGAATACTAAACCGCGAATTATCCGAATAAACGGATATTTTGAAAACACTAATAAAATCATTTATAAGCAGGAACAATTAAAAAAAAATACGAGAAAAAACACTAATGACTTATTAGTTATTACGTTTTATGACCATCTGTATTGCCCGAATAAGGTGTTTAGACAAATTTTCCATATTAAGTATTATATTTTATTAAATAAGTACCTGAATACCAACTTACATAAATTACATAATATATTGATTAAAGCAGCTAGCAGACACGAATTGTTACTAATGTTACTATTATTAGGTATTTAAATGAACAACGAAAACACTTGCAGATAAGGCGGATTTTCTACCTGTCACTAAAATAATTATTGGTACTTATTACCTACCTACTCTGAACCGACCGAACACCGAACCCATTCGCTCAGTCAGTCAGTCAGTCTGTAATGGTGCGATAATGATAACTCATAATATAATGATTATAAAAGCATGTTGTATATTTATTTTTCAGGTTTTTTGTTACTTGACTTGTTGATTTTATGCACACACCTTTAAATGCGCTAATTTTGTTTTATTTTATAAAATACCAAAATTATCCGAAATTACGAGTATTCAAATATCCGAATATTCGGATACTAAATATTGAAGTATTCAATTATCCGAATATTAAAAAACCGGGCGGATATTGCAAACCCTAGTTACATCAACACGGGTGCGCCAACTAAATGGTTGCGTCGGCCGAATTTGTACGAAAGTTGGCCTTTCCAAGTACATTTTAAGTTGTTCGACTATTATCGGTAACTAGTTATGCCTACTTGTTGTGATAGTTTTCCTTTTAAATTCATTATATGTACTACTGCCAAGATTTTTTTTCACATTCCCAGTAGCAGCCATTTAGCCGGCAGGGGGGGGGACACATAACTCTAACAAAAATTTGGGCTTTAAAGCCCAATACGAGCTCGCAAACGACTCCCTAATTTGAAGAATCGGTTTAAGAAACCCATTATATTTTTGAACAAGCTATCCAACGATATTACATCCCCACTTTTGGTGTAGATGAAAATATTGAAAAAAATGTTTTTTCAATATTGAAAACAACCCCGACAACGCAGCGCCGACAAAACAGCATAATTAAATATTTTATTATGCTGTTTTGTCGGCGTGATTGATTTATATACCCATGCCGAATTACAGTTTTCTAGTAGTAATGTTTACTGAGCTAAGCCGAAGACGGACGGACAGACGGACGGACGGACGGACGGGCATATAAATCAATCACGCCGACAAAAGAGCATAATTAAATATTTTATTATGCTGTTTTGTCGGCGTGATTGATTTATATACCCATGCCGAATTACAGTTTTCTAGTAGTAATGTTTACTGAGCTAAGCCGAAGACGGACGGAAAGACGGACGGACGGACGGACGGGCAGACGGACATGGCGAAACTATAATAAGGGTTCCTTGTTGACTACGGAACCCTAAAAAGGAACAACGCGTTTGCTTAATATTGAATGGAGCGTTTGAGGAATTTCTACATAACTTTCATCAATACTGTAAAGAGACTTACCTGAAACGTGGGAGGAAGTTTCAATTGAATTTCTAGAAACTAGTAGAGTAGAATTTAAATTAAACCACTTCATATTTTAGTATTAGAAAACCCCATCCATTTATATTAAATACTGAGAAGTGAAGTCACCAACCTGCGCTGGGCCAGCGTGCAGGACGTTGGAGACCCTTTCTAGTTAGACTGGGTGTTGGGTATTGTATTACGGTGAGTTTTAAACCGCGATTTATGTTATCTAGGGGAACCTGTTGTACCTTAGACAGAGTTGTACCTAGAACAATCTTTTTTTTTTTCGAGAACCCCGCGCTTTTAAGCCGGGGTTATATTAGAGCCACGCCGCGTGTCGCAACGCAATCGGTTACATACATTTTGTATGAACGTGGTTACATTAGCTCAGACCCGCGTGTCGCCACGTTCAATACAAAGTACGCGTCGCGACACGCGGCGTGGCTCTAATATAACCCCGGCTTTAGTCTATGGCATTTGAAACTCATTTGTCAACATTAAAGTGATGTTAGTTGCGATTCACCGGCGCCCGTGTGACCACAGTTATAAAGGGAAATTATTGTTTTACATTCAAAAAGTACGTTTTTGGGGATTGGGGATTGTCTTCATGCCAATTTATTTAATGTGACGCATGTTTGTGAAGTGTTATCATTTCAAATTTGATCTTTTACTTATTTACTAGACGGTATGAATGTTAGATCGTAACTTTAATCGCGAGTAGGTTCAGAGTTTGAAGAGATTTTGTCGCGATGTTGAACCTCAGTCACCCAACTTACGATGTGCCTCGGTCACTGGACAAGGTACACAGGTTACAGGATTTTGGTCGGAAATAAGTCAACATTTATTTACATATACCTACACTTTTATGAGTAAAAATTGTATTGTATTAAAATCATATTACATTGTTAGAGGTAAAGTGCTGCGAAGCAAAGAATAAATAAAAAGACCTGTGCTCGACTCAAAAACGATTGAAAATGCAGTAAGAAAATGATTAACCCACCAAAGAGAATCAACTCGAAAAAAGAGAACTTCATTATGTTCCAGAGATAATTTTACTTAATTCAGGGTTTTAATGGCTATTTTGTAAGAATGTATGTAATGAAATTAGAGGATAAAACAAATAATTAGATTGCATGTTAAAATTACGTGTTCCGATGCCAAAAGATTGTCAAAAATAATAAGGACAAAATAGATAGGCGAGGCGAGGCTTTCTTTATTAAAACTTTATTGCACAATACAAAAAAATGTAGATACAAGATGGCGGTCTTAATGCCACAATTTATTATCTACCAGTCAACCATTGGACACAAACTTTGGTGGTGGTATAAGAAAAGACATCGTGGTAACTTACAATTAGTCCTATGACCCATATTTTGAAAAACAGTCGTTTAACTACATTCACTGCCAAGAATCGCTACGCGCTACGCCCGTAGCCGATCCCGTGGTTTTCCTTGGGTGTAGCGGAAAGCGACTACGGCTTAAGCGCCCACTAGACGGGTTCCTGGCAGTGAAGGTGTTAAATATTATTGTTAATTTAGTTAATTTAATATTATTATAATTGTTAGTTGCAAATGCTAATATGATTCACCAATCGTTACTAATATTGTAAAATAAATAAATAATAATCAATACATATAATAAAATCGTAACTGATCGCTGTCTGTACATGGCAAATATATTATATTATAATAGAGAAACGGGTAGGTGAACAAAAGTCATATGAAATGCCAAATACGGAATCAGTCAGCACTACTGGGGTTGAAAAAAATAATTATAATTGCTCCGGATCGCGGATTATCTCGGTAATAAAGTGGTACGGGCATTCAGTACAGGACACGGGGTAAGTTGAAGTTAATGTTAAGTATTTCGGATGCGATTGGTGATGAGAAAAACCATTGTCATTAACGGGTTGTTGTGTCCGCAGCCTGTGGAAACGCCCTTTTTGACGGCACGAATTCGGAAACTGGTGTCTTTCTGACGATCGGAACTTTGACGAAAATAATATAATCCCTACATTGTGCGTTGCATGTGTTTACAGCCAGTGTCGCTTCGGTACCGATAGCTACGAGGGGCGTTCAATAAGTTCTCGGTATCGGCATGATGACGTGCCATGATAATAATTTCTGATTATTTTTCGTACAGTATCTTCATGAATACACTATATAAGTAAAAAATATATGATTAATTTGTTTTCTTTAATAAGTTAAAACAAAGACGATGGGGTAGGAAATATTCTGACGTTTGTAAAATTGAAGGATTCTTATTTTTATTTTAGGGGCGATATTGGTAAAATTCTGGTGTGGTAATCCAGAATTTTGATTTTACAGTGAGGTTATATATCTATTTGGAAGCCTGGAAATAAAAAAATATAACTCATTAATCATATTTTTAAACACAGCTCCCTTAACAAAGTTAAAGGTGGGTTTTAATGGCCATCAATACATGTTTTTTAATTTCTAGAAATTGGGCCAGTATAAATGAAAAATATATGGATGTGAATACCAAGGAATAGTCATACAAGATAATAGTATTGCAATTAAAGAAGGTAGACTAAGAAAAAAAATAAGAAAAATAAATGCCAATTTTATGACGTTTCTTTTTGGAAGAGATTGCAGATTACCAGGGGTGCTATTTAGGGACGTAAAATCTATACAATTAACTATCTACCCTGTCACCTAGACCAACTCAAATACTTTTACTTCTTATTCTTTGTAACTAAAAATTCCTCATCATCTATTTCCTCTATATAGATAAGCGTGAAAGTCCTGACTGACTAACTCACTCACTTAAATCAACGCCCAGCCCAAACCGTTGAACCTAGAAAGCTGCTTTTTTCACAATTGGTAGTTTATATAACGAAAGTATGCACTAAGAAGGGATTTAATTCCACCCTTAAGGGGGTAAAAATGGCATTGAAAGTTTGTATGGCGATGGAGTAAAATTTTAAGTGAGAGACTTGAAACTTTGTGTACGGACTCCTTAATACAATACACGAAAAGCAATTTTAGGGTTTTAGAAAAACCAACCACTAAGCGGGTTAAATACGGGTGCAATATTTGTATGGGGGAAACATTATTTTTTGAACTAGAAACATGAAACTTTGTAGAAAGATTACTTATTAAGATAAAAATAAACTACTTTCAGCGTTTTATAAAATTAAACCCCTAAGGGGGTTAAATAGGAGTCCAAAGTTTGTATGAGGGAAACTTTTCCTTTTGAGCTAGAAACTTGAAACTTTGTAGACAGAATACTTATTTAAATACAAAAAAAGAACTTTAAGCGTTTTGGAGAAATCCACCCCTAAGGGGGTTTAAAAGGGGTGAAAAGTTTGTATGGAGAGCTATAAAATTTTTAAGTAACATTTGTAACTTAAGTATGTCTTAAGCCCGTATGCTAAAAGACTGCAAAACAAATTTCAGCGTTTTTTATTTATCTCCTAAGAGGGTTAAAAGGGGGTTCGAAGTTTGTATGCAAGAGATTTGCAACATCGGTTTTAGACTGTTTGTTTAAAAACTAGAAAACGGATTCAGTGTTTTTTGAAATGAATCCCTTAAGGGGTTATAAGACTTATAAGTCTGTACGATGAGCAAGACATTTTAAAAGTAAGAGATTTGAACTTCCGTCTTAGACAGTTTCTTTGAAGACTAGAAAAAAATATTGGGTGTCAAACGAGATTCACTCCTAAAGGGGCTAAAAGCAGTCGGAAATGTATACGGGGAACAAGACAATTATAAAATAAGGTAACTGTAACTTCGGTCGAGGACTAGAAAACAAATTACTGCGTTTTTTATATTCTTCCTCTAAGGTTGGGGTTTAAAAGGGGTTGAAAGTATGGGGAACAAGTACCTACTTTTTGAAGTAAGGAAATTCTTCAGTCAGACATATATACTATTTGGTAAGCCATTAATTCAGAATACATAATCCTACTGCTCGCAGAAAAGTAGGTTAGGTTAATTAGAACTGCCCGCAGAAAAGCAGGTTAGGTTAGGTTAGAACTGCGACCCTTACAGAACCGAACAGCTAAAAGTACAAACCGAAAAAAAAGGTAATGTTAGATTAAAACTGCAGATCATTTTGTTACTTTAGGAAGTTAATTTTGGCTAATCAAAATAATTTATTCTCTAACACCGTTAAATAGGGACTGGGGATGGAGATGGAAAGTTCTAGGTCTTTTGGCATATGATTATTTTACTTTCAATACTATACAGGCAGCTAGGAGTAGTTAGAAACGTCTGATAATACTTAAAATATGTATGGATATTTCAATTTAGGTTTAGCAATTTAATAAGCTTTTACGCCTAAACCCAGAACGGATGTGACAGTGGCATAGGGATAATTTGATATCCTTGGAGTATTTACGATAGTTTTTATCTCGACAATCATCTCTTAGATGTTTGTTTGGGACAGCGATAATTAAGGTTACGCCTAAAATAATTCAATACCAATATTTTTTCTCAAGTTCTACGCGGACGAAGTCGCGGGCAACAGCTAGTAGCTAATAAAACTGTTTATCTCGATTTAAACGTGCTCTGTCCAAGGGACAACGGACACGGTCCAAGGTACATCTGGTTTGTTGTACCTAGGTTTCAGACAGTTTTTTTTTCAAGTGTCTAGTGGTCTCAGGTTTTTGAAAATATAAATAGTTTTATGATTGAATTATGGTAGTTGATTAAATGATCTGTACATATATGTATACTCAGCACAATAAATAAAAAATAAAAAAAACTGCGTATTTTTTTTTCATTAATTGTTTGGTTTATCATTGTAACGACTTTCAATTCACGAATACAAAAAATGTTTACTGGCTGATGGACGTGAAGGCGTATCCATCCTTTTTTCCTATAAGAAATCTCTGAAAAACTCCAAATGTGATTTAAGGTTTTGTTTATATATTATGTGTAATTATTATAGTTAAAATGATTATATTTTGTTTTTCTGTTTTCACCTACTCAAATCATATGATTTTGTTGCATCGTTTCCACCACCCCAAGGTTGTCTGGAAGAGATCGCGTTTTAGCGATAAGGCCGCCTGTTGTCTACCATTGTTTATGTTTAATTTACCTCTATTTTCCATTATGCACTATGTCTGAGCAATAAAGAATATTTGTATTGTATTGTAGTCTGATCCATAATTTATTTAAGTTCAAAAAAGGACATATTTTTTTAGATATTTCACCGAGAGTGCATTGATTTGTCTATTTTACCCAATCTAAAAATCTGATTGATGCTGACTAATGTTAACGTGGTTGCCAACCTTTGGGGAAATCTAGATTTTTGACAACAGAGCTTAATTGTAAAACATTTCTTTAAAGATGAAATTATGTGTGAATCGTCTCTCGGTTCATTGTGCTTTCTCTTATCCATCCAAAATAATTATTTAAAAAAAACATGGCATGCCATGCTCAATATGCTCATTAACCGTAAATCGAGAGATAAGTTTGAACAGTGGACCGCAGCCATTATAACACCACAATTTGCATTGTCCATACAATTAAACTTCATTTTAAAAAGGTGTCGGTAACGCGCGTCTGACTACATGGGCCCTAGAGCGGTGTCTGCTTACCGTCAAGTAGGATGTATGGTATAATAGGTCATATGCTTGTTTGCCACCGTCGTGTTATATATATGAAGATGGAACTAATTGTGACTGAATTTTTAATCTATTATTCTCGTTATATTTTGTTTTTTGACATTACATTGTTTTTCTAGAAACATTTTACTAGTATTTTTTATACAATTTTTACTTCATATAAAAAAAATATTTTTTATGTTTAATAAATTACTTTAAAAACAATAACTGACGATTTGAAAGTGCTTGTTACTAGGCCTACTTGAATAAAGAACACTTTGAGTTCGAGTTTGAGTTTGATAATCTTGAAAAATCAAGGTCTTGCAATCCAGAATTGCCTTAATTTTTAGGGTTCCGTAAGTCCGTACCAAAGTTGGTCCAACGGAACACTTATTTTAATCTACAGCACTGATAACTTGGGATTGCCACCCCTAACGAACTTTCTTGAAGAAAATCAGAAGCCTGCTTGGAATACATGAGTTAGTGGAGTGAATGTATGAGATGGATGCAAGAACTCAAATAAAAAATGAGATGTGAAGCCTTTACAGTTAATAAAATCAGTATCATGACCTTCTAAACTCGGTGCAAAAAGTGCTGCCTACGTAGTGTTTGCGAGTATATAATATCGAGTCCTGTGCAAGTACTGCACAGAGTTACCACCGCATTGCCCGCGGCTGTCAATACATTTATTTCGTTATATAATATTATAATATTGTACAAATATCTTGGACTAGATAGGTACCGTAAGTTTTGTTTCTACATTAATATTCTACGTAATATTTGTACCATTCTACTTATATGTAACGCGACATTATACGTATAGTCTGGCCGGACAATCTTGTCACAATGTTTTAATATCATCATACAAATGTGATAATAAACACGCTTTTATTACAGTCATATCATTTCATAATTACAAGATTTACTAGGGTAATTACATAATACACGCGATGAATTGCAGGATATCGGTGTATCGATATACATCTTAAGCAGTGTTAATATATATCCTCGGATATAATAGATATAATGTGTATTCATATAATTTTCGCCACAGATTTTTTTTAATGCACTTCTTGGACTATACTTTGTATTATCATATTTATCATGTGGGAATTGTTTTACAAAAACCAAAATATTTTCATAAACCATTTGATAGATAAAATTCTAAAATACCGGTAGCTATTTTTGTTAACTTTGATAACAACGAAACTAACCATAAACTAAAGGTGAAGATTACAACAAAATTATAAAATAATTTAAATCAGTTTTCTCGCACCCAAGGATATTTGCAACACCTCTGAAACGTTGAAGTTAACAAATATTTTTCGGACTTAATGTCTTGTTTGATAAAAAATATTGTGTAAAAACCGTGAATGCATGAAATTAATAAATCAATATAATTTAGCGTGGTGCAATTAGTACCTTTTTGCATTCGTTGACCTGAAGGAAACAGCATTAATATATCCTTGTTGTGTGATTTAGTCATTCGTTCCACCTAATATAGTTGACAAAATAAAATTTGCACCGATTCACCATACAATTTGTTCGTGGAATTCGTGTAAATTATATTTCCTCAACTCTACTTTGCTACTTGTTACTTCACTATAAAATAAAGTAGACAATAATCGGAGAAAATCCAGACTCCTTCAAACATTCTGTATAATTGACGTTATAAAAAATATCTCCAGTTTCATTATTTTTAATATAAAAATGCACATTTTAAACAACATTTTTTTAGATCAAAATGGCGCCAAATTCCGAAATTATGACAATCAAAGACGATCGGCGACAAGTCAGTTTCCCGCACTTGCAATACCCAGTGTTGCGCAACGAGGAACCGAAGACGCCGCAACAGTGGCTGAGGGGCAAGCGGCTGCAGGATGGCGCCGGGAATCTCTGGAGGATACACGACTCACTATACGATTTGACCAAATTTATTAAAATACATCCCGGGGGTGCAGATTGGATCGCTCTTACTAAGGTATTTATTGTATAAGAGCGTTTTCTTCAGGGTCCTCTTTATAAATAATAATACTAGTCTGAAGATCATGAAACGTTAGTCCTTTCATATAACACTACGTCAGTGTCACAATAGCTTTCATATAATATTTACTTCAATACCAGTAAATATTATTTAGTGAAATTTACGTTTAGATCGCCTTGGCGCCACTTATATCTCGTTAATACTTACTGTAGGGAAGGAAACGAGGTATGTCACTAAACTGTAACGAATTCACATATAGTCAAAGTTATGGATGAATCTTTTAAAAATACCTTTTAATACTAAACATCTGTAAAAGTATTTTTCGTTTTGACAGGGAACTGATATAACCGAGGCTTTTGAAACACATCACCTGAAAGGTCTTGCTGAAGATAAACTCCCCAAATACTTTGTGAAAAAGGCCGATACGTCGAGAAACTCACCATTCACGTTCCACGAAGACGGCTTCTATAAGACACTTAAGCCCAAAGTGGCTGAGAAGATAAAAGAATTACCGAAGAATGTTAGACAACGGAGCGACTACATCATTAATGCTATGTTGGTGGCATTCGTAATAGTCAGCTCCCTATCGTGTTGGATGATGCCTAAGAATATTTTTGTTGGGCTAGCCTTGATACCAGTTAGTGGTTACCTTCTGTCAAGTATTGCCACTGCTTCTCACAATTATTTCCACCGCCAGGATAACTGGAAGATGTACTTATTCGATCTTCTCGGATCGTCTTACAAGTAAGTATAACTTTTTCTACTCATTGATAAAACTAATGAAATAAATAATACTATTGCTGATCAATTAATCAGTTATGTTTTTACCTATTGATATTTTGTTATAACAAATGCAGGTAAATAACTGTTTAGCATGAACCCTAATGATGTAACTTCTAACTAAGCTGTTATAAGAACCATTTCATATACATATATTCTTAACAGATTCTGATAATTTATCCATAAAGCTTTTTGATTAAAGTCAGTTTTGCCTGATAGACGACCTTATTCACACTGACCCAATTTTATTTCAGGGACTGGCGTATTTTGCATGCAATATCTCATCACCTACACACAAACACGGCGCAAGACCTGGAAATTAGTTTATTTGAGCCTTTCTTAACGTACTTGCCGTACAAGTCTAAAACCTTTTTGGAAAAGCTGGCTGCTTTGTATTGGCCCGTGATATATTCATTCGCGTGTTTGGTGCAGTTAGGGAAAGAGTAAGATTGATTTATTCCACACTTTTTACTTTTCTTCCCCTGGTGGTACATACAGGGTTTTCACACAATGCATTGATCACGTATTTTTACACAGTCTTTGTTTTAGTATAAACCATGTAACACTGTACTGGTGTAGCTAAATCTAGAACTATATTTTATTTGACAAAGTACCTTTCTTTCAAGAAGTTGAGTAAATTGTTTTGCGCTTGCAACATACTAAAAGAGTGAGCATTTTTGATAATTTTCCGAGGAACATTGCAATTTCAGGTCCGGATAAAAGTCTAGAACCATGGCACTGTTTCTTTTTAAAGAATAAAGACAATAATCTTCCTTCAAATGTTAATAATACCTAACATTTTATATTTTGCCATTGTATCAATCAATGTTTCAGAGTTATATTCTCCACCATGAAGCACGAAGGGAAACGGTTAGACTGGACCAACGCTATTCCCTTCCTCGTGCCGACATGGATGTGGTATTTCGGGGGTCTGGCCCTGTACTGGACGATTCCAGTATGGGTCGGGACAATGATGTGTGCTAGCTTCTTCTTCGTGATGTTTGGAATTACCGCGGGACACCACGCGGAAGACAACTTCTTCGAAGGCGATAAGGCCAGGTAAGATCCCCAAAAACAAGCGTGAAAGTAAGAAGAAGTAGGTAGATTATTTTTAAGATCCTTTAGGGCCCTGTGGCTATAGTGTAGCCAAAGGGCCTATTCATATTAATAATCCTAAAATCGTGACCACAAGTATATTATTACACAACGTCCCAAATGAGACTTATAATTTTCCGGGTAACGTCACTCTCTCTGTTAATTTGGAGACGCAAATAAATGCACACGTGTTGCAAGTGGTCGAGGCTACTACCGGGTTTTCGTTCGACGACAATCACGATACCTCGTATTTCAATGTCTAGACGAATTTATATAAGCTAAATAAATGCATTTTAGACTAGTTTTTGAAGGAATGCAATCAAAGTGGTAATTATGCCTACCAGCTTCTCATTTCCACGATGTCAGTTAGACTGGCAGACTACCTACATGTTAAACGGCATTGTCTGTTTGTTTGGCAACATTATCAAAACACAAAATAATTTTGGCACATTATATTTTATAAAATGAGACGTTTTTTTATAGCATTGAAATAAGATATTTATTTTTACCTGGCTTGTAGAAAAGGCTTTTTATTAAACCCGTATTTTATAGTGAAAATTGAATAATACAGCATGTCATTTATTATTTTCTTATTGTTCAATCCCATAGTTTCATAGTTAGATGATGTACTTAACTCAGACGACGTTTAATAGTAAAACAAATACCATCCATAATTTATTTGATGTCTGCAACAAACTTGAATACTCTTCCAGGGCCGAGTACATAGACTGGGGGATCCATCAACTGGACACGACGGTGGAAAGGAGCGACTACGCAGGCAACCACTTCAAGGCACTCACCCGCTTTGGGGACCACTGTCTGCACCACCTGTTTCCAACGCTGGACCACGCTGAGCTACAATACCTATATCCTATATTCTATGAACATTGTGAAACGTTTCAAGTCAAATTACGAACGACAACTTCCTACGAAGCGTTCAAAAATCAGTACAAGCAATTATTGAGAAGCAGGCCGCATGATTTCAATGTAAATCTTAATTGAATAAATATATTGGTGGTGGATTTGGGATGAATAAAACAATATGTAGCTACTGATGAATATAATCAGCGATGCACAAAGTATACTTTTAAAGGTGAATAAATGCCAGACAAGTGACAAATAATGTTGGGTATTTGTTTTGTTTTTGCACCAGTTTTGAATTTGAGTGGTTTATTTGTAAAGGTCGTAAAGGATGATAATATCGGTACCACTTTGAAGTGTTATTCGTTGATAGTAATGATATAAGGTGATGTGTAAATGAGATATGTTTATTTTTATTATATCTGGTGTATCCCATCTTTGTAGAACACATGTTATGATTCCTGATCCTATACTGCTCTACATAAACGGCAGCTCTTTAAAACGGCAGCTGGAAAAAAATAGGCAGAAAATAAGTTTAGTATGAAAAACTTCTGTTTTTTTTTTTTCATAACTATTAGCAACAGATACTAGTTTCCGATCTAGTTATGGCGGATCCTGTTGAAAGTTTCATGTTTTTCCAGCACGCCATTTTAAATGAGATCCAATCAATGGACGTTTGTATGGGGAGCTGACTTGTGTCGAGCTTCCTGTGGACTAAGGGCAATATCTCACCGGGACACCATGGCGGCGCAACCAGTCGCCCGCCACCAATAAATTGTATGCAGCTCTTTGGGCAATATCTCACCGGGACACCATGGCGACGCAACCAGCTGCATACAATTTGTTTGTGGCGGCGACTGGTTGCACCGCCATGGTGTCCCTGTGAGACATTGCCCTAAGAGTACAATAAAACTATCAATATTTGTGTGTATTTGTTTCTTAGTAGGTTCTTCATGACGGCTTGAACGATTATTGCTGTCAACTAGGTAAGTACGAGTATATTGTAAATATTTGCCTTGCTGGGATTTGATCCCAGGACCATCTGTCTCGCGGGCAGGGTCACTGCTGGTCGTCAAGTCGTCAGTGTCACATTTGTGTACACGTATATGGACTCAAACGGACACAAATTGACCTAGTAGTAAGCTCAGTAAGGCTTGTGTTATGGGTACTAGACGACGATATATATAATGGATATAAATACTTAAATACATAGAAAACTTCCATGACTCAGAAACAAATATTCATGCTCATCACACAAATATTTGCCCTTACCGGGATTCGAACCCAGGACCTTCAGCTTCGTAGGCAGCGTCACTACCCACTAGGCTAACCGGTCGTCATACTTGATCTTGAAATTTACGTGATTATGGGGGTATAATAAAACATGCACTATCATTTGATATTTAACAGTGGCTTTTCGGTAAGCCGCAGACGAACAGGCGGACATGTCGAAACTATAAGGGTTCTGTATTGAATATGGTATTTAACTGATAGTCACAAATCAGCAACTTTTTATAAAACAACATGTTACATTATCAAAACACATTCTCACATAAGGAAACTTTATTTTTAAGGTTAGCGTAAGCGTTATCTGAGTAAAAGTACGACTCCGCTGAGCTTTTTTTTCTAAAACTATACACACCAAGGCAAGTATTAATTATATAATTTTCGGCCAAATAAAGCATGAGGAACCTATTTTACGAAACAAAATAATACATTTTAGAACCAAAAAAATAAAATAAAGTAGAAAAACAGATAAAACGTCATCATCATCATCATCATAATCAGCCGAAAGACGTCCACTGCTGGACATAGGCCTCCCCCAAAGAGTGCCAAAGCGACCGCCTTACTTAATTATATAAAACGTAAATTATTTTTATTCAATATTACCAATTTTTTTTTACTTTATAAGGTGGAGTCTTGTAATTGCAACTATGTGGTAATTGCAACTAAATTTAATAATGCTCCCTAGGATCACTATCCTAGAAGGCAATATTAGATTTAGTAGCAATTACTAGATAGCTGCAGATACAAGACTCCACCTTAAGATACAACAAAACAAAAAATACGGCCATAAAGCCACATTAATTCCGTTTTAGAATAGTACATTACTTACCAAGGGCTGTAAAAGAAAGAAAGCCCGAAATCGCAGGTATTTCTGACCCGAGCCGCAGGCGAGGGTTGTAAATATGCGATAGAGGGCTTTATTTTTTACTGCCCGTGGTGAGTACACAATTTTACGTCTTCAACTGGACGTAATGCGAGTTTTACCGTACGCGTAGCGTGCGATAAAACTCACATTATGGCCAGGTGTGACGTAATAGTTATTTACGATACAAGGGCCGAAAATAGGAAATTCGCAACGAGTGGTGATAAATTAAAACACGACCGAAGGGAGTGTTTTAAATCGACACGAGGTGCGAATTGCCTATTTACACGTGTATCGTACAACGTTTTACTGTACATATGGCTCTTTAAAGTTTCGACATATGCACGAAAAGTGCTCTTTTCCGCACTAGTGCGGGAAAGTAGCACCATATGTACTGTAAAGTATATTCTATTGTATATAATAGTAGTTTATGCAACTGATACATAATCAGAGGCCTTAAAATACGAGTGTGGTTTTATGAAACGAGCGTCAGCGAGTTTCATAATAGGATCACACGAGTGTTTTAAGGCTAAATTATGTACAGTTGCATACACTACTTTATCTACACACATATCATAAGTACTATAAGATCGGTTCAGAAAGCCGTAGGAAAATGACCTGCATTGCTACTATAGTGCTACCTGTAAAATATCTTTGTTGCAATCGTGGCTGCATTTACGATATCCGGTGGAGTGTGCATATCGTTCTCGGAGTCACTACTACTCATATTTTCAACTAAAATGTGAATTACAAACAACTTTTCACAATTCTACTTTCGTAACAGCAAAAACCAACAAAGAAATGACAAAAGTAATGGCGGCAATTTGATCCTACGTCAAGACGAATGTTTTTTTAAATCATAGACAAACGAATGATGTCCCTATTCTCATGTCACTCTTGATCAAATGTCGTGCGGTTTATATTTAAAAACATACTGAATTGACGTTTCGCATCGATAACTGTTTTAATATCTATGGATACTAGAATAGAGACCCACTTGAGTTTTGACAGCTGTTCCAAATTTAAACTCATAACCTTCCAAAAATCTGTACTGTAATAACATTACAGTACAGATTTTACCTACTACCACAGACAAGAAAGTTCTCATAGTAAAATTGGTTGTAATAATGCTGGTCATTTCCTACGGTTTCTGAACGCATTTTAGAGCACTAATGACATGTGCGTAGATAAATATGTTAACAGACCGGAAAAAGTGGGTGACCTCAATGCATGTGTCGTCCGTGAAGGAAAATAAGGGGTACAATACAGTTTTAAAATACGTTCGTTGTCAATTAGACGGCTAAAATCTACCCTGTCCGTCTACTTGCGGGTGGACGAAAGTCAACGACAACTGGGAACCTACACGGACGAACTTGCCTGTTGCTGTGGAAGCATGTTTAGAAATAGTCAGGTGCAAGTGCAAAAAACAGTGCCAAGGCAGATGCAATTGCAAAAAAAGACAGCTTAAATGTTCTGAGCTATGTCTTTGTAGTGGAACGTGTTATACATAAATTAATTGAAATTGCGCAATTTATTTTAAATACCTAAATACCCTAAATAATCAATTAATGACATAATTATATAATTGACAACGAACGTATTTTAAAACCCCTTCATTTCCTTCACGGACGACACATGTATTGAGGTCACCCTGACTCACGCATATTTTGTTTTTTTCGGTCTGTTAACATATTATATACAAAATAATATATTTTCTAAAACAGAATTAATGTGGCTTTATGGCTGTTTTTTTTGTTTTGATGTATCTTATGTAGTTAAAAAAAATGGTAATATTGAATAAAAATAATTTACGCTTTATGTTTTTCTACTTTATTATTTTTTTGTTCCAAAATGTATTATTTTGGTTCGTTAAATAGATTCCTTATCCTTTATTTATCCGAAAATGATATAATACTTGCCTTGGTGTGTATAGTTTTAGAAAAAAATGGCTTTAAGTAAAGCGCGGCGGAGTCGAACTTCAATATGTTTTACGATTATTCGTAAGTATTATTTATTGGAAATGTAAACGTTTTTTAGTATTGACAAATACCGCAATTGATAACTGATGAGCTGGTAGCCGAAACCAACCTTCACAAAATATAAAAACGGTTACGTATTTCAACTCCCGCGCAATCGTTACAGATACAGTCAAGGCCAGTGTTTGTCAAGGGACCGACGCGTGCGGCCGTTGTTCGATTTGTTGATTAAAAAATAAAATAAATAACATTGTGGCCGCAGTGACTAAGGGGATAAAAGGATTGATTAATAATCTGGTGAGTTGTTTTTTTATTGTAGGTTTTTTGTGTGTCAATACTCCTGAAGATAATATTCATCTGAAAAAAACGGGACTTACTCGTAAAATATTGCGTATGTCGCGACACATCCGAAACGTCGGGAGACCTCAGAGAGGTAAATAAATAAGTTGATTATACGCGATTTAGTCCCGTTTAGTCAAAATAATGTGTGAGAATCGTAAAAGTTTAAGTCAATATAAAACATTTGGCTACAACCGTCGTTGTTTTTTTTGTTGTTAAGTATACTATTGTATATGAGTTTGCAGCTTTGGTCTACCTATTATTTTATAATCAGTTCAGTACTGGCGATTTTATGTTACACATACAAATAAACGGACATTTAAAATACAACAAACTTCTTAAACTAGGTTTGATCTTTTAAAATAACTTGTTACTTAAATCTTCTAAAACGAACTTAAAGACTAAATATTTTATTGTTATGTTACTGGCCATTGCAAAATCACCGCATAGGTACTATATCTACTAAATTCACCAAAATATCATGTTTAAGACTCGTTATTATCAAATCTCCTGGCGAGCTATAAACCAAGCAATATTTCAACAACATCATTATGTTCGAAATCTTAAATTTATTACACAATGACGTTGCACGCTCAATGCCCGCAGCATTAGTTACTTGATAAAGAATATTATTTTTTTAACTTTCTAATCAAATCAAATGTTCTTCTCTGTATCATACTCATTTAAGGTTAGTAGGGGACTCTTTTTTACACTAAACCTCTTAAATATGCTGGTGGATAAATCCGTATAAAATATATGTTATTCTTTGAGTTATCATAAATAATTGAACTGAATTGGAATTTATTGTATTAACATTAAATACTATGTCACAAAAAGCTTGAAAGGAGGCTGTTTCCAACGAAACCCCAAATCAAAAATCAAAAATCTGAACGTTTGAAATTCCAAAGTGATCATTTGTTTTGACGATTTGTTTTTGTTATTAAAATTACGCAATGTCGACCGTGCGCAGACAAAGAAGCACGGCATATCGGGCTAACATTAAGGATAGAGCGAGACAACATTTCTAAGGGTACGGGCGCCTTAACTTTATAGTTAATACCCTTATCTTATCAACAACAATGATAGTAGAACTTCAATTTTGCGTACCCATCAATCAACTTCGTAATGAACAGTAATCAATGGTTTTGTAATGATACATTTTACCATGGCACTCGAATGATATGTCATTCTTTGACTATCATTACGGTACAGTACATTACCATTTAATTAGACATTTCACGATTAGGAAATACTTATTTAGAGCGTAATTTATATGGCACTTAATTATTGTGACGTTGCATTTGAATAATAAATCAATGCATTGTATTTGATACTTTCGTATTCAACAAATTTATTTTATATAACGGATATATTCTTAAATATTAACACATGATTATGGGTTGACTTGTACACGAGGTATTAAGGTGGTTCGATTTCCATACAAAACGTTATTTGACATTCGCAGGCTAACGGCGTGATTTTTTAAGAAACCTATGTAAGTAACTCACAAACTGGCTTTCCATCACGACCTTATAAACAAGAAGCATAATAAAATGTTACTTGACCGTTATACGAAATCAAGACACTGGTTGAGCTGACCTCGCAGGTATAACTTGAGAATATTTAATGTGGGCCGACTCTTTATAAAACTTTCATTGGAATTGGAATCTTCTTGAATCTTGAATACTTTGATGCAATTTGGCCAACACATAATCCCAAGTATAAAAGTTACGTTTATTGGTTATACTATAGTCATCACCATCATCATATCAGCCGAAAGACGTCCACTGCTTTTGACTTTGGATTTGATTATTTTTTGTACTACAGAATATGACAGGGGTCCTGTAATGTTGGAATTTTTATGCGAAGCTCAATTGGTTCCCCTAAATCGTTAATTCCGTCCATTCCAAATTTATATTTGTATTTACCTGCTCACTTTTTTTCCTTGTAGTATTTATCTTAATATATCCACTACCTACCCGGATTTTCCCTTTCGCTATCTCTTCTTATTGTATATTTTCTCGGCTAATCCATAATCAATATTATCTGATTCCCTAAAATGTTAATCCATTAAAAAAGGTGGAATGTCCGTTTAGTAATTAAGTAACTATTAAATATAAAAGCAACAGGCCAAAGTAGGTGGTACGGTACACAAGTTTAGGTAATGTTAGTTTTGCATCGGCCTGAAGGCCCAAAGAACACATAAATAGAAGCTCCGCGGAAGCGAGCTCCGTCGAAACTGTTGAGAAGCATGCTGTGATTGGGGAAACATGTGACAGGGAAAAATACAATTCAATAACGCGACAGTGAAAATAAGTGAATGTTAAGAAAGGTCCACGGGAAAAATGTGAATGGAAACTTCACTACGTGGAACTAAAGAGTTTATGCAGAAGTTGCGATGCGGCGACACAAGGAAAGTAATTGACAGATATACACAAGGGAGAAACAATACTCGTTTAAAAAAAAATATGCTTCATTTTCATACTACACACTTAATTATCTACTTTGTTTGTAAGTGTGTGTGCCTAATCGTCTGTCTTAGCGATCCGCCTAGTAACGAAGTCATACAGGGTCTGAGAGATAAATGAGTAACTTTTTGATCGAGAAGTGCAAACCAACTGGCGTTAGCTCATACAAAAAAAATGTCATTTAGATCTACCTAACGTTCGTACAAATCGTTACGAAATCGACCAGCTGGAAAAACGCCTGAAAGTGCCAACGAATGTTGATTTTCACCCTGTATATGGTTATGATATAAGAAACCCATAAAAAACATTCCATGTAAAAAAGAGGCCAAGTCTCGAAACTCTTCCACCGTAATAAGTATTGTCACTATGTATTATTGTGTGATTGCCAAGTCACAAAATTTTATTTAGCTAGCAAATAAAGATTAATAAGAATGCCTGAGACTTGACTCTACGAAATATCTCACAACTTTTAACAGTGGAAGAGTTTCGAGACTTGGCCTCTTTTTTACATGGAATGGTTTTTTTTGGGATCTCGCTTCTTTTTGTAGGTTATTGTGTTATTAATACATACAAATTATGAATGCAGGCCCCGTATCATGGCCGGCCTTATCACGCGATAAGTGACAAGATAGAGTGTCCGTCACTGGTTGACACCGTTCGATAGAACGAGACTGACGCTCTATCTTGTCACTTATCGCGTGATACGGGGCCAGTTCTTGCTTTTTCATTTTTTATCCCATTCACTGAAATGTAACTTTGTATATATTTATATGCGTATGATCCTATATTATTTATGCAGTTGGTTTATCTAGAAAACTGGACCGAAATTGCAAAATATTTTAGTTTTTCCTTGATGTATACACTAAACACTAATTGTAGTCTAAATTTGAAGCTTCTATGTCTACTAGAAGTGCCTTAGAATTTTGATGATCGGTCAGTCGGTCAGTGAGTGAGTGAGTGACATAATTAAGAAACTGACTAGTTATAATTCTTAAACTACTGGTTCCAATTGAATTAAATTTGAAATATACCGTGCTTATATTGCCTGCTTGGTTACTAAAAATTCAGGCTTCTAGTTGTAACCACAAAAAAGTTATTTGGGGGTCGAAAATGGCCTGAACTACTTTGAGAAAAGGATGGTACGCCCGTGCTGCTGTTTTGCTAACCTTGGCGGGGCACTGTCGTGCCCTCAGATCTGTTTTCCACGGGAATCAAAACCACCTTTGGCTCTCTAAGAAACCAACCGGCCGAACCGGTCGTATTTCGCAATCTTATTTTTTTTTGGGACGCAGGTGACGTTCCATATGCCCTTACCTTGAACAGTACAATTAGTATATTAAAATAAAGTCAAAGCAATGTCATAACGTCGTTTCACCTACCTACACCTACAATCCTTACTGATTGTTGTTTTTTTACGTATTAGTATAATTAAGTACCTAATTATATTATAGAGGCCCATTATGCTCTTCAAGCGTTGCTTGTTTATAATAGTTTAAATACGGTAACTGTTATCTACATCACAAAAATCCAACCCAAAACAGTAGGTTGTTAAAGATATTTTCCATCAAAACCTGTTTATATAAATATTTTTTGTGCAGGTTTACTTATTGTGCGCGTTAATGAAAACCGGTATCTACTATCTAATAGTCATAGTCATAATATTTCACACATTTATTTGTTTTATGTTACAAAAAACGTGTCAAGCTAGCATTTAGCTAGCTGTTTTTTCGTCATATCAATCCTAGGATTGATATGACGAAAAAACATTTGAAAAGAAGAAACATTTTTTACTCCATACATAAGGCTAAACACACAAGATATCTTGGTGTTACGGTTGACCAGCGCCTTACATGGCACCTACATGCTGAAAATATTATGAACAGGATCCGTAAACTGATCTGGACCTTCAAAAATCTCAGACACGTTTTAACAAAAACTACTCTAAATCAAGTTTACATATCTCTCGCTCAATCCGTCATCACATATGCTATCCCGGTTTGGGGTGGAGCAACAAAGACCAAGTTCCTTGAGCTTGAGAGAGCTCAGCGAGCACTACTGAAGGTTATGTACCATAAGCCCTTCAGATACCCAACGAGTGAGCTCTATCTACTTTGTGATTTACTGACTGTGAGAAAATTATACATTTTAAAGCTAGTTCTGAAGACTCACAAGAAAACCATATACACCCCAGGGAAAAAAACATCCACACGTAGACGAAAGGCTGATGTAATAAACACCCCGATACTGAAATCCGCGTTCGCTAGGAGACAGCAACATGCACAATCATGTAACCTGTACAATGTCATAAACAAAGTCATAGACATTCACTCCTGTTCTACATACGAGTGTAAAAGTAGATTGACCAATTGGCTAAAATCAAAAACCTACACAGATATAGAAAACCTTATTAAATAACTACAATTATCACACACACCCCGCATATACACACACACACACACCCGCAAACACATATACATATACACACACACACACACACGCGCACGCGCACACACACACACATACACACACACACACACACACACACACACATATATAATGTTAATCTCCCTAATCATTTTAAACTGTAAACCTTAGTATTAAGTTAAATTTGTTATCTCCTTTCCTAGTACACTTAAGATTTATTGTCAAGCTATAACTATGGAAGAGCGGTGCTCTCTTAGCACAAGTGTCTAGTGCACTTAAAAAGAGGCACCAGCACAGATATTGTTACTTATCTTAGCTACTGAATAAATTATTATTTTTATTTTTTTTTATTTTACTCATTTGGTTTTTCTCTAGAGTTTATTATTGATGGTTTTCTGTGAAAATAAATCCGTGCATCCTACATTCATTCTCGTAAGCAACAGAAAAATATTGAAGCATCATTATGTAATGTGCTAGTAGTAGAAACTTGGTATAATAATATTCCAATATTGAATATTGTCTTTCAGATCGGACAATGGCACCACAGTGCGACCAGCTCACAACGGATGAACGCCGACAAGCTAGTTTCCCGCACTTGCAATACCCAGTGTTGCGCAACGAGGAACCGAAGACGCCGCAACAGTGGCTGAGGGGCAAGCGGCTGCAGGATGGCGCCGAAAATCTCTGGAGGATACACGACTCACTATACGATTTGACCAAATTTATTAAAATACATCCCGGGGGTGCAGATTGGATCGCTGTTACCAAGGTGCTTACAATGTATATTCATTGAAGTTAAGATTACAACAATGTTCAACACATAATTACGTTATTACACTTCAAAACAGGTTCAGTGCAAAATTGTCTACCTAATTGCTACATCAAGCATTTATGTTAGGAACGTGTCAGCATTAATGTGTACGTCATCTCTTTGTACTGTAATCAAAAGTCAATTATTACTGAACAATTGCTAACGATAGGAGAAAAATAAAAATGCTAAGTCATTGTTATTAAAGTTGCAGCAATTCTTACAAAATGCCGTGTCCTATCACCGCCCTACGCTCACTATTGTTTTAGATGGGGGTTACCTCATCCTCGAAATACTCATCAGTCTTGTATACAATTGGATTTTCTTCATCTAACCTTGAAACCATAATTAGATTCCAAAAAAATAACCTTAAAATTGCCATTAAAATTAAATAAAAACCGACACTGGCAAACTTACACTCTTCCAAATGATGGACTTAGCTAGTTTTTAGCTACGTCCTTCATTTGGAAGAGTTATTTTTTTGAAATCTAATTATGGTCTCAAGTATATACGCCAACTATGTAATGGTTAACTTAACAATATTCAAAGCACTAAGTTAACCGAAGGTTTGGAAAGTTAAGTACCATCTAAGAAAGCACTTTTTACCTATGCCAGTAAAAAAATGTACTAAACTGTTGTTCCTCTTAAGCAAGTACTATAGAAATTGCATTCATATAGGTTTTAGGCACAACCGGGAATAACGCTAGGAGGATGATGAACTATGTACATAATAAACGTTTTTTGTTCAGGGCACTGACATAACAGAAGCGTTCGAGACACATCATTTTAACGGCATTGCCGAAGGATACCTACCCAAATATTTTGTGAGAAAGACTGATGCGCCCAGAAACTCACCGTTTACATTCCACGAAGACGGCTTCTACAAGACTCTCAAGTTAAAAGTGGCTGAGAAGATAAAAGAGATACCGAAGAATGTTAGAAGACGAAGTGACTTTGTCACTGACAACTTATTGGCAGGATTTGTGGTAGTCAGTTCACTGTCGTGTTGGGTGATGAATAAGAACATTTGGGCTGGACTAGCTTTGATACCGGTTAGCGGTTATCTTCTGTCTAGTCTTGTAACTTGTTCTCATAATTACTTCCATAGGCGGGATAACTGGAGAATGTATTTGTTCAACCTGCTCGGGGCATCTTATCAGTGAGTATATTTATCGATATTTTCTTTAATCTAGGTAATACTCTTTTAATTTTCAAAAACTTAGTTGTCGCAGTGCGTGACACTGCCCTAATAATTGCCAGCTAACTTCATAGTAATAAAAGGTGACAAGCAGGCACGTTGACAAATTATTGGAATTACGGTGTCAAACATTGGGTCCTTTATTAAAATGAGAAGACATTCTTCTTATTGATATATTAACAAGGTCCTGTAAAAAATTTGGATAAGTTTTGTGTTGGACGTTCGGTTGTTGAAATGGGTGGATGTTTGTTACTCTATCACGCTTAAACGGCTCAACCTATTTGGATGAAATTTTGCACGAAGATAGTTTATACTTTATAGCCTAGATTAAAATATAAGATAGTTTTTATCCCGGGTCCACGCAGACGAAGTCGCGGGCGCAAGCTTGTAATATTATAAATGCGAAAGTTTGGATGTTTGTTACTCAATCACGATTAAACGGCTGCATCGATTTGGATGAAACTTTGCACGAAGATAGTTTATAGCGTGGATTAAATATAGGATAGTTTTTATCCCGGGTCCAGGCAGACTAAGTCGCGGGCTGATGCTATAGTTTGTAATAAGCGGGTAGAGCGCGTGGCGTGGGCAGCTAATAGTTAAATAGATAGGTACACCACATATGGTGTGGACAATCTTACACAAATCGACCTAGTCCCAAACTAATCAAAACTTGTACTATGGATACTAGGCGACGAGAACCATACTAATATAAATAAATAGGTACTTAAATAAATAGGAAACATCCATGACACACGAACAAATATTCGTGCTCATTACTCAAGTAAATGCCCTTACCGGAATTCGAACCCAGAACCTCTGGCTTCGTCGGCAGGGTCACTAGCAACTATAGACCGACCGCTTCAATCAGTCGCGATATAACGGGGGAGCGGGCGTAGCGCGCCCGCCACGCCGCCCGCTCCCCCGTGACAGAGTGAAGCGGTCGGACTATAGTCAATAAACCGGTCGTCAGCTAGCGAACAAATTAAACATACAAATTCTCTTTTAATAACTAGTTTTATTAGTAAGTAACGAGTTATTTAGTAACGATTTATTTGACTGTTTCAGAGACTGGCGCATATCACACGCAATGAGCCATCACTTGCACACCAATACTGCTCAAGACATAGAGCTTAGTCTACTTGAGCCATTTCTCCTATTTTTGCCATACAAAACTAAGTCGATATTCGAGCAGCTAGCTGCTTTGTACTGGCCTATAGTATATGCAACGGCGTTTGTGGTGATATTAGGAAAGGAGTAAGTACTTTAATTAATAATAAACACATACTCGATACTCAATACTTTATTGCAATTTCACAAAGTTGTACAGGTGGTAAACTTATAAATACATAACCGAGGAGAGAGATAGTTCAATTAACAAACTCCTTTTTTTGAAGACCGTACAGTCAGGCGCAGGTTTTTAAATTAAACTTTGCTTTAAAAGTCCTGTCTAAAACAATGCCAGTACCTTTTATACATTAGGCGTTAACCGGGCTATCCGTCATACAAAATATAACGTGTCCAGGCTTTTAGGGAAATCCCCACTTTTATGTATGTGTTTTTAAAATCAGAATGACAGACATGAAAGATGGAATACTCGTAGCACCTCGTAGGGATGTCCCTATCAGTCAATTAAAACTAATAGAGTTGCGAGACTTGCGAGTACTTCCCGGTAACAGAACACGCACTTTTTGCAAGAGCTTGAACCTCTTTGCTTTAGGATTTTTCAGTTTTATAGAACAACCCCTAGTTCTCTAGAAGACATCCCTTACTGGGATAAGTTTCCTTTTGTACTTGAATAATCTGTCTTATCTGTATTTACAATACAATACAACAATACAAATACTCTTTATTGCACACCTCACACAAACAAAGCAGTTAAAAAGAGAATCAATCCAATAACATGTAGGTAGAGGTAGACAACAGGCGGTCTTATCGCTGAAGAGCGATCTCTTCCAGACAACCTTTGGGTATCGGAGAAAGAGATAAAACTAGATTGAGAGCACTCCCCTGAATGCCGCAGCCAGTATCGGAATCCTTGGCGTCGACATTTCGAGTGAAGTCCAGTTCCGCGGCCATTTAGAGGGTAAGGCCAAATTAGCCTCAAAAAAGCTCGGTGTGCTCAATAGATCGAGACAGTATTTCACACCGGCCCATCGCCTGCAACTTTATAAGTCGCAGGTCCGCCCACACATGGAATACTGTTCTCATCTATGGGCAGGGGCACCCCAATACCAGCTTCTCCCTCTGGATCGCATCCAACGACGAGCAACTCGAATTGTCGACAGCGAGCATATTTCGGATCGGCTTGACCCCTTGGCGCTGCGTAGAGATGTGGCCTCTCTCTGCATTTTCTATCGCATGTATAACGGGGAGTGCTCCGAGGAATTGTTCGGATTAATCCCTGCCGCTTCTTTTCGCCATCGTCCAACGCGACAACATTACCATCCTCACCACTTAGATGGTTGGCAGTCCTCAACTGTGCGCTTCTCCAGAAACTTCCTGCCTCGCACAGCTAAACTGTGGAATGGATTGTCGCCTGCGGTATTTCCGGACCGTTACGACCTTCAAACCTTCAAGAAAAGAGCGTACTCCCATCTTAAAGGCCGGCAACGCACTCACAACACCTCTGGTGTTGCAAGTGTCCATGGGCGGCGGTAATCGCTTACCACCAGGTGATCCGTCTGCTCGTTTGCCTCCTATATCATAAAAAAAAAAAAATAATATGTAGTAGGTGGTGCAGAGATTATAATAAGCCAAAAATCAAAAAAATATATTAATACACGTACATAAATAGCTCTATATATAAACATACATACACAATCATACATATATACAAATAACACAAATAAAAATATATAAATATAATACATAAACAGTCAGCCAATAATAATAATAGTAAGACAATCAGGGTTAAGGGAGAGACAAATAATGTTCTTTAAGAAGAGATTTGAAGTTACCGATAGATTTAGCTTGTCTTATATCAAGAGGGAGAGAGTTCCACAGTCGAATAGCCTTAAAAGTGAACGAACTACTGTAAAATTTCGAAGATGACGAAGGCACAGTTAATAGCAAATTGTTAGAAGATCAAACAGAATTAAAATAACTAAAACGCTCTTTGAGATAGCGGGGAGTTGCAGGGTTAAAAAGGACACTAAACAGAAGCGAAATAATGTGAGAGTTACGACGATAACGGATAGGGAGCCACTTGAGTTTGGAACGGAAACTAGAAACGTGGTCATATTTGCGTAACCCAAATATGAACCGAATGCAGACATTTTGGAGACGCTCAAGCTTATTAAGCTGCTCCTCAGAAAGGTCGAGATAGGAGACATCAGCGTAATCAAGAATAGGAAGAAGTAAAATTTGAGCAAGCGCAATTTTAGTTGCAGTAGGCAGAAAATTACGAAGCCGCCTGAGAGACCCCACTGCAGCAAATGTCTTCCTGCTCACTTCACTCACTTGAGGCACCCAAGACAAAGAGCGATCCATAATGATCCCAAGATTTTTCACTTGCATCGAATAATCAATCTGAATCCCATCAAAAAGTATTGGAGGGAGATTTACAAAATCAACTCTAGAAATCAGATTGCTGCTGCCAATAATAATGACTTGGGTCTTCGCTGGGTTCACACTCAGACCGTATCGTTGACTCCATTTCAGAATGCGTACCAAGTCATCATTAGTTCTTTCTATGGCAGAAGGGAGATCACCAAGCACGGACTGTGTATAAATCTGAACATCATCGGCATAAAGGTGATAATGAGAGGAGATATTATGTGTGATGGAATTGATTGAACGCCCGCCAGAGTACTACACCAAGAGTACAAGAAGAATCCACCTTTATTCTTTGCCGACGACCATTACCTTACATTATTTACCTTTGGATTGTGTACATTAAAATGTATGTGTGTAGTAATCAAATAAAAAATGTGTGGAAGATAGTAACTAAATAGTAAAGATAGTAATAAATTGCGGTCCTGGATTTTCTGATGTAAGTACGGCCTGTGAGCCCGCTGCGGCGTTCATCTAAAACATACGCAAATACCATCGCAGGCTTAATGCTTGACAATCTTGATGACAGATAATTCTGTTGAAGCTGTATTTGACAAACGTCAATACCATTATAGAACCAGTCCGTATAGATACGGTATTTAAGACCCTAATTCTATGGTATTAACTAGAGATGGGCCGACTAAGGGTTTGGCCGACTAGCCGACTAGTCAGCTAGGCCGATCGTGGACTTCGGCTAAGTTTGGGTGCAATCGGGAAACTTCGTTTCGCTTTGCCGTCGCGCTGTCTGCATGCGTTCAAAGTACCAAATGTGATATTAAATCTGTATTTGAGTAAAATATAAGACGAATGGTAAAAAATGGCAGTTTACTTATTTTATGAGTAGTTTTCCTGTGATCCATAAAGTGCCGACTAATCGGCACGTTTTGCCGACTAGTCGCCGACTACAAATGAGGCTGGATAGTCGGCTTTCCCTGCTAGTCGGCGACTACTCGGTACATCTCTAGTATTAACAGTTATCAAACACATTTTTGCTACATGAACAGAAAATAAGATAAGACACGATAATTTATTCCATGGTAATATACACTATAATTTTGCCTTACATCCAACTTATATGCATTTACCTATATGATCGTCAAGAATAACATATTTATACAACTATATTAACTATTGTAAACCTATCTATTAACTTCAATTGCATGTTTTTTTTATATGTGATTATTATTGTTTATAATGGCCTTGTCATCTACAGTCTACTAATTCTAATTACCAACGAATGCTGTATAAATAGTGTGCGATCCAATGGAAGCTACGGAAGCCTAGTGGTTCAGGCATGCGGTTGTCAAGCGATGGTCGTAATCCCGGCTCGTATCAATGAGTTTTTCGGAACTTATGTACGGAATATTTAATACTGTCAGATTTTCGGTAAAGGTTTCCGGGAATAACGCCAGGAGGATGATGAGCGTGCGAGCCAATAGAAGTGCTTCAGGCGTAACCGAAAAGTGCTTTCCCTCTTTATGTTCTTAACGTTATATGGTACATTATTATATAACATGGAGCCTTAAGAGTGCGTTTTGCCAGCTTCAGCCTATAGATTGTCATGCATTAAGCGTAGTGTAGTGGAGAAGCTCCAGGAATGTCTCCTTCACTGGTACGGTCACGTCCCTCGCAGGTCATCCGACTACACGTAGAGAACACAATGCCTTGGCCTCATCCATCCTCGACGGTCCTCGACCCCGCGGCAGACTTAAGAAGCGATCGCTGGATGTCGTAAACGCCGACATAAGCTAAAACGGGCTCACAAAGCAAGACGCCGTCGTGTAAAATGGAGAAAACGAGTATGAAATCGGACTCTGGCAAAGGCCGGGATAACGTTATATAGAAGAAGAACAGATAATATGTGGCTCCTGAAGAAAATATGGTGACTTGCAGCGCCATCTAGCGCTGTCTAACTCACGTCGCGAAATACTTCTCGACTCTAAATCAGCGAACGAAAAAAACATGGAAGTCTAAGTAGTGCCGCAAAATTACCCCACAGAATGGGTGCCATTGCGATTATGCGGGGTGTCAAAACGATGCCACGCAGCCGTTTAGTTCGAACATACCACCGCATACCGGGTTTGTGCGTGTTTGAGTAGAAATATGTATAGATCTCGCATTCTATGGTTTTTTCCTTCGCTGCTCTGAATGCCTATTTAATGTTTTTACCTCGCTAACTTACCTATTTTAATGTTTCAGAATTGTATTATGCGCCATGAACCACGGAGACAAGCGGTTAAACTGGACCAACGTCATTCCGTTCCTCGCGCCGTCGTGGATGTGGTACTTTGGGAGTCTCCCCCTGTACTGGACGATTCCCATCTGGCTCGGGACATTGGTATTCGCTAGCTTCTTCTTCGTGATGTTCGGTCTGACGGCGGGTCATCATGGACATGAGAATTTCTTCGAAGGTGACAAACCCAGGTGAGTGACAAGATCCAAAGATGTCCACGGCTGTGACAGCGTGGACAAAAATGAGAATTGCCCATCCCTGGCCTATCTCTGCCTAATCTGTCTTCTTAAAATCGGAGTGAAACATGAGCGATATCCTGGGGATATCCGTTTCTGTCAATGGAAACACTGCCTAACCATACATAACACAGGGTACATGTCTAAGAACTTGAAATTGGGTACGATTTTTAATTAAAAATGAGTTCTTATAGTTTGTTCCTCGTATCATACATACATACATACATTCACGCCTTTATTCCCAAAAGGGGTAGGCAGAGCGCATGAAACGTATGTTCCAGCGCCACTTTTAGCATAAATGTGGGTATAAAAGATCGTCAAAATGTGATATTGTAGTGATAGGTTGCTAGCCCATCGCCCACAACACACTTCAACCCTGGTCCCTTAGTGGATTTTTACGACACCCACGGGAAGAAAGGGGATGGTGAAATTCCTCGTATCACCTATAAATTAATTTAAAATTATATTGAATTCTTACCCTGACCGACAACAACCGGTGCAAAAATAAAACAGATTAGACTGGAATAAGTTAAAATACTGTTTACTTAATATAATTGCACATTTTCAAATCTCTTACAATTTAAGTCACCAATCTTCGTTAATAATTAATGTGATTCACAATAAACCCCAAATCTCCCAAATCCACGAAAAAAAACGTTTACCAAATGATATATTATATAAATCATACACATTACACAGTGTAGGTACAGTAACTACTGTGGTAAAACACGCAAACCCACACTAGGCATTGCCTGTATCGTGGGTTCCAAGCACATTAAGGGTGGGGTTGCACCAACATACGATTAGCTGTCATTCCATAGAAACTTGTCAAATTTCCATACATTTAGATTTTAACGAACACCGGTTACGATTATAGACGGTTTGGTGCAACCCACCCTAATTGTGTTAATTGTGTTTTCCGATTAATCGATGAGCAATGTATTTTTGTCAAAATGACCTAGTCCTTTCTTTTCGATAGAATATGTACCTACTACTTTATTGGTCGATTACCAGTTTATTGCCAAATATGTCATTCAATATAATTCGATTTATTAGTAATAATCGATTTATATTTAATAACATAAGGCAATCATTTATTACCTGTACTTATAGATATTTGCCGGTTATTCCGCGATTAGGCGAAACCGCCCATCACTAATGGAGATAGCATAATCCTTATTGTAACTATATCTACTGAATTTGACCTGCAGAAGCACTTAGAATAGAGAATTTATAGTTAGGTTATCAATCGACGTGGAATCGAACGGACGACTATAAATAAAATAGAATTAATTATATTTATAGTAAATTAGAGATAATTCCACAATAATGGATTTGTGGTGCCAATTTGTGGATTGTAAATATACCTTTATAGAAAATAAGCTTTTTTAAATACTTACATACGTACTTAACGGATCATCTACCGCGTTACGTCTTTTTAATTAATTATGTCATCTCTATAAGTGGTTGAATAATTATGACAAATAACAGGAAATGTTCGTTTTATCCTGTTAAGTATTGGAATCGGGCTTGCAGCTATATTTCTTATTCTTTATTTCCTTCTAGTACGTATTGTTAATTATTTCGTATTCTTCCACCGTCGCTAAATATTCTCATGCCATTACATATTAGGGTTTCACTGGATATGTTTATGTTCTTGTTTTTTATTGGAGCAAAGAAACTGTACAAATATTAATTTTACATTACATATGGTGCTACTTTCCCGCACTAGTGCGGAAAAGAGCACTTTTCGTGCATGTGTCGAAACTTTAAAGAGCCATATGTACAGTAAAACGTTGTACGATACACGTGCGAATAGGTAATTCGCAACTCGTGTCGATTTAAAACACTCCCTTCGGTCGTGTTTTAATTTATCTCCACTCGTTGCGAACTTCCTATTTTCGGCATTTGTATCGTAAATAACTATTGTAATTACCGAATAAGAGGAAGAACAGACTGTTAGGTGCAACCCACCCTAAGAATTGCCAGTTATGAGATAGTATTCCTTACAATTAAAGTAATTAAATTAGTTGATAGTTCATTTTTTTACCACCCAAAGCTTCCTAAAGCTGCTACCCAAAGTTTGTCTGGAAGAGATCGTTTTATAGCGATAAGCTGCCTGTTGGTACGTGTTATACTTGCTTACATCTAATATTGTTCTGTATTTGTTTGTTTAAGAGTAGCTTCATTGTTCTTTTTTTTTGAAGTAACAGAGTTTTTTGACAAAAACTTTAGCTTTACGTCGCATATTGAACTAACTTAGCTTAAGCTAAGGTCGCAAAGAGTGTCGAAGAGTGAAGACATGCATGTGTCTCTAGTTGTCAACACAAATAATCTTCAAATACTTAATTAAAGGGTCGGCAGCGATTGATGAACCTTTTGGAGTTACAAGTGCTTGTTTTGCCACCGTCGTAAGTATTAAAAAAAGCTACACTCACCGTAATAATGAAAATAGTAGATTGTTAACCGAGGGTTGAAAGTCACCCATACCCGACGAGATATTTTGACGCTCGAACGAAGTGAGAGTTTGAGTGCCAATAGTTCGAGTCTGAAATGGGTGGCTTTCCCCGAGTTAAACACACTAGTTTTCATTTCGAATACGAGGAAATGAATTGAAAGCCAAAAACTTAAATATTTTCTAAATCAGTCAGATCCTATGGAACCCATTTTAAAAGCAAAACTCAAAAAACTCAAAATGATCTTTATTCAAGTAGGCCTAGTAACAAGCACTTTCAATTTTTTGCAGCATTTCCTGGATGCGCTTTTGAAGTGGTTATATCGAAAAACTAATTATAATTGTTGTTTGGATGAAAAATTACATTATTCATTGTATTTATATTATACACGGTGGAATTTAATCGGTGATCAGGAATCCAAAAATCTTAATTATCAATCTACACAGAAACCAATACGTGAGATCTCGTGCAATATAGCTCACAATCTAATTAATCACACTCAATTAACATCGGTAAAATGTACACTGCCTGAATAAATGGATACCCTACTTTTATTGAAGGGAAGTTACTCGTAAGTGTACATACGTAAAGTGCTTGCTGGCTTTGGCGGGAAACTAGACAGATCAGACGTTTGTTATGAATTTGACAATGACAAATTGACAGCTTATTGCTCATTTATGTTTTAAGTTTCTATGGCTGATAGTTTGAAAAGAGGTATTAAACTTTTCAGACTAAACCATTAGTAGGGTGACAATAAATTTTAATTAAAATTTAATTTCAACTTAAAAATTAGTTATGATAAAAAAAAACTTGGTTCCACTTAAGTACTACATAAACATGACCGCCATCGATTACTGAATTAGAAAAATGGGTTCCTGTTCACCGATTAAATTCCACCGTGTATATACCATATTACTAATAAAGAATGAAAAACCATCATAATTATCAACAAGTTTAAAAAATCAACATAATTTTATGGAAGTGTGGCAGTATAAGTTTTTGCCATTGTTATTTTTTTTGATGACTTTAGGACGCTGTTCTGAAGCGGTTACATTGAACTACGAATACTTAAAAAATATTCAATAGTCTTCAAATAGCAATAATAGTCATACAATAATTTATTTGTTATCAATAGGTATTTAAAAAAATAACGCATGATTGTCAACAACTTTCAGTTAATTTTGTATTAAGCAGTTACGCTGCTAACGAAACTATACATTGTTTAACTTTCAGTTTGTACAATTTTCTGAAACTGTGGCTGTACAGGTTTCTGCCATTGCCTTTTTATTTTTTATTACTTTTCAGCCCTAGGGGCGACATACCTCACTTTCAACCCGCTGTTTAAATAAACAATGACCTACTTTCAGAGTTTGAGAGATGAACAAGTTTTTACATTCTTTGTTAAATTACCTGCCATTTCAAAACTACCAACTTGACTCCCTAGTGGTAAATACAATTGAAAAAATTATACAATTTGCGATTGCTTAATTTGCCCCTTTAAGTTATGATTTCCTACTTACTTAAATAAAATATTTATTAATAAATATTAAGTCAATATCTTACACAAAATCAAAATAAGCTCTGCTGGCTTGTGTTATGGGTACTTGATGACGATATATTATATATATTAGATATAAATACTCAAATATTAGAAAATATCCAAGACTCAGAAACAAGTATTCATGTGCTTTCAAGTATTTTTTCATCTCTCATACTCTGAAAGTAGGTCATTGTTTATCTAAACAGCGGGTTGAATGTGAGGCATGTCGCCCCTAGGGTTGAAAAGTAATAAAAAATTTAAAAGCAATGGCAGAAACCTGTACAGCCACAGTTTCAGAAAATTGTATTGATTTTTGAAACTTGTTGACAATCATGCGTTATTTTTAAAATAATTATAATAAATTAATAATTGTATGACTATCATCGGTATTTGAAGATAATTGAACATTGTTTAAGTGTTCGTAGCTTAATGTAACCGCTTCAGAACCGCGTCCTAAAGTCATTAAAAAAAATAGCAATGGCAAAAACCTATACTGCCACACTTCCATAAAATTGTGTTGATTTTTGAAGTTTGTTGATAATTATGATGGTTTTAATTCTTTATTACTACTTATATGGTATAGGTATATAAATACATTTAATAATATAATCTTTCATCCACGAACAGTTAAAATTAGTTTTTCGATATAACCGCTTCAAAAGCACGTCCAGGAAATGGTCCACAGTTCCCGCCCAAAATGGTCCACACACGAACACTTTTAAAATGGGTTCTACAGGATCTGACTAATTTAGAAAATATTTATGTTTTTGGCTTTCATTTCATTTCTCTCACTTCATTCGAGCGCCAAAATATCTCGTCAGAAATGGGTGGCTTTCAACCCTCGGTTAACAATCTACTATCCCTTATTGAATGGGTTCGAATCCCGGTCGAATACAGCACCTTCAGCTTCGTAGGCAGAGTCTCTAGTCTCTACCCACTAGGCTAACCGGTCGATCCTATTGCGTTTTCCTTGTTTTTTGCCAAGTTGTTAATCTACATATAGTTAACGCGATTCAATTTAATAGATAAATAATTTCATAATACAATCCAAGAATTCTGAAGTACAATCATCTGCACAAATAAGTAAAACCCCTACTACTACTAGTACTAGAAACTTCGATGCAGTTCGTGCTTCTCCGTTGACTGTATCTGAAATACTGCATACCTACAGATACTCGATTTACTTTATATTTATATTTTCTCTCTAACTTTTGCCCGCGGCTTCAGCCGCGTGCAAGTCGTTTGTGTGTATCTCCATACAAACTTCCGCTCCCAATTTACCTTATATTAGAAGCTAATTTTCGGGATAAAAACTGTTCTATTTATTTTCCCGGTATTCAAACTATCACCATGCCAATTTTCATCTGAATCGGATCAGCAGACAGACAGACAGATAGACAGACAGAGTTACTTTTGGCATTTATCATATTAAGTAAGAAGTATGGATTCGTATTACCTTTATATACGGCTATGTAATTATACTTGCAAATTGCTAAAGGTCATGACAAGGGGCGGGCTTTTGCTGTTTCTGTATACGGTAAATACAGGTTTATAAAAATCATAGGGCGAGAGACGATTTTTTTTTAAGTCAAATGGTCGAGTTTTCTGAAGAGTGTCTCACCAAGTCCGCTCATCGCTGAACACCAGACTTCATGCACTCCACGATGCAAAGGACATATACAGGTGGTGAACTCTGATCCAAGAAAAGTTGCTTCCACAGCAGGAAAATCACAACCCTCGGCAATGAGGAACACAACGCGAGGTGTAGGCGGTCTGGCAGAAGTGTGCGGAGCGGCGTTGATGTGGCGCCAGAGCAGGAGCCGGGTTTCTTGACTTCGGGCGCTTGTTACGCAAAGCAGATAATACATTTGGGGCACAAACTGTCACTGTGATCTTCTAGCACCACAGAACCAATATGTCACCTTTTTGAAAAAAAACGCAACCATTTGTTTCTGTGTGCTCCGCGCTCGATGACATTTTGTTGGAGTCGGATTATCTTTAAAGCACCAAAGACGACTGTCGCCGAGTTTGAGGATCGTAGTTATATAGTCGTGTCTGACAGGTTGATACGAGCGTTTTTTTCTCGCTTGCTAGCGTCGAACTTAATATAATGAAAAGAAAAAGTATGTGAGGTTCTAAGTTTAAACGTTCGTAATCATCGGAACTACTCATAATTTCTGCAAGTCTTTGATTTTGTGAGGCACCCGTCTCGAACGACGCTTACGAAGGGACTGATCCACTACTTCATTTTTTTCAAGCTTCACGTATGTTCGATGGCTCACTTTGCACATTTTCGTGAGCAAGTACGGTTGGCGCCCGCCCCGTTTCCGACTCATGTTAGTCACCGGTTCCTCTTTTGAATTCGGAAAACTAATTAAAAACTGTAGCTCGCGAACACGACTGTTGTAGAATCACATGTGACTAAAAGTTCAAAATGTTCTTGCGGCGACTTAAACGTCGAGTGAGCTCCATTGTTGCGGCAATTTTCCACCGGATGCATAAAAATAATGTAAATTCAATATTATTCAATACTTATTTTATTTTGAAATGTATATGTTAACAAGCATAAAAATACCAAAAATTGTAACCCGAAAACGGAAAACTTAATGAAAAAAAAGACCGGGTTGCACTCCGGGAGTGCTGGCAGAAGTGAAAACTCAATAACATTGTAAGCTTTTCGATCAGGTCACGTGACATCTTACGGTGTCACCCTAAAAATGAATTTGACGCAAATTTATAAACAATTATCAATTATTTAGGCGAACGGCCCGCGGGCGCGTTGGGTGCGACTGACCGCAGTGACCGCTAGCCGCCATCTTATGTAGATAGGTACGAACTCTAACCGGGTGAATAAACTTCGCACCGCGCGCCATACAGAATTTTTCACACTTAATTACCTTTTATTACTAAAAACTTAACTAATACATTTATTTTAGCCTAGTGGGTAGTGACGCTGCCTACGAAGCTGAAGGTCCTGGGTTCGAATCCCGGTAAGGGCAAATATTTGTGTGATGAGCATGAATATTTGTTTCTGAGTCATGGAAGTTTTCTATGTATTTAAGTATTTATATCTATTATATATATCGTCGTCTAGTACCCATAACACAAGCCTTAATGAGCTTACTATGGGACTAGGTCGATTTGTGTAAGATTGTCCCCTAATATTTATTTATTTATTTATTAATTTTTTCACGAATGATTAGTACGTTTTGGATACTTTAAGTGGGTTTCGGCCTAAGACGGTTAAAAAAACACGTTGTATGTGTGTGCTAGTTCATATTGCAACAAATGACTATAGAATATCCACATTCGTACTCCAATCTATTTATGTGGCATAACATTAACCTCGTAACTGGTTTTATATCGACCATAAATGACCACCTTGACTCAGCTGAGCCCATGCATATATTTAAATACTAGGTATCAGTTTGACAAGCGGGGGAAAATAACTTCATTGGCTGGCCGATTAAAATGTACAGGAATTATGGATAAACTAGTGAGACCAGAGAATCGAGTGAGATTTAGTGTAGTACCCAGCGAACGTAGTACCATCATAATTAGTAATGTACTTCGACGGCTATTGTTTATTCTTTTGATATTTTTTCATACTTCACCGTATTAAATAGGTACAGTCGCGGAATGAAAAGGTTGACCACTTTTGGACCTTAACAGCTTTGAAATAAGGCCGAAAAGTGGTCCACCTTTTCATTCCTACAGTCGATGTCAAAGAAAATATGTTTATACCTTTTCATCTTATTCATTTGTATTATGGCGAAAAATGTATAAACTTATTACCTTTACGTTGACCTTACGAGAAAAGTTAAGTTCAATTTTTTAACCGCGCACTAAAACCTACGAAAGTCGAAACGTCAAAACGGACCATTAGGTACTCTCATAGAAAATGTGTCAAATTATGTTTTAGTAATCTAAATGTAAAATCCCGAAATAACTCTCCAAATATGACTTAAAGTTTAGAAGCAGAAGGAAATTTAAAGTTCTTATCGAATGATAAGGTTATGGCTTAGTGTTCAAATATTCATAACAAATTCAAACAATAAAATTAATCATTTATATTTTGGCCAAAGGATTAGCTTAGCAATCCAAAGAGGCAACGCTGCCAGCCTTCTGGGCACCTTAGCCAACGACGGGGACCTGGAGGCATTTACTATTTATAGGTTTAGTTTAGTTATATTTCGTTATATTAATTATACCTATATGTTACACAGTAGTGCTTGCTCTGTAGTAGTGTTGTGTTCCTGGAGGTGGGCAAGGTCGCCAGAGCTCCCGAGGATGCGTTGTGTTGAGAGCGAGGGAATCTGTTCCTTCAGCTGTCAACAGGGCGAATCCTCAAACATATCAAGGGTCGGCAACGCCCATGTTACTCCTTTGTCCGCTTATCATCAGACGGGCCGTACGCTTGTTTGCCACCGTCGTTGTATAAAAAAAAAAATTAGAAGTGGCTGTATATGTCAAACTTAATCTTAACCAATCCTTTAGTTATAATAGCGTACGTCAGCGAGGAAAAATAAACAACAGACCATTAAAAACTGACCTACTGTCAAAAAGTGTATTATGGCGCATAGAGTTTACAAAAAGCTACCTAGATCGATCTTAGATATAGGCAATGTAAACAATTAAAAAAAAACGCCTATGCTATTTTTTGGTGCAAAAAGCATACTATATACAAGAATATTTAAACAACTTTGACATAATTGCATAGGTATACATTTTGAAAATCTTTTTGTGTCATATGTCAATACCTATACCAAATCTTGGGATTAGGTGTCAAAGCGGACCCTCGAAGACGTAGTGAGACCAGTAAAATGTTCATAACACCTCTGTATGTACCTAATGATTTGATTGATTGATTGTATATACGAGTATGTATGTATTTAGATTTTTCGTTGGTTATTGGTTCAGAGCCAGTAACCCGTTGGTTATTATTGCCCTACTCTAACGTCGCGTAATCTTTAACTCAACTTCCAACTCTTCCAGGGCCGACTACATAGACTGGGGTCTCCACCAGCTGGACACGGTAGTGGAAAGGATCGACTACGCGGGCCACCACTTCAAGTCACTCACCCGCTTCGGGGACCACTATCTTCACCACCTCTTCCCCACCCTCGACCATGCAGAGCTCAAATACCTCTACCCGACCCTCTACGAACACTGTACGAAGTACGAACAAGAATTGCGTACCACCACCTTCTATGGGGCGCTGATCAGTATGAGTAAGGAGTTGATGAGGAATAAGCCAAACGACTTTAAGGAAGAACATAATAAATAAGGTCATTGACGTACGAGTCGAACGTAAAGTGAAAATTATGTTACCTCTTTAATAGTATTTATTGAAAATTACATACAATTTTAATAATCCTCTGTTTATACTATGACAGAAGATACAATTCTGGATAAAATACGGATACACTCAAAAGCAATGAAATTGGGTAAGGATAATTTATTATCGAGATTTTGTCCAATAGTCAAATTAGTATTTTTTTTATGGAACTTCAAAAACGCTGGTAAAAGGCACAAATAACGTCACGATTTATCGTGATCAAACAGCGTCCATTTTTGATCTGTATCTGTTTGAAAATCTTAAACATATTGTGTTGTGGTCATTTGCAAAGTAAGGATTACTTATGTTTACTGTTGTCAACTACGATATTGTGTAAAAATAGGGGGGGAGCGCACAGCATTGTATTCTTCGCACTTGAGTATATTAGTGGGTATTGCGTAAGCTTATAACGAACTGATCAATTGACGTCAATAATCGTCGCATAGAAATGCCTACTTTATTGATTTTTAAGTGCCTATTGCGCAATGTACTCGTATTATTCGAATTGAAATCGTAAATTAGACTTATGCAGTTAGGTCAATATTTAGTTTTAAAAATGTATAATTAAATAAACTAATGTCGTAATTAAATGAATAAAAAATATAATACGCCCCGATACAACAAACATACCTAAGAACCATTTCGGCAGACAAGACGATTGATTGTAAATCACAAATCGGTTCGTTCCTGTTCCTGTACTAAATAAAGTTCAGTGTGGTTCTTGAGGCTTGGATTGTTAAGTAGGTACTAAATGTACAAATCTGTATCTATATTTATTTATTTATCTCAGGCAACGAGGCCCATATTTACATATACCTTACAGACTAACATACATATCAATATATAAAACTTATAAGTAGCACAATATATAACTATATATATATAAATAAGTGTATACATATCGTCGTCTAGTACCCATAGTAAAAGCTTCGCTTTTGGGACTAGGTCGATTTGTGTAAGATTGCCCCAATATTATTTGTTTATAATTATGACAGTAGGGGCGATACGTGGCCAATGAGCATGTGGTGAAGAGTGTCTTTAAGAATCCTTTATTCTGCACGTCAGGTTATCATCAATCACCATATTTGCACCTCCCCCGAAAGTAACCTTCACCCCCGGGGTGATAGAAAAAAAATAAACACAGTAACATGTGTGCTTACATTTTTGTTTGAATTCTGAAAAGAAATTAGGAGAACAAATTGTTTACATTATTTTACTTTTAAGTTTACACATTTTAACAACATTTTGTAAGAAAAGAAGTTGGTTGCCCAGTGTGGAATATTCCTGGTGTCAATGTGTGTTTAGGAGGTACAATGCCACAGACAGACAGACATATATGGTAAACTTATAACATCCCTCGTTTGCGTCAGAAGTAAAAAAATATAAATACGAGTAGGTGTCTATTACAAGGCGGAAGAAAGCTCTTTGACCCTAACCCTTTTTTCTTTCCAGCGGGTCTGTAATGCGTTTATCCCTTGACAATGACAAGATAAAGGCATGGCTCTTTCAGACACCTGATAGAAAGTGACGGATGCTTCAATCTTGCCATTTATCACATGAAAACTATGATCATAACTCGTCTTCTGGGGCGGCCGACGGACATACATTTAAACATTTACTTGCAACAACTCGTATGCGAGTTGTATTATATTGCAGGGTTTTATTGAATTCATCGTATTTCGGTAGCCCGCAGTCCCGCAATGTAATAAAAATCGCATACGAGTTGGTCGGTAAGAAACCCGTAAGGCCACGGTCTTGATGCCAGCGAGCAGCGGAGCGAAGAGCGGGCGTTAATTAATTGAACATGATCAAATGTATGAACTGCCGCTTATGGCCCCGCTACCTGCTGGCGTCTAGACCGCAGCCGAAAATTCAGCATCTTCAAGTCCGTGAAGTATCGTCACCGCCAAATATCAATTCAGTGTTCAAGCCCTCCGTTCTTTTAAATTTTTATGTGATATTTTTATATAAATTTCATAGGTTATGTGTAGTGTAGATATCTATTTAAATATTGCTCAATTTCGTGTAATTTCCTCGGCTGTGTGTTCTGTGATATTTACATGCTGGTCGAGTTTAAGGTGAGCAAAATGCTCATGGCTGTTTATTCATTACCAAACAGATATCAGACGTTCGGAGTCAGACAATATTTACAGATCTACAGTGAATTAACTTTTTCCTCAAGCCAGATGAAATTTCATCTAATTCAGCTAGTAAAATTGCGGTAGGAAATATTGTTCGACTCCAAACTTCAATTACGAGTAGGGAGACCGGGGATAGTTGACCAGTTTTCGGGTTAAAAATTTGTATTTCCATGGTATTAGAGCCTATATTTCTGATCAGTGATTTAGTTGATAGGTAAACTATCTGGCTTTAAATAAGTATACTAAAAAGATCGCTACTTGTTATAAGTTAGCCTGCAATCTTGATTTTTTTAAACTGGAAAAATTAGTCAAGTTACCCCTTGCTTGGGGTAGGTTGACTAGTCACGTGGGGTAAGTTGACCTAATGTAAGCAAGCTAAATAAAAGGTGCAAAGTCTAAAAAAATACTCAATACAATGTTATAATCATGTTTATTCAGTGAAAAAGAAGATAGATCGTGAGATCAGAGTAATTAAAATTAACAATCAGTCAATAAACTACAGGCAGTGGGCCTAAGGTCCAGTACCTATACCTAATCTCAACATAAAATAATCAAAATTAGACAATATCTTTTAGAAAACATAGTTTAGGCAGTCTGATGCCTAGAACTCTAACATCAAAATCAAATTAGACAACTTCTATTAATCATAACTCTGTCAAACAGTCTAAACAATAAACTTAGTAACAATCAGTCTTACCAAAACAACCTGTAGATAAATTTTAATCATTTGGTAACAAAAAAATCTCACTTAACAAATGCAGGAACCTTTAGTCTCATTTAAAAGTAAAAAATCACTATTTCTGCTTACTACTATTCTTCTTATAGTCCTTATAAGGCACGTGAAATATTAACTACTTCCAGTATAAACTTAATAATGTTGTACTAAACTATTAGTATTAATATTTATTTTGTAACAATCAGTCTTGATAGTTATCATTTGTGTTATCTTATCTAGATACTTTGAGATCATTATATCAAATCAGTCTTCTAAATCCGAGGAACAGTTTTTGCATTCATAAAACAATAGGTTCCCATTTATACATTTTGTATGGGCCCATAACTTGCACGCAGTGCACTGAACCCATTCTTCGCCAGCAACACTTGACCTATAAGACTCGGTGCACTCTAAACAATATGTTTCATCTTCATCACTTTCAACTTCATCACAATTTTTCTTGTTTGCCTCTCGTAGAGTTTTTTTCCCTTTTCCTTTACCTTTTGCTGTTTTAGATGTATCCTTGGTTTTCTTTGGAACTTTTGATTTCTTGGTGACAGACTTGTTAGTTTGTTTTTTTGTTTTAAGCTGTATTAGATTTTCTTTTTCCGGTGTGTCTGTATACAGAGTGTTTTTTGTAAATGGGACAGTATGGGGAAATCCGAATCTAAAGGAGATAGAGGAAAAGTGTCCAAGGAGACATTAGGTGTTTTTTTATGTAAACAAATTTGGCTCGTTAAAATTTTTGGTCAAGCGTGAGTTGTTCTTAAAAAATTATAAAGTTGGTCAATTTTTTTTTTGACGCGGGTCGGCTCTGTTTCATGTAAGGATTATTTCATTGTATGGAAAGAAAAAAATCTGAACAGCAGAAGTTGGTCAAATTTAATGAAAACTAATCTTCATACAGTTGGTTTATTACTTGAGTAAATGTTCGATGTGGCCGCCGTCTTGTCTTATGCAGGTACGCTTCAAGACACTTCTAGTTGCATTTAACAGAGACTTATGGTGAATTGTGTTTAAAGTGAAAAAAAAAAAAAAAAAATACAAGCATGAACTGATTGGAAACAAAATCACAGCTGCAGAAATAACTTACGTTCCAAATTTGAATTCTTTGCTGCAGAAATAACTTACATTCCAAATTTGAATTCTTTTTTTTATAATTTCAAGACTATCGCGTGCCATGATGTTAACGAAGATTAAAAAAAATGTTCTTCTCTTGAATCATCTGGAGCTCTTATCGATTATCGAAATTTAAAAATGGAATAATTTTAAATATTTTTTTACACGCCTAGGCACTTGTAACAATATTAAAAGGCGAATACTGCAATTGTATGAAGATTAGTTTTCATTAAATTTGACCAACTTTTGCTGTTCAGATTTTTTTCTTTCCATACAATGAAATAATCCTTACATGAAACAGAGCCGACCCGCGTCAAAAAAAAAATTGACCAACTTTATAATTTTTTAAGAACAACTCACGCTTGACCAAAAATTTTAGTGAGCCAAATTTGTTTACATAAAAAAACACCTAATGTCTCCTTGGACACTTTTCCTCTATCTCCTTTAGATTCGAATTTCCCCATACTGTCCCATTTAAAACAAACACTCTGTATATAGTGCTTTTTCGTTTCCTTGTATTTCTCTTATTTTCCAGACGTGGCCCAGCCTTTGGATATGGTTTTATATCTTCGGGCAATTTAAACGAAGTGCTGGGCATACTCACTTCTCTGATTCCGGCTTCAAGATTTTTTTCTGGAGTTTTGAATCCATAATCTACGATCGGTTCTAAGAGTGCTTCTCTCGTTGAAGTTGATGCAGTGACAGTCTCACTATACAGGTCTCGCGATGGTTGTGCAGACGAAGACACACCGAAGGCATACATAAACCACTCATTGCATTTTATGTCTAGCAGCCAGGGGTAAGTTGACTAAGTGGTCAACAAGCCCCGCTTTAGATTAGTCAACTAGCCCCAAATCACCTTGAGATTTTAAACCACGTGCCGTAACCTTGAAAGTGAAACGTATCGAAAGACACTGCCACAACGTGGGAAGATAAAGAACCAAGCATTCGTTTAAAACACTTTGCCAACCAATAGTAAGTAGTGAATAAGCACAATAACAAATAATATTACGACGATTTTTTTTACTTACGTGTGTTATTTTTCAACATCGCCCTCCCGCTCCGAAACGACGTGCGTCCGCGGCGCCGCGCTGCCGGTGACTGAGCGGCGGGGGATAACGGTTCGACACAACTAGTCGGTTGACTCAAGGCCATTGCGTGGCACGAGTTATTCACAGTTTGTCAACTTACCCCTATAGTCAACTATCCCCGGTCTCCCTACTTACAGTGTAGACTTTCCATACATTTTGAGAAACAATAGCTGTAAATAAAGTATAAATAACAGAGACCCTTGAATTAGAGAATATTTAATTGATTCAATTATCTCGAGCAGCAATGTATAATACAAACTTTTTGTTTGTAACTAGTAGTTATACCCTATAGACATACAAAATTAAAAAAAATCGTGTATTAATAGTCATGCGATTGCAAGGAAGACCATTGTGAAAAACGAAATATGAATATTGTTACCTATGCTTGAAAAGCATTTTTATGATCGAAATAATAAGAACTAAGTAGTACAATGTTTCCTTATGATGGTATTCTAGATAAATCAAGAAACGTAAACGAATTTATCCGTGAACATTCTAATGTTACATGGAATGAGGTATAATGAAGTCATGCCGCTAAAGGCGAGATTTTAATAGGTATGATTAAGTGTCAGTGATGTCAGTAAGAACTCGTTACCGATATATTGTCTACCGATTAAATTTGAAAAAAAAAACAAAAAATTTCAATAGGTTCTTACGGAAGACACTGTATTTTTTTGTATAAGTTATACCGGGTGATTACGTAACTGGCAGCAACGGTCTGCCGACTGTGGACTATGGACAAACGGTCGACTTCAAAAGTTACGTGATTGCGCTGCAGATCTCTTATGAATAATAAAGTTACATTAAAACTGCCTTGTCTTTGTTTTCATTTGACTCTCGTTATATTTAAATAATAATACTAAGCACGACTATTAGTTTAGTCGTCTGCGCTACCAGTTGCCATTAAGTTATTGACCGAGCGAGCGAAACGAAAGAAGTTCTCCGTTTCAACTTGTTATATAATTAAATAGCTTCTGCCCGCGACTCCGTCCGCGAGAAACTCGTTTAAATCGTACTTCCATTTTCACCCCCCTCTTCACCAGATTTCCAGGATAAAAACTATCCTATGCCTTTTCCGGGCCTCAAACTATCTCTATATTAAATTTCATCGAAATCGGTTCAGCGGTTTGAGCGTGTAGAGTTAACAGACAGACACACTTTCGTAATTATTTGATTAATATGGATTACAGGAATATCGGGGAGTCGGGGTGATGATATTGAAAACCAAATTAATATTAATTATCCATTTAATTGTGACTGCTATTGGCACTGAATAAATTAAATGAGTCAATTTGCATAAACGCCGTTCCTGCCAATTTAAATAAAAATGGCACTAATTAAAATTTATAACCATGTGTAAATTCGATTAATTGAAATGTTCCGACTCAATCTGATTGTATTTGCACATTTAACACAACTACATAACTGTAGAGGTTGTATGGTAAACGTCAATAGTGTTGGCTTCACTATTTTTAATTTGAATCGAACTGTCTGGAAGGTTTAATATAGACGAACATTCAAAAGGTCAAACAGTCGCCCTCGATGCTTTAAGGGTCACGCTTTTGCCCGCGACTTCGTCCGCGCGGAACTCGTTTATCTCGAAACTCCATACTAACTTTCTCTCCCTTTTTGCCCCCTTATAATCTAATAAAAACTATCCTCTGTCCTTCCTAGGAATTCAAAGTACCTCTATACCAAATTTCATCTCAATCGGTTCAGCGGTTTAAGAATGAAAAGGTAACAGATATACATATAAAGTTACTCTCGCATTATAATATTAGTATCGATTGTATAAAACGAAAAGAGTACTTATGGCTAAGTTGATTTTTTAGATTAGCTTACCCCGAACACCTTTTTTACAAAAGTACACTCCGCTGCTGACTTGGTTTTTGTGATTCACCTCAACATAATAGATGGATGTAGGTTTTTTCAGTATTATTTTGTATATTTCCGCGAAGGTATCTTTTCTACTAAACTGTAGGACCTAATTAAATATATATACTAGCTTCCGCCCGCGACTTCGTCTGCATGGACCCGGGATAAAAACTACCCTATATTTTAATCCAGGCTATAAACTATCTTCGTGCTAAATTTCATCCAAATCGGTTGAGCCGTTTAAGCGTGATTGAGTAACAAACATCCAAACATCTAAACATCCAAACTTTCGCATTTAATAATATTAGTAGGATACCTACTAAAAATAAAACTATACATCTTATAGTTTCCAAAATAGCGATTTAAAAAATCAACTTATTGCACACTTACAAAAAATCAATATCTCCGAAACTACTACCGTAATAGTACATTACTAGAGAGGCCGGGAAGTAAGGGGTTGCCGGCCGAGTACATATATAGACTAGTTATGAGGCTAGATATAAAAATTAAACCGAGAGAGGATATAACTCAAAAATATATACTTAGGGAAGAAGCCGAATACAAAAAAAAAGAAAAGGAAAGGAAAAAACTAAGTACTAGATTATTTATTTAGTCTCTAAGGAAAAACTACTTGTAATTTACATTTTTTTTTTACGGGAAATAAAAGGTTTTTTATTTATTTATTATATTATGAGGCTGGCAACCCCTTTTCACGCTGAGGTATGTATGTATAGTGCTTTTCTCAAACATGCAATGAAATAAATAAATAAAATACCAAGAAATCAAACTTAATTTTTCATGGCTGAACACGCCGTGATACTGAGCTACAAATAAATTAAAAAAAAAATTACTTCCCGGCTTAGGCCTTTAATTTTGTATGAAATTCCTTTACAGTTCTCTCGAGTTGTTCCGCCCGAAACGTAATACTTTGAAGCCTGTCATAACGCACGTAATGACGACATTTCATTGCATGTTTGAGAAACGTACCTTTACCCGTGGAACCTCTTTTATTGTAGTATATTATTTTACTCTTTACTGTCAATTCTTAAGCCTCCCACAGACTGGCGCTGCCCGCTGCCTGTTATTAGCCGCCACCGCAGGCCGCGCCAGTGTGATTCAGGCCTTACATTTCCTTTTCCTGCACGGTTAGCACAAGACGGCGCGACCGGCGCACTGCCCGTCTCTCTCTTATTAAAAAACTTAGAAAGAGACGGATAGTGCGGGAGGGCTCAAGAAAGCTCGAGAGAGCTCGCGCGCCGTCTTGTGCTAACCGTTCTGTATCTATTCCTTCACTCCTGTATATAAATGACTCATTTTTGTATACAACGTGTTAATAAAATAACGCAAAACCTGAAAACAGTTTGTTCAGAATCGAGAGTAGAATGCGAAAAAAATAAAAATAAAATTTTTTGACGCGATTTATGTTTTACATTTGTATGGAGCAGGTCGCCCCAGTCGGCCAACACTCCATACAAATGTAAAAAATAAATCTTGTCAAAAAATTTATTTTTTTCGCATTCTATGCTCGATTCTGAACAAACTGTTTTCAGGTTTTGCGTTATTTTATTAACACGTTGTATATTTAAAGCCTTATATACATTTTTGTTTCCTAATAATATCAAACTTTAATGTATATATTATTATTTTAACCTTTCCTGGTATTTCCCTTGTCTTCCAAAATTCTAGATCTATCCGTATTTACTTTCATCCCGTTCCTTGTACTTTGGCTGAAAGCGCAAAGAGTGCGTTGCGATTAAAAAAAAACGGAAAATTCGTGTTTTATTGTCCGAATTAATTGAAATTACGCCTTCCTACGAAATTTGCGCTTGCATTTGTTATATCAGAATCGATTCTTTTTTTATGCTCTAGCATTTGGTATGCGTTTCGTCAAGGTCTATCGTAGACCGGATCGAAATTATTAATAGGTAAAAGAAAGCAATTTCGCGATTTTGACGTATCTGACAGCTGACAGCCATGACGGCGATTTCCCTTAAGAAGAACAAATTAAAAATTCAATGAGGTTAAATGTTTCCAAAAATGTATCAACTGTCGCAGTCCTATAAAAACTATCCTGAACGGAAGCCAGAATAATAATCAACAAATGGACGTACCTACTTATGCGAACAGGAACCAACCCACACGATGACAGTTTCGAGATAAAGCGATTTTTGTCTAAAACGTGTAAACAAAAACTATGTAAAAGTTATAAAGAAAGTTTGTGTTGCCCGCGTCCATAGCAGACCGTATGATTGTTAGCCACATAACAACAACTTATACTCGTACTACGACATAAAAATATATATCAAAATACCTTCACAAGGAACTCGTCTTTCTCTGTCACATGTATCTATATGATTTATAGAAATTGTAATTCTAAAGTTACAGTAAATACCTACTTTAAAATTTCGATTCCAAATAGTCGTATTTATACGAACTCTTAAGTCAAAGAAAATTTAATAGCACATGAATTTCGGCAATGTCACGTGCTGTCAGTACAACAAATCGAATCGCGCCTTCGATCCTTCCAGCGGTTTACGGCACTCTAGACAACCCACGCGGCTTCCCGGGCACTTCTACTCAAACTTTTGTTTTAAAGGGGAAACAATAGTTTCGGTTTCACTTGTTTTCTTGAACAGGATAAAACACAAGCAATCCAATTACTTATAGTTAATACTGCCCCCTCAAGGAGAAAAACCATAAGTGACAATTTTCGTCAATATGAGTTTTTAACAGTCTCGGACTCGGGGGAAAAAATGTGATTTTTCTATCTCACACGGGTTTGGATATCTCTAATAAACCAGGATTTAGACAAGCATAAGTTCATGACATTTTGTTAAGTTTACTTCTTGTTCGAAGTTGAAAAGTCATAACTTCGTGTTCATGGGCAAAAAAGCACTAAGTAACCGCTTATGTTTTTAAATCTTTGTCTTGGATGTGTGCCTACATGTTTTATCATAAGAAGAAAAACCATAAATTATCAAATTACTAAGTTAAAAATACTTAAAATTAAACATATGCTACATCTTGATAGTTCGTGATTTTTATCAATTTTAAAACTCAGCAATTAAATAAACCACAAGTACCATTTTGTGCTTTTTCAAGTTCCTAGATCACATAGTAATAGAAGCATATGTGAGTTCTTGTGTTGTTTTTTCTTAGATGCTATAGTGCAAAGTTAACACAAACAACATAAGTGCGCACTTGTGTTGTTCTTTCTTTGAAACGATTTTTTCTTATGTTTTTTTTTAAGAAGCCGAACCATTTTTTTCTTAATATCTAATTTAAATAAAAGTATTATTAACAAAATTAAGTTGCATTAAAATTCTACAATTTATCTTGATTTATAAAAACAAATTTCAGCTTTGTACCTACTTTAAAATAAAACCAATTGAACGGAAGTGTAAAGTTTTTTGGATTTATATAGGCTTTTATGGGCTTTGGTTTTGATAGAGCTCGAACGGGAAAATGCGACGCGATGCAATTTCTTTGTAATTTGTAACCTTAGGGAAACAAATAGGATACAATGCTTTCCTCTTAACGCGCTGGCTTGAATAGTACCCAGAAACACTCTTTAAAAGGTTTATTTAAAAAGGAAAACGTAATGCATTTTGCGCTTTCGTTGAGCTTATAGACATATTTATGCTATTTTGTCAGACATCATCATCATCATCATCCTCCTAGCGTTATTCCCGGTTGTGCCCTAGAAGAGCCCGGGGTCCGCTTTGACACCTTATCCCAAGATTTGGCATAGGTACTAGTTTTACGAAAGCGACTGCCATCTCACCTTCCAAGTTTCCAACCCAGAGGGAAAACAAGATCTTATTGAGATTAGACCGGTTTCCTCACGATGTTTCCCTTCACCGAAAAGCTGACGGTAAATATTCCGTACATACGTTCCGAAAAACTCATTGTTACGAGCGGGATTCGAACCCACCACCGCCACTTGACAGCCGCATGCCTGAACCACTAGGCTAACGTAGCTATTTTGTCAGACAACTGGCGAAAAAGTGAAAAAGCACGCAACACTGAGTGTTACCAAGAAAATCAGTTTCAAAATGCAAGAATGATTTTACAGAATACTTAGAGCTAAAAATTCAACCTTCTAGAAGTAATTAAAAAATACATATGTGAGTAGGCATGTTTAAGGCGCCGTAGGTTCAGCGAAATTAAGCGAACAGAGTTTTTGAAACGATATAATGCGTCTGTTTATAATAATATGGTTTCAAAAAAATATAGTAATCTTGAGGCTTTTTTGCAGGGAAATCAGTGCTTCGAAACATGATTAAGCAAATTTCGCTCGATAGAAAAAAATCACGAACATACGTCTAAAACACACAAAAATACACTTAAAATATTCGTAACAAATTATGCACAAAAGCTATAAATATTAAAATTGCTTCTAAAAATCGGCAATATCATGTTTGAGGGAAATCAGTGTTTTTATTTTTATTAATTTAAACGGCCAAAAAATTAAAATTAAAAAACATGATATCCGCGCTTCCGAGCACGCACTTTCATCTCGCTCACGCTTATGCTCAGTGAGAGGGAGAGAAGACCATGAACTAACGGCGCCTTAATTTAGAAATACATTCACAAAATCATGGATTAATTCACAAAAGAGCTGTTGACGTTACAATGTGTAATTTATGGCATATTATTCGGTGGCGTGTCGTTTGTTATTCGAAACATACTCGTACCAGTTCTGATCCAGAGTTGGGCAAATTTTTATTTGAATAAGAATAAGAATAAGAACAGAATTTTTATTCTTATTCAAATTGATTTGAATAAGAATAATTCTTGCGCCCGTTATTTAGAATAACATGAAGGTGAATAAATCATGCTACTTTTATTTTAAATAAGAATAAAATACGGACTAATTATTCCACAAATGGGGTTATTCTAACTAACATTTTATTTAAATAAAACGTTATTCAAATAAAGTTAATTTGTTGGTATCGTCGGTAAAATTTTGTAAGTTGATTTATACACAATGGATTTTATGAAAAGTTTGGGTTTACTTGGTTTGTTTTGACGAGTTATATACAATACATTATACTTGGTGACGATGGTCTGATGATGGAGTCAGGAGGTGGATAGTGGAACTCCTCAATGGCTACTTGTATATCCTTCGAGTTTGGGCTCATTTGGTTTGTTTCGGCGAGTTCTATACATTATACTTGGTGATGATGGTCTGATGATGGAGTGAGGAGGTGGATAGAGGAACTCCTCAATGGCTACTTGTATACCCATCGAGTTTGGGCTCATTCGGTTTGTTTTGTCGAGTTCTATACATTATACTTGGTAACGAAGGTCTGATGATGGAGTCAGGAGGTGGATAGTGGAACTCCTCAATGGCTACTTGTGTACCCCTCGAATTTGGGCTCATTCGGTTTGTTTTGTCGAGTTCTATACACTATACTTGGTGACGATGGTCTGATGATGGAGTCAGGAGGAGGATAGTGGAACTCCTCAATGGCTACTTGTATACCCCACGAGTTTGGGCTCATTTGGTTTATTTTGACGAGTTCTATACATTACACTTGGTGACGATGGTCTGATGATGGAGTCAGGAGGTGGATAGTGGAACTCCTCAATGGCTAATTGTATATCCTTCGAGTTTGGGCTCATTTGGTTTGTTTTGGCCAGTTCTATACATTATACTTGGTGATGATGGTCTGATGATGGAGTGAGGAAGTGGATAGAGGAACTCCTCAATGGCTACTTGTATACCCCACGAGTTTGGGCTCATTTGGTTTGTTTTGACGAGTTCTATACATTACACTTGGTGACGATGGTCTGATGATGGAGTCAGGAGGTGGATAGAGGAACTCCTCAATGGCTACTTGTATACCCATCGAGTTTGGGCTCATTTGGTTTGTTTTGACGAGTTCTATACATTACACTTGGTGACGATGGTCTGATGATGGAGTCAGGAGGTGGATAGTGGAACTCCTCAATGGCTACTTGTATATCCTTCGAGTTTGGGCTCATTTGGTTTGTTTTGGCCAGTTCTATACATTATACTTGGTGATGATGGTCTGATGATGGAGTGAGGAACTCCTCAATGGCTACTTGTATACCCCACGAGTTTGGGCTCATTTGGTTTGTTTTGACGAGTTCTATACATTACACTTGGTGACGATGGTCTGATGATGGAGTCAGGAGGTGGATAGAGGAACTCCTCAATGGCTACTTGTATACCCATCGAGTTTGGGCTCATTCGGTTTGTTTTGTTGAGTTCTATACATTATACTTGGTGACGATGGTCTGATGATGGAGTCAGGAGGTGGATAGTGGAACTCCTCAATGGCTACTTGTGTACCCCTCGAGTTTGGGCTCATTCGGTTTGTTTTGTCGAGTTCTATACATTATACTTGGTGACGATGGTCTGATGATAGAGTCAGGAGGTGGATAGTGGAACTCCTCAATGGCTACTTGTATATCCTTCGAGTTTGGGCTCATTTGGTTTGTTTTGGCGAGTTCTATACATTATACTTGGTGATGATGGTCTGATGATGGAGTGTGGAGATGGATAGAGGAACTCCTCAATGGCTACTTGTATACCCCACGAAAACTCGTGCCCAAACGGGCTCATTTGGTTTGTTTTGACGAGTTCTATACATTACACTTGGTGACGATGGTCTGATGATGAAGTCAAGAGGTGGATAGAGGAACTCCTCAATGGCTACTTGTATACCCCTTGAGTTTGGGTTCATCCGTATTTATACTTAGGGATCGCGGTCGTGTCCGTGTTTCGTGTACAAGTAGCCGTGCGCCCGTTTTCGTGTAACACGGCGACGGTTTTATGGCCTGTTCGGCACGTGAAATTCGGCTACGTGTAATTAAGTCACGTGTACCCGTGTAGATCCGTGTCACGGGTTCACGTACCTTAAGTACACGCGGATCCGGTCCGCCAGCGACGTTGAGTGAAGATACGATGCAGTGTCTCTAAAGGCGACGAATAAAAATATATCGTTAGTTCTTATTCGTAGCTCGTTATTCCGTTTCATTCTTTTATTTTTAAGAACATGGACTTTTAAATATTTAGTGAGTAGTAAATAAAAGGAAACCAACATTCAATATAATAAATAGGTAATACAGTAATTAAACGGGGGCTAAAATAACAGAAGTGTGTGTAGTGGTGACTAATGGATAATCACTACGAGTTCAATATTCTAAACTGTCCCGTCCAGATTCGAAAAAAAAACAAAACGCGGTCACTTCTTTGAACTACATGAACAAAACGGTGGTATACCAGGTAAAGCCGAAAGCTACTTGTATTGTTTGTTTAATTACGTCGTTCGCAAACCTTTATTACGAGTCCATTGTTATCTGCAATTCTGCACGTGCAACTCCAGTTATCTACAAAAATACCACCCTGGTAGGTAAATTACAATGAATGACTCAATAATTTTTAACCTTTGAGAGAACTCACATTATTGAATAAAATATTTATATATAGATGCAAAATAAAATGTCATCAAGTCTGCGGCTTTTGTTTTTTACTTTCATCAATGAATATATTTAGGTGAAGTGTAATTACACTATATTCTATATAGCCACAATCCATTTAATGAAAATCTTTTTTTAACTTCAGTCGAACAAAAATATGTCACTATCTACTTTGTAATGTGCCGAAACCGATAAGAACTGCAGCTGTGTACGTTTTTGTTTGTTGTTTTCTTCTTTAGTCCATGCACGTGTTGTTTGCCTGGGTTTACCGTCATCATACGTACCGAAGATTCGCAGAAATTTGCTCTTTTGTTTCTTTAGATTAGGATTGCATCCTTAGATAGTAAACTTTTATATTAATTCATTTCACGAATAGCAGATTTCTTTTACTACTCTTTATTTAACGATAATTATGTACTACGAGGGCTGCCTTTTAAGTTCTGTCGTTTGCAAACCTCCCGTGATTGCATAAAAAAGAATTAGTGTCACGTTAAAATATTTGAATTTAGAATTCGAAAACAAAAGAATGACTCGAAATCGGCCCAACCGTTTTAGTACAGCGTTCGTTCAAAGTTGACAAGTCAGTTGTGAAAATGGAAATTTCGAAGGAAAATTTACGTGCGATAATTTTTTACAACTTCAAAAGGGGCTTAACGCGACTTCAGTGCTTCGAAGAGTTGACTACGGTTTTCAATGATAAAGCACCATGCCTTCGGACTGTGGAACGCTGGTATTTAGAATTTCAACGTGGTTGCTCTAGTCTTGGTGATAGACATCGTGAAGGTCCTCCAAAAACAGCCGTAACCCAGGAGAACATTGATGCTGTACGGCAACTGATCATCGAAGATCGCCATGCGACATACCGTGAGATAGAAGCTTCCTTAAGTATTTCAGGGACCAGTGTTCACAGTATTTTGCATGATCACTTAGGCGTAAAAAAGTTGATCTCACGCTGGATACCACATTTACTCAGTGAAGACCAATAAACGGCTCGCGTTCGATGGTGTCGCAAAACTCTGCGGCAATTCAACCGAGGAAACTCGAAACATGTTTACGACATTATCAGTGGTGACGAATCTTGGATATATGCCTACGATCCCGATTCTAAACAGCAGTCGACTGTTTGGGTGTTCCAAGATGAGCCAAAACCGACCAAAGTAATACGCTCACGGAGCACTTCGAAAAAAATGGTCGCCACGTTTGTGGCGAAAAGTGGCCACATTGCCACCATCGTGCTCGAGGATCGTAAAACAGTTAATGCTGACTGGTATACCACTGTCTGTTTACCAGAAGTCATCGGCGAGTTTCGAAAAAATAACCCAAGACGTCGTATAAGACTGCACCACGATAATGCGAGCTCGCACACCGCCCGGCAAACTATTGCGTTTTTAAAAGAGCAAAACGTCGAAATTCTGGAACACCCGCCGTACAGTCCAGACTTAAGCCCTAACGATTTTTTTACTTTTCCAAAAATCAAGCAACGACTTCGTGGTCAACGGTACCAGACGCCTGAAGAAGCGGTTGAGGCATACAAAACGGCCATTTTGGAGACCCCGACTTCGGACTGGAATAAGTGTTTCGAAAACTGGTTCGATCGAATGAAAAAGTGTATTACATATCACGGTGATTACTTTGAAAAACAATAAATACCATTTAACACTTAAATTGTCTTTAGTTTTTCCAAACAACACAACTTAAAAGGCAGCCCTCGTATAACGCTATACGTCGCAGTCTCTAAATTGTATAATTAATACAAATATAACTAATGTAACTAGAGAATTTTGCATCAACGCTAGCTTTGACTAAAATCACAATAGCTGGTTATACAGAAAACAGAATAACGCCGTTAATTACTTAAATATACCTAACCATTATAACTGAAACGACGCAAAAAATATAATTTAAACAAAAATCCAAATAGAAAAAAACCCGTCCGTCCCGTACTAAGTAATAATAAGTAATTCATTAGTAGTCCTAATTTGTTTTAATTTTAACTCCAACTGGCGGAGGCCCGGGTGTATCGTTCTAACCGGTGCACACGAACGCAGGTACGGGCTACGCATCTTAGCGTGTCACGTGAATCCGGACGCGAACGCAGGTACGGGCTACGTACCGGCCGTGTTCGTGAAATTCGTGATCTTAGTACCGCCGGGGTTAAGAACACGTAGCTACGGGTCGGCGTGATCCACGGATATCCAGAGCCCTACTTCTGACTCTGTCATCAGACTATCCTCACCAAGTATAATGCATAGAACTCGTCAAAACAAACCAAATGAGCCCAAACTCGAGGGCTATACATGTAGCCATTGAGGAATTCCACTATCCACCTTTTCACTCCATCATCAGACCATCATCACCAAGTATAATGCATAGAACTCGTCAAAACAAACCAAATGAGCCCAAACTCGAGGGCTATACAAGAAGCCATTGAGGAGTTCCACTATCCACCTCCTCACTCCATCATCAGACCATCATCACCAAGTATAATGCATAGAACTCGTCAAAACAAACCAAATGAGCCCAAACTCGAGGGCTATACAAGAAGCCATTGAGGAGTTCCACTATCCACCTCCTCACTCCATCATCACACCATCATCACCAAGTATAATGCATAGAACTCGTCAAAACAAACCAAATGAGCCCAAACTCGAGGGCTATACAAGTAGCCATTGAGGAGTTCCACTATCCACCTCCTCACTCCATCATCAGACCATCATCACCAAGTATAATGCATAGAACTCGTCAAAACAAACCAAATGAGCCCAAACTCGAGGGCTATACAAGTAGCCATTGAGGAGTTCCACTATCCACCTCCTCACTCCATCATCAGACCATCATCACCAAGTATAATGCATAGAACTCGTCAAAACAAACCAAATGAGCCCAAACTCGAGGGCTATACAAGTAGCCATTGAGGAGTTCCACTATCCACCTCCTCACTCCATCATCAGACCATCATCACCAAGTATTATGCATAGAACTCGTCAAAACGAACCAAATGAGCCCAAACTCGAGGGCTATACAAGTAGCCATTGAGGAGTTCCACTATCCACAGACATATACAATAGGTATAAATTACACTACATTCAAGAGTCTACTAGTGCCTCCATACCGATACCAAAATTACCTAATGCGTCTTGTTTACCCCCGAGTATCCGATCGAACTACATTCATATGTTATTCATGGTATATTAGTTAAAATAAAAAATCATGATTAGATTTATTTGAATAAGAATAAGTTAACTTCATTCAATTTTCTAACATAAGAATTATTCACGGCGAAATTATTTGAATAACTTTGACGGGAATAAAATCAACATGATTTTATTCATGCGTATTCTTATTCAAATAATGATTTTATTCTTGAGTGCCCAACTCTGTTCTGATCAAATTGGTTTAAAGCTCCTTGATATACTGGTAGATCAAATTTCGCTATAGCCCACATCTTCCAATTACTTGCAGCCTTTTGTAATCTGGGCTCGTTTTCTCGCACCGCGGCTGTTACTCATAAGTCTCATAATATTTATCGACCTCATCGCTGACTAACCGCTTATAGCCTGAACTCCGATGGCGCATAGTTGTTACGAACCGCAGGCCCAAGTTATTCTGGACATAGTTGAGTACAAAGTATTTTGTGAAACGGGCAGGTACCTACGATACCCATGCAAACACCGTAATGAGATCTTAACACATAAAATTAAGATACTAAGCTGTAAAGTTGAAACGAACTGAACCTTCATTAAGGCGGCTCATATTTCCTCTCGCTAATACTGTAACACCACCGGGACAAATCACTTGGTAAGGTGCACAAAACACGCTTATCATAGTTAACTTTGAAGATACTTTAAAGAGTACTACCGGCGGCGCTGTGCACTTTTTGTGATGGGGCAAAATTGTTAAACTTGCCACAGGTCACGTGACCGTAAGATGTCACGTGACCGTAAGGTGTCACGTGACCGTGAGATTCGAGAGATACTCGCAACAGGTAGGTCACGTGACCGTAAGATTCGACAGATTGAAAATTCGTAAGACGGACACGTGACCTGATCGGAAAACTGTTACAATGTCATTGAGTTTTCACTTCTGCCGGCACTCCCGGAGTGCAATCCGATCGTTTCTTTCCTAGCCTATAGTGTGTCCCACTGCTGGGCAAAGGCCTCTCGATTTCCACTCGTCCCGATTCCGAGAACTGTTGATTGCGTTATCATAATTAACAGTAATTTTAACAGATACAGATAGCTCTTGGGTGTGATGCTATGACCTTTACGTAGTTGTTATAAATAAATAATTAATAAATATTAGCGGAAAATCATTACAAAACGAAATAAGTAGCCCGATAGCACAATATGGCGACGACCTATTTAATCCTACTAATATTATAAATGTGAAAGTTTGGATGTTTGTTACTCAACCACGGCGAAACGCCTGAACCGATTTGGATGACATTTTGCACGAGGATAGTATATAGCGTGGATTAAAATATAGGATAGTTTTTATCCCGGGTCCACGAAAACGAAGTCGCGGGCGGCAGCTAGTATTGAATAAAATTAAATACCTATATAGAAAATATTCAACCCTAAGAAACAAATATTCATGATCAACAAACAGATATTCGAATTTATATACAAGTGCGATAGAGATCGTGATATTTGAAAATCTAAATTCATGGTGTGCTATCCCAAAAGAACCTACCCACCTCACGCGCACAGTGATGGTGGGTCCCTATTGTGGTAAGAGTAGATCTACTACTTCGTGGCCACTGAATTCAGTTGGTCATATTGGCAGCTAGATTTATGTTAAACCAAAAACAAAAATTAACTTGGATAGGTAACAATAACAAGCACTCTCCATCCTACCAATATTATAAATGCGAAAGTTTGGATGTTTAGATGTTTGTTACTCAATCACGCTTACCGATTTGGATGAAATTTTGCACGAAGATAGTTTATAGCCTGGATTAACATATAGGATAGTTTTTATCCCGGGTCCGGAAGTTAGTAAGAAAATATAGGCCAAGGCCCCTTTACTTTTAATTAAATTAATGTGTAATAGAGTACACAAGGAACGCAAATCCCGGATTTTAATAATGCTCGCCGTGAAATTGTGTTATAGTATTAATGATGCCTTGTCTTGTACAGCACTTGTCTAAATGCTATTAAATCAGACCCGTAGTTCTCAGTAGTTACGAATTCAGTGCCCCAGAGGTACTATCGGCATAATAACCTGCTTACCGCTACTAACTGCCGTGTAATATCATGATAAATCCTCGGAAGAACCTTTGCATTAACAGGCGATTAAACTGTTAGTGTACGCATTTGCAGACCATACCCTGCATATAAATATTCATAAAGTAGAATTTCCACGGAGGTCCGGACCTCTAGAGCGCTCGTAAACTCATGAACCTTAAACACGAATAAAACTCGACCACTAAGCCTACAATTCAAAAATACATTTTAATTCCCTTGAGTTTAAAAGGTTTTATTTGTTTAATAAAGACCGTACACCTATTTAATCCGGGCACGCCGATTAAAAAAGGTTGTTTCAGAAATATTTGTAAAATGATACGGATGATGTATACAATTTTGATGACTGAACGAAAACTGCCGGATTTAGTAACGGTAGGGCAACACTGAGCTTTTTTTATCCAAATGCATCTTTATTATAACCGGGTAGAACTCTAAATTGAATAACGATGGCTGGTTATGGATTATTCGCGCAAGTATAATTAGCTCGTGTTACCCAATTTTCACCTTACAATGGCGCGATTAACACTCGATGTAATACAGCTGGTACAACAACGCTTTATAAATAGAACCCATAACGCCTTTATGAATTAGAAAAGGGGTCGCAGTATACCTACTTAGAATATATTTTAATATGTTAACTTTAAATGAAACTAATTAAGCGGATTTACCACGTATATTAAGTATTGAATACATTGCGAAGTTCCCAGCGAAAAGTTGAAACTTCGGGATGTTTTTAATACATAAACATAAGTCCCTGGGCGACCAAGCTCTGCTCGGGTGAAAACAGAGAAAATACGATTTTTTTTTTTCCCAAACATGGGACCCAGCTAGATCGTCTATTCGCCCCCGAAAACCCCCCTGCCCCCTAATCCAAACTTCGTTGAAATCGTTAGAGCCGTTTACAAGACCGTGATACCAATATCTATATGTATGTATAGGTATATCGATGGCAAAAAGCGAAACTGTTGTAACCGCCAAAATGCAAACTTCACACCAGAGCCAAAAAACTTTTCGTTTTTAGAAAAAAAAATCATAACTTCATCGTTTTTGAACAGAAATACTTGAAAATTAGATCAAATAGATACATAACTCATAGATTGCTTCCAATTGACATTGTCAAAATTAAATGAAAGTGCGTCGTTTCCATTTTAGTGGCGCTTACAGCAATAGCACTTATATTTTCATAACGCTTAAATGCTGTAAAGGAAAAAGGTAAATGTACTAAAATCGTTGGCCCAGTATACATTTTATAAAGCATAAATGCTGTAACCTGATGCATATTTATTTGAAGTCATCTTATATTATTTGTAACAGGATTAGCAAAAATGTGTTAAGTGTCCATCGTCAAAAAAGGACCGTAAAATTAAAACGACTTAAGTATCAATCGGCTTTTATTTAGTAACTTTTTAAAAATGTTACCCTAGTTTACGTCTAGGTTTTCAATTAATAAAAACTCAAAAAGGGCAATCAGACCCCTAAAATCTCCATCAATTAATAAGTATTTATGTCTCTCCATAGAAATATAACGTACAGTCACTCTAAAATTTCTTAGTAAAATCTCAAATGGCTTTAAAAGTTAGTCTTAAAAATCTGACAATATTATAACAGTCTCAAAAAATACTTTTTTACAACTCAAATAATGACTTTTTCAACCGTGTAACTTACTAAAACTAAACAATGATATAGGATAGGCTTCCGTAGAAAATAATGCTTTTAGAACTCAAATTAAATATTGCTCTCAGCCTTGAAACTTTTTCAAGCTTAACATTATCTTAGGTTTATCATCATCATCATCATTAACTTAAGAGTTATCCTCTTGTCGGTGGAGTATTTTCCATATCTCTCTGTCGTACGCCAGCCCTTTGATTTGCTGATACGACACGACACCAGCTTTTTCCTTTACTTGGTCTATAGGTAATAATACTAATAATTTTACTTCCGTAAAAAATGATTTAAAAACTAAATATTATCTTTGGGTAATAATCCTCCCGGAAAAAAAAATTAAAAAAAAGTAAATTAAGTCTCTCAGCCTTGTAACATACTAAACAGAGCTATATAATTGTTTTAGGATTATACACTCCTAACATTAAGTATAAAAACTCAAATAATCACTTAATATCACATACACCTCGACACATAAAACCCGCACTACGCACAACCTGACGCTCCCGCGACCGCCGACCGACTGTTTCGTGTGTTACACCTATTAACCCACCGGCAACATCGCCGCCAGCGCATATTTAAATGGCGGTAACGTGAAGTTGTGCATACTTCACGACGTTTAGAAATGGCGTAACTGTGGTATGTTTGTTATATCAATTTCTAATGAAATGTAGTAAACGATGATCATAGATAATAATAGTTGAGCATATATGCAGTAAGTGTCCCGGGTAATTTTTTTGCAATATGCATAAATGCTGTAACCGCCACGGAACTGAATTTCTCAAACGCTGTAATCACCGAATTCTTTGAATTATTTAAACCCGAAATTGGCGTAAGTATACTTGTTTAAAAAAAACTAAATTTTTGGTGCTTACAACAGTTACAAGCAGGCATCGTCACCAAAATACATTTGTTTTGCGACGTAGTCCAGTTTTTTCTAAGCGTCGTAGAGCCATGGGACCCGGACCATTCGACGCAGAAAAATTCGCTGATTCCGAATATGCAAAAAAAAAAGACCGGGTTGCACTCCGCGAGTGCCGGCAGAAGTGAAAACTCAATAACATTGTAACAGTTTTTCGATCAGGTCACGTGACATCTTACGGTGTCACCCTAAAAATGAATTTGACGCAAATTTATAAACAATTATCAATTATTTAGGCAGACGGGCCGCGGGCGCGTTGGGTGCGAGGGGCCGCCGGCTCGCCCGTCGGCGCGCCGACGGGGGGCGGCGGCAAAGACAATACCAATTTGTTTTTGCCATTGCCAAATACTTTTCAAAGCTTTACCTCTTTAGGAATAAAGTCTAAATTCGAACTATTCGAATTTCCAAGAACGGCAGACGGCGCTGGCGACCAAAATATCAATTTGTTTTTTCCGTTGGTAAATATTTTTCTAAGCTTTATCTCTTTAGGAATAACGCCCAAATTCGAACTATTCGAATTTTCTCAATAGCAAAACGGTGAAGGACGCGTTGGTATTATTACAAATTTATTTGCAGAATATGCTATTGCAAAAAGTGTTTAACGGCTTTTTACTCTTACGAATAGCGTTCAGTTTTGAATGAAGTCGAATCGGCAAGCAGCAAAAAGTGACTCCTTCACATCTGACGTCACAAAACTCTGTCGCGTATTTAACAATTTTTCCCCATCCCAAAAAGTGCTCAGCGCCGCTAAAGAAGTTTTCACTTCAACAATAATATCGATCAGGTTCATCTTACGGTGTCACCCTAAAAATGAATTTGACGCAAATTTATAAACAATTATCAATTATTTAGACAGACGGGCCGCGGGCGCGTTGGGTGCGACGGGCCGCTCGCCCGTCGGCGGCGGCAAACAAAATACTAATTTGTTTTTGCCATTGCCAAATATTTTTCAAAGCTTTATCTCTTTAGGAATAACGTCAAACTCTTTAACAATTTTTCCCCATCCCAAAAAGTGCTCAGCGCTGCTAAAGAAGTTTTCACTTCAAAAAATGTTTTAACCAAGTGGCGGTTACAGCAGTTTCGCTTTTTGCCATCGATATATACAAATACATATTGCTCATTTGATAGTATAGGATAATCGTTATGTTTGATGAGTGATAATCGTAAAACACTGAAGACATAATTACCTTACCTAATACCTTAATAAGTTTTGTATAAATTGAAATTAATAAACAATATCATTTTTTCTCTCTCACCGATTGTCTACCCTATTCTACCCAGAACCGGTAACCAAAACCAGACCAAATGCGAATCACCTTGGTTGGTGTTCAGCTCTCGTTACCGTAAACGGCGTAAACCCACGTGTGTTATAAGTACAAAGACATCGTCAATTTTGTAGCATTTTCGGTGCAGCGTAGTGTTGGCGGAATTGGTATAAACATTTGCAATCAAAGGTAGTGCGTAATTAGCGTTAATAATATTAATATTGACCTTAATTAACCATTGATTGATATTGTCTAATTATACTTACCAACGCCGTTAACATAACCATGATGCACCGAAAATGATACAATATTGAAGCATGATTTCTGGTTATAGCTCAACGAACTGATAATTGGATTAGAATTAAATTAAAGTAAACATGTACAGTCAAGTGCCAATAGTGATAGGTAATCGATTTAATACTCTCATAAATATGTCATGATCATCATCATATCAGCCGAAAGACGTCCACTACTGGACATAGGCCTCCCCCAAAGAGTGCTAAAGTGACCGGTCCTGCGGCGTCCGCATCCAGCGTACTCCAGCAACCTTTACCAGGTCATCAGTCCACCTTGCGGGGGGCCTGCCCACGCCGCGCCTTCCGGTACGGTCATAAATATGTACCGAAACCTTAATAACCATAAGACATATTTATGAGTAAGTTGTGTGTAATATAAAAAACCGGCCAAGTGCAAGTCGGACTCGCGCACGAAGGGTTCCGTACCATCATAGAAAAAGGGCAAAAAAAAACACGTTAGTTGAATGGGAGCCCTTAAGTATTTATTTAATTCTGTTTTTTAGTATTTGTTGTTCTAGCGGCAACAGAAATACATCGACGACCGCTTTAGCCTAGTTGTAGTGACCCTGCCTACGAAGCAAGAGGTCCCGGGTTCGAATCCCGGTAGGGCGGTAGGGGCATTTATTTGTGTGATGAGCACGAATTTGTTCCTGAGTCATGGATGTTTTCTATGTATTTAAGTATTTTTTTATCTATATAAGTATGTTAATCGTCGTCTAGTACCCATAGTACAAGCTTTGCTTAGTTTGGGAATAGGTCGATTTGTGTGGGATTGTCCTTAAATATTTATTTATTTTATCACCTGTGAAAATTTCAACTGTTAACTATCACAGTTCATGAGATACAGCCTGGTGACAGACGGACAGACCGACGGACGGACAGCGGAGTCGTATCGTAGTAATAGGGTCCCGTTTTACCCTTTGAGTACGGCTCCCTAAAAAGAGGTAGATAGGTTAAGCGCTCCAAAAGTGGCAAACTGAGTCAATTGCACCAACCCTCCCTCAGTTTCGCGTCGTCCATGGAAACGTATGCTGTCAGATTTGGTGGCCATATTTAAACACGGAATTTCGTATAGACAACGTATAACGTACCTCTTTTTTATATTACATCATTGTATGCACCCATAATTTTACACTTGACTGTACCTACGCCAAATTCTGGGATTAGGTGCAAAAGCGGACCCCGGGCTCACTACCTGGGAAAACGCTGGGTGGATGATGTATGAATAAATTGAATGGCAATTAAGAAACATTTTCGGACACTTCTACCCATATAATGTTTGAGGGTCTACACATACTATGATGGGTTAGTCTCAGAACAGAGTCCATAAGCAGTTAGAGGCATCTGGTTCATGTCTCAACTAGGATTCTCACTTACGTGCAACCTAGCCCGTCTAAACCTAAAGCCGAGCTTAACTATGCAGTTAGACAGTCGGCTCAGCACTAACGCTACTCGATATGCAAATACGTTGACAGTAAACACTCTGTGACAGTATAGCAATAAAATATGCACATCACTTTACAGCCTGACTTTATTTTGCTGTTGTGTGTTATATTGTATAATCACCTGCCTAGGTAGCGTGACCGCATTAATGGAATATAAAGCATACGTTCCTCACTAGCAACTATGTAAGTGCGAGAGGGACACATTCTCTATTTTATTTAAGTACATTATTAACACGATCATGCTAGCCTTGAATAAAAACCACTCAAGCAAGAGAAATTTTGACAAAAATATTTACTTCGTAATATTTTTCTGAGATGGTGTAATATGCACTGTAGGGTCTGTAGGTGTAGTATTATGCACCACAAATATTTTTGCAGTCGGAAAATAAAAAGATGAGAAAATACCTTTTTCTCAAATATGGCCCGCAATGTGAAACATAACTTGCTACATATTGGAAGGTAAAGTGTATAGTTTAAGGTCAGATCTAAATTAAAAAATAAAAAACATTGCTGGCCGCCTGGAATATTCTATATAAATTCCTTTATTTGTCGAGTACCAAATTTTTTTCATAGTAGACACTGGCATATAACAGACGGCACAGCTCGTATTCAGCCAATTCAAACCGTGTTTTTCTGTTGCAAACACGACGTTTTTGTATGTGTCTCAAATAGTTTGCGTTTTTTTGGTGGAAAAATACACTTGCAATTCTGTTTAAAAAAAACGGCGGGAAATCGTAAATATTTTCACGTTGTGCAACGATATTTAAAGTTTATATAAATTTAGTATTTTTTATTCCCCCATTTTTGAGAAAAGCACTATATTAGCCTCAGCCGGAATGGCAATTGCAGGCTTCGTATTATAATTAAACGGACTCGCAAGCTCGTCCGTTTAAACAAATACTCAGCCTGCAATTCCCTCCTTCCCGGCCACGGCAATAATGTACTATTATTTACGACTTTATTACTTTTATCCTATCTTACTGATAGGTTTTCTGGTTGTGAAGTTAGTACGTAATTTATAACAGCATAAATCGGTTCCAAAACCGTTTTGGCGTATCAAAATCGCGGGCATCGAATATCCAATGCCATATGTCCTTAATTCATAGAAAGACTCCTTTTTTTATTTTATTTATTTTTTTATTATTTATTAATGTCAAACTTGTTTCATTCGCTCTAATTTCTAATAGCAGCGTATTTTATGAAACGATTTCCTAATACATACATCAATTAGGTAAGTAAACATTTTGTTATACTAAATTAAATTAAAGTTCACTGGAGTAGGTAGGTAGTAAGTATATTACCTACTAAAATATTACACACGCAAAAGTCTGCTCTAATGCTCCCGATTCTGAGCACTAAGTACATTTTAATATCTTCAAAAAATAACCGGGATAGGCAGAAGAAAGTGCTTCAACATTCCAAAAAGACGCTCTTAAGGTTTCACATTTGAATATTCATTAAAGGGAACATGATAATTAATGTAACGGTGGCTGGGGATTACGTGAGATTCTCTGATAAAATTATTTTCGCTATAATTGAATATCAAACATTACCTACAGGTGCTTTGAGATTTGCTAAGATAGTTTGAGCGGGTACAAAAGCGTAGCTTCCTTCAGCGGAATTTCCTGCATATTTTTTTACCGCGCAACATAAACATTGAATGTAACTACTTCTAATCTAACCACTCTTTGCAATATGGATTGAAATAATGTTATGCGAGTTCCTTCTGCTGTTCGATGCGCTTATAATCGCCTCTATATATGTATTTGAGTTTTAATTCGGAACTTCCGTGTCCTATTACAATTAAGATTTAAGTTGTTCTATAATATGTATAAGGCATAAGTACCTACATTCAAACCAAAAATTGGCAAAATAAAAAAAATCGTGCGCTCAAGCCTCTGTTGCGCTGTATAGAGCGCGAAAAATAATTCTAGAAAAACCGGCCAAGTGCGAGTCGGACTCGCGCACGGAGGGTTCCCGTAGCAATATCTATAAAAACGGCAACAAAATCACGTTTGTTGTATGAGAGCCCCCCTTAAATATTTATGTTATTTTGTTTTTAGTATTTGTTGTTATAGCGGCAACAGAAATACATCATCTAATTTTCTGCCTACTGCAACTAAAATTGCGCTCGCTCAAACATTACTTCTTCCTATTCTTGATTACGCTGATGTATCCTATCTCGACCTTTCTGAGGAGCAGCTTAATAAGCTTGAGCGTCTCCAAAATGTCTGCATTCGGTTCATATTTGGGTTACGCAAATATGACAACGTTTCTAGTTTCCGTTCCAAACTCAAGTGGCTCCCTATCCGTTATCGTCGTAACTCTCACATTATTTCGCTTTTGTTTAGTGTCCTTTTTAACCCTGCAACTCCCCGCTATCTCAAAGAGCGTTTTAGTTATTTTAATTCTGTTAGATCTTCTAACAATTTGCTATTAATTGTGCCTTCGCCATCTTCCAAATTTTACATAGTTCGTTCACTTTTAAGGCTATTCGACTGCGGAACTCTCTCCCTCTTGATATAAGACAAGCTAAATCTATCGGTAACTTCAAATCTCTTCTTAAAGAACATTATTTGTCTCTCCCCTAACCCTGATTGTCTTACTATTATTATAATTGGCTGACAGTTTATGTATTATATATTTTTATTTGTGTTATTTGTATATATGTATGATTGTGTATAGAGCTATTTATGTACGTGTATTAGTATAATTATTTTGATTTTTGGCTTATTATAATCTCTGCACCACCTACTACATAATTTAGTTTTATCTCTTTCTCCGATAGCCAAAGGCTGTCTGGAAGAGATCGCTCTTCAGCGATACGACCGCCTGTTGTCTACCTCTACCTACATGTTATTGTATTGTTTCTCTTTTTAACTGCTTTGTTTGTGTGAGGTGTGCAATAAAGAGTATTCTATTGTATTGTATCATCTGTGAAAATTTCAACTGTCTAGCTATCGCGGTTCTTGAGATACAACCTGGTGACAGACAGACGGACGGACAGACGGACGGACAGACAGCGAAGTCTTAGTAATAGGGTCCCGTTTTTACCCTTTGGGTACGGAACCCTAAAAACATGATAAAAGGTGACTAAAAAATGTGTGCAATTTTAAGATACCCTGCCAAGTTCAGGGTGTTGATCTGTGTAGATTCAGGCTCATATAAACTAGCCTAGGTAGAAAAAAATGTAGTGCAATTTCCTTTCATATATGTTGTTATGTTTGGAAATATGAGCGCCTGCACATTTCATAATAGCAATGCCGAGTTAAAGCGCCGGGGAGCAGCGTGCATTACGCGTTAATGAGGGAATCCTGGCGCTAACTCCCGCGGGAAGCAACGATTGCGATTAGACCATGTGTAATAATCTGTTGGCAAATTAATATAACAAATATTTGGTTTGAACCGTTGGTTCCGTTCCGAACTATTTCCGTAATTGTGACATTTGGTTTGAACCGTTGGTTCCGTTCCGAACTATTTCCGTAATTGTGACATTATCATAATCAGGGCTCGGATTTTCCATCGCACGGAAAAAAACTATGGATTCGATATTAACATTAAACATACATATAAGTACATACATATAATCACGTCTATTTCCCGGAGGGGTAGGCAGTGATCACGGGTTTCCACTTGCTACGATCTTGACAAACCTTTCTCGCTTCATTAACTTTTATTACATTCTGCATGCTCGTCGGTTTAGGGTACTCTTGACTTGACCTTTCTTCAGGATTTCTCCGATTTGGTCGGAATAATTTCGACAAGGTCTTCCCATTCCAACTGTACCGTCAACGTTTCCCTCATACACTCTCCTTGTTAATCTTCTTTCATCCATCTTCTCTACATGCCTATCTTAGCATGCCCTTCTCAACTCGTCACTACATCTTAAGTCACTCCACATCTCTTTCTTATCACACTATTTCTTATTCTATCCCTCAGACTCACCCCACACATACTTCGCAACGCTCTCAATTCCACTGCATTCACTTGACTCTGATGTTTCTTCTGCCACACCCAACTTAACCATTGCCATTAACATTAAAACTTTACTCATATTCAAATCCGAGCCTTGATAATAAATTGATAATAGATTGGTGACGCTATGCGCATGCATACATTTTTATCATTAGCTTTAGCCTTGGATTAAAATTAAAACTTTTATTAAGTCAGTCGTGATCTGACACATTAGGCTTTTTGCGTGGGTTAGGGGCAATTGCTTGGGCGGACACAGATTCCAATTTAATACTTTTCCCGTATATATCCCCTAGTTAACCTTATTTACGTAATAAGTACACATTAAAAACTAGGTAAATGTTATCCAATTTCCTCCAGTACTCAAAACTAACATTATTATCCCAAGGTTGCCGGGAATAATAGTCCTTTAACAAACATACTCTGATTCGTTTAACACACGATCAAAAATCTATTCCGAAGAGCCTTTAGTAAATATTCATCTCGGGGGGAGGGTTCACCAACTCGAATATTTTGACTGGCAACCTTTTTTAATATTAAAATCCTTTCGAAGGCACACGTATACGTAACTCCCTAAGGAACCGCAAACAGTGCACGGTTTCATTTTGCCCTAACGAGTTTACGAGTCGCTGGGAGATACGTGGCTTCCGCGGGATTCCACAACTTTAACGAAAAACAGGGAAATTTACCACACATTGAGTTACGACCAGTAACCATTGCTCCTTTGATACGAGACCTCTACATCAACAGACGTACTTTAGCCATCGATGGACGTGGAACATTGGGACGGCACCCGACAATCCCATTTGTCTGCGAGTCAAAGCTTGTTCTAAGCCTGGGGTCTACAGTATTAATATTAATGTTGCTACTTTTCGAGTACTATCGAACAGATACCACGATAAGTGTGAAGTTTTCTTTAGAAACTCTACTTTCGATCGAGTTGACGTGACAGACCAGAATAAAAAGCTTTGTTAGTTTTAAGAAGATTAAAAAACCGTCCAATTGCGTGTCGAAATGATGAACGGAAGGTTTATTTTTGTACTAATGGTCACTTGAAGATCTATTTACTCGACCTCTTGTCTTGTTTTTCTATCATCATACCATAAATTTAAATGTATAAACGTTCAAGCAGATATAAAACATCAAAGACAGCGGCGAAGACAAGTTAAGTGATAACTAAGTATGTTGGAATTAGGTTTATTATTAAGCTCACAGAATCCGGCCCAAGACTTAACTGTATAATACGATAAAAAATATCTCTCTGCAATCATCGTAGTTATTATATCCGGTAAGTAAGTAAACCAAATAAAAACTAAATCAGTACCTACCTGTAGGTATAAGTACGTCAGATCAGTTCAGTCTGACCACTCGTGGATGCATCTATCAACAAAAATATACTGTCAACTTTGAAACGGTTGGTACGAAAAATTGCAATCAAATATTTCCTTCTTATAATGCTCCTCCACCTTAAGTATAGTATTGTATTGTAAGTAAGTATAGCATTGAATTTTCCTAAGTGCACCTTTCACCGAGTATTTAGTTAATTGAGATTATGTAAATATGTAAAGTGGGGTTAATTTTTTTGTTTATTGTAAGTACCTATTTTATCAGGCTCGTAGATCGTGTTCTGCCAATCATCTGGGTCCTGGGTTAAAAGAAATACTTGCTCGACAAATGTTTATTTGATGTTGACGATTTTTGAAATAACAAATTCCCCCTTTTTATTTTTATTAATGTTTTGTTGGCTTAATTTAAATTGTACTGTTGACTTGGAAACTTTTAAATTGTAGTTTTACATTTTTATCTTCCAATATATTTATAATGGCAAATTATTTTCTGTATTTAATTGATGTTTTATTTTGTTTTAGTTAAATGGATATTGTTTTTCATGAATTTTATTTAATGTTATGCTTCTACTGTATGTATTCAAACATAATTGACATTGTTTATGAACAAATATCTTGTATCTTGTACCCAAAAATTAAATTGAGTAAATAGTATTGAACAACAAAAACATGCGATTGCATTGCAACAGAGCCTTACACATAGATACTATTTATTTACGCAATGAGTTTGAGCTAAGCTTTTAGACCAGGATTCCCGCACTAATAATATTTAGTGCTTCAGAATGAGATACGATTTCATAACGGGAAACAGAAGAAGATATAAAAGCAGAAATGAAAATAGATATGAAAATTCAAATATTTTTTTAGCTGCGAAATGGATGCCCGGTCAACGGTCAACCAATGAAAACGGATAAAATTGCGAAATCTTACTTTTTTAGGGTTCCCTAGTCAACAAGGAATCCTTATAGCTTCACCATGTCCGTCTGCCCGTCTTCTGTCCGTCTGCTGGCTTAACTCAGTAACCCTTACTTCTAGAAAACTGTAATTTGGCATGGATATATGAATCAATCACGCCGACAAAACAGTAGAATAAAATCCTGATTTTTTTATGTTATCTCCCTTACACTAAAGCACTATTTCCACCAAACGGTCCGCATCGGATCGGATCGGAAAGAATACGAACGGATGCGGCGACAACCGATCCTGTCCGGCAACATGTCGACGCATACGATCGGGCGGTAACGGCCGTTCGCGGCCGACAGGATGTCGACGCTCGACGCACACGTTCGGCACCGTACCTACGGTTGCTTGCGAACGTATCCGCACCCAGTCAAATAGTTTCGTTCCTACCACGTTGACGTGTTGTAATTTTTGAAAATGGTTGAAGTTGAAGTAGTATTATTGGAAGAAGATTGCATTAGAAGAAGAAGAATATCATCATAATACACAAAAGATGAAAAGAAGAAAGAGGAAAGAGGAAAAGAGAGAGAGTTTGGGTTGATAATTTGTGGCAGAAGCGGTGTAAGGTTAGCGAAATTGGATATGAAAAAATTTCAAAGATTATTACAGAATGGACAATGAAAAGTTTCAAAATTTAGTAAATCTTCTCCGTCCTCATATCAGTAAACGAAATACAAATTACAGATGTGCTATTCCTGTTGAAGAACGGTTATCCATATCCTTGAGGTTTAATGAAATGAAAATTGTTGATTTCCTTTGTAAACTATCTAATTGCCTTCAATGGTTGGGAATTTCTTTTCGGTTAGCGATGTTGAACCTGTCAGTATACAGCGTGTGACTTTCATAAGAACATAATAATATATTTTAAGAGCAGAATGTATGATCCCTAATGAACATAAATTCATAACTACATTAAAAAAAAACAATCTTTTTTTTTTCGTACAAATTAATTCGGCACGCAATGTATCGGTATCAAGCCTAACCACTCACACAAACATTTGACTGCATTCAAATTTCGCTCTTAATGACACCTTGTTAATCCATTTTGTTGACACTAATGACACTTGATAAGATCGCCAAAAATCACTGTTGTGTGTAAGCGAGAGGGACATAGCGATGTCCCGCTCGCACGCCGCAGCGACGTGTGATCTGCATTCAACGCGACAACCGCCTAAGATGCTAACTCCGTAACTGCATAAAAGTTTCGGTACAATCTTTATGTGTTCGTTTAAAAATGAAACAAATGCTAAAAAGTATTATTATTTTAATGTTTTAAAACATTTATTTCTTAATCTTGACGATTCACTCGGCGAAGATAACGGTGTTCGATGTGACGCCCTTGCATTTGGATGCAAGTGTTGCAACGGCGTATTAACGACTGATGTACGCTTTGAAAATTAGTGTTCTGCTGAAGTCTTAGAAATGCGTCAGTAATTCTGATTCGGAGGTCTTCGACAGATGTTTGTGGTTTTGAATAAACCTCATTTTTTATGGCCCCCCATAAAAAGAAGTCTAACATTGTGCGGTCCGGTGAACGGGCCGGCCAACGTCGAGGCCCAAACCTGCCAATCCATCGGTTGCCAAACAAAGTGTTGAAATAGTTACGCACGAGAACTGCTGAGTGTGCAGGAGCTCCATCTAGTTGCAACCAAGTCAGCTCGCGTTCTTCTTCCGGCAACGAGTTGACATAATAAGTCAATGGACCACGAAGCAATTGCAGGAATTTTTCACCATTAAGGTTCCCATCGATAAAAACTGGTCCGATGATACGATCACCATGAATGGCTGCCCAGACGTTTACCGCCCATCGGTATTGATGACCGGTCTCTTTTAATACGTGCGGATTCACCCTTGCCCAATAGTGAGTATTTCGTATAACAAAGTTTTGATCATTGATCAGTTATATTTATTTTCTTATCAATATTTAGTAGAAAAAAAAATATTTTTTTTTTAGTACAATACTACAAGTTACATGATTATAATGAGTTATATGTATTGTTTTATTTTGTGTTCCTTATCACGGCCTCAATCGTACGCGACGGCATCGACAGCCGAAAGGTCCCGATCGCACACGACGATAAGCGAACGGGGCCGATCGCAAGCGAACGGAGCCGATCGCGTGTCGCAGCATACTTTCGGTTACGATCACATGTCGCGGAAGACGCCCGCGGTCAAGCTGTTGTGCGCAGCTTGGTAGTGTCAGATTTAAAAACAGTACATATATGATTCAGTATCGTTTAAAGACTATAAAATTATTTCCGTTCCGATCCGTTGCGGGGGGCCGTTTGGTGGAAATAGTGCTTTACAGTGGGGATGTCATTTTTTTTCTGGATAAACCCATAATGTGGGGTGGGGTAGTTATCGTTAAATAGCTTGTTCAAAAATATTATGTGTTTCTAAAAGTCATTTCAACTCACTGATTCGTTTGAGAGATATTGGGGTAGGCAAGTGTCCTCCCCCTCTGCCGCCTAAATAGCTACTACTGGGGATGTGAAAAAAATCGTGTCAGTAGTACATATAATGAATTAAAAAGGCAAACTATCACGGCCAAGTAGACATAACTAAGTACCGAGTAATAGTTGACCAACCTAATGTACTTAGACGCAACCACACCATTTAGTTGGCGCGCGCGTGTCGATGTAACAAAGACAGACAGGCAACTACGGAACCCTGAAACACTGCGCGCGTAGCCCGACACGCACTTGGCCGATTTTTGTTAAATATATTTCGGAAGTGCTTATTAGGCATTGCCTATTAGGCGTGTCACGATAAATTAAATAGGCAATCAAATCTTACAATCGAAATGCAATTTGGAAAATACATTTCGACACGTAAAATACTCAGAGCAAGTAGAACAATTAAGTTAATCGTGTTTTCTATAAACGGATAGCCACAGTATAGCTGAAGTAAAAAATCCAGTTTAGGTACGAATCATGAATAACAGAAAAAACTGCGGGGCAAATATTTTTTCTTAAAAATATATAACATTTTTCTTTTTTTTGGCATAACGTTTCGGTAAGTGATTTAGAATAAAGGAAGGGCCCTTATTCTAAATCACTTTACACGTTTTAATCATTCATATACTAGACTTTGCACACGACTTCGTCCGCGTATACTTACTTATAATCGCCCTAAGGATTTAACACTAAGCTTGTACACTACTAAATCGATCATCATCATCAGTCGTTCCCTCAATGCTGAGGATCGTGACGTCATGTCCTCTTCTTGTTGACCAAAGGCTAAATCGATATCGGTAGTAAATATGCTTTTACACTACAGGCACAGCATCAATTATCGCATTCCCATATAAACAACCACTCCCTTTTTCAGCACTTTAAGGAAGGGAATTTCCGGGATAAAAAAACAATCCTACCCAGGGTCAGTGTCTCAAACTATCTTCATACCAAATTTAATTTATATCTGTTCAGCTGTTTGAAAGTGAAACGTAAACAGACAGACAAACAGAATTAAAAAAAATAAAAAATAAAATACTTTCGAATATTATTGTGGGCGACGTAACCTTAAGATCACATTTAGAGCTAACGAAATCATTGTATAATACATAAGCATATAGATTGTATAAGGCAAATAAAGGAAATATCCCATTTTACATAGCTGAAAGTACATTTCGACGACCGGTTAGCCTAGTGGGTAGTGACGCTGCCTACGAAGCTGAAGGTGCTGGGTTCGAATCCCGGTAAGGGCAAATATTTGTGTGATGAGCATGAATATTTGTTTCTGAGTCATGGAAGTTTTCTATGTATTTAAGTATTTATATCTATTATATACAGGGTGTAATCGTTAAGTGTTTACAAGCCATAATTCCGTAAATACAGCAGATATCAGAAAACTTCTAACTGATATCGAAAGTACGTTACCCAACGAGTAAAATTACACTAATAACGTTTTTGAAATAAAAGCAGAAATATCCCAAATATTAACTTCAAACCCTTCCATAAAAAATTAAAAAATGTAATTAATTATGTAGTGTAATTTTATTTTATTTATATTACTTTATCTATTTAGAAAATGTTATTATTGTAATTTTACTCGTTGGGTAACGTACTTTCGATATCAGTTAGAAGTTTTCTGATATCTGATATATTTACGGAATTATGGCCTGTAAACACTTAACGATTACACCCTGTATATCGTTGTCTAGTACCCATAACACAAGCCTTACCGAGCTTACTATGGGACTAGGTCGATTTGTGTAAGATTGTCCCCTAATATTTATTTATATTTATTTATAACAAATTGAAAAACATAATAGGTAAATATAGCCAGAATAATAAACGAATATGAGTACAAAGTATGTAAATGAATAAATAAAGATAATAAATAACACCCCAGAAAATATAATAAGTATATACCTAAGGCATATAGGCCAAATATGTTTTTAAGATCCTTTCATTTTGAGTACATCTATGTATCATACCGTAACGTAGGCCGGCTATAAAAGGCTCTGAAAGTGATTATATCAGCGCAGCTAGACCGTAGAGAGAACAGGCCTTAGGCTCCACCCGCTCAAACCTGATTGGTCATTAAGTTGGGTAGAAAACCGTAATTCTAAATAATATTACGTAATTTTGGCTTATCATGCAGATTTATCAATGGATAGGTCGTAAAAAGTTCTTACTTTAAAGAGACTTAATATTAATAAGATAGCTATTTTATATTCATATTCATATTCATTTATTCATTGTTGTCACATATGGCACATATATACAAGTATATCATGGAGACAGATGGTAGGTCTTAATCTAAGTCAGTTCCACATGGACACCCTGCAAGGGCACCACAAATATACTTAAGCCTAGGTATACAAAAATAAAAATTATTATTATTATGAAACTAGATTACGGTAGGTATGTCATATTTCAAAAAATAAAGTAAATTTAAATATTGCTATTCAGTCGATTTTTTTTATATTTTTTTTTATATTGTAAAACCTAGGAAAACCTAGCTAAAAAGGGTGTTAAAACAAATATGTCAATCATTCACATATCGTAATTATGATTAGAATAACTTTATAAAACTTGTTATTGTCTAGAGTCACGAGTTTATATGTAAATAAGAATTGAGTCCAATAAGATTAATCTTGTTAAAAATATTTTGAGACAACAAAATATTATAATTAAAAGGGGCTTGAAATTATGTCACAGCCAATCAATCATGTAATATTTGGATCAATATAAAACTCAGAAACTCCCAGTTGTCCTCGTCAGTGCCATGACGAGTTCATAGTCTAAAATCTGGAATATTAACGAGCTAAATTTCAGTACAAATTGTGTCAGTCGAGTTCTCTTTTTTTTTTTTTTTTTTTTATCAAGTATAGGTACGCATTTGACCCCTATCTCGCCTGATGGTAAGTGATGATGAGGTCGAGGGTGTTACATGCATACCTAGATAGTGCCTATTCACTCTCGTCTTGAAAAGATCCAAGTTATATGTAACTGGGAAAAGGTTTGCCGGAAGCGAGTTCCACTCTTTGGCTGTCCTCGCGAGAAAACTGGAAGCAAAGCGCTTCGTGCGAATCAGTGGTAAGTCAACAACATAAGGGTGGAACCCGCGACCGCGCCTAGTCCCAAGATGGCGAAATGGTGAGGGCGGGATTAATTCGTGTAATCCTAGCGCACACTCTCCGAAATGTATCCTGTAGAACACCGATAAGCAGGCAACCTTTCTACGGTGTTCCAGTCTTTGCATTTTAGCCTCGGTTAAATTTAGGTCACCAATGAGCTTCCTGGCACGCCCATCAATCGAATCCAAGGCGGCTAGCTGATATTTAGCGGATCCATACCAGAGGTGGCAATAGTACTCCATACATGACCGGACCTGTGCTTGGTAAAGCTGAAGAAGCTGCCTGGGTGTGACGTACCGCCTCACCTTAGGGAGGATGCCAAGCTTTTTTGCCGCAGTTTGCGCCAAGGATTCAATGTAGAGCCCAAAGTTCATATTGGACTTGATGTCCATGCCAAGGAGCTGCAGATGGTCTGAAACTGGTACGGATACACCTCGGAAAGTTGGAGTCAAGTTAAACGGACTCCGTTTAGTAGAGAACAAACACGCCTGCGTCTTAGTTGCGTTGAACTTGACTAGATTAGCATCGCCCTAGTCGGAGACTGCCCTAAGAGTCAAATCCAAACGATCAACCATATCCTGCCGACAAGATTGAATTTCGTCGTTGCTGACCTTTGCACTGGACAGATATCTGTCTGCAACTGTGCTATCATCAGCATACCCAAAGGTTCCGCAAGGCTCTTGCAAGTAACAACAAATAAGTAGTCGACAGTGTAACAAAGTACATAGGGAGTACATAGGGCAGTGATAGGAGTATATAAGTAATTGTAAAAGTCTTCGGTAAAGTTTGAAATATACATTTTTATTACTTTCTTCGGTTTATTTTCAATTAGCGTTCCCGGTAAAAAGGTTTTGAGGTAATAGTGGATGCTATATGAGCTCTGAATTCACGACTCAGAGTTAGCATCCAGGAGCTGTCGAACAGGCATCGAGTGGGCCGCCAGGACTGCGTTCCGGGTCGTGCCTGTGAGCAGCTTCTTGTTAGGTGGCTGTAGAGTGGCATACGTCGTTGCTCTAGACGTATATGCAAATCGCTCCGTCGACGCCGTGAGATCGTAAGCGTAGTGGCACGCGGCGCGTTGAGCGCATCAACCCTACCACCGCTTAATACGTGCGTCGTGCACAATTATGTATAATATAGTATGGATGGATATTACTAAAAAGAACAAATGTTCCAAGAACGATAGCTCAGTTGGCAAGAGCAACGCACGAAATGCAAAAGTACCGAGTTCATAGGCCGCTCGTGACGACTAATTTATACATTTTAGATTTTTATTGAAAAACCCTATTTTTGTATGAAAGAAAAGCTGAAGCTGATGTGAAAAATGATACTAGGTGACAATTTACATTTAAATGAGTTCAAATGGCTCAGACTACATACTTATGTGGTACCCAAGTACCTATAATCTATTACATATTGATGGAGGTACCTGAGTATACAATTCATAATCAATCAATTCATTCATGTCGATTTGTGTAAAATTGTGCCTTAATATTTATTTATTTATTTATAATATAAAATAATGGAACACGTCACGCTTTGATATGGACAAACCATGCCCATTTATTTACTTACTTTTAATCTTTATGTAACCTTTATGTAATCTAAATGTACCTATTAAAAAAAACATTAAAATAGCTAAAAAAAAAATGTCTGTTGCCATCATCCCAATTGCCAAATAAAAATACGTTTAATGCTTCCCCAATATAAAGCCAAGAACACAAATAACACAAACCCGCCTAACAAATTGTCTGATGGTGAGACTAATGTGTTTTAGCAGTATTTATGCGTCATGAATCCAAAAGATCTTGGAAAAAAGGTTCCTTAATGTGCTGACTCATTTTCCCTATGTGCGTAAAACGTGTAATTAAGTTCCTCTAGAGAATATTGTTGACTTTTTGCAGAAGATATTTATGCAAATTTTCATTTGCTTTAGGTAATGAAAAACGCATTGAACGTGTTTAATTTAAGGTTAATTCTAATTTGATATTTGGTTCATTATTTTCAGTCTTTGAACGGAGCGTTTCGATGTCGTTCAATCGGTCAAAGAAACTAGTTCAGGGTAGACCTGTGCTTCTTGACTAAAGGATCGAAACTAAACTGTAATCCAACTGAACTAAAAAACCGAAGAACGATTTAGACGTGCAAAAGAATATAATTCCTGTCGGGGTCGAATAAAAATGTCGCAATGCAAGCGTGTGCTGTGAAACTCAATTTTTCTACGACAAATTCAAATTGTGTGTCCAAGCCCCGAGAGCAACCGTTCCCAACTTCATAACGCAGAATAAGTTTCTATTCATTTTCTTAGAAACTAACTTACTTTTTAACAATCTAGTCTGGAATGTGGACCATCGAATCGCCACAGTCAGGCGCTTTAAATACATATTTGCCTTGTAGTAAGTTGGTCTTTGAAGTCGGTTGAAAACTTGAAAAGCAATTAACCCCACTCTCTGGGATAATTGATGCAAAGTAGCGATGTGGTCAATTAAGTATGTGGATACAGCAATATATTCTTAGACTCCTTCTTCTTTGCTTTGCTCTTTGCTTCTTTTTCTTTGCTCTTTGTGGGTTTTTTTTCTTTTTTTTTTTCTTTAAAGTTGCATCTGATCATTATGTGGACTTAAGCAAATAGATTCATGTAAACCATACTTTAAAAAAAACCGGCCAAGTGCGTGTTGGCCACGCGCAGTGTAGGGTTCCGTAGTTGCAATTACATCGACGTGCGGTGCGGTTGCGTCGGCCGAATTTGTACAATTGGCCTTTCCAAGTACACATTAAGTTCGTCGACTATTACTCGGTAACTACTTATGCCTTCTTGTCCGTGATAGTTTTCCTTTTAAATTCATTATATGTACTACTACCACGATTTTTTTCACATCCCCAGTAGTAGCCAGTTAGCCGGCAGGGGGGGGGGGGGGGGGACACATGACTCAAACACAGGGCTTTAAAGCCTAATATCTCGCAAACGAATCACTGATTTCAAAAATGGTTTTAGGAAACCCATAATAGTCAGCGAACGAAAAAAACATAGAAGGCGAGCTCCTTACAAATTTCTACCCAAATGCGTGCCTAAAATCCGGTGTGCGCATAGTCAACTGCGCATCCAATCACTGCTACCCAAAATATTAGCCTATTTCCAATTACCCAACACAAATGAATGCGATTGGTCAATCTACGACTGCATTGCTGTGATTAGCCGTCGTGCATCACATCGGACGACAGCCATATGACAGTGACAACGAAAACGGATAATTGTTGAATGGTTACATGCAACAAGAAGCAAGTTAGTTATCATAACATAGAGTGATATTTTTTGATTAAGAAATATATTATTTATTTTATTTTAAATTATAGATAATTACTGTCTTAATTTAAATCCTTTCTCCGATGATCACAGTGGTGGAGCCAACTAAAGATTCTACCTAATTATATGTAGCTATCTATATATATACTATTAAACGAGCAATATTTGTATATATATTTGTAATCACGTTCTCGAAAACGGCTCTCATTGAAATCGTTAGAGCCGTTTTCAAGAGCGGTATGACATTATCCCTATAATGCCATACCGAGGGTTTACGGAGGCGAATTAGTTTTCTCTGTTTTCACCCGGGTAGGGCTGAGAGTTCAGGTATCTAATAGATAAATAAAAATACCAAATTATCAAGTAAGTAAAAAATATAATACTGTTTAATAACTTGTTTACTGTTCAAATACAACCTACTCAAACGTAATTGTGGTTTTAAGCAGACGCATAATTATGCTACCGACTTTTTAAAATTAAATATATCATTTCAGTAATCATACCGTACAAATTGGAATTGCACTCTTCTTGAGATTCACTAAACCCTTGTTTGTTACGTAAATATCTTCCTGATTGAAATGTAAAGAACAAAGAGTAGTCATTTTTTTTGCATGCCATTTCAAATCATGTCGTTCCAAACGGACTGCTTCATTCCAAATTTCTTTTCTAATTGATTTGTTGGAAATCTAAATAAAAATATTGTTACCTTTTATACTTAGAAAGACATCCATAAAAGCTACTAAATATTGGTATGATATTCAGAGGTTAACATAGAAACCAACTTATTAAAAAAAATATGTCTGTTGGCATGATACCATCGGTTTACTAATATGTGGCCGAAAATTATGTGGCAATTATTGACTTCCCAAACAACTTATCCCATAGTTTCATTTGGCAAACTTTTAGGTAGCATACCAATGGTTCGTATATATAACATGTCCCAAATGATTGTTTTAGCAAAATGTTAGTTGGCAAAATATTTAGTTGGTCATGTTTTAAAAAGACTTTATTTGTTATGTCGAATGTTTTGATTGGCATGTATATTTTTTCCATATTATTGTGATACATATTACTAACATACCCTAACCATGTAGTTAATATTATTACATTGATAAAAATACCTCTTTTGTGATAGCGGTTTAAAATAAACGGGTCCATATTGGCTCATATAAACTTGATGTGTCGATTTTTTCTTGTAATACCGCTTTGTAATCATAATCATCACTCTTCATAATTTTTTACTTCCTACCTTTTATGTTCCTACACTCTGTAACTATTATCGGAACTCATAACGGACAGTCTTCATAAAATGTTTCTTCATAATGTCATTACTAAGAACAGACTTGAACTCATAATTTGGGTTTTCATAACAGTTTACTTCATAATGGAATCATAATTTTGTTAGTCCTAATATCATAAATCATAACTAAGAATATAACTAGTTAAGTAATATTTTTTTGCAAACAAGTTTTTCAGCTCTTTTATAAAAAAAAAAAAATCTTTTATAAAACCTATCCGCGATCCGAGTCGGTTTTGCCACTAGTCCCTGTTCCTACTGCTACTTGAACTTATTCACCACTATCTTGGTATTAGTTGATCTCAGAGAGAAGTTTATTAATACAAAATTTAGCAATAACTACTAGTATGTATATAAATAAATGTGATAATAAAATATATTGCTAAAAACCACTATGATATAAAAGTTTATAAACATAGATAGTAGTAACAGAGATCCTTATGTTGAATAACATTATGAATATATAGACATTTCCAATCCATTTCCATTTTTTTCCAACCGATCTTACTTGTAACTTAAATTATACATTAAAAAATCAAGAAGTAGTAAACTACATTAAACCTTTACCGAATGTAAAGTTGTGTCAATAAATTCTGATTAAAAAACTACTACGTAGTATTATTTGTCAAATATAAATTGGACGTAGTTAAAGGAAAAAGATCCAATCCACAGAAAGTTGAGCAAAAGTTATGGCGGTTTAAAGTTTCAACCGTGATTCCTCAAAACTGGTACATTTTTTTTATAATATATGTTTGGATGAAAATTGAGTTGAGTCGTGTATTATACATTCTTTCACACAGAATTCAGTTAAATGCTATATTTTTCAGGATTTCGACCAAAAGTGGGGTTGGATCTTTTTTGCGAAAATGCACTTTTCATAGACCCTTCCTTTTGTTTAATTTTGTAATAAGGATTCACGAAATAAAACTGGCATAATAATCATGTAAAACCATCTCTATACATACATAAAATAAAGCTGAAGATGGTCGAAAGTCTGTACATGGAAGATATTCGAAAAAAAGTTTGCTGGGATACTTAGAATCGATAACAGAACACGTTCCAACAGTTTTTAGAATTTTTGTCTGTTTATCCGTTTGTCTGCTTATGTGAACGCGCACCACGTGAAAACGGCTGAACGGATTTTGATGCAAACTTTACTAATCTGTTGAGAAAATCCCCGGCCAGGTTTTAGGCTATAAAAAATATTATGATAAGGGTGCAAAGGGGACCAAACCTGGGGTTGAACTTTGTATGGGAACTCCTTGAATCCCATAAAAATCTAAAAATGCGGGTATAAAATTTGGACAAAACGGCATTCCGCGGAGAATTGAGTATATAGGTGCCAATTCTTTTTATGTAGAAAACTCTCGTGACACTGAAATATTATTGGGAGCGCATAAGGAGCGCTCCCTAAAGGGATATTTTGGGCCTTTCATTCCTACGAAAACCGCAGCCTTCGCTTCGCTTCTTCTTCGCTTGCCTCCCCGTTTACCTTCGGGATTTCGGCCCTGAAGTTTCGCTTGCAAGACACCGGAAGATAATGAGTGTGCTTAGGGGTGCTTGCTCACATTGAGAACTGCTCTCAGAAGGGTTGCTTTGGGCCTTTCAGTCCAACAAAATGGCCTTGCTTGCCTCGCCGCTTACCTTCGGAACTTTGGCCTGGGATTTCGCTTGCAAGACACCTGGGGATAGTAAGTGTACGTGGGGGTTCGCCCTCAGGTTTCGTTTGCAAGACAACGGGAGATAATGAGTGCCCGTCCATGGGGGCGCATTTAGAGCGCTTTCTGAAGGAATGATAATGAGTCTTTCATTCCAACGAAAAGCAAGGCCTTTGGCCTCGCTTGCTTGGTGAGTGGCGAGCCGATGTAAGTCCCGTAGGTGAGTGGCGAAGCAAGCGAGGCCAAAGGCCTTGCTTTTCGTTGGAATGAAAGACTCATTATCAATAAAAAATTGTAAGTGTCCGTGAGGGCTCGCTTGCCTCGCCGCTCATCTCCGGTACTTTAGCCACAGGTCGGTTTGGTCGTTTGCAAGACACCTAGGGATTGTAAGTGTCCGCGGGGGCTTGCATTCGGGTCTTGGGCCCTCGAGCTCGCCTAGGGAGCGGTCTCTTAAAGCATGCTAAAGCCTTTAAGTCCTACAGAAAAGCTCACCCTTCGGCTTCGCTTGGCTCCCCTTTTACCTTCGGGAATTCGGGCCTCAGGTTTCGCTTGCAAGACTCCCGTAGATAATGAGTGTCCGTAGGCGCTCGCATTGAGAGCGCTCTCTAAAGGGATGCTTTGGGCCTTCCATTTGAACGTAAAGCTCGGTTTTTGGCTTCGCTGCCACCTGGGGATAGGAAATGTCCGTGTCCGTGAGGGCTCGCCGTCGGGCTCGCATTGGGAGCGCTTTATAAGGCTTGATTGTGACCTTTCATTGTTACGAAAAGCTCGGCATTTGGCCTCGCTTGCTTGCCCACTCCCCTTGGGGACTTTGGGCTCCGGCCTTCGGCCTTCAGGCTTGCATTGGGAGCGCTTTCTTAGGGCTTGATTGGGACCTTTCATTGTTACGAAAAGCTCGGCCTTCGGCATCGCTTGCCTGCCCGCTCCCCTTGGGGACTTTGTTCTCCAGTTTCACTTGCAAGACACCTGGGGACAGTAAGGCCTTCAGCCCCCGAGCTCGCATAGCGACCGCTCTCTAAAAGTATGCTTAGGGCCTTTCATTCCTACGAAAAGCTCAGCCTTCGGCTCCGTTTGCTCCCCGTTTACCTTCAGGTCTTCGGCCCTAAGGTTTCACCTGCAAGTTACTCGGAGATAACGAGTATCTATGGGGGCTCGGCCTCGGGCCTTAGGCCCTCGTAAAAAAAAATTAAGACCACTCTCTGAAGGTTTGCTTCGCCTTAGGGACTTTGGCCTCAGGTCTCGCTTGCAAGACACCTGGGGGATAGTGAGTGTCCGTGGGGCTCGCCATCGGGCCTTCGGACCTGGGGCTCGCATAGGGAGCGCTCTCTCAAAGGATACTTTGGGGATCTATATAATATTATAGACGACCAAGTTTATGAGGGTATTTATTTCGATTCGAAGACAATTTGAACTCTTACACGCACAGTATGGAAATGGAATGTTTATTTTCAAATTTGTCAGTAATATGGTTAAACATAAGAATATCATGTTTAAACCATAATTATACCTACACGTACGAAGTCGCGGGCAGAAGTTAGTTGTTAATATAACCATTTTCCTAAAAATGGTTTATGTGCGCTGGATCGGATAATACATTTACGTAAAATGATCCAAGACAATAATACTGACAGCAAAAATCGTAATAAAGGCTGCTTTATAGTGAAAACTTCTTTTAATGATTAAAAATAAAGCTAAATAAATTTAAAAAATCAGATTTACAAAAAAAATATTGTAATAGGATTGTTTCTGTTGTTTACTAAGACACCATTGCAGGATTCAAAACAACTCAACAAAACTGATCCAAGTGAGTTGAATCTATTTTGTTATATATCTAAAAGATTTAAAGAATCTAAATTTAGTTTTTCAAAAAGAATCCAAACGGATTGGATCCGTTTCGTTGAAAATATTAAAAGTAAAACGTGTGAATTGCATTTTCTTAAAAATGGTCCAAGCAGGTTGGATTTCTTTTGTTAAAACAAATGTGAATCAATTATGTAACTGATCTAATATCACTATACGGTTCCAAGCGTTATGGGTCTTTATGAAGGATATCTTTTTTACTCCGTCATACATGTGGGATGGTATCCCATGTTGATTAAAATATGAAAACACTATGTGAGCGGGGCGTCTTTTTGCTGAATGAAAATATACGCCTCAGAGACCTCTCTGGTATACTTAACTCATGTTTTGGTCATTTTGTGGATTGGATCCTTTTCCTTTAACTACGTCCAATTATGCGAAGTTAAAATTTGGTCAAAGGTTATTTGACAATAAATAGTAAGCTCAAATAAAACATTTGCCTATTAACTATTTTCCGAAATGATTCTTGGTAAAATGAATATCTGCAAAATATGATTGTGATCAAAGAAAAAGTATGCTAAGTAACATTATGCCAAGCATTGGTTTGCCAACTAAAAATGTTGCAATCAGTTGGTTGGGATGTGAAATTAGGCGAAAAGTATTTCGGCCAGATGGCAGTACACCGATACCATCCCTATACAAAATGGGATCATAACAATAAAATCAAAATAATATCTTTATCGCTGTACAGTCAGCATCACATAGTTAGTAGCACCCAAAGTAGCCAAATATATCGTAACACTTCCTTACTCCTATAGTAATAAAGACGTGTTCCGATATATTTGGCTACTTTGGCTGCTACTAACTATATGATGCTGACTGTACTTACTTGTGAAAAGTGATTCCATATTTTTTGTTGTGCTTGTCCGAACGACTCACACACCATTTTACCGCACAACAAGGCATATATAGTGAAATTGAACACTTGGTTTTCTTAACAGTTTGACACGGCAGCCATGTTCGAACTAAACGGCTGCCTGGCATCGTCGCCGACGCCCCGCCTACCATGGCACCCCTTCTGTGGGGCCATTTTACGGGACTAGTTAGACTTTGTTTTCTTCGTTCGCTGATAATAGTTTTGAACGAGCTATCCAACGATATCCCACACCATGGGTTTAGAAATAAGTGTAGTAGGGGAGGTACCCTAAAAAAATGTTTTTGTCAAGATTTTATTGTACTGTTTTGTCGGCGTGATTGATTTATATACCCATGACGAATTACAGTTTTCTAGTGGTAATTGTTACTGAGCTAAGCCGAAGACGGACAGACAGACAGACACACAGACGGACGGACATGGCGAAACTATAAGGGTTCGTTGTTGTCTACGGAACCCTAAAAATTAGACATAAGTACTAACTTTTCCTTGTATATAAATATCTTTGAAATGGTATCCTTTGTGAAAGGTAATCTGCATTTATTTCAAAGTTTTAGAAGTACACGCCTTAGAAATCATCTAAGTTGCATGCCATCCAAAACAGGCGTTTTCAGGAAAAGTGTACTTGGGATGGCTCCTAAACTTTATAATAAAGTTCCGAACCCCATAAGAAATATAGAGGACATAAATAATTTCAAATTTTTTTAAATTTTTAGTGAACAAAGCATATCATTCACACTAAGCAATTTACTTTGCCATGTTATGATGTATCTACTGCACATTTACCTACTTGGAGTTTTGCTATTAATAGACGCGTTTTACCTGAAATAAAACGCATATTAAAATACTTACCTCACTGGAAGCTTTATAATTGAGAGAGCATATCCGTTTCCGTCGAATTATCACCAGTTTTAGTGTTTTATTTGACTTTAGTCTCCGGCGACAGTGGCGACACCTGGCGGACCACGCCATCTTTACGAAGGTAATAGTTGTCCGGTGGTTTTTACCTCATTGGCTCAATTTCACCAGGCAGAAATGAATGGAAAGCTTCCAGTGAGGTAAGTATTTTAATATGCGTTTTATTTCAGGTAAAACGCGTCTATTAAATTACTTGACCGTCACTGGAAGCTTTATAATTGAGACCTGTTTGTTATCGCCTGGTGCCGCCACTTTTTTAACGTCAATGTGACTCGTAATAATGAAAAACCGAAAACTATAATTTCAATAATTTTATTTGTTAAATATGTAAATTTTACAGAAATACTCGTAATCGCAAATAACGAGTACTTAATACTTAATTTTTAATTTGATGACAAGGTTCTTATCATATACTTATCATATGATACATGTAAGTATGTAGTTTACATAACAATGAAACATTCTTAATCAAACTCGCTTACACGGGATCAAACCATTGCGTCATAATAGTGGAGGAAGAAGTACTTGTACTTGCTACTTCTCTCCTATAAAATTGCTGGAACGTATTGGCTGATTGCCAATTTCCACGCGCCATAATTTCATCGAGGGAATGATTTTCTATCCAACTCTTAGAAGCTACAGCGGATCGAATGCTACCTGGTGCAGCTGTAATGTCTGCTTCTTTAAATAAAGTCTTTATCCAGTTAGCTACAACTGTACGTGAGGCTGGCTGCGGCCGACCTTTAAGTGTAATAAATAAATTAAACGATTTTGCAGAATGACGTCTCTCATTTAACAATGTTGTAGTTCGTTCTATCCAGAAAATAGGATTTAATTTACGATTATTTGTATTTACTAATAACTTCCAACCGGACTGTCTGTATTTACTAGAATCGGTTTTTGAGCCAAATTGGGGCCAAAATATTATGCTTTCATCTGATTTTGCACAGTGGTCAGAGTCAATTGCAAGCAAGGTCAAATCATGTATGCGTCTACCTGAACAAAGCAGTAATAAAGCTGCAGTGTGACGCGATGTCTGAAAAACATTATTTACGTCTACCTCATAATTAGTTAAAAATGTAATCAGCTTACTAACATCCCAAACCGGGGGCTTAGGATTTTTAGGACATTTTAAGGAAATCGACTTTAAAATGTGCTTCACCAGAACATGTGAGCTCAAGCAACTTGAGGTTTCAGTATTACACAACGTAGACACGACTGATTTGTGTAAAAGTATAGTATTAAAAGATAGTTTATGTATTAAAAATAAATCCGATAGAAATTGCGCTAATTGCGCTCCTGTTGGGTTTTTAGGATTTATATTTTTTGTATTTGACCAAGCAATCCAACGTTGCCAAGCCGTTTTATAAGTTCTTAAAGTCGATTTTCTCCAGGAATTTTTGAGCAACGATTGTTGTTCAGGGTTCCATGATTCTATCGCCTCAGACCACCCCCACATTTCCAAACCTCCAGAATGATGTTCTCGACTTTGGGAGGTGGTAGTCCTGTCGACGTGTCGACTAGATTCTTCTGCAGGTTCCTCAAGGTTACCGGTGCTGCTAGCGCTCGGGCTTTGAGATCCGCGCGCCAGAATACCTTCTCCCAGCGAGGCACAACTATCAGAAATATTCCAGTCGACTGGTTCAAATGCGATAAGACTCTGGGGACCAGGAATGGTGGTGGGAATAGCCAAGCTAGTGGGTAATTCCACCAAGTGCTGAAGGCATCGTGATACAGGGCTTGCTGATCTCTCAGGTCTCGAGACACATAATTGTGTACTACGTGGGCTGTTGCCGAGGCAAACAGATCGATCACCGGCGTTCCCCACTTCGCAAACACTATCTCCAAGGAAGCTGGTAGTAAGTGCCACTCTGGAGGTTGGCGGTGACGCGACAAGCTGTCGGCTTGACAATTGTACTTGCCTGGTAGATAGTGTATGCTGAAGTGTATTTGATATCGATCTAGAAGATCCAAAATCTGGTGGGTTATGTTCACCAGCGCCAACGATTTCGAACCCCCTTCCTTCCTTAAATGAGCTACAGCCGTCCTGCTGTCGCACTGTATTAGGATCGAACTGCGACACAACAGTTGAGCATGACCTTGGAGAGCGTACAGAATAGCTAGCATTTCTTTCTGATTGCAATGAAGATTCTGTTCTTCTCGAGACCACGAGCCCGAGAGGGCTAGATCGTTCAGCTGTGCCCCCCAAGCTAGGTCCGATGCATCGGTCGTGAGAAAATCGGTAGGGGGAGGATAATGCAGGGGTGTTGACGCCTGACAATTCTGAATCCACCAGCTCAATTCGTTTGACACGTGTTGTGGTATCGGGAACGCTTTGGTCGACGGATTTGGCAAGGTGTTTAGAAACATCAAAAGTCGTCGATGATTGAGCCGACCCCTTGGGACGACAAAACTCGCGAAATTTAAGGAGCCTACGGTCCTTTGAGTATTTTTCAAGGTCAATTTGCCTTCTGCGAGGACTTGTTTCAGAGTTTTGCTTAGTATCATTACTTTGTCTTTCGGTAGGGTTTTTAGATTGTCCCAGGTTCGCCAAAGTATTCCCAAGTACACTATGCTTTTCTGTGGATGGAGAATTGACTTCTCGAAATTGACTTTCCAGCCGAGACGCTGAAGTGTCTGTACAGTGATATTGACATGATCTTGTAGTGTGCGAGCATTTTGATGGACAATTAAATAATCGTCCAGATACACTATGATTCTTACATTCCATTGTTGTCGCAACGTTTGAGCCACCCAATTTGTAAGTATTGAGAACGTTTTTGGAGCTGTGCTCAAACCGAACGGGAGACATGTAATTTCTAGCAATTCCCTGTTGTAAATCAGGCGTAGGAAGCGCCTGTGTGCTTCGGCTACTTTCACGTGAAAGTAAGCTTGGGATATATCTACTTTGCACATCCAATCGTTTGGTTGTAGAAAGTCTGGAATACGATGCATGTTTATGAGATGAAAGGGTTCGGTCATTACATAGTCGTTTAGCGCTTTCAAGTTGAATATTGGTCGAGCTGACCCGTCTGACTTCGGCACCAGAAAAAGAGGGGAAATGAAGCTCGGCGATGGCTGCGCCATCTTTAATACACCTTGAGCTTTCAATTTTTGCACTACAGCAGACATTTCCTTTGATGCAGGGGTGTGAAAGGGACCTGTGTTTACATTGGGATACACCAGTGGGGGTTTTGCAAAGAACGGTATGCGATACCCTTGAATTAACTTTAATGCAACCTCTGGTGCTCCCATTTCCTTCCACTCTGTGTGAAAGAGCGCTAACTGACCTGCCCGGAACGGTTGCGAGTCATTGTTTCTGCCTTCTTTGGTTGCCTTTATAAACTCTACCGGCATTTCCTCGTCCTCTAATGCCACCGCGACCGGGCCGCGAGCCTCGATTCTGAAATGTACCTCTTCCACTGGTGTGGTGGTACATGGTCTGATTAATTGGAGGTTGGCTTACCCACGGGTAAGTTGGTTGACAATTTTGGCAATGGCATACACCCTGCGAGGGTGAGTTGTTGCAAACCTGAGTATGCATATTTTGCAAGGGAAAGTACCCTGTGCTTGCATTACATTGAATTCCACGCGATGGAATTGTAGGTTTTCGAGTGCCTTGCCCCCGCGAGGGGCGGCTACTGTGATTAGACTTAGCTGCACTTGGTTTAAGAGGCCAGAAGGCTTTTAGAACTCCTCCTGCCTTTTCAAGAGTTGATGTAAAGGTTTCTGCATCAAAAATATTCGATGTTGAGGGTGGAATCTTATTTACCAGAGCTTTGATCAATGGTTCCCTAATCTGGCTCGTAATGGCATCTCGGCGCATTTCGATCGCCTCGGCGCGATGGCCGCAAACTAATTGTAAGAGGTCGGAGGAAACCTTTTGTAATTCGCCTTTTTGAAAAAGTTCGTCAACCTTTGTGTTGAGATCCTCAAAAGTGAAATTTGTAACTTTAGCCCACGATAGGAGGTTACGAATACTATCCTGCACGACCTGTTTTTGTTTCAAGATACAGTAGGTTATAGCTGCATATGATTTATCAGCATAAGCTAGATGGCGTAAGGTATCATATATTTTTACCTCTTCGTTTGTTTCCAAGTCTATGAAACCTGGAGTATGGTTATAAAGTTTTTGTGTATCAGAGTATCTAACTTCAGACCATGTTGGGCTTCCTAAGCGCTGAACGTCAAGAAGCAGCTTCAGAAAAACATCCGGCGTCTTAGGGACATTCGGTTCCTTTAGTTTTGTTTCGATATCGAAAGTGAACGAACCGCTTGCGTCTTGACTTTCAGCATTAGGGCACGGGTCGTCGGTGACATTATTACTTTCATATAACTCACCACTAACTCCTGATATAACAGACACGTTATCTTGGAATGCTAAATTTTCGTGGCAGGCAAACTTGTCATGATAAGCCATATTTTCATTGCAAGTATTATTATCATGGCAAATATCATCAGGACCAGAAGTAATACGTTTGCGGAGCTCACCCATTTCCTTGTACAGCTTATCCATTAAGCGCGAGGAATGCCGAGAGCGCTTACTTTTCTTATGACGGTGGCGCCTTGACCGCTTCCGTCCGCTTGAGGATGACGAGCTTGATGAACTGCTGCTGTCCGTACTACTACTAGAGGAGCTTGCACTCCTAGCTCGCTTCCGTGGCAAACCACTTGGCCCAGCCTGCGGCTGTGCCGAACCTTTTTGCCCGTTATCCATTTCTGCAATAGAAATATGGTTAAATTCTATTCAAAACTGTAACTGTACATTCACAAATACCATCAGTCAAAGCTGCAAATAAAACACTTCCCTAACTGGCATTAAAAACACAATTAAGTAGTGGTCCGAACAGAAAAAACTGTTTAAATAATGACCACGTACTTTTTTCAATAGATTCAGAAATCGGGTACTTACGTAAGCACCTTCTGTTATTTTAAACTTCTTGAACACTATTTCAAATGAACAATCCAATGTTGTAACGGTCGCAGAGTCAAGGGAACTGACTCGCTGCGAACGTGTTGTCTTCGACGGGAAACTTAACGCCAATGAGGTAAAAACCACCGGACAACTATTACCTTCGTAAAGATGGCGTGGTCCGCCAGGTGTCGCCACTGTCGCCGGAGACTAAAGTCAAATAAAACACTAAAACTGGTGATAATTCGACGGAAACGGATATGCTCTCTCAATTATAAAGCTTCCAGTGACGGTCAAGTAATTTAATAATATAATAATAATATTATTACATTAATTATTCCAAGCATTATATTTTTGGACAGTGTTTCTGTATGCGGTGCACGGATGAAATCTATGACACCATAAGGCCGCGATTTGGACGTCAGCGGGCAGCGGAGGGGCGACAAACCGCAGTGCATTTATAATGTACATTTATTCGAGGTACATCTATAAACGCCCTATATACTGAAGGACGGCGTTCGCCGGAAAATACTGCCAGAATATATAAACTATAGAAATACGACTCACCTTCATCATTACTCGTCTAACGTATCCAGTGTCCTCTGGCTTCCGGCAGAAGTGAATGGGTTTATCTTCGCAAACTATTGTTGCAGTCTTTGTGGCGTGACAAACTCAAAATATTTATTGCACACATAAAGATTATCACTCGCAGAACACGGGATTGGATATTATTTTATGAATTATAACAGCGCGGGTTTACATAAATGTCATTAATTATTTTTACAACTGACATGACAGCAATTTTTCCTTGACAGACTATATTGCGGCTAGCCAAACTCCTGTGCGTTAGAATAAAAAGGTTTTTAAATACACAAAATGAAATTTAAAATTAAGAACGTATACCTACACTAGTTTATCTACAAATTTTATAATCGTAAATTTAATACATATACTGAACATAATACAGATATACTGAACTCTGCTATTTCTGCCGACCTGAATGGTTATCACAAGACGGCGCGGGAGCTGTGTCGCGGCGAGATAGACTATGTGTCTCTTTCTAATTATAGCAATTAGAAAGAGACAGATAGTCTATCTCGCCGCGACACAGCTCGCGAGCCGTTTTGTGATAACCGTGCCGTGGTGACAAGGACAGAAACCCACTATCAGTAGTAGATCAATAATCAATGTCACCAAAAATGCTGGAGGCATTATACTATAATGTGTGATACAAACCCATAATAAGGAAGTCAATTGATGCAACCATAGCTCTAAAACAATGCAGGAACCATAGAACGTTTCCTTAACGAAACTCCCACGAAATCAACGATCGATTGTTGCGGGTTTTGCAAGTGTAACAATGTTGGTTTTTTGTGTCAGTTTCCTATTCAGTGTACTCTTTATTTCAGTATGATTGGTACGAATAATAAATCCACGGTTAAACTCACGTATTAAGAGGCTGACAAGACCTAATTTGGTGAAATTGATGTTATTTAAGCAGTTTTTTAAGAAAAACTATTTGTTCTAGCACATGAAATAAAATATAAGTATGTTAATATTCACCATATTTCAAAGTCCGTAGATGTGCTCGATGCATAATTTAACGAAATCGGCTTGATAGAAAATAATTGTAGCAAAGATTGGTCTTAAAATCACATTAAACGATTCTGTCTTTATTTTTTTGACGTATGGGTCTGCAATGAAAATCATGAAGTCAACATATTCATTCCTAAACCGCTAGCGAGTCATATTTTACAAATAATCCACCCTTTTTAGGGTTCCGTAGCCAAATGGCAAAAAACGGAACCCTTATAGATTCGTCATGTCTGTCTGTCTGTCCGTCCGTATGTCACAGGCATTTTACTCGAAAACTATAAGGTGTATTTGAATAAAATTTTGAGGATAGGTGTATTTTGTTAACTAAACTACAAATAATAATTTTTTTAGGGGTGCACTCCATACATAAAACGGAAAATCATTTTTTTTTTCATCGCAAGCCCACGTGTTGCACATCAATCGATAGGCCTTTCAAAATAAATATAAGGTTTCTCAGCAATTTTTTTGATTAAAAGTCGGAGATAATCGCCTCGAAAGTCACTAAAATTGTGCCCCCCCCCCTCTAATTTTTGAACCGTGTATTTTAAAAATATGAAATAAATCATGCTCATAGGGCGTATTAAATTCTCTCAGGGAAAATTGTTTTGAACAAGATCGGTTCACAGGTTTTTGAGATATTTCTAAAAAACTGCCTTCCTTAAAGAAAAGGACGTAAGTGCCGTAAGATTTCAGTAACGATACGACCTTTTTAATAGGCACGGAACCCTCGTTGTGCGTGGTCCGACACGCACTTGGCCGCTTTTTTTATTTCAATATTTATCTAATATTATCTTCAAAAACCGGGCCGCCCAGCAACACTCGCTCTCGTTTACTCCGATACAAATAGACAGTGTGCGCGCTATCCAAAATCCTCAAGGGCATTTTGGTGTTGACAGCGTCTTAAACACGTAGCGACACGGCCGCGACAACACTCATCCCGAAGAAGAACTTCCGAAATGTTCGAAACATGTCACCCGTAGTGACATTTAATACGGCACGATTCCTGTTGGTCCCCGAGACCGGGAATTCGTGGCAAAAATGGCGCCCACCAGAGTTCCCAAAAAATTTGCACAGATGATGATTGTTTAATCATTAAGGAGACAACAAACATCAACCGGCAGCGATAGGGTTATCATAACGTATTGGGAGGTTCGGGGACCAGACCCACCTAAGCTACCTTTTAAATAACACATAATGAACTGTACACAAACACAAAGTTTTAACCGACTTCAATTTAGTACTCCGCCAATAACGTGATTATTTCCACATTTCTTTTCCAATTCACCACATGAAGTACCTAGTGAGAAGCGTTGATTATTAGAGAGAACCAAATCGCTGTGTGTGGGCCACGTGTGGGCCGATAATATATTAGGATTTCTGTCGATTCCTGAAAGATTATCTTTGGCACTTCATTCCTTGTTTTTTATGTTTTTATATTTTGTCCTTGTTTTTATATTTTTTATAAAGTATAGGTTAGTTTAAGCGTTGGCCTTATGCCGCGCATGCACAGGCCAGTTGGGCCGTGCTTAGTTATTGGCAATTAGTTGAGGGCCCCTTCACATAGAAAAGCAGGAAGGAAAAAAAAAAATTGGCACATCATTATTTGCTATTTCAACGGAATCATATAAGAATCTGTGACGTACTTTTATAGTTTTAAGTACAGTCGAGGTCAAAGATACGTTTACACTTTTGCACCTTATTACAAGGCAATAAGGTGCAAAAGTGTAAACATATCTTTGACCTCGACTGTACATAATTGAGGAGTTCCATAATTCATCTGTGGTCTTCATCATGAATTCCACAACTGGTTCCGACAACTGCTTGTTCTTAATGTGGCAACACTGAACGATAGGTAGTGTCTATCCCATACTCGTGTTATTTGAACGCGATGAGTTTGGTATTAGAACAGCTGTCAATTCATATAAACTATGATGTATTTATATGGAAATACCAAAGACGTAATATAAAAAAGAGGTAATAGATACGTACGATACGAGGACCAGAACTCGAAACCTATTCCGCTGCAGCGGGGAGTCAGGAAAGGAGATGTTATTTCTCCAAAATTGGTCGCCAATGCACTGGAGGACGTTTTCAAGACTCTGGACTGGAGAAGGCTAGGCATCAACATCAACGGCGAGTACATCACTCACCTTCGGTTTGCTGACGATATAGTAGTCATGGCTGAGACCATGGAGGACTTAAGTACGATGCTCGATGACCTCAGTAAAGCTTCCGAGCGAGTTGGTCTAAGAATGAACATGGATAAGACGAAGATCATGTCAAATGCCCATATAGTACTCGTACCAACTCCCATTACAATCGGACACTTTACGCTCGAAGTTGTAGATGATTATGTATACCTAGGACAGACTATCCCGTTAGGTAGGTCCAACTTCGAGAAAGAGGTCAATCGTCGAATCCGACTCGGCTGGGCAGCGTTCGGGAAGCTACGGCACATCTTTTCGTCCAATATTCCGCAGTGTCTCAAGACGAGAGTCTTTGACCAGTGTGTGTTGCCAGTGATGACATATGGAACTGAAACGTGGTCGCTTACTATGGGCCTCATAAGAAGGGTCAAAGTCACCCAAAGGGCAATGGAGAGGGCCATGTTGGGAGTTTCTCTGCGTGATCGCATCAGAAATGAGGCTGTCCGCAGCAGAACCAAAACTTAAGTGGCAGTGGGCGGGGCACATTGCACGTAGAACCGATGGCCGTTGGGGCGGAAAGGTTCTCGGGTGGCGACCACGTACCGGAAGGCGGGGCGTGGGTAGGCCCCCGACAAGGTGGACTGATGACCTGGTAAAGGTTGCGGGAGTCCGCTGGATGCGTGTGGCGCAGGACCGGTCACTTTGGCATTCTTTGGGGGAGGCCTATGTCCAGCAGTGGACGTCTTTCGGCTGATATGATGATGATAAATAGATACGTTGTCTATGTTAAGAAAGAAGGTTGCATTAAACCTATTTAATGTTACTGTCTCCTAGCAACTGTTGTTGATTGTCTTACTTCACCTGATATTTTGCAGTCGGAATAAATTGTTGTTATGAACAGAATATACGTTTTCTATTTGGTTCTTTAAAGTGGTAGCAGAGAATATGGAACAAGCTATATTAAACGCGAGCAAAGTTCAAATCGGGAACTTAGAATCCAAAAATTACAAAACATGGAGATTTAAAATACTAATTGTCCTGAAGGCAATGCCCGGAGGTATCGATATCCTTGAAGGAAAGAAGATCAAGCCATCCTTGGCGCCGACGGAAAAGGCTGATGCTCAAGCAAAGTATGAGAAAGATCTTCAAGCTTTTGAATATTTGAACAGTGCGATTTTAATTCTGTTTACGACAAACATGTCCGATGACATTCTGCAAAAAGTTGTGCGCTTTGATTATGCTAAAGACATGTGGGACGAATTAGAGCGAATCTTTGGAGGTACGTGTGTAGACAAGACCTACGACCTATGCCTCAGATTTTTCAGCTATAAAAGGGACCCAAGTCATGACATAATTACGCATGTGTCAGCATTGAAGAACATTTGGAGCGAAATGTGTATAGAGCTACGCAATGAGGCGAATCTACCAGAAATCCTTCTAATGTGTAAAATCCTAGACACCCTACCCTCCGAATACCTAGGATTTAAATCCAGTTGGCTGATAATGTCAAAGAAGGAACGCTCTGTCGAAAATCTGACAAGTCAATTATGTGCACACGAGAGAGTTCTACGTCAAAATGACACGCACGTCACAGACGAAACAAATGCAGAAGCCCTATTCACGAGGACCATTAAAGGTAAAAAGAAAACATATCTCAAGGAGCTTAAATGCAATTATTGCAAAGAAAAGGGCCATAGAGTCAGATGTTGCAAGAAATGGATTCAAGATGGAAGACCGCCAAAGGAATCCCAGACTGTGAATATGAATCTGACAGTAATGACAGTACATTCGGCAGAAGGATTTGGCGAAACAAAGGATCAAGAAAATTGGTACGCGGATAATGGTGCAACCAGTCACGTAACTAATAGAGGAGACCTGTTTCAAAGCTTCAAGCACTTCGAAAGCCAGCATACCGTGACTGGCGCAAATGGCCAATGTATTAAAGCCCTAGGCATTGGAGATATTCTCGCCGAGGCGGATGTTAATGGTCAAGTAGAGAAGATACTGTTGAAGGATGTCTGGTATGTACCCAGCATTAGCAGAAATTTATTCTCAGTACTCGCTACACATGATATATCAGACAGGAGTGTCTTTGAGTCCACTACATTAAAATGCACTCTCAAAATGAATGGACAAACAAAGTTAATTGGTACCCGCAGTAAGCGTGGAGGACTATTCAAATTGGAACTCAAATGTTTGAAACCAACTGTCCAAGTGAATCAGCTGTCTACAACTTCTAATCTGTTACAGCTCTATCACGAAAGATTTGGTCATCAAAATAAAAGTCACGTGAAGAAACTCATAGAAAGGGAGTTTGATATAAAAGTCCAAACAACCAAGGAACTTTGTGAAGGATGCATTTATGGTAAATCTCACAGATTAAAGTTTGGAACCAGAGAGAAAGCATCACGTCCTGGAGAATTGGTATATGCTGATGTCTGTGGACCCTTTCCATGTTCTATCACAAAGCTGAAGTATTTTGTCCTCTTCAAAGATGACTACACGAGGTACAGATTTGTATATTTCATGCGAGAGAAAGCTGAAGTTCACGCAAAGCTGTTACTAATGCTGGCTGAAGTGAAAACAGCTGGAATTGTTATAAAGGAACTATTGAGTGACAATGGCGGAGAGTTTGTTAACTCCAAAGTAGAAGCTACCCTCAAAAAGGAAGGTATTACTCAAAGACTGACGATGCCCTACACACCGGAGCAAAACCCAACTGAAAGGGACAACAGAACCGTTGTGGAGATGGCGCGAAGTCTGATGTATGCACATGCCAAAATTCCTACTGGACTGTGGGCTGAAATGGTACTAGCAGCGGTGTATATTCTGAATAGAACTGGCCCTACTTGCATAGATGGGAAGGCACCGTACGAGCTATGGCACCACAAGAAGCCTAGATTAAGTCATATGAGAATAATAGGATCTAACTGTTATCCACATGTTCCCAAGCAACGAAGAAGGAAGTTGGATAGTAAGGCCCAAAAGGGAATATTGATCGGCTACGACTCTGACGATGGTTACCGTATATGGGACAGAGACTCATTCAAGTTGATTCGGTCAAGAGACGTCACCTTCGACGAGAATCCTCTATCGGGTCTTCTAGAAGAGCCTGAGAAGCCTGATGCCTCTCAGAGCACAGCTGCCGATAAAAGGTCCGACTGCCTATTTGACTTTGTTGTGCCTAAAAATGTAACCTATGTTCCAGCAGAGATGAACGATGACAACCAGCCTTCTACTAGTCAGGGTGGAGATATGAGCACTATGTCATCAAGTCTGCAAGATGAGCACTCTTTTGAACCATTATGTTCAGAAGATGATCTTGCGAATGAAGCTCACATGCCTGAGACTGATACATTCCTAGACGCGGAACAGACTGTTGACGACCCAATACCCGAGCAAGAGGTAAATGATATGACAGAAGCAGATCATCAAGTCAATGATGCAAACCAACCAGGTCGAACTTTAGATCGACTGTCTGCATCTGAAATTGAGGCAGAAGGCAGGATGACGCTACGAGGGCGGTCCATCCTTAAGCCACCAGCTAGATACAAAGACTACATCTGCAACGTTTGTTTCAACATTAACTCAACTCACGATGAACCTCTAATGGAACCAAGTACGTTTCAAGAAGCAACGGTATGCGAGGACTCTGATCAATGGCGCAAAGCGATGGATAACGAGATCGATTCTCTAAAGGAAAACCAAACCTGGGAAATGGTACACTTGCCAAAGGGAAGAAAAGCTATTTCTAACAAGTGGTTTTTTAAAATTAAAACAAACCCTGATGGTTCGATTGAGAAATACAAAGCCCGTCTTGTTATACGAGGTTTTTCCCAAAAGAAGGGACTGGATTATGACCAAACCTTCAGCCATGTTGCAAAAACGAGCACAATAAGAGCACTGTTGGCTACAGCGGCTCAAGAAAAACTTACACTATCTCAATTCGATGTGTCAACCGCTTTTCTTTACGGGACATTGAAAGAAGAGATTTACATGAAGCCTCCCGAAGGATATTCAAATGATGATGGAAAAGTATGCAAGCTGAGACGTAGTCTTTACGGCCTCAAACAAGCGCCGCGCTGCTGGAACTCCACCATAACAGAGTACATTCTAGAACTTGGTTTCAGACAGAGTGAAAGCGACCCTTGTCTATTTAAAAGAGGAGAGGGAAAGCACAAGCTACTACTGGCTCTATACGTTGACGACGGACTCATTGCTTCTGCAAGTTCGGATGAAAAAGAGAAGTTTTTGAATGAGATGAGACAACGTTTCAAGATCACAACGAAATGTGGCTCGTATTTTTTAGGAATAGAAATTCAACAAAAAGCGGATGGGACAATTAAGATTGACCAGAAGAGTTATGCAAAACGGCTATTACAAAGGTTCGGTATGCAAGACTGCAAAGCAGCTGTAACTCCAATAGTCAAGGATGGCTTGATAGCTTCCAAGGACATGGACGAAGAACCGAACTTCCCATATAGACAAGCCGTTCGTGCTCTCTCTTACCTGATGGTAGGCACTAGACCGGACCTAGCTTATGCAGTCGGCATAGTGTCCCGCAAGCTCAACTGTCCAACGCCACATGGCAAAGTAAACGTCAGTCATCTATCGCTATATCATCCACAGAGGCAGAAATAATCGCAGCCAGTGAAGCCGCAAGAGAGGTTATATGGCTCACACGGATCATTAATTTTATGAAGACCGATGATGCGAAAGAGAGCACTCACCTCTACATAGACAGTGAATCTGCAATAAGATTAGCTGAGGCGCGATCCTACGAGACTCACCATAAAACGAAGCACATAAAACTGAGGCATTTCTTTATAAGACAATGTGTCCTAGAAAAGGATATACAAGTCAAGAAAATAGCCACAAAGGATCAGTTGGCTGATTTCCTAACCAAACCTCTGTTCAAGCCCCGGCTTCAAGAACTGTGTAAGCTAGCCGGAGCATGCTGCTAACAAAAGGAATAACTACAGTTGCCATGAGGAATGGGGATGTTAAGAAAGAAGGTTGCATTAAACCTATTTAATGTTACTGTCTCCTAGCAACTGTTGTTGATTGTCTTACTTCACCTGATATTTTGCAGTCGGAATAAATTGTTGTTATGAACAGAATATACGTTTTCTATTTGGTTCTTTAAAGGTCTATACGAAATTCCGTGTTTAATAATGGCCACCATATCTGAAAGCTTACGTTTCCATTGATGACGCGAAACTGAGGCAAGTCTGTGCAATTGACTCAGTTTAGTGTGTTACTTTTGGACCGCTAATAAGTAATAACCTGTCTACCTCTTTTTAGGATTCCGTAGTTAACAAGGAACCCTTATAGTTTCGCCATGTCCGTTCGTCGGTCTTCGGCTTAGCTCAGTCTTAACCCTTACAACTAGAAAACTGTAATTCGGCATGTATATTATAAACCCATCACGCCGACAAAACTGTAGAATAAAATCTTGAAAAATAGTACCTACATTGTTTAACGAGGGGCGTAAGTGGAATATTGCGAACAAGAGTCTATCAGAAGGTATTACGTAATTGACAACTTCACTTCCAGATCAGCACGGCTATCACGCGACGGCGCGCGAGCTCTCTCGATTTTTCTCGCGGCCGTCCCATGATAGGTGCGAGTGGAGCGCGCATGCAGCTTCAATATTTCAACCAATCACAGAAGAGCAGTACAGTAGTATTCTTGCGGCGCGTGGCAAACTAAATATTTTTAAACTAATCACAGAGCAGAATTCTTGTGGCGCGCGGCCAACTAGATTTGCTTATACCAATCAGATCACACACAAGTTCATTACTCCCTAGGGACTACAAACTCGCCATAACTCCTGCGGGAACAATTTAGGCCATTGTCCTTTTGTGTGCAGGCATGGAATAACACCATTTACGAGCAAGTGTAATGAAAACATTTTTTTTAGGGTATATACCACCTCCCATAGTTAAACCTAAATTAGTTTTTCTCGTTATACCCATGGTGTGGGGGTATTGTTGTATAGCTTATTCAAATATATTATGGGTTTTATAAAACCGTTTTTCAACTCAGTGATTCGTTTTCGAGATATTGGGCTTTAAAGCCCTAATTTTTGTTCGAGTCATGTTTCCCCCACATAAAGCCGGCTAAATGACTACTACTGGGGATGTGAAAAAATAGTGACAGTAGTACATATAATGAATTTAAAAGGAAAACTATCACGGATAAGTAGGCATATGCAGTTACCGAGTAATAGTCGTGTCGACCAACTTAATGTGTAGGTACTTGGAAAGGCCAAATTTCGTACAAATTCGGCCGACGCAACCGCACCGCATGTCGAGGTAACTAAGACAGGACAGGCAACTACAGAACCCTACACTACGCGTGGCCCGACACGCACTTGGCCGGTTTTTTAAATATTACATCTTATCTTGGGAAAAACTGTCACTTCAAAACCCATTCTAAGTAATCGAGGTTTGATTCTATTTTATTTCTATCTATTTTACAGCAGTAGCATGAAAGATATCTGCCGTGCGAATGACTCTAATTAGTAAACGTGACAAGACGGGCACTAAAATGCCCGGCTAATTTGAGACTGTCCGCAGTTACTCAACACTTTGCTCGCGGGAACAAAGTTGTGTGACGTCACGATCGCTCCGCCATCTACCGCAAATGCAATTAGTGAACTATCTGTGCCGATCACTTTACTATGGTACCGGGGGTGCAAGCCAACTTGTTGCTAAGTCGCGTCGCGCGCGATTCACCTACTCTTTTATCTCACTAAAGGTGTGTAAATTAGAAAGAGGACAGTAGATTCTTCAAGTCTCGCGTCGCCTTGCGGCGTTAGGTCATAGGTGTGCTAGCTCCGCAGTTGTAGGTAAGGTACTTTTGAAAATTGGATTTACTTAATAAATGATTTGGTGTCGGTAATTGTGGGTGACCGCATAATTAAAAGAAACAGGTAGAATAACACTCATCAAGCTCCGCAAAAATTGTTATTGGAGCATTAACCTTCAGCCTGAAATATAATCTTAGGTTTTTCCTTGGTCTAGAAAGACAGAAAGAAACACTTATGTGTCGTGTAGCCTTGGTTAATTGTACCTATTTAGCGTATAGGCGCAAAAAAAAAAAATTGACCAAGGTTTTCTTTTTAAAACAAAACAAACCAAGTGTATGCAAAATGTCTGCTTACTTGCTTCAAAAAGATTAACATACATTGCAAGTAACATAAATGCTTATATACGAGTATTACGACGCTTTTGAGTGGTCGCATATATATGTATATAATCTGCACGGCTAGCACAAGCCTGCGCGCGACATGTCTCGCTCAAGATAAACTGCCTCTTTCTAAACTTTCTAATTAGTTTTATAACCTTTCCTTTTGGAATGTTTGTGTTGTTACCCTTACTAGTATTAAAATATTAGGCTTAAATTAAAAGGCCCATTTCAGTTCGCCATTTATTTGCAGAGCAACAGTACTAGCTATACATGAACATACTTCATAGTACAAAATAACTAAACTATGGTGGCAGCACTGTCTATGTATGTTAATGTTGGTCAACCTGAACTGTCTATTAGTATAATCTCAACAATTAGTCGTCATTTCAAACCCGATGATGTGGTATGTTGAGTGTGGGATCTGCATTTGTATCTAGCTGCAGTCAAAACAACGAAACCTCAGACCCCGTATCATGTTCGGCCTTATCACGCGATAAGTGACAAGATAGGAGCGTCGCGTCGTCTCGTTCTATCGAATGGTGTCAGCCAGTGACAGACGCTCTATCCTATCACTTATCGTGTGATAAGGCTGACCATGACACGGGGTGAGATCTTGTGCTTGAGATCCTTCTTGTGTCGATCGTCGCAAGCGTCCATAGGCGATGTTGTCTGCTGTCTACCAGTAGGTATGCTTGTTTGCCAGCGTCGTAGTATTAGAAAAAAATACATTTAGTAAACTGTATATCAGAAGTCTTTTGGTTTTTTTATTGAATCCTGCCTGGTGCTTTTAGGATGAACTCAAGAAAGCGGCCAAACTGTGTGGTTGGAGTGTAGCCTGGGGAAAATCCAGGGGCAACCTCTGGTATGACCATGCGGGAGCGATTTCAAACCTGCAGGTCGATCACGTTACGCATTCTACGTACGTTAGGAAGATCTAAATGTCAAATACTACTAATATTATAAATGTCAAATCCTACTAATATTATAAATGCGAAAGTGTAGATGTTTGGATGTTTGGATGTTTGGATGTTTAGATGTTTGGATATTTGTTACTCAATCACGCTTAAACGGCTTAACCGATTTGGATGAAATTTAGCACGAAGATAGTTTATAGCCTGGATTCAAATATAGGATAGTTTTTAACCCGGGTCCACGTAGACGAAGTCGCGGGCGGAAGCTAGTTTTATATATATTTTTTTTTAGGGAGAACCAACAGCTAGTATCGGTCGGCTAGTTTCGGTTAGTATTCACGTTAGTATTACTAACGTGAATACTAACCGAAAAGCCAATTACAGGTACTCACAGATAGCATACTTAACAAAGTGTAAACTCACTCATACACAATTACAGGAGCAAACAGAACAATAATAATATACCTATACTGCATCCATAAATAAGAGTCTTAAAATGTAAACAAACCACTTACCGGTAGAAAAATACACATTCCTGGTGTAATCACACGCAATAACAAGTAGGCAATTGTTGTAACATCTAGGTAATCACGTGCAACACCATTATTTCTATAATAATATTATGTCAATTTTATCGTAAAACACTTATTTTTTTGCAGAAAACCGAGATCGCTGTAACCTCAAACCTACAACTGACATTTTAAATACTCTGTATTGTCTTTGGTGGATAGGGATGGGATGTTCTTTCACATCGATAAAAACTCGATGGCAGAGTAGTCTTTGGTCGAGGCAGTGATGTTGAGCTAGTAAACAAATATTAAGTATTCCGGTGCGCCAAATTTCTAAAAAAAATCATTGTTTGCCGAAACATATTGTTGCAGACATGTCAGAGGCAAATGGCTGAAAATCAAAAAAAATGTACATAGTTAAGGGCCTTAATCTAATCTACGCTTAATTAACTTACTCTGGCTAACTTAAATGGTAAATGGTAATTTTTTTATTGTAAATGGTCATGTTTTCAATTCTGTCCGGTTATCTAGCAAAAAAAGCATTTTCAATGAGATTACTAGAAAACCGCACACAGAAAAAAACAACGCTACGCTCTGACAGCAACCGTATTGTGCCTTCTCTTTCACACTTAGAAAATTTTAATTATGCTGTCCTGCTGTCATAGTGAACGGAGTGCAGCCTTGGAACGAACTACATGTAATCTTTCGTTGCGATCTGTTTGGTTGCCAAAGATAACTTAATTATTTTGTTGAATATTGTATGCAACACCATGTTTGTTTTGTGTTTAGTATTGCTTAAAATCTCATTGAAAATACTTTTAGTTTTTACCCACCTACAATAATATTCTACAATAATTATATTGCACAATTTTAATTAACCCTACCGGGCACAAGGACGACAATAAAATTTATCAATAAAATTGACTAGTCACTTATGTCAATATTCCCGTGAAAGCAACATGTCTGGTAAATTAAATTTTTAAGTTAGTTTTTTGTTTACATTGTAGGAAATTTCTATTGAAAGATGGTTTATAACCCTATACTCAATAAATTATTCACGTTTTTTATCATTTATCATCGTAATTCATCATTTCCGCTATAGTAATGTTGCCGACATCGACATTATTCGACATACACCACATCACTATAGTAGTCTATGGTTATCCATTCCGCCATATTTGTTTACCTTTTAAGACTCTTATTTATGGATGCAGTTTAAAGAAAATTACTTAAGGTCTTCTCTCCCTCTCACTGAGAATGCGCGTGAGCGAGATGGAAGTGCGTGCTCGGAAGCGCGGATATCATGTTTAATAATTTTAATTTTTTGGCCGTTTAAATAAATAAAAATGTAAACACTGATTTCCCTCAAACATGATATTGCCGATTTTAAGAAGCAATTTTAATATTTATAGCTTTTGTGCATAATTTGTTACGAATATTTTAAGTGTATTTTTGTGTGTTTTAGACCTATGTTCGTGATTTTTTTCTATCGAGCGAAATTTACTTAATCATGTTTCGAAGCACTGATCTCCCTGCAGAAAAGCCTCAAGATTACTATTCGTATTTTTTTGAAACCATACTATTATAAACAGACGCATTATATTGTTTCAAAAACTATGTTCGCTTAACTTCGCTGAACCTACGGCGCCTTAATGATTATACACTGCTATCAACAACTTAACATAGTGCGCCAATTGCGCCTATGCAGAATTAAACTCGTATGATGATACGAGGTAGCATGAGCACAGAACACTTATTGAAAATACCTCGCATCGATACCTCGCCTCACAGACGGGATCTTACAATTAAATGTATCAAAAAATTACAGTCCTAACGCGCGTTGCAAACTTTACGTGATTACCCCTCTGGAAAACTTATTCATAAAACTTAAAATGCCTCTGCTAAATAAAATGTGCTTTGTTCCTTTCTTACGAACACAAATGTCAAAGTGACAGATAAGGACAAACGAATTTTAAGGCCAATTTTGTTAAAACAGGCTTGAAGGACGTTTATGAATACGGCCGGCGTGTTTGCGCTCCTGCTAGATTGGTTGAACGGTTTCAACCGAATGTGGGGTGTGAGTGGTATCGAGCTACTGGGAGTTTCATAGCTGGTTCCCTAAACCTATAGACTAGCTGAGAAGAGTCCAGCAAGAAACTCGACTAGAAGTCAGCGCAATCATATCTTTATCTCATAATATGCACTCATGTATTGACCGTGTTAAACGAACCATGTCAGTTTTACATTAATTTATATTAGCGTAGGAAATGATACCTGGATGCTAGTAATCAAATTTCACAACTTACTGGTAGCGGTCATTAATGATTGCGATACAAACAAATCGAATTTTTAATTTGTTTGCTAATCTTTCCGACCGGCTGTAATTATGAGTGTAATTGCCACACGTTATGACATGGTTTACATAACCATCTGGTGCTGAATGTTCTGGGCTGTAATCGACGAAGATAAAAATAAGTTAAAAGTTCGAAAGGAAGAAAAACATTTATGTTCAACAAATCGATAGTTTATTGAACGAAAGAGCGAAGCGAACGAAGTTCTCCGGTAAAGTTTGTGCCAAAAATCTTTCGTACTTATGTCCGCATGTCAGGCTGACCCTGACACGTCGCATTTCGTAAAAAAGTGTGAACAGGTAATTATTGAACCTGTTCACATTTTTATTTTTTGTCGATTCAGTTTTGCGTTTTTTTTTCATACGATATTACTAATCGCAATTTCTACAGGATCGCGTAGTTCGGTAAACCCGCGCAGCAAGAAGATGTTGAAAAACGCTGAAGCGAGTTCGTCCCGGTACTAGGGCCGTTATTAGTCCGGTACGCGAACACTGTAATTTGTCGTCAAACTAACATAATTCCCAAGTTTGATTTTTTTTTGTTATCAGCGAGAGTACCTTAAGTACTAACAGCGAAAAATATTTTCTAACAGTTTTTGATATTGGTTTACGAATAATTAACTTTTTTGTAAGGAACACTTGTAAAACTTTGCAAAGATTATACAAGTTATTGTTTTTTCCTATAATGCATCGCATTTGATTATTCAAACCTTACTTATCGTTTTCTAATAGTTTTGTCAAGAGATTACGTCAGCAAAAAAGGAAACGTTTAAAAAAATTATAAATCTCCTAAAAGAATATTCAAGTGACTAGTGGCTACTATAGTGTATTCAAAACTAAAAAAATATATGGCAGCACAAATTTCTAACAGATTTATCAATAGTATTTTTTTTAATTAGGAATTATATCTTGAAACCATTCTCCTTACCATAAAAGAAATCTCATAAATTCTCAAGTCGGCGTAATTCATTTCAGTTCTATCGAAGAATATATAAACACAAATTCTAACGGATTCATCAATAGCTCTTAATTGCATTAGCTTATCAGTGATTGTCCGCAATTTAAATCTTTCGCGCGCGACTCGCGCGATTCGTGTGCAGCGTGCTGGCAGCCGAGTACCTCTTCAAGGCGCAAGGCCGTGCCGTGCGTACGCTCAAACTTGTAGGTACAAACTTTGAGTACTTGATTTTACTTTATATTTAGTTACTAATTGTTTTTCGGTTGAGATTATCTATTTTATTTTACCAATAAAGAAAGTTATATAGGGTTATTTAGTATTAAACTTAAATTAGCTTCAATTTTATTTGCATTCCCTATGCATACCGGTTAACCGGTCAATTTTCTGAGTATACGGCCGGTATAAAACCGGTAAATTTAAATCAAAACCGGTAATTTACCTAAACATGAATTATTAGTAAAATAATAAATTTTTACGATTATTAATACTTGATCGTCATGATTATATCTCAATCAATACCCTCCTTTTATAATGTCAAATGTCAATTGATTAACTGGTTAGCGTTATCTTACCTTATACAATACCTTTATCAAATTAATACAATATCGTTTGCAGAAGCTTCTTAAAATACAAACACGGTTCCGTTCTATAAAATATGAATAATGATCTGCTTGGATAAGTACGACAGAGAGCGCCTTATTTAACATAGTTTGTAGGTAATAGGTATACTAATCATTTCATTTTCAAAACAAGCAAATACCTCTTTTTGTCTTAGTGAAAGAGTGAACGGCAAAGGCATCGAATAGAGGTGTGCTGGTGCTTTTCTTTAAAAATGGTGACAACACCCTGCTTAAGAAACACCGACCCATCTCACTTCTGAGCCGTGTGTAAAAGCTGTTTTCGAGAGTAATTACAAATCGTCTCGTGCGCAGGTTAGATGACTTCCAGCCTCCCGAACAAGCCAGTTTCCGAAGAGGCTTTAGCACCATGATAACCAACTAGCTTGGATACCAGGGCACGAGGGCTTCATCGGCAACGAAAGAGCAGATGAGCTTAAAGCAAGAAGGGGGTCTACAAATTACTTTTCTCGAACATGAAATGATATATTGACGTTGTGTTATTCATAATGCGCTTCTAAGTGTCACGTTTCGGGCTGCAAGATGGTCTTTTTTAATGTACATTCCACAATTTGTGGCATAGCATCACGGCATTCAGCCATGAAAATTAAAGTTTGATTCCTTGGAGTTTAATTTATTTATTTCATTGCATGTTTGAGAAAAGCACTATACATACCTCGGCGTAAAAAGGGGTTGCCAGCCTCATAACTATCCGACCTCGCTATGATCGGCATACGTACTCGGCCGGCAACCCCTTTTTTCCCGGCCTCTGTAGTAATGTACTATTGTAGGTCCAGAATAATTTGTGGTACTCTCGCAGGGAACCATAATAACGGCCTTTGAAGCCTACGCCAAAACCAATGGACTTGGGCTTGACCAAAAGCTCTGGAAATCCAGCAGAAAGCAACTCAGAATTATATTTGGGGTGTTCACAGGTCACTTAGGGGTCAAGAATCTCTTGGCCAAGATGGGACTATCGGATAGTTTAGGCTGTAGAATGTGTGGTGAGGAGGATGATACTCGTACTATGGAACACTTACTGTGTGAATGTCATGCCCTTGCCAGAAAAATAATTAATTACTTTGATAACGGCTATCCGCAACCAAAGGATTTCAAGGTACTTCCGCTGAGCTGCATCATCCGGTTTGTAGAAATGATGGAGCGATTTGGGAGTAGTCATAAATGAGACGGCAAATGCACAAAAGATCCCACTGGGTCGAAGTGTATCCGAATGGGCCCTCATCTAGATAAGATAAAATAAGACCACCCGTCAAGTTATATAGAAGGCTGCGGAGTATAATCTGCCCTTTTGCTTAGCGTTTCTGGACTACGATTCAATCGAAACCTGGGCTGTACTACAGTTTCTCCAGCGTTGCCAAGTATTTTATATTTCAATTTTGTAATTTAAGGCTCTGGCATGGCTCGCTAAGCCAGCGCCATTTCTCAGCCACGACACATGGCTTCTTTAGAATTTACTTCTTGCATGGCTTTCTTTAGATATGTATATCTAAATCATTTAATGGGTGTAAAGAGCTATAATATAGATAAAAGGTTCAAAACAAATAACATACAATCTCATAATTTGAAAACAAAAATAAAGTATCAACTAAACTCTAAAGTAATATTAAAAAACTAAATTAAAAATAAAATAGAATGGTACTAAACTAAATTTAAGAATGGCCCCTGTGGCATTGTGCCGAAGATGCTGGCAGCATTACCTCGCTGAATAGCTAAGCTAATTCTTTGTGCGAGATAACTGCCACCCCTTCGGTCACCGGTGGCATCTATGAGCTTCTTCTACATCTCTTTAAAGAGGCTTAGGGCTTCAGGGCCCCACCGGTCAAGGGTCTCGCATTTGTTTAAATTTCGTATTTTATCAATGCCATGTATGTTGTGGGAATTAATAAAATTTTAATCAATCAATCAAAGGAGAATGCCACTTCACTGTGTAAGTCCGACTCCAGAATTGGAACGCGAAACCTATTCCGCTGCAGCGAGTCGATCAAGTAGATGTTATTTCTCCAAAAATGTTCACCGCTACACTGGTGGATGCTTTAAAGACTCTGGACTGGAGAAGGCGAGTATATAACTCACCTTCGGATACCATGGAGGACTTGAATACGATAAAGCCTCTGAGCGGGTTGGTCTAAGAATTAACATGGATAAGACGAAGATCATCTAATGCTCATGTACATTACAATCGGACGCTTTACGCTTGAAGTTGTAGACGATTATATATACCTAGGACAAACTGTCTCCTGTCGACTCAGCTGGGCAGCGTTCGTTCGGGAAGCTACGGCACATATTTTCGTCTAGTATTCCGAAGTGTCTCAAGACGAGAGTCTTTGACCCATATGTGGTGCCAGTGATGACATATGACACTGAAATGTGTTCGCGCACTATCGGCCTCATTAGAAGGCTCAAAGGGCTATGGAGAGGCCTATGCTGGGAGTTTGTCTGCGTGATCGCATTAGACGTTAGGTTATCCGCAGGAGAGCTAGGATACAGAAAGTATACATACAGACCTAGCCCCCCCAAATCGCTAAACCGATGCCACAATTTGGAACCCCATGAGCAACAGTACACGCTTTTCCTAGAGTTAATAAACCATTTGTCCGAACGCTCCTTAGTAAAATGTTCGGTTACTATTAGTACCGTTTTCTCTATCCAACTCTTTTCGCTCCTGGTATGGTTGGTTACGTCTTTTGAACATTCCTTAGAAACAGCTATTTGGTGGAATAATTTATTTTACTACTACGTGGGTTTGTAGTCAACTAGTCAGTTTGTGTTGTATTATTCTGATTGTTTTTTTATTCAGTAAATTATTGTTTTTTAGGATTGTAAATCCGTAGGGTTGCGTATCTGTAGATGGAGTCAAAACAATGACCGAGGGCACTGTGTGACCCACCGACGCCAATGATGGGTGAAGGGGAACAGGCAATGCACCATAATACTAATATTCACGTTAACCTTCGTCACTCCATATTCACTACTGGTGCTGTTTTGTATTGTACTGATACTACTGATGTTGTAATGGTAATCTGTAAATTGGGACCAATTCCTATTCCTACCTACCTGCTAATCCCCAAGGAACGTTTTCAGTTGTGTTTTAGCCCTCCTACCACGGAGCAAGTTTTAAATATTAAAGAAAATGATTATTACGACATTTACGGAACATGAAACCACCTTTTACTCTTTATACCTTTCAGCTTATGTTTACGATAAATAAACGGCAAATAACGCTACTTATAAACCAATTTGAAATTACCGGTAATGTACCGGTTAATAGGTTTTGTCCTACTCAAGTCGGTAATTTACCGGTTTTGAAGTTTGCCCGGTAATTACATATTGCATTCCCTATTTCTTACATACGTTACGTAAACGCTTCCTTTTAGTTTTGTGTGTTAAGTTAACATACACGTTATTGTATCATATTAAGGCGAAGCATTCTCTTCAATCATATTTAAGGCTAACCTTACCAAATATAGCAACGAAACCAAATGGCTATACTATGATTACATACAAATCGCTGGACAAAGAAAACCTCTTATTTGGCTGGGCATAATTCATATTTATTTCAACTTATGTAATGCCGTCTTCTCCCTAAGGCGTTGTAAGAATTAACTGATTGAAAAAAAAAGGTGACCGAGGTGGATTGTGCCAATACCTCAGTTGGTTGAGCGTAGGGAATGCAAAACCGGTTTTAACCGAAACCGAAAAAACCCGTTAACCGACTGTAAGAAATCGGGCCGTGGCTGGGTCGGCTACAGATCTGAGGGGTAATCACAAAACGTTTCAAACGCGCGTTAGGACAATTCAACTGTCGTTTTTCGATATAAAAAAATACGTTTAGATCTACCTAGCGTACGTATAAAGCGTTACGCGATCAACCTACCGGTCACTCATACGTTGTTTCAGTGGATCAACCTAGCTTGTTAAAGCTACACAATAAGTTGATTATTGAATAAGTAATTGAATAAGTACGTTGATAGTTACTCTTTAGGTTGATGAAGCTTATGAGTGTATAATTAATAGACGGAGAAGTCATCATTACAAAGATTTATTTATAAATTCAACGCTTAATATAAATGAACACAATCGTAAAATCAACAATTTTTCATTTTGCAAGTGAGCTGATCAACAGAGGGGAGGCTACCGCGTAGGAAACAAGCAACGACGGCGTGCTGTGATTGGTCATGACGCTCTCGCCGTCGGCGCACTAGACTCGCGCGCAGTTCGTCGTGCGTTCAAATTTAAAAAATAATTGATAAATGAATACAATGTGGAGCTATTGATGAATTACTTGGATTTTTTTATCAATAGATTACTATGATAAAGCTGGATTATATGTATCGACTTGAATTTATTTGAGATTTGTTTTAAAATAATTAGAACGCTTTCAACATTAAACTGTTCATATAAACTTAAACTATTGATAAATATGTTATTAATTCAAACTCTGGTTATCTTTGATAGTTTTTAATAGTATTCAGTAATCAAAACCCACTTGTATAATCTTTTAGAGGAAATATTTTTTTTTTATTCGTTTCGGATTATACTGACGTAAGCACTTGACGAAAGTTTTAGCAAATTAAAGTGGAGATTATAATACTAAAATGCGATACTCTATTGAAGAAAAATACCACTTGTATAATCTATCCCTGGATTTACAAGGGTCGCTAACAAAACGCTGTGTAATACCTAAAGCAACGTCAAATTTCCCTATCTTTTTTTACTACTAGTAGTACTCATCATATTCTAAATATTAACAAAAAAATCGCGACCTTGGGAGTTATCGAAGGTGCATTCATTTTACGTACCGTACTATATTCGCTACGCGCTAATGCGGCTCACCCCGCCGGTCACCCGGCACGAAACTAGACCTCGACCTGCGCTTAGTTACTACGCATTGCAGTTGTACTATTATCTATTCTGTGATTGCGGTGTCAAGATATATTTGTGGGTGAGCGTTGAGGTGAGCTTAAAACAGGTTACAGAATAGGAGGGCAGGGATCTTGTGACACATCCGAAACGTCGGGAAGGCTCAAAGAGGTTAATAAATACGTTACTTATACGCGATTAAGAATTTAGTAAAGATAATGTGTGAGAATCGTGAAAGGTTAAATTAATTTCACATAGTACATATCAGCTTTATAAAAAGTTATCCACATAAAATAATACCAACCATAATCGGGAAACCAAATAGAATATATCAACGACTATAAATACCTGGGCAAACAAGTTTCCTTCAGCCAGGATAGCAATCAAAAAGAAGTGGAGAGAAGAGTCAACTCCTCATGGAAAAGTTTTTGGGCCCAAAAAGAAATTCTAAAGGGAAGCTATAGCCTGCCACTAAAAAAGAGGGTCATAGAAACCTGCATCTTGCCTAGCTTAACATATGGTTGCCAAACCTGGGTACTCACAAATAAAATCCTTACTAATATTATAAATGCGAAAGTGTGTGTGTTTGTATATTTGACCTTCTTTCACGTCGCAACGGCGCGTCGTATTGAAGTGATTTTTTGTATGGAGATAGTTTAGAAGCTGGAGAGTGACATAGGCTACTTTTTCCAGCGGGAAAACATCTAATTCCCACGGGAAAATTCAATATGTTACATTTTCCTATATCCATGCGGGCGAAGCCGCGGGCATCAGCTAGTAAGAAATAAAATAATCACAACTCAATAACGTGCAATGGAAAGGAGCATCCTGAAACTTAGAAAAATAGAGAAAGTTCGAAGTGAAGAAATAAGGAAGAAGACGAAATTAACAGATGCTCTCAAACACACACTGAAACTCAAATGGCAAAGGGGCAGGTCACATTACAAGATACACTGACAAAAGATGGACCTCACAGTCTACAATGTGGCGGCAACTGGGCAAAAGAAGGGTTGGAAGACCAAAAAAACGATGGGCAGATGACATTGTAGAAGCTGCAGGGAAGAATTGGTGGAATTACGGCAAAGAAAGAGAAAAATGGAAAAAGATGGGGGAGGCTCTTACCCAAAAGGGATCCATTTCCAACCTAAACATAAAGATATAAAAAATATAATAACAAAAAATATTAATTTTGTATTAAGCAGTTACGCTGCTAACGAAATTATAAATTTTTAAATAAAGGAAAAATTGAAAAATTTAATGCTCCGAGCCGGATTCGAACCGGCGACCACAGGCATTCATGGCCCGTCGCTACTAACCAACTGAGCTATCGGAACAATCCGGTTCGGGCACCAAATTCTTCAATCAGTTCCTTCCCACAACACCTTAGGGAGGCGTGTAGCGACATCTACCAGAAGACTTAGGCTTCTTAACGACACCAACGTCTCAAATTATATTGAGAAATCGTCAGTAACGATGCGCCACCCCATACTAAATTAATTTTGTATCAGTGTAGTATTTACATTGTGGTAAGCCTGATAAATACGTTGTCTATAAGCGCAGGTATATTTTTCGTCATAAAAATCCAAAGATAAACCAGTCAGAACGTCCGTTTTATGCTACCGTTGTAGCAGCTGTGGAAATCTGTGTATATGTCGGCGGCGATCGTAAGATCCGCCAGATCACGAAATTCCACGAAATTAAAGATTCACCATTTAACGATTTGCCTATTGACGTTTAGGCAGATCATGAACTTCCTAGGAATGTCATGAAACGCCGGCATTTCATGATTTGGCCAAGCCAGTGACGTTTAGGCTGATCATGAAATTCCTAGGCATATCATGAAACGCCGCCATATTGTAGGTACCTACCCAAATAAATTAGCTGTAGATACTTACATGGTCAAGGAATGTGTTAACCAACGGTCATCTTTACCCAATTTCGACGCCTAGCTAGACCTACCTGGCTAACCCCGTTAGAGGCTTAGTCACCGGTGACGAATGACGCTGTGAGCCTGTGTGGGGAAAGTTCCACATTCTTGCATTCGTCGTCAACAGTCCTTACACCTTACCTCAAAGGGTTACCATACGTCAGGATTTGTCCTGACATGTCAGGATTTTAAACCCTTTGCCGGACTTGGCAAGTGTCAGCATGTTTAGAAATAAATGATACACGTCTGTTACAAGAAATGTCAGGACTTTTTTCAGGACAATCAATTTTTCCATATGGCAACCCCCCCTACTCAACATACTAAACAAGAAAAGAGCAAGAAATATCTAAGCTATAGACTATGCCGATAAATTAAAATGAACAACAAGATTATCTGTAATATTAAATGGCGTAACCGTCAACCGTACTTTACAATACAATAGAATACAAATACTATTTATTGCACACCTCACACAAACAAAGCAGTTAAAAAGAGAAACAATACAATAACATGTAGGTAGAGGTAGACAACAGGCGGTCTTATCGCTGAAGAGCGATCTCTTCCAGACAACCTTTACGAACGACACGAATATTTTAAAGGTATTAAAGATTTACGGCCGTATTCATAAACGTTCTACAAGTCTTTTTTAACGAAAATGACGTTGAAATTCGTTTGTCTTTGTCTGTCACTTTGACATTTGTGTTCGTAAGAAAGAGACAAAGCACATATTATTTAGCGGAGGCATTTTAAGTTTTATGAAATTATGAATAAGGGGGTTAGTATCTAATCTAAATATAGCAGGCAGTAAAAAAACGCATTGAGAGCAGGAAGTGCATCGTATTTATAAGTGGAAGAAAGTAATTACTGAAACCTACCTACCTACTTAAATACGAGATTTTTTAAAAGTTCAATACCTAATTCATGTCAAAATAGTACATTAAATAAAACCCGGTTTCAATATTCCTAGTGCATTACTATGCATTATGTGTAAGTGTGCTTCGTTCGGGTGACTATTTATTATCATGTGGAACGCGTATCCATGTGTGTGTGGAAGTCGCTATGGGTAGCTTGCGCGTGTAGTTGTGGAATGGGTAGCGTTGTTGACTGTTGTTGATGAGAGATTACAATGAAAATTCTGCACGAGTATTGCTCCAGTATTTTTTACTAACATTATAATGAATTGCTGAAATAAAAGGATAGGTAAATTGCTGATGAAATTAAGGCCACGTTTATAAAAGGTGGCACTGTTCCTAAAGTTAGCGAGTCATTATACGAGGAAAAAAATTTGATTTCAACCGATTGTAATATTTGTCTCGGAAACATGAGTAATTTACTGAGGTAAACAATAAATTGTGTAATAAATTACAAGTAAAAAAATGGCATGCAGGTAAAAGTAAATTTGAATTATGTATATTTTCGGTTAAGTGGGCAGGCGCGACACTTGACCCTTTTTGGACAGGAACGATTTTAGTAATATTTTAGTTCATTGTATAAGTTTGCCATAGGAGCTTGAAGTTGAAGTGAAATAATAAACTGTATTTCTAGATTTTTTATTGTGTTTAAAAAAAAGAATTTCAAGATTTTTTTATTGTATTTCGAGGTGCACAGAACACAGTACTTAATACTTATAGGTAAGTTATAGAAAAAAAAATTAAAACATTATTGTTTGTGGACTAAAACTTTAGAAATAATCAAGTAAAACAAAAGGAGGCTTGCAGACATTGTATCGGGCATGTTTATGCATATATATTATATATTATGTTTATGTATATGCGATACCAAATTTTGGAAAAATGTTTTTTAATTTGAAATTACATGTATCAGATTACTCTCAATTTTTTTAAATTATTAAAGATTCCACTAAATTCGAATCCATATATCCTATAAAATTGTAGACAACATAATTTAAGGTTTTTTTCCGCTACTCGTAGTGTTTTTAAATATTCTTAATTATCTTCTAATAGTTAATGAAGGAATGTTGCACTTGTACCCAATTAGTTTTTCTTGGTTAGCCAGCTTCTTACCCACACTCCTTGCTTTAAACTAAAGTAAACTTCGTAGGTATGTCATGTAAACACTTACTAAAAGTTAAGTCGCTTAGTAAAGATTTAAAATGACGACCGGTTAGTCTAGTGAGTAGTGACACTGCCTACGAAGCTGAAGGTCCTGGGTTCGAATCCCGGTAAGGACAAATATTTGTGTGATGAGCATGAGTCATGGATGTTTTCTATGTATTTAAGTATTTCTATCTATTAAATATATCGTCGTCTAGTACCCATAACACAAGCCTTTTATTGAGCTTACTATGGGACTAGGTCGATTTGTGTAAGTTTGTCGCCTAATATTTATTTATTATTTATTATTAAAATGTGTTTATCAACTTATGGCGAGGGGTGGGGCTCCTACTCCTAGCTCCCAATGACCTTCGATCTGTAACTTATTAGAGTTTAAAGGAATAAGCAACACGGGGGCAGTGGAAATAATGTAAATATTGAAGTATATTATGTTAAAAACATTGTATGACATCTTTTCAGTACAAAAGCTGATTGACAGAGACAGCGCTGACAGACTCTACTTGATTCAAAATACAAAGAGTAAGTAGTTAGTCTTCATAAAGATGGCCAGCGTTATACTCCAAAATAACTGCCAATTTTTTTGTGATTTTTATGGCTTTTCGTATTAACAACAACGAGGTTTTGTAACAGTTTTCGAGATATATGGCACCAAACTTTGGCAATTTTAGGCCACAAAACCAGTTTTTTGGACGTAACTTTTGTGAAAATGAGTTTAAAATAAAAATCTCTCGTGCGTTGTTAGAGACGTCAAAAAGGAACAGTTATATATATAGATTTCATTTATAAAAGTGCATAAACGACATACAATAATGGAAAACAGAGCTTTTTTTGGACAATGTCAAATCAAGAAAATTATAAATCATTTAAAAAATACCATACTTTCTCATAATTCTCCTAGTGCAAATGTAGATAAAAGGTTGAAGAACCGATAAGCGTTTATGCCATTAATATATCTATAGTTTTGACGTAGGAATATCAACTCAAAACTCATCAAAAAGCGCTGCACGTGTGCCTACGTCCAGCAATGTCTTTTCGTCGGCATTTTGAAGCTAGAAATTGATAAATAATATTTGATAACTATTAGTCATGACATTACTCACTGATACTAAAACAAAGAAGTTAGTTACGAGTATTTATAAGAAATCGCCACATGGTAGGTACTTACGCGGTACGACTTCTTTATATGAAATGAAATGAAATGAAATGAAATTGTTTATTTCGGACATCGGGTATCCATAAGTACATTACAAATTACAATTATAAGTTAGTAGGTAAAAAATAATAATAATAATAATAATAATTTTAATCTAAGTTAATAAAAAATGAAGTGCTCATTGGACCTCACATGCATACTCATCCAATGAGTGACAGTAGGACTGTCCATCCTTTCTGCAACCACCTTCAGGAGAGTGTTGGTACTGCCCCGCACGCGGCTCCACAGGGACGCCACACGCTTGCGCAGCACGGCTTGGAAGCCGTCAGTATTCCTTTCGGCGAACATCCCTGATGCGCTGCATCGCCAGTGCAGGCCCAACATCCCCCTGAAGGCGTTGTTGTATTGGACACGCAGAGCACTGAAGGTCTTCTTGGTGTAGTTGCTCCACAGGTTACACGTGTACAAATTCTGGCAGTATGTTTTAAACAACGTTATTTTAACCTCAGGTGTACAGCGTGTAAACCTACGTGACAACATATTACCTCTAACCGCCAGCGCTCTGCGTTCCCTTTCTAAATCTACGTCATCTTTGAGGCTGTCTGTGACCCAGTGACCCAAGTACTTAAATTTGGTTACCACCCGGAGAGGAGAACCGTTGAGACTTATGGGTGGAATCGCGTATGTTTTAGTACCAGATTTAAATACTAGAATCTCGCTCTTTTTAACATTGTATTTCAGTCCATGAGCCACAACAAAATTCTCACAAACGGCTAACATTTGCTTGAGTGCATTGACTGAGGGACTCAGCAGCACCATATCATCGGCGTAGCTGATGTTATTAATATAACAGCCATCTACCGAACAACCCACGCCAGAACTGCTGAGTTCCTCAATCAACCCATTCACATATAGATTAAACAGTGTGGGCGAAGTCAACCCCCCCTGCCTCACACCACATTCCAGCCTGTAAGGATCTGAGTACCCCCCAGCCCATCGAACGACATTGGTTTGGTTACCATACCAGTACTCAAACATTTTAATTACTTCAGTCGGTAGACCTCCACAATCTCCAAGTTTGTTCCATAACACATTGTAAGATACAAGGTCGAATGCCTTCGACAAGTCCAAGAAACAAGCAAATACCGGTGTATTCCGATCCGTGTAATACTTAACAGTGTGCTTAAGACATAGTATGGCTGATTCGGTTGATAACCCAGGTCGGAAACCGAACTGGGCGTCATGCAGGGTTATATGTTTATTTAGATACGTATTAAGCACACTGTCCAGTATCTTTGCCAGAATAGTGGCTAGAGAGATGGGCCTATAGTTGGACCTGTCGGAGGCATCGCCTGTTTTATTTTTTATAATAGGTACCACAATGGTCTTCATGAGGTCATCTGGTAAATAGTTGTGACGAATGCAAAATGTAAAGAACATAGCAAGAACTCTTGGGAGATGAGCGCCGGCATATTGCAGATGCTCAATGCTGAGCCCGTCGTGTCCGGGTGATTTCCCTCTCGTCATTTGTCGAATAACCTTTGAAATTTCCGCTGGTGTTATTCTGATTGGGCCACCACCTACACGACTCTCAGCCTCGAGCACCGGCTGCCGCCCCTCCACTCCCAGAGGTTCCACTTTGAAATGGTTCTTGAAGACGTTGGCGATATCACTAGGGTCACTAACACCATCAACACTTACCGGAAGGCTCACCCTAGGATTCAGCCTACTGGTCGATTTCCAAAACTGTACAAAATTTTTAGACCGGTGGTGGGAAGCAATTATGTCCATCTTAATTTGGTCCTTATTATTTTGACAGTACTTAAGTTTAGCTTTAAAATCCTTCCTAGACCGGCACATTTCCACATACAGTCGGCCCGACTTGGGTTTGCCATAGATGCACCATTCCTGAAAGCAAGACCTTGCCCTCTGGTGAGCCCCCTTTACGTGTTTATTCCACCCCATGATATAGCCACCCGCCCTGCGATGTTTTTTCTCACAACTAGCCATAGAAGCCTCTTTCAGTATTGTAATAATGGAACAGTGCATATTATCTATGATTTTTCTGTGGTCAGTATTACTACATAAATTATCACAACAGTGCTCTAATTCAACAGGAAAATCAATATCCCTTAATTTACTATTACATATATTTAAATATTCACTTATCTGTGACTGTTCCCTTTCTCCCCATATTATGCCTTCCAAAAGGTTATTGTTACTTACAGCGCCGTCTTGGAATTTATTTTTAGGCACATTTATGCTTAAATTACATACTATTTCTATAGGTAGGTGATCAGACCAATATACATCACAATATATCTTGGCGGCTATAACTGTTTGTCTAGCCGCTTGAGAAGTTACACAGTGGTCGAGCCATCGCGTACATCCGTGACTATCGCTAACGTAGGTATACGAGTCAGCCGGCAAAAGCTCAGAGTCCACTATACATAAATCTTGTTCGCAACAAAAACTGTCCAATTCCTTATAAAAAGACGTACCAGGGTGCGCATTAAAATCGCCTAGCATATAAATCAGATCCACTTGTTCGTTCTCTATGATCGCACAAATTTCACCTAAACATTCCGTGAACTCGATAAGGTTCTCACGTTCGTTATTTGGCATGTATACCGAGAAGATTATCATAGATCGATCAGTCATAGACACTTTAATTGCTATAAGCCTAACACTTTTGCACTCTATCGTAGAAACACTTGGAAACCGGCCCTTGCGCCACAGGAGCGCAACACCTCCGTGGGGGCGTCCACGCAAGACTCCCGACGATAAGTCCACAGCCGTATTGCCACAGTACCCGAACCTGGCGTCAGTAGTGCCCAGTAGCGGTATATCGTGCTGCAGTAACCACGTTTCTTGAAGTGCAACAATATCAGCTGATTCGCACAGCGACCTTACACATTCTTTAGATCTGGTGAATCCTTTACAATTAAAAGATAAAAACTTACAGTTACTTGTCGATTGTATGTTATCCATTTTGTTGTTCAGTATTTCTATTCTTCAACGGGGTTCTCGAAAAGTTCACAAAACGCCTAAACAGTATACCTTCTGGCCAGAAGTTTTCATTTAAAAAGACGTTTTGCATACTTTTAGGCACTAATACCTTGTAAGCGTCATAGCCCCGGTCAGTTTTCAAGTTGATTTTTTTCAAAGACACATTTATTTGTGTCTTACTGTACACATGCGTATTGATATCATTTTCAGTGGTAGACTTGTTGACATTGTATATAAACAACGGTATTCTGCTATCAGCCGCTTTAAAATTTCCACTTAATTCAGTAGCTGCGGTTCCCATTTTTCCAACAATTCTGTTCCTTAATCTTTTTCTCTCAACATCCTGCCACTCCTCGGTAGGTTTATCTATTTTCCACTGCCCAGGCTCCTTAAGTTTGTCTGCAAAAGATAACTGCACCTTGTCAGCGCACATTCGTGTATATGATTGCGCAGTGCTTACGTCCGCAGGTGACATAGTTTGTTTTGCACGCGCTGTAGATGGTTGCGGTACTTGAGTGCACATTTGCGGTTTTGATTGCACAGCGCTCGGGTCTGTATGTAACATCACTGATTTTGCGCGCGCACTAGCATTGTGCGACATAGGTGATTTTGCTTGCTTGACGGCTTCGGTATTAGTCATCGATGCTACAGCTGTTAACGCTTGATTGAACATACGCGGTGTTGAATTCCCATCAGAGTTGTTTACGCCGATTTGTCCGTTGCCGTGATTCAAGTTTGAAACAGAAATTTGTCGATATGAGTTCACCGGTGGTTCGAGTACCTGTTCGGGGCTATTCAGTGATGAGTTACTATTGTTGAGGCTGGACCCCGAGATATGTTTCAAACCCATTGGACCACTGTCATAACCGCACTTATTCTGTAGGTAGTTTCCTCTTCGTGTATTTACATTATTGTAATCGTTACGGTGCAAGATCGACGAGTATTTTAACTCATCTACATCTTTCTGTAACACATTAAAGGTATCCAATGTGACGTAAGTCGCTTGTATTGTCGTCAAACTTTCTTTTAACAACAAGATGTCTTTGAGGAGACGCGTCACATCAACGTGATCGAATGTGATCGGAGGCAATTTTTGGAGATCTCGAGCCACAAACGTAGGAACACAGTCAGGATTGGTCTGCTTAAAAAGTGAGATTATATCGTCAATATCTCTTCGAGTTTTTTTGTCGCCTTTACGCATCTTAATCCGTTTATCCGTAGGGATGGACTCGTAAAGTAGTTTCTTTGCAGAAAGTATATCTTCTGGTGTAAACGACGTCTCACATATTCGGCTTAGACTATCCTCGTCCATTACATCCAGCTTATTTTTCACGAAAGCCAAAACTTCACTGATCACTAGATTACATCCAGTACATTTCACAATATTCGAAACCATTGTCACAATGCTTAGTGACGCAAGTTACGCCGCAGTCTAAACACACATGCGACACTAACGATGCGCGCGCGCAGACTCAATTTTTTTTTCTTTTATAAACGAAGATCACGAAACATTCCTTATCAAAATTAAAGTCTCCAAAAGAATTACCCAACCCACACGAACGAGCCGCTTGCCTGTGTGCGTTCGCCGTCTTACCTGCGCGTACGCCTCGAAGAAAGCCTCGCGCAGTGCTGATCTGGCCGTCCCGCGCGCAGGCAGCGACCATGTGACTGTGCCTTCGTGAGTGTAGTGTTACTGTGCTAGTACGTTCACCCCAAACCCTGATAGTGTTACGGATTTTACGAACCTTACACAAAACGGTAAGAAACCCTCATTTCCAGTTCAACAGTTGAGAAGCACGAGTATGATGTGAAAGTTCTGTTGAGTTCGAAGAGTCAGTTGTTGACACACTTTTGGTTCAGGTGTGGTTGGCAGGTGGGCGCGCCTCTGTGTCAGTAATACGTGTTCGGCCAAAATTCCGATCTCTCGGGACCGCTTTCGTACACAACTTTCTTCCGGCAAGATTTTTATGTACGCTTACGACAAACCGCGTACGAGCTTCTTAGCTCAAGCTTGAGGCTTTAAACGACGACGCATACAATATTTAAAAGCTTTACAGGATTAAGAACCTATTCGTTTTAACACATCTAACTATTGTATATCAGAACGTGTATGGTATTAGAGCGACACCGGTGTAACCAACAGCTTTTATCTGAGAGAAAAAACGCTAAGCGAAGACATCAACGCGCTTTAATGCCATTTGTTTCCTCGTCTGTACGTTTTTTCAGAATCAGACCCCGTATCATGGTCGGCCTTATCACGCGATAAGTGACAAGATAGAGCGTCAATCTCGCTCTATCGAACGGTGTCAGCCAGTGACAGAGGCCGACCATGATACGGGGCCAGATTATCTGACTGCCTTGGTAGCACTAATATGCAATAATGGTTTATCTTAGGCACTTGTGAATCGTAAGATTATTTCTAAATGGTTACCTGAAGCAACATTATCACCAAGTCGCTTGGATAGCTTCGGTATAAACGCGTTGATAGCAAACTGCGACTCCGGGCAAAATAATAAATTGTACATTATTATCATCCGGTACAACCATACACAACTGCAGACAGAAGGCTAACAGGGCAGCCGTCATATTCAAGTCATGAAACGCGGACGTAACTCAAAGGAAACTTAAGAGGAAACACTAAGGTCGAGATAGTTGAGAAATAGGTATTTGTAAAATGTATTGCTGTCGCGCCAACCTCAAGCCTCCCCCCGCAGAGCGCGATAGAAACAACTGCAGCTTGGACCGAAAATACCTATTAAGAGTACATAAAATCAACGTTTCGTAGTCCCCTGATTTCTTCTCCAAAACTTGAAATACAGAACGAAAAAACTTGAAGAAAAATCAAAGAAAGGATTTGGCCGTGTTTTCCTTTTTTTAAATAATCTAGTCACAGTTGTTTTCTGGATGTTTGAACACAGCGGAAAATTTGGCATATTTCTTAGGTTTTTGAAGGTTAAGAAAGATAATGATCTCTTAAGAATAAATTTATGAAAAAAGGAAAACATAAGAACATGTCAAAAGTAGCCATAGATTTATGGAAAAAAACATATTGCTCTACTGCCATTATCCAGGGAGAAAACAGGGGACTACGCTTCTATGGAAATACAGCCCTTGTGTTTCCTCTTAATGACTGTAAAGGTCACAGTGTTTTACAGGACATTCCGAAATGACTTAATTCAGATATAGGTTACAGCGAATGGCAATTTTGCAGTCTGGTAAACTACATTTTAGGTAGGTAACAGCGTAGGCTGAAGTTTAGTATGAACTAATGTATAAATCCGAAGGAACGAGACATAATTCGGAAAACCATTTTTAGGGTTACTAGTATATACCTACCTAAAGTAATATATATGAAATAATTCCAGAAATATATTCGGATCCGACTAAGAACTTACCTACTACCGTAATTATTTCTCAATCTTATCCAGCCAGGAACAAAAACGAGTCAAAGCTAACGTTTCCTCACAGTTTTTGTAGAATCCGGCAGGCAGGGAGCATCTCGTGACGAGGTCGGACCGGTTTCCCCTCCCCTCCCCACCCCCGCGTTATTACCATGCTACTCACGATGCGGCTGAGTGCACCCCTTTTATCTCCATTTATGTAAAATCTGCATTATCACACTGTTCTACGAAACGGGAGACATTGCCCGCCGAGTACCTGTTATGACTATGACACTGGTGTTTCACTTTATGTCACCTAACGGCGTCTATGGCTACGATAAGACAACTTCCCGGAAAACTCGAAAGTACTAAAAGTAACAGATTATGTAGATTTCTGCAAAATTGAATTGAAGACGGTAATAGGATTCCTGTGTTTTTAATAGTTGGTCATTGTAGTAAATGAAAATGGATCTTCAATTAGGTCCAGACAAAATTATCTAGGTTCTATTACTTATATATTTTCATTCAAGTATGGCTTAGTATCGAATAAATATGATATTCTAATTCGATATTATAGTTAATAAACAAGTTCGACGCTTCAATAGCATATATCCTCGTTCGTGACAACGACATCGTGTTTAAACATGGCTAACCACATTATACGTGTTTGATTTGCGTGCAACCATCCCTCGGGAACATTATTTTAATTGAATAGGTTCGCTTGTACATGTATGCTGTATGTAGCGATGCCTTTGACGGGAAACGGGAATCACTTTATTTAAACCTCCGGTACCATCCTAAGTAAGCGTTCACGAACAGACGTGCTCTGCAACATTATTCTGTAGATAAATATGAAAGTTTGAATGCGTAACAAGATTGAACCGTATAAATCGTTGACTCACTAAAATATAAATCCCGCTTCCATTCAAAACCGGATATCATATAGATATTCTTGGAACAGTCTCTAGACAGACATACGTGTCTTATAAATATTGAATAAATGCATAAAATGAAATCTAGTCGGTAAGTCGATGTTCAATTGTTTACTTTTGAAGAGTTGGTCACGTTATTTTTTTTAGTTTCGACACGAGCCGTGGAGGCTGTCCGGAACGAAACGAAACATATTATTTACGTCAGAATAATAATAGTGTGATTACCAAGCCCTTAATCAAGGCTTTCCAAGTCAAGGCAAGGTCGTATCACGTTCATGTAATGAATCTTAGCGTACATGGATTATGTATTACCTACCGTCTAATATAATCAAGATGGTCCTGACTATCTCTTTATCATCACTTCCGCAATCTGTATCATATACTCGACGTTTCCATGAAACCCAGGATTTTCTTATTACGTATTCAAAGTTTTTATTAGTTATAATTTATTTTCCTTTTGACATGCTTCCTAACATCGAAGTTTCTTAGAAGGGACCGACTTCATCTCGTTGAAGCGCAGTGCCAGGTAACAAGTTATTTCACGAAGTCACCACTGCAGTTTGCAAATTTTCAATCTTAGAATTACCTCCGTCAAAGAAACTTGGCAACACGATCGGCCGAGTGGATCGAACATGCTCGTTAATTACTCCACCTGGTCATGCCTCGTGGCTGCAGTCTTGTAGATTCATACTAGGGTCCATATTTACATGATTTATCTATCCATACAGAACATGTATTTTATGAGAATACCTATGTGTCTTTAATTTGGATAAGATGTGTAGTTAATTGGAAATCTTGGAATTGAAATAAGTGCCTAGGTAAGTTTTAAGTGCTATAAGCCTCGTTATGTACTAATTAACTTGCGCCCGCGAGTCCTTCGTCTGCGTGGGCCCGGGATAAAAACTATCCTATAGCCGTTAAAGCGTGATTGAGTAACAAACATCTAAACATCCAAACTTTCACATTTATAATATTAGTAGGATTCATATTTTAATTATCGGCTTCGTAGCCATTGCTACGCTACTCTGCGCTACTTGCTACTCTGGTTTCTGGTTGTTTTACTTTTTGCTAGTCATTACTAGCAAAAAGTAAAACAACCAGAAACCAGAGTAAGATAACATCGTATTGATTCACTGAACAAGCTCATTCGATAGAGTTAGGGTCGATGACTTCTCTCAACACTTCGTAGCATTTTTTTTATAGCGAGACAATATTTATGGAGAGAAGAATACTTTCTAAGATTTTTAGGGTTCCGTAGACAACAAGGAACCCTTATAGTTTCGCCATGTCCGTCTGTCCGTCATCGGCTTAACTCAGTAACCATTACTACCAAAACTGTAATTCGGCATGGGTATATAAATAAATCAAGCCGACAAAGAAGTACAATAATATCTTGAAAAAAAATTTTAAAGCGGGTATGTAATTTTTATTTTCTCGTTAAACCCATGGTGTGGGATATCGTTGGATAGCTCGTTCAAAAATATTATTGGTTTTCTCAAACCATTTTTCAAATCAGTGATTAGGTTGCGAGATATTGGGCGTTAAAGCCCTAATTTTTGTTCGAGTCATGTGTCCGCCCCCCCTGCCGGCTAAATGGCTACTACTGGGGATGTGAAAAAAATCATGGCAGTAGTGTATATAATGAATTTAAAAGGAAAACTATCACGGACAAGTAGGCATAAGTAGTTACCGAGTAATAGTCGACCAACTTAATGTGTACTTGGAAAGGCCAATTTTCGTACAAATTCGGCTGACGCAACCGCACCGCACGATGTAACTAAGACAGACAGGCAACTACGGAACCCTACACTGCGCGTGGCCCGACACGCACTTGGCCGATTTTATAAATAGCATTAGCAGGGCCTAATTTTTTTGAAAAATCCTGTCTCTCCGCCACACAATTTAACATATAAAATGAATATGTCGGTATTAGAAAACATGTGCTGAGGTGTTCACTTTTTATACGTGTGGTTATGCAATTCCTATCGAATTAAACAAAATACGTGCTTCTAAATTTTGTTAGATAAACGAGTTTGTTTTGTTTATGATGAAGTGATTGAATCCATTTCGTTTTCGAACGTTCGTTATCTTCCACAAACAATACACGTCGAAATTAATATTTTATTTTATGGTTTTTATAATAGTTTATTTGTGTTAACTAGGTTTTATGTACAGGGCAGTGTTTCTATAGAAGCACACATTTCTGCGTTTTTATTCAAGACCGATTTTTTGCCACTAAGTTTCCCGATGAAACCCTATTACGTGTACAAACACAAACTAGAAGCTGTGCATCGTAATTGCACCAAATGAATGCAGAGGGAGAAAACTAAGGCGCTCAGAGCTACAGAAGCCACGTTTAAAACCATTAGAAGTCCTTGCAACGAATCAGTCTATTTAGTTTGTATTGCAGCTTAATAAAGTCGATGTATAACAAGTTTTACTCTAATACTTGATTTGGAGAAATCTATTAGTTGCCCGCGCAGCTCCACCCGCGTAATGCACAAAGAACGCAAACGAAGCCGCGATATAACTTATGTCTATCTTGAAAGTCCAATCTATATAATGGCGAAAGATGTTAGTACTTAATTGTACTACTTAGAGCGTTTACACCTGGCGACATTCGGCAACGACACAAACGCGCAACAGTCGCGCGACACAGGCCATAGGTCACCAGTCAAAATCACCAGACCCCATATCATGGTCGGCCTTATCACACGATAAGTGACAGGATAGAGCGTTCGTCACTGGCTGACGGCACCGTTCGATAGAACGAGACGACGCTCCTATCTTGTCACTTATCGCGTGATAAGGCCGACCATGATACGGAGTCAGCACGTCTATCATGCGACGGCCGCGACACACTCAATTTTTATCGCACTATACCTCTCGTTCTAAGTGTTCTAATAAGAGAGAGACGGATAGTGCGAGTAAAATCGACACTGTATCGCGTTTGTATCGCAGCAAAAAAGTCGCCGTGTGAAACCGCTCTTAAAATGTGATTATTGTGTCATCTTATTTTTCTGCCGAAGGTTGTGGGTGTGGTTCGATCGTTTGTTGTGAACCACAAGCGACCTTGCTAGCTTCCAAGATGCCACTGGCCTTATTGCAAGATGGTATTTAAGATATAAAACCAAATCATAATTTTATTTATTGCACAAAACCAAGGGTTGGTAAATTTTTTCCATGCCCTAAGAATTCTATAAATCCTTAGAAAAAGGCTTCACTCTATACTCGTCTAGTGAGAGAGATATTAAATGCGTTGGTAGTGAGAGAGATACCTACCGACCCGCGCCGCGCCCGACCCGCGCCGCGCACGACCCGCGTTCGGTGTGTGGAGGCCTTTTAGTAAGTTTGTATTTTTGAAATCCGGAGATTAGGTAAATGGTCACACCTGCGTGTAGAATGAACTTTCTGGATGATTGTAGGCTACATTTCCCGTGGGGTTGCCTCCAATCTTTGCAATATGCGGGCAGAAGCCGTGTGGGCAGCTAAATAAATCATTTATAACAGTACAAAAAAAAATCTATGAACACACAAGCACTCAAAATCTGTTGATTGATTTATCTCCACAAGGTTTATGTACAATATTATCACTACATAGTATAAAACAAAGTCGCTTCCCGCTGTCTGTCCCTATGTATGATTTAATTCCGTAGTACTATTTTAAATTATGGGTATATAATGAATAGCCCCTGGCAGCATGCCTAATTGTTAATTTAGAACGTCTACGATAATTAGCACTTAGTCTGGGGTCATCTTACACAACCGGCCGATACCAGCTATGGAGTTATTGCCTCAGTGTTAACTCCCAGTTAGTTCCAATAGGCATGATGCCTCATGTTCAAATTGATAACGTGGTGCTAAATGGATAGTAAACCATCAAATTATCGTAATAAATTATTAAAAAAAAAAAAACATAAAAATATGAACCTTGAAAGTTTAGAAGAATTATGTTTTTTTTTTATAGTCCAAGAGTAAATTTAAAGCTGCCAATAGAATCCTTACGCTTTTATAGAAACAAAATTGTATGACAACTAAGTACTTAAACGCAGTATTTCGCGACCGAAACAACAATTTACCGGATTTTCCATAGAACGATACAACTACTTTGTGCAATTGTGACGTCATACTTGGGTGTCTATCAGTATGAAGCGTTTTGCGCTGCCGCCAGCGACTTCAATTTTTTGGCTATTTATGTTCTTTAATTGTAGTTGCTCCAATACAAACATTTGTTCCTCACCAAAAACTTGTTCGAATGACATCATAAAAAAATCTTAGCCAGCCAGTTCGCTGTTCGCAGTTCGTTTCAGTGTTTTCTCAACTAAATAGTTTGAACGAGAGGAATCTATAAGTTTACCTAAATTGTCATTTGAACTTTATCTTCAGTGGTTGCTTGTACAGTCAGCATCGCATAGTTAGTAGCAGCTAGAGTAGCCAAATATATCGTAACACACCCTTATTCTTACAGTAATAAAGACGTGTACCGAAATATTTGCCTACTGTGGATGCTACTAAAGTGGCCGTCAATAGAACTTGCTAACTATGTAAACAAACCGTCATACTGAAATTGACATTAAATGTCAATTTCAATACATTGTTTGTTTACATAGTTAGCAAGTTCTATTGACGGCCACTTTATGTGTCGCTGACTGTATGTACCTACGTAAGGTATCCTATTTTGCAAATTGTGGAGTGCAATTTTACTTGGCATATTCTAGTACATTCATACATACATCAGCCTATTGCAGTCCACTGCTGGACGTAGGCCTCCCCCAAGGTACGCCACAGGACCCGCTCTCCCGTTTCCGCCATCCAGTCACCAGCTACCTTCCTCAAGTCATCTGTCCATCTGGCCGGAGGCCGTCCAACACTACGTTTACCTACGGCCTCCATCCGAGAACCCGCTTACTCCACCGACCATCAGTTCTGCGACAGATGTGGCCAGCCCACTGCCACTGGAAGAGATCCCTTACAGGGATAAGTTCGCCTTTGTACCGAATTAACTTTTTTTTGTCTGTATTTTTACCTGTGTCTTGTGTACAATAAAGTATTTACATACATACATACTTCAGTTTGCTAACTTCTTCTAGTCATCTTTTTGTATTTATTTTAAATACTTTGTTTTTGTCGAAGCGCTCAAACGATAACGCAGGTTAAGCAAAGATGGCAGCTGCACTGGCACTGACCGTCTTTGGATGCAGGCTGACCGCCTGATGTTTGAGTGATTAATTCATATAAATGAGCGCTTCCGTGCTTTGGAAGGCCACACGCTAAGCAGTTGATCCCGGCTGCTGTCTATGACAGTAGTCGTTAAGCCGGGTTAGAGGCCTTCGGGCGGCTTAAGAACTTCTAACAGTCGAGTTGCCCACTTACTTGACAAAGGGGGGACAACTGTTACTCGCGTCCGCAGGAGCTACCTACCACAACCCTGCACGTGTCCCCTGGGCCCTGGGTGGTACTAAAGAGTGACAAACTTTAAAAAGGCCAAAAATAATGTATGCCATTAAATAAAGCCAACTTAAGTTTTAAATTGGATGACGCAAATAACTATAAACATTCTAATGCCGATAATATATTCCTTCCTTCTCAGAAACCCAGTCGCATTCAGTCAGGTGTGTATAAGCTAACCAATGTCCCATTCAGGTATGCATATGCTAACCAATAGACTGTTCACGTTTTAATTAGTTTGACAACCCTAGCATAATGTGCGTACAACGGTTACTAGTCCGTTACAGCGAAGCGGGTCACGCGCACCGCTTTCGACGCGTCCACTCTTTAGCGTTTCCACACGTATTCTGCGTTAGAGAAATCTTTGCTTACTCAGGATATGGAATATCGGTGAATACTCGTACTAATATATGGTACCCAAAATAGTTTAGGGTTGGTATTTTATATGCAGTGGTGTACACTTACATACATTTTGATAAAAAAAAAAACAAATTAAGTAGGTATGTCTTATTTATTATACACAGTCGTCGTCATTGTACGTACGTCACGTACAATGATTTGACTTACTCGTCTTATTACTTACTAGTTACGACCGTTTGTTACCTCAGAACTCCGTCATTGATGAGCCGATTCGTAAATTTTTTTTTTGTTTGTAAATATATTATGCTCTCAGGTGGGTCCCATTTTTTTTTAAATCAGGTAGATGATGGGATCCATGAGGAATTGAGGGAACTCCTCAATTATATTAGGCACGCATGTAGTGATTTTGGTATTTTCTATTATATCTCGTGTATTTACACCCGGAAATCATAAATTTGGTGGAGTGGAATTGATGATGAAGACCACAGATGACTTATGGAATTCCTCAATTATGTACTTAAAAGTACAAAAGTACGTCACAGATTCTGATAAGATTCCGTTGAAATAGCAACTAATGAAGTGCCAAAGGTGATCCTTGTGGAATCGACGGAAGTCCTCAAATATTATCGGCCCACCTACAGCGATTGGGTTTTCTTCTCTAATAATCAACGCATTTGCGCTCGGAAATCAGTTCATGTGGTAAATTGGAAAATAAATGTGGAAATGTTCTAGTAGTTTGGCTTGGCTAGTACTAAATTGAAGTGGGTTAAAACTTTGTTTTTAAAGTAAATTATTTAGTTTATAAAAGTAACAAACGGGCTATCAAACAATTTGATATCGAAAATATTCAGTTCTCGTCCACTGTTATCAAGAACACAGTGACGTAACACCTTGCTGTATCGGAACGTTATTTTGCGTCCCGCCGTTACCGGTCCTGTGGCGCAACGGATAACGCGTCTGACTACGGATCAGAAGATTCCAGGTTCGAATCCTGGCAGGATCGAAATGTACAATTTTGTTTTTATTTTTGTTATACTTATTGTAATTATAGTTATTATTGACATAATAATGTATATAATTTTGTAAAAAAATCAACGTTATACTACCTGCATTCTTAACTTGACTATTTTACTACGTTCTTAAAAGTATTTCACGAGTGCCAAATTTTAAGCTCCATTTTTTGTAACACTAGGTATTTTTCTTATAATTCGTTATGAACGATATGATACAGAGAAAGAATATAATGGAAAAACAAACCATCTTTCGTCTGCAATAACACGAAAACAAAAATATTTAATTAAATAATTTGTTTCGTGATAAGGGTAATTCGTATTGACTTAAAAAGGAAGTACTATTTTATTTAAATAGTCATTTCAATAAATAAAACTAAAATAAGTATCACTCTTTGAAATAAATTCAATTCATTATACACTAGGCAAACGTCTAAAGATGTTCTCTTCAGTCAAGTAGAAAATAAATAAATAAATATTAGGGGACAATCTTACACTAGTCGAGTATTCATACATCAATTTAGTAGAGTAGTAGTATTAGTCGGTTAAATCGAATTGCTCCACGTAAAAGAGATTACAGAATCAGCTACAACATGGAACTACAGGAGAAACCCTTCCGCACTATTTACAGCACAAAGGCCGCTAATGAATTCGATTATCCAGACAGAATCCGTGCTTCCTGCTCCGTCTTACTATCAACGTGACATTTATACAAATTCATTGTTGCCCAAACTCATAGTAAACCCAACGTTATTTCCAGTGGTCTAGGGATTATTTTCAGTTGACGCAATCGGCGACTGCAATGACCACGTGGCTTTTATAAGAAATGCCATTTTGGAAAGACAGGACGAATCCTGTCGTTCCAAAATGGCATTTCTCGGCGAAATAATCTTGTCTTCGTGTTTTTTTTATGGCCTCGCGCTTTGGCGCATTCAGCCAATTCTCTTCGTGTTGTTTGATAAGCAGTTATGAAGAGCTCCACTCCCGTAGATCTATCTACTAGGCTGTAATAATCCGGGCCAAATGTTCAAAATGACACACGACACTAATGTCCAGAGGATAAGAACTGTCTAGATCACTGAGCTTTCTATTTTGCGTAGCTACTTCTCCTGCTAACTGTACCTCACACTCGCATAGTAACTACACATCAGAAAGAGATGGATGCTTTATCTATGGCAATAAATGTGGCCGTCCTATCTGACCTTTGTTGATTTTAAATGGCATATGTTTAACGGACCACCAGATATAGTAAAATATGAACACAAAAAAAAATACTTTTGACGACCAAAAATAGTAACTGAGCACCTAATTTTTTTCACCATTTTAATGTGAAATGATAACCTAAATAATAACATCTTACTATCCTATTTAAAGAAAATGTCTCCTAATTAATCATTGCTAACACATAAATAGTAAATGATCACCAAAATGTTACCACCATTTTTATGTTAAATGAAAACCAAATTATAACATCTTACTATCCTATTAAAGAAAATGTCTCCCAACTAATCATTGCTAACCCAAAACTAACTCAGTCTCCCGCCCTCCGCCCGGGCTCCCGCCAGAAACTTGCTTCTGTCTCCGCGGGCTTTTATATACACTCTAGGGGTAAGACAGACAAGACCACGTGGAAGTGGGGTACGCTGATTCGGGTTTTGGTAGCTATTTTTACCTTTCGATCGCTTTATTTGGTAATATGCATACATTTTATGGCAATCATAGTGACTTATTTAGGTAGAAATATTGTATTAATTTGTTCGCTAAGATTAGGTGCTCAGTTACTAAATTTGGTAATCATTTACTAAATTTGATCTTTGAATATAATTTAATTGTGCAGTCGTTACTAAAACATTGTAATGGTAGAATTCTTTTTTTGGTGTTCAGTAATTTTTTTTGGTAAGAAAGCTTGAAGGTATCAAAGTATTTTCTGGTGGTCATTATATTTGTTCCCATTTTAAATAACCGTAAGATATCAAAACAAGTTCATAGATTGTTAGCTTGAACTCTTGTATTTTTATGTAGTTAAATAATAGTAAGTATTTCCATTATTTCCATTTTCAGCATACATTTTAATTCATTTCATTTGAAAGGTGTTCAAAACTTAAATGTTTTACTGCTACTACAGTTTTATTATTATGTTAGTCAAATCAATAATTCATGCTTACGTAGAAATATTTTCATTAAAAACAATGGCGTTGAACAAATAGTAATTGATATTTATTTATATTACCTACACTTTAAATATTACATGTAGGTATTATATGTATATTGTTCAAAGTTGGCAGTTAACTTTGATTTACAATGGTCTGCACATTATTTGCTTCGCTGCGTAGACTCGAATGTCAAGGACAGCTATTCATAGTCGACGTGAATCATCCCTTGATAACATAATGTTCGACATAGTTTCACTATCTCTTTCTTATCTTTGCATTTTCTTTTAGTTTTTAGGTAATTTACTTACACATTGAATTTGAGTTAGTGAAACCCATGGCGGTACCACGTAGACCAAAGTTCGTATAGATATTGAACTCCGATCTTCAAATTTTTCAGATTAAAAGATGACAGTGTTCTCTCAGTTCTCCCACGTTGATTTAAATAAACTGAACAATTTAATATTTGTTAGGTTAACTCTTTGTTACTTGTATGTTTAATATGATGAGAACATTAGAATCGTAGTTAAGTACTATGAATTAATTACAGAGGCAATTGGTATACCTTATCAAAACGGTAAATGCCAAAAATGCCTTCTCATTTCAGTCATCTAGGTACCACTGGCGGAGCGCCCATATTAGCCGATTCCCACCGCCTTGATTATAAAATTTTAGGCAAGCCTATGGATAGTTATATGCCTAAAACACTTTCATAACTTTTTTGTTCCTGGTTGAACGTAGAAAATTTTCTCGCGCCGCCAAGGTACTTAATGTAACTGTTTGAAGAAAAATCTTTTTCATCAAACAATTTCTCCGTCACGAAAATTTCCTATAGTATACGCAGATTTCACAGACTCTCTCTCGTCAATTGGTTATCACCTATCACCTCTGTCCACATGAGTCCGCCTAGAAACATGCTAATTTACATTCGTCCGCCATCATACATATTTAGGCGACGTGGAGGAATCTTAACGGTCGAGTAACCTGTCTTACAAGGTACGTGTTGTATCGGTCAACCATTGGTCAAGTCTGTGGTTATTTAACGATGTTAATGTTCATCTTCCTAAATGTGACGTCCACCAATTAGCAAAGCAATCGTATAAATTCTCATTGAATTATTATAGGCGTGTTATGGCTGTTATGGGATTCGGTAATCTACACTCTTGATTTGATAAGAAATAGCGAAAGTCTGTGCTGATTGAACACTTGAACAGTGCAGTTATGTTATGCAGTCTAACAGTTAGTTCATTCTGGCGAAATTAGTCAACAGTTTTACCCGATGCCATATAAGCGTGATATTAAAATATTATAAGACGGATAGTGAAAAGGTTCAGGATCAAGTTACAAGAACACGCACACTACTCAGCCAATACCTAGTAATACAACACGAATCCACTTTCAAAAACACCCATATCCAGTTGGTTCGTCTTAAAGAATATAAATTTTAGCTAACTATTCGGAATAGCTTAATTGCATATTAATAGCAACTTATTTCCGTCTCACAAGCAGTTTAAAGCCTGTTGAGCTAATTAGTATATATATCTACATTAAATCATCTTAGTGGCAGGCAGCAGGCAGCTTTCGCCCGCTTCTTTAGAGGTTTCATTAAGTAAATATTTACTGGGTATTTACTGATTATGAGGTAGTAAACATTTAATTAGTTACTGCAGCACTACATTACAAAACTCTTTAAGCAGCAATACTCGCGATCGAATTAAATATTGATAAGTCCTTTTGATTTCTGAATATCAAGCTTTCACTGGCCGCATTTTGGAAAATATTAATCTTCTTTCTGGATAGTTTTAGTCTAGACAATTCGCAATCTGGATTATCATAGAGACAATAAAATTACCAAAGCGGCGCCCGAGTTCCTGTAGGGTACAACATGGAAAAACGCTAGGAATTATGATTAAATTAAATTAAAAACCTTAGCTGCCCTCCAGTGTTGTCCATTCAAACATCCGATCGCCAGTACGACAATTTAAAAGACAAATTTAAGATCTCGATTATTAGTTGTAGCAAGTTTTCTCTCATAGCTTTTAATGAGACGAGTCTCCTGTTTTCTATTTTAGTAGTCAACTTCCCCTAGAGCATAAAATGTTAAGGCACAGCGTTAGTTTCAGTAGGTCCCCTTCACTACCGACCTTGCTACAGCACAAGGCTCGCTTACCTCGCAGGAATGTGACCAATAATGTAGCTTTGTCCATAACTGCGTTATCAATTCCATACAAAAACTTGGTCGTCACGTCTCTTGGGGACCGAAATTATTAGACCACGGACAAGGAAAAATCGACTAAGTACTTATAAAAGTCGGTAGGTACATATACCTACTTAATACTCAATTGTCCTTTTTTAATTCGTGTACTTCTTGATAGAAAAATATTTCACAATTTTTTCCACAATCATAAGACTTGTAGCGCTTAGCTACTACAGTTTTTATTGCTGTATTTGTTATTGTGTTTTTATATTTAAGTAATGTGTACTTGGTATTTAACCCTTCTTGTTAAAGCTTCCACTATTGGGCATTAATTATGTATAAATAAATAAATAACATCTTCAAATATGAAAAGGATTCTTGTTTAACCAGTAGCTACGTACTTACTTTTAGTATATATTAGCACCTAACCTTTGCCTTTGTTAGGAATGCGGTTTAAGTACATTTCCATATAATTGACTGGAATGGGAAGAAATACATTTTATGATTCGCGTCACTGTCATTTTCATTTGCTTCTAAATGATTTTTAATCTGTTTGCATATCGAATTTCGTACAGTAATGCAGGCGGCCTCTGTTATGCCACAATCTTGCAGGAACCTGTTCTAGAAGTCGGAATAGAGCCTACCTCCTAATCGATTGCCTTTAATTTTGCAATAGTCTCGACATGTATTCGATCAACTGGCGACTTACATCAATCAATTATTTGTAATAAATATAAGGCTTATTTATTTCTTTAAAACGAGTACCACCCTTATCTATTATCTTAGCATTATCCCGGTTGCGTTCTGGAGTTCTTGGGACAAGACAGCTCTCCATCCCCCAATCCCAATCTGACAAGTGCCATCAAAATAGAAAACCACGATCATTAACAGTGGACCACGTCAAGTCGACTAAACCTACCCACCATTGTCAATTTTTTGCTCATGAATTTATGTAAGACACCTTCAATGCGTTGTCAAAGCGATTTCGACACAACAAGTTGTCATTGTTCCATGCAAATATTATAGTCATTGACCTTATATTTATAGGGATAAAGCTTATAACTGTGTGACGGTATTAAATTATCAACAGTCAATTTAGACTGACGAACTCTGCTCATTGTGTGGGCTTGAGGCATTTGTGTTGCAATATTGCATAAATTTATTCATAGGCGGGCTCGCGCTCATTGCTTCAATGAATCACGGAATCTGGTATGATATTGGTGTTATTATTTGGCTTGTATCTAATGATGTTTACATCACATCATACATTTGGAAAATCGCTGGTTTGATTCAAATACTCCTTCGAAGCTGTCCCGAGAGCGACAGAAGCCAAGTGCATTGCCACATTTTTTTTTAAATTTTATACGTGTAAAAAGCCGATGATGATGTTCATTGCAATACCATATATATCTTAACGTAAATACTCTTTTTTACTAAAAATTCTAAGCCTATTGTTCCAAATTGTTCGCGATATTTACCTGTCGTATATTCAAAAGGATGCATTTAGTCTGTTCTAAATAGATGCACAAACCATCAATATCTGCGCCTGAAAGTAGGTATACCTGCATTAGACAATACACACGTGCATATTTCCATAGACAAATATAAATGGCATGTCATTCACATATATTATTTAGATTTAAATCGAAATCGAATCGGGGCGGAAAGGTTCTCGAGTGGCGACCACGTACCGGAAGGCGCGGCGTGGGTGACAAGGTGGACTGATGGCCTGGTAAAGGTCGCGGGAGTCCGCTGGATGCGGGTGGCGCAGGATCGGTCACTTTGGCACTCTTTGGGGGAGGCCTATGTCCAGCAGTGGACGTCTTTCGGCTGATATGATGATGATGATGATGATGATAAGATATGACATGGCTGTCGTTGCGTATCGAAACCTGATGAATTTCACACAGTAGTGTGTCGCAACCTGACACTTCGCTGGTAAACCTTGCACCTTACCGGTAGACTGAGTGGGTCATTCACACATCAATTTATGTTCTTGCGTAACGTTGAACTTTATAAGTCGAACATATGAGTACCCACTAGATAGTTCTCAAAATGCAAACGTTATTTTCGTAACTATCAAAATTACAAACTTCTAAGAAAAAAGATTAGGTTTGATCGCAATCCATAATGAATGAAACCAGTATTTAGTTTATACATAGAGCCCGAGAGGTTAAGAGGTTCCACTGGAAATCCCTAGTATGCCAAATATTAACATATACTTTCTAAGTAGGTAAGTACAGGTACCTACTACTTAAGTAAAAAATTAATATGATCTGAGAGGTACGGTCGAGGTCATAAATACGTTTAAACTTTTGCACCTTATTGCCTTGTAATAAGGTGCAAAAGTGTAAACATATCTATGACCTCGACTGTACCATCGAATTTACAGTCCTACAAAATTATACCTTTATATACCTTTATGACCGACTTCAAAAAGATAACAATGTTTTTTGAAGTGAAAACTTCTTTAGCGGCGCTGAGCACTTTTTGGGATGGGGAAAAATTGTTAAATACGCGACAGAGTTTTGTGACGTCAGGTGTGAAGGAGGTCACTTTTTGCTGCTAGCCGATTCGACTTCATTCAAAACTGAACGCTATTCGTAAGAGTATAAAGCCGTTAAACACTTTTTGCAATAGCATATACTGCAAATAAATTTTTAATAATACCAACGCGTCCTTCACCGTTTTGCTATTGAGAAAATTCGAATAGTTCGAATTTGGACGTTATTCCTAAAGAGATAAAGCTTTGAAAAATATTTACCAACGGCAAAAACAAATTGATATTTTGGTCGCCACCGCCGTCTGCTGTTCTTGCAAATTCGAATAGTTCGAATTTAGAAGTTATTCCTAAAGAGATAAAGCTTTGAAAAATATTTACCAACGGCAAAAACAAATTGATATTTTGGTCGCCACCGCCGTCTGCTGTTCTTGCAAATTCGAATAGTTCGAATTTAGAAGTTATTCCTAAAGAGATAAAGTTTTGAAAAATATTTGGCAATGGCAAAAACAAATTGTTACTTATTGTGCTTGCCGCCGCCCGTCCTAGGTTTTTTACGTACAGAAAAGGTTCGATTAAGCTTCACCCACGTCAAACACAAACAAACCAAACACGGCTTCAGCTAGACTGAACGCTACTTACGAAATGTGTATCGTGAAATCGACTGCCGACCCGGTTTCGCTGCATATAGCTGAACCGCAACTCCGAATTATAAAACGAAAAGTTATCGCCGGTAAATTGTACACCACAGTTCAATGCCACGCCGGTTCCTACTATGAGTTAGCTATGTAGTATAAAATCTAAGTAGGTGAGTACGTAACATTTTTTTTTTTTATGTTACTGATAATGACGAAGATGGAATATGTGGGTACTTCGAGCGCCATTTCGTGTCATTTGAAATTTTGGCTTCATGTGCGAGGTCATAGTTACCAAACAATTTGACACAAACGGACTGATGCACAAGTGAATATAAAATTGCTCTGCCTACCCCTTTTGGGAATAAAGGCGTGAGTCTATGTATGTATGTATGTGTAATCTTATTGTAATGCAGGCCACACCTATGTTTTATATTCTAGCGGTTTAGATACTTTATTATTGATGGTGAAATATATATTGAATTCATCTACTCATTTCGAGTATAAACAATTTTTGTTACCTAAGGAATCAAATTAATTGCCGCATTATTTATTAACTATTTACAATTTATTTGATATCCACTGAGAGGTCCGATCAATGTGTATTGCACAATGTAGTAACGATTTTCGATACAATAGCCTCTCTTAATCACAATAATTATTTCTTTAGATAGGTAATTATACGGGTTTAACAATGAGCGTATTTTTTTCCTTGACCCGTCTGAAAATTAACCCTGCCTGTGAGTCGGGCCTTTAATTTCTCTGCCCATTGATTATCGCCTCCATAATTCTCTCTCACGCTGAATTCTCTGCAACATCGCTGCAGCGTATTTTAATTTTTAATCCCGATTCTTTAACAGGGATTTTTGTGGATTAATTTTGAAACATTGGCGACATTTTTATAATAGTGTCATTGAGATTTTCACCTCACTTTTATTTAGACTGTGTTTTATTTAGATTACCTATTATAATGCGTTCGAAACACAAAAGCCGAAAAATAAAAGTATTATACTTAATCATTTATTTACTTAATTTTTAGTATAATCGAGTAGATTTTAGTGTAATCCATTAAATAATTGGGTCAAGTTACCAGGAAAGTGCATGAGACGAATCGAATAAATATTATCACCGAGTTACCGCGATCACGTAACATTTTACGCCCGTACTGATTTCACATTAAGGAAGTGGTAAATGACATGGCACACGCACTAGCTATTTCATAAGCTGGCAAATAACTTAGCTCTCGTCTCTTGATGTTAAAACAAATATTCTCACGTATGTAACGCGTAACCATTCCTTAAGAGAATACGTGATGTTCCACTTGAATGCGCGTTTTGATCGCGAAATACATACGGTGTATAAAATAAACGAACAAATTCGTCAATATCTATTTTATCGATCGATATTTATGTGATTATCTGATCAATACGTGCACCACCTGCACTTTTTTCAAAGTATCTTATGTTTAGTTTCAAAATTATAGCTTGGTTTTAGCTTAAAAGGTAAACGAGATTCAATCTTCAAGATTAATTCTAAAACTCTACTCTAGATTAGAGTTCTAACGAGAAAAAATACTTCAATATTTTCTGTTTTCCCATCACGTACTCCTTCTTATTTCTATTTCAATCAGGACAATCGTACAGTAATACGTTTAATGTCTACGTAAATGTCAACAACTCGAGCCAAATCTTTCTTAAGCCTGTGCAGAGCTCAGATTGGGGCAATAACACATTTATATTCCTCTATCGTCTTGTCGACACAGCTCAGGCAGAATAATAAATATTAACACTATATAACCATTCCCTCAAGAAACTGACGGTATCGGCGCGGCACTTTCTAACACCTCGGGAATACAAATTAAACTTATTTTAGAGTAGCTCAGTAACTAAATATATTTGGAACCTCAAGATAAGGGGCTGAAGTTTTAACGTGACAGCCTTATCCTTTAAGAGCTTGTTGAAAAAGGATTAGAATGGGGATAAAAATCCCAACGTTACCAATAAGCCTGTTGAGTTAACCCTGTGCAAGCTAGGGATTACTGGCACTTCAGAACTTACTGCATATTACCTATTAGCGTACATAAATTCTGCCGTGGGGGGTGGTCCATAAGTGGCACACTAAAACTCAGCCAATTGTATGACCTTGCCTCAATGTCGCGTCGTCAATAGTTTCGCTTTGTCTGTCCGTCCGTCCGCGGATAATCTCAGTAACCGTTAGAACTAGAAAGCTGAAATTTGGTACTAATATGTATATCAATCATGCTGACAGTGGTAAAATAAAAAGTGATTTATTTTATTTTATTAGGGTACCTCCCCTATACGTAACGTAGGGTATTTTTTATTTTTTTTATTTTAACCCTAACGTGTGATATATTGTTGGATAGGTATTTAAAAATGAATAGGGGTTTGCTAAAATCATTTTTTGATAATGTTAATATTTTCGGAGATAATCGCTCAAGAAGAAAAAAAAATGTGTCCCCCCCTTCTAACTTTTGAACCATAAGTTTTAAAAATATGAAAACAATCTCAAAAGTAGAACTTTATAAAAACTTTCTAGGAAAATTATTTTGAACTTGATAGGTTGAATAGTTTTTGAAAAAAATTACAAAATAATTTCTGGACGAAAAACTACGGAACCCTACACTGAGCGTGGCCCGACACGCTCTTGGACGGTTTTTATAATATTACATAATTGGGTAGACATGATAAAATGGTTGCAGGACAGCATTGTTACTTATCTACCCAGCAAGAGGTACCCCTCGTCGTGAATAGACATATAGAGGGGGGTACGGGCAGGTTGACCAGATGTCAGGAATTTTAGACATATGTCAGGAATGCGGCCGGAAAATGGAAATGTCAGGAATTTTCGGCAAATAAATGAAACAATAAAATGTTATACACTGTAAACAAAAAAGGTAAAGTCACAAGTACTTTGGAGTTTCATAAATTGTAACTTATAAATAATCGTAATTAACTTTTTACGATATAAAGATAAATCAATCAACATTTACAAATTAAACAATTTAGCGCATCAAGCTCGTGTCAGGAACTTCGGCCGAAAGTCAGGAAAGTCAGGACTTTTTTTTTTTTTTTTTTTTTTTTATTTAAAACAATTTTTTTTTACAATACTTATTGTGTTGCACATAAAGCCACTATTTGAAACCTGGAAGGACACTATTTGAGATTTGTATCTGATAGTTACGGGTAGGGTAGCATACTTATCAACTTAGAATATATATTTAGATAGGTATGGCAAATGTCCCTCAGATATCACGTTACCTCATATACTTAACCAACTACCATTAGATACATTAAACAACCTGTAGTTTGTTTAATGTATCAGAGAATCCAAACACGTAAAAATACTCAAAAAAAATTACATAGATTGTCATAACACCAGCACTGAGAAATAATCTTAGTAAATACGAAACGTACTAGATATAAAACTAATTAAGTCGCAACTGACTCTTGCAGATACCTATAAGCCTTATAAGACTTCAGTAAGATTATAAACAGTGAATGCTTACATTTAGAATAAATAAAAGTAAAAAAAGAAACCGGCCAAGTGCGTGTCGGGCAACGCGCAGATCTGTCTTTGTTACATCGACACACGCTCGCCAACTAAATTGTGCGGTTGCGTCACTTGCGTCGGCCGAATATGTACGAAAGTTGGCCTTTCCAAGTACCTACACTAAGTTGGTCGACTATTACTCGGTAACTAGTGATGCCTTCTTATTATGTATACTATATATTTAAATTAGCCCTGGCTTTGCGTGTTGGCCAAGTATTATTAAGCAGCGATATATGGTTGCCTACTAGAACCGAATGTTTAATTATTTCTACTTCTAAATTATACACAAGTGTAACCAACATCCGGCAACTATGTGTAACGGGAAATTATTAGAAGTAATTATGTGACTGCTTTAAGTGGTATCTTAGTGGTGGTATTTTGCAAAGCCTAGCAGCAAAAGCTATAGTTAATGAATAAACTTATCTCGCAAGAGCATATAAACTAATTATATGTTTTCTAGTGCTTTAAAAAAAACATTACTGCCAATAAATTCACAAATAAATGACCTACAAAAATATAAAAGAACCAGTAAAACTCTAATTTTATCGAGCTTTCTTTTTAATTTTGTATTCACTTCACACGTCAAAACATTAAACACTAATAAAGTCTTCATAGCATGGAAGAAAACTATCAAAAATATGCAATATACACACAATTCCCTTGATAAACTTCAACACCCATGGGAAATAAGGAAGATAAGCGAAGCCTGCGCGGCGAGCCAAGTTAGAGACTTAGAGAGCGTGTAAAGGGAATACTGACAACCCTATTGCTTGGCAAGTTGGCACATCCCAAATGATCGCGCTGCGGTGCCAGCCTGCACTCGATGCAGACTATTGTATCCGAGTTGCTGACAATAGGAAACTTCTCGGGAACTCTTTCGTGCGCTACCTACTGCCCCGCTATTCTGTTACTTGTTTTAAGCTCACCTCAACGCTCACCCACAAATATATCTTGATTCGTAGTAACTATGCGTAGGTAGATGTCTAGTTTCGTCAGGTGGGTGGGGGAGGCGCGTGAGCGCGTAAATAATAACAGCCCTGGTGATCGTAACTTTTGAAGCATTTTTGGTGCAGCGTAGTGTTGTTAATGGAATTGGTATAAAGAATTTCAATCCTAATGCTTAATTAGCGTTAATAACGTTAATAATTAACCTTAATTAACAATTTTGATTGATATTGTCTATACCAATTCCGTTAACAACACTACGCTGCACCAAACATGCTACAAAAGTTACGATCACAGCTGATAATAAAGGTCAGATATAAAGTTAGTCCATGTTACATACTGTTGGAAATGTGTCAATGTTTTGTGTTTACTTTTACCGATAGAATTTGTATAATTTTGTCAGAAAGTAATAAATGCTTTGTATATCCTTATCTACAAGAGTCGTAGGCTCGTAGCTCGCACAATTATTTTCATGTGTGGATGTGATAAAATAAAAACGACTAGTATGAGTTAATGCTTAGTACTATCACTAATCATATCAAAAAAGCAGTCGTTTCTTTCCGTCTAATTTACTCTGCTAATAATCTCATTTTATTCTTAGCGAATGTAGATGCAAAATTTATGACAAGACATCTATTAAGTACGTTACAAACATTTAAACAAAAATCAAGTCAATCACATTACTACAACAAGTCGCATTTATCTAAAAAGAAATGAAACGTTGCCCGTGAACTTATCGCACCTAATGTTTACCCGTTTACGTTGGTATCGAGTACGTGAACTCTCTAGTGGGGGCACCACATTCCAACGTTCGAATTGACATCCTACGTCCTCTGTTACTCGTACGCTACCCGCGAATCGTCAATATTTGCCACGCAAACGCTGGGACGCAATTTACAAGGGGAGCACGCGTCAGCATTTCTGTTGATGAATGAAGACAGCACTTTGAACCTACCAGCTTAATCTATGGAGTATGAATGTAGCGTGCAAATCTATAGTTAGATCAGGGGTTCTTAAAGTGTGGTCCCTGATTGCAAGGGGTCCATACGGCCAATTCGCGCACTCTTAACGTAGGCAGGTACGTAGGTATAGACACATGAAACATGATATTTCTTTTCAACATTTTCTTCACCAGGGGTCCGCGGTATTTTAGAAATTCTGAAAGTGGTCCATGCCTAAGTTAGATGAACATTGTTTTAGGTTATGTTTATTACTCGGGACCCTGAATGTGGACTTATAAGAAACACCTTTAGTAATTGTTGCATGAGACGTTTGTGTATATGAATCAGGGTTTTCAACGTACTCGTACGTTTCGTACACACAGCATCGCACTCGCACATATCTGAGGGATAATCGTCCTTACAAAAGTCATAGCAGTTCTAAGAACAAATATTCAAATCAGTAGGTACTATACGATCGACTTAATGAACGCCTAAAAATCTGTATTTGATTTGAAAGTACCCTATACAAGTAGTTATATCGGTATAACATTCGCAATTAGCAGCGCAATGATAGATGATGTGTCGCTACGGAGAGCCGAATCGAATAGTTTCAATTTAAACCTAGAAAGCATAGCCTGCCAGTAGTATTATACCATAGCGACATAATTAATGTTCATAGTTCCCAGGCAGTATGTTATTAACATAATATTGAAAGTATTTAAGCATTGGTTTAAATGCACCTCAGCTCGAAAAGGAGGACACGAAGACTGGATAAGCCAGCTGCACATCGAAGCCTTGAACTTTTGCCACGACTGGTAAAGCCTACGCTGCCGCATCGAACCAAACTGGCTTATACGCTGAATCATCCAACACACATATACCCTTGTAGAACCAACTGCAACACACATCTGCGACTGAGGCTTACTCGGCTATTCCGACACTACAATTTATGCGTTTAAGTTTCGAACTATTCGTCGGCTATTAACAATATGAACAATAAAAACAAAAGGCAATCAAATGTGATATTTAATTACGCTTTTGCGTAACTTTATAGTGTGATTTCTTAATAAATATTAGTTTTGAATTTAGGTACTAATTTAGCAATCGATGTTTAGTTTTAGATTTGAGTTCAACTTAGTCATGGCATACTGCGAGCACGTAGTACTTACAGTAAGTTTTTGTCAAGTTGTTTTAATTGTGTGTAAGATACAAAAGACTATCAAACGCTGTTCATCACCATTCTAGATAATGCTCTTGCATAGCATTGGTGTTAGAACTAAATTTCAATCCGTATTTAATTTTTCTTGCACGTTTCCGTAGCAAACATACATTATTCTCTCAAGTCCTGGAGCTCTTTAATTCCGTGAACAACTAGCGGGAACGCACCTAAATTAAACATAAAAATGCGCTAAATGTGAGATCTTCTGCTTCACAAAACGAGGGGCGTCATTGGGCGTCTGTCTCGTTAGCCCCATTCAGCGCACGGACTTTAGAAACTGAGCTTTTTATTCTGTGTATTTTTTTTTGTGCAGCTCATTTTACTGTTGCTCTTTTATTTTCGTCCGGACCGTGGTCTCTCTAGGTTTTATTGGTGCGTACAGTGTTGCAAATTGTGGGTTAATTGTTCAAAAAGACTGAAATTTTCATTATTTTGCTTTCTCATACATTATTTATGATTAAATATCAACTTTTGATTTAGGTACTCATTTTACGAAAAACATTTTAGTACATGGAATTTTAATGAAGTTGGAGTTTTTTCATCTAATATTCTTGTAGAATTAGGCGATTCAATCACATAAGCTGACGAACATCATACGTAATCCGTTAGCTTCTGCCAGAAAAGGTCACTTAATCGATGCTAAAAACTCGCCTGTTCTTCTATCAACGAAACCAAATGCGTATTTGGTTAGGTAGTGACAAACTTATTGTAACCCTAAGTTGACATTTATACTCCACTTCGGTAACCGCTGCATGGGCCAGTGTCTACGGAATAATAGAGCCAATGATACAGGAAGCAAGTCTTCGCGTTTTTTGGCGCTTCGAAAAAACGGACAAAACCAAAACTGGCTGGCCTTGTGCCTTGCAACGTTTTGTTCGTATCCTTTTATTTTCGAATTCCTAATTGATCAGCCGTTGCTTTGTTTCGAAGCGTAATTCAGTTTTCAAAATGGCCGGTGTTTCTGCTATGGGAACTTTCAAACTACCATATTTTATTATTCAGTTGCGTCCTTTTTGGTATTATAACCGGAGTCACGGAATTTACGGATTGTGTAGAGCACAAAACTGTTTGATGACTCAACGACTCAGGTAGAAACTTTTTCAATGCGATCGCATGTCCATACATAAAAGGCGAATCCGTAATTACCGTGAGAATAGTCCAAAATATCGGTGTTTAAGTGAAATCGACATAGACGGGCGTTAGGCCACAATACCTACATTCTGGTTGCAAAGAAACGAGTTTCTGCCGGCAGCGAAATGCCATTCGGATGATGAAAGAAGTTTGTTGTCCTGACTTAAGGTTTTACTCATCGTTGTTAAAAAACAACACGTTATTTACTAATTAATACTAATCGTCGTAGTACCTATATATCTTTTATTGCAGACCTAACACATTCGAACACCTTGATTGAATGGATAACTATGACACTATTAGGAAAGGTAAAAAGTATCTATGTAAATTTAAATTAAATTAAAAAAAAATTATTATTAAGGGACAATCTTACACAAATCGACCTAGTAATCGGCTTGTGTTATGGGTACTAGACGACGATATATATAATAGATAAAAATACTTAAATACATAGAAAAACTTCCATGACTCAGAAACAAATATTCATGCTCATCACACAAATATTTGCCCTTACCGGGATTCGAACCCAGGACCTTCAGCTTCGTAGGCAGCGTCACTACCCACTAGGCTAACCGGTCGTCAATAATAATCTTAATATGTACTTTAAAGTACTTAAAAGAAGTTTTCGTACCCAACAAGTGTGTGTAGAAAACTAAATGAAGAAATCCGCCAGCGGTGTTCAACCAACTTGATTATGTTAATGTTACAAGATTAAACAGGATAAGTATTATTTATACTTTAATGACAATAATTTAAATTATAGTTTATCGCCATAATAAACCTAGTCATTATTATCCGTTGGAAGCAGAAACACATTAATATTTACACCAGTATAACTTGGGAAATGATCCCTGAACATGTCGATCGCCAAGAATTTATTAGCCAATCTATTCACCCGCATCTAACCTAACAGTGATGCGTAACATCCGTTAGTAGAGGCAATAAAGCGAAAGGACGTGCTGTCAGGTAGAACATCGTCACCGATTACAACTTGACAGATTATTTTAAAACTATTTAACTACCTAAGGCAAAAAATACTCTTTGCAACGGTATATCAACTACTTACTAATATTTATCGAGCGTAGAAATCTCATGACGAACGCGAAGTTCCGCAAGAAATGTAGACTGAATATAATTGTTCAATTAAAAATCCCCCGTGTGAAGTGATGTATCCAGCTAATGTAGACCCGTTTGGCAACTAAACGTTGTATTAAACTGAGCTCTTTTAGTAATGAATCAACATTTCTAAAGTACCATGATTTTCCTGGGTGAAGCAAAAATATCTGCAGTTAATTATTATTAAACGGCGACATTTCATACCAGTCTGCTTTTAGGACTCGTTTAACTGGATTTATGTGTTTGACAAGATGGAACGGTAATTTTGTATTCCTATTCCATTACTGCACGACTAGGTAGTTAACACTTAATGTGGGTATAACGAAATTGATCAGTGTTTGCATTTTGCTTTTCCGTCCACTGTTCACGTAAATCAATTACGACTACACGAAACAACTACTAGGGAGACGAGACTCAGCTTAGCGGTAGACAACGCAAACTCGCCGTACTGTTCTGCCACGCATTCATTCCGGATACCAAGTTAAAGAACTTGTAAAGCGAAACTTTGAATCACAATCTGAGATGCTGTTAATTTGCATTTACCCTTTTCACAAGTTTCGAGAAGTGAGGAAAATTATAATTGTCTTTTGTGTAAGTTGCAGCAACTTGCAAGTGAGATTAATTTATTACTTCCATAAAGCACATCTAAGTACATGTTTACTACGTCTGTCGCATTCCATACAACATGTCCGTTTCGGAACTCGCTCCGTAGGCAGGCAGTAAGGTATCCTAAGACGGTAACATGCAGCGAACAGGAAGCCCCTATTACCTGGCTAGCGTTACAACGTCATTTACCATTGCTGTTTTCACTTTTACCATCAAACGCACCGCAGCACCGCCTCCCAGGAACTCAAAATGGCGCCGCAAAAACGCGCGAAAAGAGTGGATGCGTTCACGGTTGTCGCATTCGAATAATAATGCGGTACGCATTATTATCTCACTTCTATTTGCCATATATACTTTACCTGATATTAAACGTTGTTTTATGCGAAATTAATATACATGCAAAGCAAGTAATAATAATAAACCATTTATTTCAGGCATTTAAGGCCCATAGTTATAAATACCTACCTTAAAGACTAACTAACACACATACAATTATAAAATTAAAAACTAATTATTATTTAGGCGACGAAACAGTGTGGCTCCGTTGCGTCGTCACCAAGTAATGATCTCCACTGATGGATAAGATTAACGACACTATGACAGGCGACGCCCGTCATATTTCTCATGGATGATGCGCTACAGATATCAAACAATATCGTAATTATAATTTATTAAAAAACTTTCTTTAGAAACCAGATGAACCCATACCAAATATAGTAGGTAGATACTTAGTTAATAGATAATAACCGCTCAGACTAGCAATTTTTCGATGTTAATCATGCATAGCTCGTAAAACGTAAAAGTAAATGGGTAGATGTTACAGTTGCGAAACAAACACAACCGTCAGTTGCCATTTTGCGAGTAAAATGGTCACGGTTCCGTACAATATCACGTGCACTTGTGTCCGAGATTAGATTGTGTAGTCTGCGTACGTACGAATATAAAGACATAAACTGTTTGGTACAACTCGCAAATTTAAAGCACACTTTGCACCAGTGACACAGAATACGCACTTGTATATCTGGTTCCAAACACTAGTTTGGAGTAAACGATGTTAAAGGAACTCAAGCATATTTTATTAGTTGGTGTACTTGCACGTTTGAGTGGTAAAGTCATAACTTATGTTGAGTCCCCTCCTTCCTTGTGATATTAGTGTGCCGGTTACATACTTCAGGTTATATGTATGTATACCATGTTTATCTTTATGGCTAAAGATAGGTACAGGGAAATTGGCTCACTTTATTACGACTACACATTGAAGCGACTAAGTCAGAGTTATATTAAAACTGTTTTTGTTTAGGAATATTAGTTTATTTATTTGTAGATGATCAATCTATGCTCCTGTAAATTAAGAAGAGCTTTTCTGTACAAATACTCGGAGGCATTGATTACAAGTAAAATCTCTAAAAAACCTACCATACCTACTACTTACTTGCTACTAGCTCAAAGTTAGATGAAATGAGTGTGTCACCAACTCACCATTCGGCTAAAACAGGGGTTAATTTCCGCAATTATCTTCACTTCAACGACTCACCGACCCTCAGCAAGTCTTAGCCTCCGACACGAGTCATCCTACCTAGCGCTAGAGGAAATTAGCCATAGGCATAACAGGTTGTTGTAAAACTAGCACGAGCGTCCAATTGGCAGGCATTTGTTATTTGTGCCATGTCGCCGCCTGCGGCACTAAATGCGTAAAACAACTAACGGTGCCGGGTCATCGAACGGAAAGTGGTACTTATAATAATTTCGCCACCTGCTACGAAAGGGAAGCCTCCACGCTTTATTTGGCACATCCTTCACGATAGGAAGCGCACTGCGCTGGTTTCCCTTTACAACTACTAACGACTCATGTTACCTTGGTAGAAAGCGCACGGAAACACGTTATTTCAAAATATAGTACTGGATACATGATGACTCAACGAAACCAGTGAAAATATATAAACATTAAGTAACATACCAGAACACGTATAACTACTAACACAGCGTGAATAAACACATCATAATAAAGTAAATACCTACTTGAACACGACGTTGTTTAACGACAACGAGACTAACTCGTCATCCCGGAGCACGCTAAAACGTGCCTAAGTGGCACATTAAAGTAGAGCTGGGTTGAAAATGAAATTTAAACAAAAGTAAAAATTTATAACATTTCGTTATGTCCCTCAGTAACCACTAAATTTGCTACGTGAATACGAAACTGGGTTTATATGTTTTAAAACTTTTTAGTTCTCGTCACACGGCTGCTAATGCAAGCAGCGCAGCCAGAACGTTTTTAGGGTTCCGTACCCAAAGGGTAAAAACGGGACCCTATTACTAAGACTTCGCTGTCCGTCTGTCTGTCTGTATGTCAGGCTGTATCTGAAGAACCGCGATAGCTAGACAGTTGAAATTTTCACAGATGATGTATTTCTGTTGCCGCTATAACAAAAAATACTAAAAACAAAATAAAATAAATATTTAAGGGGGGCTCCCATGCAACAAACGCGTTTTTTTTTTGCTGTTTTTATAGATAATGGTACGGGAACCCTTTTGTGCGCGAGTCCGACTCGCACTTGGCCGGTTTTTATATTTTTCCTCAAAATTCTTACTTTCGTTTTGATCTTAGCATCTGACTATTTAAACAAACCGACTTTTACTTTTTGGGGTCGTGCGTGACTCGGCGAAAAGATAAATAAAAGGCCTTTAAATGTCCGCAACGACACGAGCATTTAAGTTTGTTTGTACTTACATAGCTCAGAAATTAGTAAATCAACTATCTGTTTCTTTAACAACGCAAATATTGTTGGTCTTAAGGAAAGTTCTGAGGTACTAAAAACATTATTATGTATATATATATATATATATATTATATATCTATATTTACATGAAAATGTGGCTTACTTACATTAAAACCTATTGTTAAAAACTCACTAAGCAAAACTTAACTCTGACCTGCATTAATGCCAAAAGCTATTAAAATCCTATAAATTATATTTTCAAAACTTTAAAAACGCAGCAGTGTTTCTGAAATACTAGCACTTGCTAAGTAAAAATACTTTTACCAGGCTTCCATCTCGCAACGCGTTCCGTATGTTGACTTCCCATTTTCTAACTAGATTTATTTCTTCTAATAGAATTGCGCCACTCGTTTAAAACAAGAATGAACCTTCTTCCGTGCCACTAGCCCTGCAAGTTTAAGTGGAAAATACCTCTAAGACACATCAGGAACTACTTGTCTTTTCCTCGGTTAGTTTACTTTTTGTAGAGACTCATATAGCACAGGTTTTAACTCGGAATTGAAGTAGTAAACAAGTTAGACTAAGTGACGAAGTATAAGTTTTAGTTTCATTGTCATACTTTAACGCGTCAAGCGAGAGAATAGACAATGGAAATAGGCCACCGGAGCTATGCTGTTGACAGCTCGTGTATGAAATAAAAATGTCTGCAATGGACTCATTTGTATTAAAGTAAGTTTATAATCCGCAATAGCTTTCACGCGACCCGCTAATTACCTATCGATACCACTCACGTCCACATTTCACGAATCTAATAAGGGAGAGACAAGATAATTGTTCATAATGCTGCCATTAACTGCCATTACAGGAAGTACGGGCGAACGCAACCTACTGACCCACAAAGACCTTAAACCTAAGTATCGCCTAAGTCTTAGGTCTTGTCTAACTGCGGAAACACCTACTTAATGTCCGGCGACGTGGCTTTCTCGAGGTTAATTACTGTTCTTATCTTACGGCATACAATGACCTTACATATGTCCGAGCGCGTGGACATTTCTTTCAAAACATCCGAGAAACTATATTTCCTTCCATCCGGCTCCATTCTCGGCTTTCTTTCCCTTCGAACCGAATTATGAATATGGAAGGCGCGTCGCTGTACACTCCTTATAAGGAGTGGGGATAGAAACAAGGGGTACCAGCCTAACTGTAAAGCAGTCAATGGACGAGTGACACTGACAATGAGAAGCCGGCATCCCATTTTAGGCCACCGTCACGTATGTTTCGAGTACGTGTGTGTGAAGAGCGGCGACGGCACGTACGGATTTCAAATGCATTGAAAAGAAACTTAAATTAGATGCTTCGTAACGTCTGCATTAAAGTAAATGGAAGATGAGATCACCGTGGTATGTTTCTAACGATTGAATAGCAGATGTTGTGCTTCGTGATCAACGTATTTGTAATGGTGGATATCGTGAGCGTATTTTTTTTTACGGTCGGTGATCTATCTGTTCAAGTATTTAGACGATATATTATTTCTATCTACATATCCGAAAAGGTTACGCCTCGATGTTATTTAAAATAGTAAATTATCTGAAAAATGTGAAAGTAGACCTATAATAATAATCTGCAGTTCTTTCGCCATTTTGAAGAATCCGTTGCGTTCCGTTATACGGTACATGTGCTATGCTTGGCTTGCTTAACGAAGCGGCGCTGACACGAGATAATGCTCCAACTCAGGCTTTGCATACATCATCCAACGTGTTTACTAATACTAAGTCGCGAAAGCGAGACTTGACTTTACGTGAAGCAACTCCTTAGTAATTTAATAAGACCCTAACTAAATTCGACTAACGCTGTTCTCATTTCTAATTAGATAGGTACTTTATGTTGTTTGTTTACTTATTCCGGTGCTCGTAACAATTAGCTGTAGGTAGAATCGGAATTATGAATGCCCGGGAAAATTCCTAAGAACACCTTTTTCCCAAATAAGTGCGGTATAAAGAACATAAGAGCAACGAAGCTTACGACTGAGTCCAACCGCAGTTGGACGCTACAGTATTCCTTGCCAATTCAACTTTAATGCACTCCTTATTCTGGCAACAAACTATAAACTGTCCGAATTAGACTCCTAATGTAGGCGTAAGATATATCGGATCGCGTCGGATCGGCGAGCACAGACCCATCTGTTACGTCCAGCGGTATTTGGAGAACAGATTGCTGGATACTGGTTGGACACAGTTACAACAGTGAACTGGGCGAGCCATCACGCGCATATGTTGGTAAACATTCCTCCTAACAAAATGTGCAACTTGCAAGATAAACAACTTTGCGCTCTGCCAGTGTTGGTTACTCTTGACGTTTTGAATGGGTTTCTCGTAAGAAATTGTTGGCGATGTTGTATTTACAATTATACATATTTTACACTATTCTGTAGTTGAGTTTGAGGGGTGTGAGGTTAAAACAAGTTACAGAATAGTGGGGCAGCTCTCCACCACTCGTCAAATGCATCGTGCCATCGCCGTCGAGATCTACCGAGAATAATAATAATTGCTAAATATGCTAACTTATTTTTTCAGTATTACATATTGTTTAACAACCAAGAAAGTAGACATCTTTCTCCTGGAAAAGAATGAGGTACACGAGTTATAAATATAATTTCCTAAGTACTACTTGTTACCCAAGACCGCGAACAATGACATAGGTATAGTTCATAAATGAATAAAGGCAACAAACAACTGCAACGGCAAATTAAGTAATGCGAAAACGGAGCATCGCTAAACTAGAATTTTTGTTTACATTTCCAACAACTTACACCACTTAGTTAATTTTTACAATGCCATCCAGTCTACGAAGTTTGTTGAAACAGTGCCATTCGGGGATTGCTAACGAAGTGCAACAAGCTGAATCTTAACTTTTATACGAAAGTAATGGATGATAAAAGCCTTAAATAATAGTTAAAGAAGATAAATTACTTTTCTTAAAGAAATTTATCTTATAACTAACTATAACAGATTCATAATCATAATCATAATTTATTGCGTTTCATGTTAGTATAATAGGGGAGATTAAATATCACTAGTTGTTTTCTCTTTTAAGTCGTAATATATGCGTTAGCATTTCATTTTGTACTAGTTAAGTACTACAAATTGTCATCTATCTTATATGCAATAATATAGACAAACTACTCAACAGATACTCCGATTGGGAAATGGTGTTTCAGAGTCGGTTCTGAAGATGATACCTCCGGTTCAGAAACAAGCTCAAAAGCAAGCTCGTTATTAAATAAATTCATTCCACCGCCTTCACTGATGATTTTAGTTATTAAATCCCAACTTGTTTCAATTAGCACTAGACGCTTGCAATTCCGCTGAAGGAATCCGAATCCGTGGCAATCAGCGGAAATGCAGCATTACTTTCCGCCCCTGCTAACTTCTCCACAAGTCACTAAACAGCTTCGTCGCTTTATTCAATTCTGGGACTGTTAAACAAAATCTATAGGAAACATGTCATTAGGATTATAGTAAGCTGTAAGTACTTAACATATTGTTTAAGTCTAATACGTAAAATTGTAGATACTGCCATTTAAGAGATGGCTGGTGTCAATGCGCTGCATTTTCGCTACAATACCCGGCGATCTTGATTAAGAAAAGACACGGTCAGCAATAGTACTTCGTTTTCCTAATTTGAATATTCATTACGTAAAACTTTGCAGCCTCATAGTAGCTCTTAGAATACAAAATTAGTTCCACAGTTTCATTTAAAAACTATCTAAACTTTGCTGACTTTAAATTAAAAAATAACCACTTGAATTTGTGGTCAGCATTTGTCTTAGGTTACTATAGATAATTCACGGTCTCTGTGGGAACATACGTAACGTAATATGTTTATCTATGGCTTAGAGGAGTGATGTTTGTATTGTACAAAAACACCTTTGGAAAGCAAGAGCCGAACGGAAGCGGAATGCGTTATTACTTCCTATTGTCCGATCAACATTAGCCCATCTTCGGAGTAAGTGCTCAAACAGTTTGTGCAAAGGAAAAGCGCCTCTCACTTTCTTCGAATCATATTATCTCACAGCCCACGTGTGATGTGAAAGTGAATATTCGACAACCAATCAATTCTCGCGCACGAACATTCACAATAATTATTGCAATCATTCGGTTGCGTTGTCAATCGACTTTTTCGATAGGCCCGCGCGTGATTGGGACAATGACGTAATAATTGCATATGATCGAACGGATGATGGGCAGGCTATTCAAATTCCTTTACTGGAACTGGATTGGAAAAGAGATGGTTTTGTCAGAGTACCTAACCTACTCATAAAAAATTAATACGTACTTAACCTACGCATAAAAATTAAACGATAAAACTGATGATGAGAGATATGCTAATACATACGTAACAGACTGAAGCAGCGTTATTTTTAAAGGCAACATATATATATTAACCTATTCTACAAGTAAAGGAGCATACAATGCCTCGAGGGCCTTTTTTAGATTTAACTTAATTTTAATTTAATTTAGTTAAGTAATGTTAATTAATCATCTTGTTTACACTTCAGAAAAAAAATGCTCCAGTTTTAAAGCAAAGGCCAAAACTACTTTCTATTTCTATTTCCGATTTAAATTCAAAATACACATGCATGAATATCTTTGCAATCTCCCGGCTCTATCCAATATTCGAGCCAGACTTACCCCGGGTCGGTCTAATTTGGTGGTATGACCGGATGACACGCTTATGGCGAGCTATGCAATGCGTTTGTGCGCAATAGTCGAATTTCGAATGCGCCGGGTCGCACAATCATAGTCGAATAACAAGGAAAACAGTGCTATGAAAACACCCTTCGACGTTAAAGAAACGTAGGTATATACAGCGTGTCTCTGACTTTGGGGCTATAAATGCAAATGTCAATTATGCTCCTTAAACGGAACTACTTTTGCTCTACAACTTTTCAAAAATACGTTCTTTTTATATTTTCATTATTCCATACAAATAAAATAAAATGTTCAATGTACATCATCCATTAGTTAGTTTTCATACTTGTCAGTGTCATGGATGTCAAATAATGAGGCCGTGTTTGCAATACATTGATGGTACAGTTCAAAGACGAATAAATGATAGAAATAATAGTTATTTTACAAAGTTGCGGAACAAAAGTGGTTCAGTTTCAGGACCGTAATGGACATTTGCATTTAAAGCCCCTAAGTCAGAGACACACTGTATTATGTTTCGACATATTTTTATGGAATAAGGTGCAAAAGTGTGAATATATATTTACAGTACATATGGTGCTACTTTCCCGCACTAGTGCGGAAAAGAGCACTTTTCGTGCATATGCCGAAACTTTAAAGAGCCATATGTACAGTAAAACGTTGTACGATACACGTGCGAATAGGTAATTCGCAACTCGTGTCGATTTAAAACACTCCCTTCGGTCGTGTTTTAATTTATCACCACTCGGTGCGAATTTCCTATTTTCGGCACTTGTATCGTAAATAACTATTGTCGTCAACCGTACCACAGCAATTATGTAGTACGAAAATACTTTGTTATAACAAACCCATTTCGTTATTAATCTCTCTAAAGCTATTCTACTACCAACCTTTAAACCCACTTTAAATATAGTTTTAACCGATAATCTCGCTGTATATTGTTGATTGAATCGGCATAATTAATTAAAATCTGTATTAATGAAATGCGTTAATTAGTTAAAATCTGTATTAATGAAATGCGTTAATTAGTTAACGCATTTCATTAATACAGATTTTAATTAATTATGCCGATTCAATCAACAATATACAGCGAGATTATCGATTAAAACTATATTCTGGTAAATACTCAGTACTAATACTGAGTATTTACCAGACTTACGGTACCGCCGGATACGAGAACAAATACCACAGCGTACGGTATAAGCGAGGTCCTATTTACCATAACCGCAAAGTATTTAAGCTTTTACATTCCGAAGTAAAGATTTTGATCAGCTTGTTTAAATAATTGTTCGTATACCAACATTACCAACTTCATTTAACTTTGAATATAGAAAGTAAACGAGCACTTGGAAGTGCTTGACACTGACCCAAACTTGACATTTAATTGATAACAATAGGTGTCAACTATTAGGCATTAAGCAGTCAAACATTAGGACTTTTACCTTACGTCAGATTAAGAAAATTACCATCATACAGTGATTTAGGTGTTAATATGTTTATTATACCTATGGCTGATATTTAAAAATTAAGTTATGGGGTACTTTAAATACCTACAATAGTTACCCTTAATTTCTAGATGCTGAGACAGTCTAAATCTATATACCTAATTCCACTATGGATTGTTGTCTTTATAATGTTTTTGCTTTTTGGCTAGTCTAGTCTTCTGTGTGTACAGCAAACAAACGAAGCAACGGATTATTTGTCAATCATATTAATATTCAGGACAACTTTGGCCAAGTTCCCGTTGTGCGGTCCTTATACACACACGTAACGGTGGATCGGATCGTTAACCCCATTCTGTACCGAACTCAGCTAGAATGCGTATTTTAGCAGGAAGCAGACATATTTGTCATAGTCACATCCAGGTGACAAATTATTTTAACCTTAATGTCTACGCCCTGGATCTCAATCGACTTCTATTTAGAATGTACATACATACATTATAATAAATGGACGTCGTTTGTTTTTAATATGGGTAACATTCATCTATGATTGCTTACCTATACTTTTTCCTATTATGGTTGGCGCAATTCATATCAAAGATCAGATTAGATGTGATTAAGGCTGGTTATTGCATGGGGCTTTAATAATATTAGCCGCGTAAACCCAATGGTAAGATGGTATCATTTTCGATATCTTCAATCAAAGTAACTGCTGAATTTACGACAATCTACTACACTGAATTTGCTGAAAATCACTGTAGGCCATTTTCATAAATATCTAATAGAGATAAAGAAAAAAGACGTGATACGAATGCTCATGATACTAAATAAAAATGAAATAATGATCATTACCAGAATGTCTCCTTTCTCCATTTTATTTTTTACGCAACCCTTATAAATTCCACCGCCGCAATCCAGTTTAGGTAGCCACAATAGAGTTGATTACAATTGAAATTCAGAACATTATGTTGGTTACAAATCCGGTTACTGGCATTAGGAAAACCTAGGGTTACCTACGACCAATGGAATCCCTATTTATTAAGTCTCGGCGCTAAGAAACCTATAAATAGTAGCGCTCAAAGCTAATCTATAAAGTATTAAAGTCGGCGAAACGATCTAAGGGATTATCTGAAGAGCTGACGCTCTCTTTATTCCTGGAGCCGAGACTAATCAAAATTGAAAACGTGTTCCTGCAAAGATAGAAGCGTATTATTTAAATGACAATTTGTAACTGGCGAACAGATTGCAATCAACCCAAAATGCATTGAGTCGAATTTATAACCTCGCCGTTTGCGTGGTACTATCATGTATTTGGGTACCTATATCACGACGAGCACGATCTGATGTTTCACTAGATACGATAGTTAGATAATTATATGCGTATAAAGTATCAATAATTTGTAAACTTTCTCACACTACAGAAAGTGTAAATCCTACTAATATTATAAATGCGTAAGTTTCGATGTTTGGATGTTTAGATGTTTGTTACTCAATCACGCTTAAACGGCTTAACCGATTTGGATGAAATTTTGCACGAAGATAGTTTATAGCCTGGATTCAAATATAGGATAGTTTTTATCCCGGGTCCACGCAGACGAAGTCGCGGGCAGAAGCTAGTATAATAATATAACACTAAAGAAAAATACATCGCACGCCTCGTGTATCAGTTTTTACGTGTTGTGACAAAGTTTAGACAACCCTAAACTCATATCATATCAATATAGGATTATTCGGTTCATCCTCACTAACTGCATATGTCCCAACTCGGCCACAATTAGCTTCTTAACGCCGTTCTCATAATGTTTGCCCAACAAGTAAATCTAAAGCGTGAGACAATATTTCGACAACCACTTGTTGGTTTAGTTTAGTGGTTGGATAGTGTTAAGGAGGTCAGTTGGTGGCAGATTTCCCATTGTGACAACAATGGTCAATTATGAGCGTCTCGCCCCGATTAGGATTCATAACGGAATGTGGGGCCGAAAACCATGTTTAAATGAGCAATAAACATGAATTAGATTAACACTATTCATGCCAGCATTTGTATTCTCGCAAGGTACGAGTATTATGATTCTTCACTTTTTGTAGCATTTGACAGTCTAACTGCGATACTAGTCAGACCTAACGCATCATCTGATCAACCAGATTACAAATCATTGAAAACGGATACAGCGCTGGTGAATCATAATCGATACATAAAAAACAATATGATGCTATCACAGAAAAACGTTTAATATGACGTTCAATAAAGCGTGCGGTTACCCATCGTGGAAAATCCCAATCGAAAATTAATAAAATAACAATAGGACGGCCTCGTCGCAACTATCTTGATGTTTATGACACTTATATCATGCATTAATTAAATTCCAATTAAAATCGGCTTTTATTCGCAAGCAGCGAATAAAACAATTGCCCGCATTGGGCAATGCTGGGTTATCGCGACAAATTATCGGTGCAAAGGCAAAAACAATGGAAGTGTCGCGGCTAATCTACTTTGATCTGAGCAAAATGTTGCGGTTACGTATTGGTGGTGAGAAACTGTTCCAAGTGGGAACGTGACCTGAATGCAACGAATTTTTGAATTTCCGCGTGTCTGACTACAAATTATTAGGTAGATTTTATCAATTGAATGTGTGATAGAGGTCTATTAGACGCATGTAGAAGTAGGTTTTTATAAATATAACCTGCGTTAATATTTATAAAATATTTTTAATATTTCGAATAAGTACCTCCCATCGATCATAATGTGGTTCTTCATTCTCAGAAAAACAATTAATAAATTCAAATGCGAAACCCGATAGCGGCAACTGTTTTCAGAACACTTACAAAATAATTTGATTTGTTTGCATACGTCAATTGGTGTTTAATGGAATGTTCATTTTATTTTTGCATTTTTGACTGCACCGGTATCCCTCTGTCTTTCTAGTCAATTCCTTGGCACTCGGTTCAAGCCTTGTTTATGGACGAACAACGCTACAAACGCGTATACAAACACTACAAAACTATGCAAAGTCTAACTTGACCTCGCCCCGCGATCTTCTCGATATGACGGTTTTTAAGACGAACACTCGACAAATGTTTTATCATCGTATCTGTAAGTCAAAGAGGAGACGCCGGCAGCAGTCGCAGGTTGTATTCTACATCGTAAGACAATACCGAGACGGCCCGTGAGACTGAGAACAGGCCACGGGGGCACGCCACCGAACGATGAGGAAGCGTGTGTTATGATACGTTTATTGTTATCTGACTTGATATTTAAGGCAGTCTATTTCACGGGGATTTTTTCCGGAGCGCTGGATTCTTCGTACTGACAATTTCAACGTACATATATGAGATTTTTTTAACATGACATGTTGTTTAGGTACTTGTCATCAAATACTGTAATTACTATTATATTAATATCGTCATAGTCATATTTCAGTATTTTGGAAATATACTAATAAAAGACTGTTTTGCTAGGTTAAGGCGCTCTATGATAGTACTAAACGTGTTCAACGACTACTTATGCAATTATAGAGCGCATGATTGTGTAGTCATTGACATTGACCACATTTAGTTCAGAGACACCTAACAGTGATATATCTTAAAGCTCATGTTTCTAGTAATAAAAAAGATGTCTCGACAATTATCTGCCTTAAAAAAATGTGAGTAGGTAGTCATGTGAAGCGAGTTTGCCGATATTCTAATTCATTGTACAATCTATATAATGCTTTTTGTTCCAAGCATTTAGATGAGAGTTAGAATTTGAAACTATATTATGAACTCCGTACAGATCATAATATCAATATAAACAAAATAAATTTACCAACAACCAACCTTACAGAGTAATTCAACTCGAACACCTTACAGAGTAATTCAACAGAAGGACCGAGCTCTGCAGAACGCTGGCACTTGGATTTCATAGTTCAGGTAATTTGAATATAAAAGTCACGTACCGATTCCTATCGGTAGAATTAACGGTTACATCAGATATTTTTAGCATTTACAAACCGAAAGGAAAAAATAAAAATTTGTAGGTATCATTCTACTTTTACTGGCGAATGACTAGTGGCCACAGGTGACCGCAAAACCGTTTATACATCAACACCCTAGGCTAGGCGTATTGTGTGCAACATCACTATCCAATTAGCACTATTTAGATGCAATAGAATGACCATACCCACGTCACACCTAATAACCGCAGCCAATACAGCAGGGTAATAATCTTCGTTAAGGGGCTACCCGAGGTTTTCATCGATTTTTGACAAGTTTTGAATCGTATCTACTACTTTTGCACTACAGATAGAATCATAAATCAAACGGCTATCGGTTCTTCAATCTTTTATCTCCATTTTGACAGACCGGATTTTGAAACAAATTAATACTTAATTTTGTATGATTTTTTTAAACATTGTCTAAAAAACACTTATTTCGCATCTCTATTGACGTGAAAGATCTAACATATACGAAATCTACAAATTTGGGTTCGTCTATGACGTCTCTAAAAACTGGCAGAGGGTTTTAATTTTAAACCAATTAACACAAAAGTTATGGCCAGAAAACCAGTTTTTTGGCCTAAAATTGTTCAACTTTGATGCCAAATATCTCGAAAACAATGAAGTTTGAAGTAAATATGGGATACTATATTGCTTAAAGCCGTTGTTGTAAATATAATAAGCTACAAAAAACATTACAAAACTAAGGGATTCAGATCGAAGGTCATTGGCGTATGGGAGCCTCTTAAGTCGACCCCGTCCGTTGAATTTGAAAAGAATTGAGACAATGTCAGTTGTTACCATTTTATACTACAAACAAGCATACAGTCTGCCTGGTGGCAAACAGACACCGTAGCCTATGGACGCTTCCGATTCCTGAAGAATCGCTAGCGCGTTGCCAACCCTTCATTGATTTGAGGATTCGTTGTGTTGGTTAGCTAGAGACGCACGCGGGTCCCTCTTTCAACACAATAATCCAGCAGTTGTGTGGGTAGCATTTGGGGTGTTAACTTAAATACGGTGCGTAACAGTTTTCCTGCATTGATCTAAGGTTGAGAATCAGAATTACGACAGCTAACTGCCGCTATAATACCACTTACGTAATACTTATACTCGAACAACTAATAATCGAAGATTAATTTAATGGTACCTATCTCATTTTACGTAATAGGCAGGTTTTGTATATATGGCGAGACTAAAGACTAAGAAACCAAAAAAAACCGGACAAGTGCGAGTCGGACTCGTCCACCGAGGGTTCCGTACCTAATTAAAAATGTATAGTTTTCCGATTATTCACTGTGCTTGTAGTATAAGACAATATTAGGTACAGTCGGCATAAAAAGTAACTACGCGATCGAAGACGTCAAAAGCTCTTGTTCCCTTTTATTTTTATAAAGACTTTAACGTCTTCGTTTGCGCAGCTACTTTTGATGCTCGGAAAGTATCTACCCTATAAATTTTGATTCCCTAGAGAGTGTCGAAATATACGTTTTTTATTACGTTAACTTAGAAGTATGATTTTTTTACAGCTTCAAGGGACTGTAGACATGAGATATACTTTTAATTTAAACTCGATACCTCCCCGCGTTCCCTTGATAAAGGGTCTTGACAGTCGGAGTGATCAAGTGAGAAGTGAGATGAGAGCCAAATTGATCCTATAAGGGTTCCGTTTTTTCTTTATAACGTACGGAACCCTAAAAACAACAAACCAAATTATTTTATTCGCAATAAGTATACAGGTAATTTGATAATAATTTAATATGTATTTGCATGGATATACAACGTGTTTTTTTAACCGTCTTTAGAGCCGAAGCCCAGTTAAAGTATACATTACAAAGAACTTTAAAAAATGTTGTTTGAGTCTAATGTCCATTAAATTTATACCCCGTAACAAAATTCGCTTTTACAGACCACACACACGACATGCATGTCGCAGGCAAGTACCTATGTCGAGCATAATTGGTCCATCGCACGGCCCCTTTGCTCTCGTCAGCGGTCGCAAATTCAATCCTCCGCCAGATCGGCCATTTCTGCCGAACGTGACAGTGAAAGCGATGAAAATACTCGTGTTCTTTTAAAAGATCTTCGTTTATTCGTAAAAACTTAAAATTTGGTTGTAATGTAACCACTAGTACACGGCAAGTTCAAAAATGCCCCGGCAGGAAGATGTAAAATGAAAACAAAAAAGTATAATTTAACCAAATCAAATGTCACGTACCGGGCGCAGCATGGGTAGACACAAGGTGGACTGATGACCTGGTAAAGGTCGCGGGAGTCCGCTGGATGCGGGTGGCGAAGGACCGGTCATTGTGGCACTCTTTGGGGGAGGCCTTTGTCCAGCAGTGGACGTCTTTCGGCTGAAATGATGAAATATTCTCCCCTCATAAACGTCGCCGCTAAATTTCTCACGATGCAGTTTTCATAGTATGGTCGCAGTATACTCGTACTTATATGTTCAACATGTAACCGTATTTTATGTATTGTCCACAGATACGATGTTGATAAGGAGTCCGGCGGCCCTTTGTGCCGTCGTGCTACTGCTCGCCGCCACGCCATCTAGTTCGGAGGTAAGTTATCCTTATATTGTAGCTTTTGCCCGCGACTTCGTTCGCGTTGACTTTCTTTTGTAGGGCTTTTACTGGGATAAAAAGTTTTCTATATGTTAATCCAGGCTATACTCCATTTGTATATTAAAATTCATCTTAATCCGTTCAGCCGTTTTTGCGTGTTTTCTTTTGAAGCTTATTGCTGGGCAAAGGCCTCTTCTCTCGACTTCCAGTCATCCCGGCTTCAAGCAATCTCTAGCCAATCGTTACGAAATGCGTCCAGAGGACCGATTTTTGACTTTCGAGCGCTCGAAAATTAAATAAAAGTAAATGCTATTGTAGTGTCATAATCACAGGGCACTTACTTTCTACCGATAGAATTGAATACGAATGGTCAATACCGCTCGTTTTTAAATTTTCTATCGATATTTCAAAATAGCATTTCATATAACAATGCATACGGCAAAAGAATGTGTGAGTATTTGTTGCCTTATATATTAAACGAATGGCCTAACGATGTTCTCCAGGAACTTATTCATAATCCTAGCAAAGTAAAAGTCATTACAAAAAATATGTACTTGTCAACTACCGATGCGCGCCCAAGCGGTGCACAAATTATGTAATAACTAGTGAATCTACCCTTTTTTCTTATTTAATTTTAACAACAACTGTAAAACGAGCGACAATAGTGACAGATAAACCGTGCGCGGTTTTCGCTCGCTATTCGAATGCAAATGTAAATAGTTTTTTAAGTATTTTCGATAATAAAAAATAAAAAAAAATTGTCAGTTTTCGTGTGGCACCCACTCCATGGCTATTTCGGCTCACCTCTGTAGATGCATGCGGCAGACGTCATTCGCATTTCAGTCTGGCGGTTATAATATTAGTTTATATTGCTATCAGACTGACGTGATTGCTGGCGGAATTCTTTTTCCTTTCTGTCATAGAACGGTTGCACGCGGTGACTTTTTGCAGCCGTCTAACGCGATACAGCATCGGTGAATTTGACAGGTGATTTAAGCCTAGCGTCGAGCGACAGTCACGTGCTTGTATCGATACTATCCATACTTAATATTATAAATGCGAAAGTGTGTCTGTCTGTCTGTCTGTATGTCTGTTACCTCTTCAAGCTTAAACCGCTGAACCGATTCAGATGAATTTTGGTATAGAGATAGTTTTAGTCCCGGGGAAGGACATAGGATAGTTTTTATCTCGGAAATATAAACGAGTTCCACGCGGACGGAGTCGCGGGCAGAAGCTAGTCGCTGTATAAATTCGCTGTGCGTATAAAATCCCAGCGGATGAAAAAAATATAATGACGTATATTCGTTAATATAATTCTTATCTTCTTTTCCAAGTAATTTCCTTTTTTTCTGCAATGGATATGTTACAATAAATAAAAATATCACGCTGCTGTTGGGTAAAGAGGATTATTAAAAATATGCTCTGCTGCTTTTTACTATAATTATATCTGAAAATTACTCTCTTCCCATGGGTGCCCTAAGAATCGATTATAATTACGGCTGAAGTTTACTGGGAGTAGACTTAACGACCTTTCAATGCATTTTTTAATTACAATGCACTAAAAGTGATATTGACGATTAACACATTGACAGCCAGGAACCCGCTTAGCGGCCTAGCGGCTTAGCCTACGCCGTAGGCGCTTTCCGCTACTTAGCGGGAAACCCACGGGATCGGCTACTAGCGAAGCGATTCTTGGCAGTGAATATGTTAGATTGCACGTTCTGCCTACCCTTTATGGCAATATGGGATTGAGTTTATATATGTGCATGCCATCATAGCGTAAAGATAACTCGTATGTAAAGAAAACCAGTGATCTGTATAGAGAACAATAGCTTTTAACTAAATTTTGATTGTCTAACACCAACCCATTGATACTGGGCGGATGTTTGCAGTTCTCTGTCAATCATAAGAGGAACATCGTATTGTATGGTAAACAAACCATTTAACATATTAAACCGAGTATTTACGTGCCAGCAATTACGCAAGCAAAAATCTTTTTAGGTTAGTATTCCTCGGTTGTGTGTCATTGTCATTGCAGAAAATGTTAATTAAGACAAGGTTGGAAAACTACGTCGATCCCTAATTTTCAGAACTGATTCTTCGGGAGCAAAGCGGAGCATTTAGCAAGCTGTCCACTGTGACCCGTGATCCACTGTAAACCAGTCTCGCCTATCTCGCTCTAGTTAAAGTTTTTTTCTCATTATTTTAACAAACTAGGTCATTTCATTAGGTTTCACGTAATTTCAAACGTATTCCAATAATGCACTTTAGAGGTCTAATAATAATGATTCACTTCAACTTAACTAATAGACTGATAAATTATCATAGAATACTTGAAAATCGTGCTTGTATTCCAAGACAGGAGAAGGAAAGCGGCACATGAAATAAAATTTGAAATGTCACTATATAAAGACGAGGAAAATGTGATATTGCATACATAGAGTCTGGCTAATAAAAGATGAGCCTAGAAACGAGACAAATTAAAAAAAACAGCGTGTTACTAAAAACTATGCCAGACTCTAAGTTGCCAGCCCATCGCCCGCATCACACTTTAACCATATTCCCATAGTGTACTCCTGTGTCACCTGTAAAGGGGGTGGTACTATTCTAACACGGGGCTTATGAGACATGAATGATCCACAAAATTAAATTTCGACTGAACGAAAACTTAAGACTGATCTAGCCCAAAACAATAATTAAAGTGACAGTACCATTTTTTATTTAATCTTATTTTTATCTTATTTTAAACTTTCACGGCTGTGACAATAAAGGTATAACAATCAACGACTTTTGAATCAGTCAATGACGATTACGTAATCATGAATAGTTAATAGTACGATTACTATAGCGACTGAGATAAATTATTTCCGTTGCAAAAATGTAGAGTTTACCTTCACTAAGACTAGCAGTAAGTTTGATTGACTGCCAAAACTGTACATTAGTAGATTTACTTTGCTATGATACTTTTTTGGAATCGTATCGTTAAAAAAGTGAGGAATAATATTGTTTAGCTTTTTTTTTTCTAATCGAGCAACAGCCTATAGGTAATTAATTATATTTACGAAACTCGATTAGCTATGTCCTGTTTAGGAAAAAAAAAGAGAAAAAATCGGTTATACATAGGTTTCAGTTCGGAATTGCAATAAAACGTCAACTTCTGTTTGGACTGGCGGAACAAGTTGACTTTTAAAGCTCGTTTTTCGACGTTTGCTACAATACTTCGCTTCAATAGTTATGTATTTTATTAAACTTTTTATTCAGTACTACATGGCAATCGAATAGTGCACAAATATAGAAATGAAGATATAAATTGATCCTCCTAGCGCTTTCGCTTGTCCTTTAGCACTAATCCCAAGATTTGCCGTGGCACTAGTTTTAACTGCCATCTGACCTTCCAACCCAGAAGGGAAACTTGTTGAGATAAGGCAGCTTGCATCACGACGTTTTCCTTCACTGTTAAGCTATTGTTAAAATAACTAACAATCTTTCGCATATTCGTTTTTTTGTTAAGCCCAGAGGGGTAATCACGTAACGTTTCCAACGCGCGTCAGGACAGTCCAACTGTCATTTTTCCATATAAAAATTGACATTTGGATTTACCGAACATTCGTAGCAGGGTAGGGACCAAATTCTTGGCCAGCCTAACTCACTCAATTAAATTTTCTATGAAAGTTTTCCGTTGTGACACGAAAAGTAACCATACAATTCTATGGTTATTTTTTGTGCCACAACGGACTTTATCCACTTCTTCAGTTTGTATGGCTAACTACCTACTAACCAGGCTAACTACTGGCCATGAATTTAGTCCTCACCAAGAATACGTTACGTGTTCGACCTGAAGAGGTATGAACATGAACCGGGGTTATTCGCTACGCGCTAATGCAGCTCACCCCGCCGGTCACCCGTCACGAAACTAGACCTACGCTTGGTTACTACGCATCGCGGTGTCAATATATATTCGTGGGTGAGCGTTGAGGTGAGCTTAAAACAAGTTACAGAATAGGGGGGCAGCAGATTGAAAGTCACACTGGACTACAGTCACACAATTTAATATAAATAATTAAATATTGGGGAATAAATTACTATTGCCATTGCCACCGGGGGTTAAAAATCCCTTTGGTTTGAATTGCTTATTTACATAACTGTTATCATACTGTTATATTATTTGACTTTAAAGCGAATTCTCTACAGCGAAATACACTTGAATCCCCTTAATTTCGGTTACATTTTCAGTTCTGTCACACAAGCGGCAGAGAGAGCACTTTGGACATTTTGTTTGATTTGGTAAAAGCAATGACGAACCTGAGTGAATGTTTAATGTTTATGCACCTACGTGTTTGCCGACGTATGTAATTCGTGAACGTGCACCCGTAACTCTACGTGCTTTTTGCACGAACGGTTTTATTCATGTACCGAAAAATAACGCTCTTTGCGGCATCGTTGATATCTTGGATGCGTGTTTCAAATGTTTAACATCAAAACTGCATCGTTTTCTTTTTTACATAGGTGCAATATGCATTCATAATACTTAACAAACCTTTGTTAACTAAATGTGTTTCGTCTCTTTCCCACTGTGTCAAACTGACATTTAAAGACAAACGAAGTTTAACGAAATTTTAGAAATAATTTACTTTAAAAACATACTTTAAACCGATTTCAATTCAGTACTTCGCCAAGCCAAATACATGAACATTCCCATATTTACTTTCCACCACATGGAAAACTTTCCAAAAGCTGCACAAGTCACCATGAAAAATATACCCAATCGCTTCAAGTGTGCATATAAAATTTGAAGAGTTCCCTCGATTTCCCCAAGATCCCATTATCAGATCCTGATCTGATGACCAGCACCGCCTACGAATGATACCCTTTCAAACAAGAAAAGAATTTTCCAAATCGGTCCAGGTGTCTTCAAGTAGGTAATCATAAAAATAAAGGCGTGAATCTATGTATGTATGTATGTATACGACTCTAAGGCGAGTTTATTTCCATGGTAACGAAACTGATATTGACGGCGCCGTCGTAACTTTAATGAAGCCAGATATAACACTACTTAAAAAAGTTGAAATCCCCCGACATTTTCATTTCAAAGTCCAATATCTCAAAAACGGCTGAACAGATTTTCATGAAACATGGCTAAGAACACTCGGGATAAAATTATCTATGACACAAAAAAAACTAAACGAAAATCGGTTCATCTGTTTGGGAGGGGTCTACGATACCTCAGGCAGATACACAGATACACAGATAGACACACACCCCTCTCTTTGCGTCGGGGGTTAATAAAACATTCCGACGAATTGAGAACCTGCTCCTTTTTTCAAGTTGGCTAAAAATAGGTTTGATGAACGTTCATGAATAGAATATAACATAGATTAATTTATTGCAAGCCGAAATCCACATCACAATTTCGTGAATGGCAATGTGTTTTCATTAGTCCTAAAATGATAACAAACGTAATAGAAAATACGCTATTTATGCTATGTGACTGATAAGTAGGTATTTACTCAATAATTATGAAACACACGCAATATTTGCACTTTATATTAACCATGGTATAGTTTGGTTTGATATTTATTTAGCAGAATGCCCGCAAATAAGGCCGTAAAGCTAATTCAATTGAACCGAAACCACAGAATAATTAATAATTACTTTAAGATACAGAAGGTCATTTGCCGAAGTGATGACATTAGCTGTAATTTTTTTGCAATAGACAATCATAGAGAGAAACCATTCTTAAACAGTGTGAAAAGGGAGGGGGGACGAACCGATTTAGTTGAAATTTGGTTTAGAGACAGTTTGGGTAACTGAAAAAGGGCAGTCGTTTTTATTCCAGAAATTTTGCTTAAGGCGCCGTAGGTTCAGCGAAGTTAAGCGAACAGAGTTATTGAAACAATATAATGCGTCTGTTTATAATAATATGGTTTCAAAAAATATAAATAGTAATCTTGAGGCTTCTCTGCAGGGAAATCAGTGCTTCAAAATAGGATTAAGCAAATTTCGCTCGATAGAAAAAAATCACGAACATAGGTCTAAAACACACAAAAATACACTTAAAATATTAGCCGTAGGTTCATGGTCTTCTCTCCCTCTCACTGAGCATAAGCGTGAGCGAGATGGAAGTGCGTGCTCGGAAGCGCGGATATCATGTTTTTTAATTTAAATTTTTTGGCCGTTTAAATAAATAAAATTGTAAACACTGATTTCTCTCAAACATGATATTGCCGATTTTTAGAAGCAATTGTAATATTTATAGCTTTTGTGTATAAGTTGTTACGAATATTTTAAGTGTATTTTTGTGTGTTTTAGACCTATGTTCGTGATTTTTTTCTATCGAGCGAAATTTGCTTAATCATGTTTCGAAGCACTGATTTCCCTGCAGAAAAGCCTCAAGATTACTATTCGTATTTTTTTGAAACCATATTATTATAAACAGACGCATTATATTGTTTCAAAAACTCTGTTCGCTTAACTTCGCTGAACCTACGGCGCCTTAACCATGTCACAGCAATACCACGCCCATTTGTCGAGTCTTCGTTAATTGTGGTGAACATCTATTATCTGTCGACTCGCCTGGCGTGTCATATTTTATGGTTCTACTATAACTCACAGACTATTGGATTCTATTGTCAAAATAGCGCAAATGTCACTTCTGTTGGGTTTACCCTTCTTTTACCGACACACGTTTCATCTAATTAATGTTTCGCCGAATTTTCATTTCATCGAAAACTATTTTTTTTTCAGTAACAGTTAACTTTTCAGGATTGTTATTAAACAAACCTAACCTAACGGGTTCTACACAATTTACCTATTTAGTATTTTTTTTACAGGTTGACACACGTAAAAAGATTACAAAGGCCATACATTTATATATGGCGCGCAGAGCTCTTTTTACGTGTGTCGACCTGTACCTTGTTAACTTTACCTAAAAAGTTAAGGATTGCTGCCGAATACGTATCTTTGTTTAATTTCTTTAAAATGTGATGGGAATAAAATGTGGATTCGTTTAAATTACACATTCTAACGATCTTTACAGGAACGCCACGTTCAAATCCCGTAAGTCATTTTTCTTAAACATGCAATTAAATATATTGACGTTGTGTTCTTCATAATGGGCTTCGAAGTGTCACGTTTCGGGCGCAGCGAGACGAGAGATCCGTAATGGCATTTCATACAAAATTGGAGGCCCGCAAGATGGACCTTTTTAATTTCCATTCCACAATTTGCGGTACAGCATCACGGCGTTCAGCCACGAAATATGAAGTTTTTTTTATTTATATCATTGCATCGGCGTGAAAACTCACCGATTACTTACTTCCCGGCCTCTGTAGTATTTCTATGATGAGCACGATAATTAGTTACCTACTGAATCGTGGATGTATTAGATGTATATTTATTTCTACCAGTCAGGATGTCAATAATTGTCTAGTAAACTTTAACACCAGCCTTGTTAAATTTAGGACTAGATAGATTTGTGTGAATATGACTAATTTTATAGATCACCAACAGTTGCTTTTCGAAAACTTCGTGATCGCAATGTTATTCTCGATTGGCCGGGTCATAACTTTCGAACCGATTTATTGTTACCTCACGGTCACGCAACACAGCCTTGACGTAGATTAATGGCTAAATTTAAACCCCAGTTGTCGAATCTAAATGGGGCTTAAATTTAAGATATATTAACGCCACATATCGCTACATAATATACTTTTTCCACGAATAGCATTTCAGGCTTTAGACGTTAACCCTCGGTTTCATGTATAGATTAAAGCATAACAGCAATTTAAAGTGGGGTTGCAGTTTGTCAATAAACAGATATAATTGTATAAGTTCTATTAAATGTTCACTGTTTTGATTAATTAAAAATGAAAGTATCAAAAACTCTAATTTAAAGTGACGTTGTTCAGTATACAAAATGAGTAGAATGCTTATGTAAGTTTTTTAAATGTTACCAGTGCAATATTATTTTTACTTGCGAAGTTTTTTTAAAATACTTCGAACATCAATAATTCAGCTAGGGGTGGTAATGTCTCCAACTAATTTTGCAATGACGTTATTCTTACTTAAGTCTAATTAATATAACTTAACTGAATAATTCTGCTCATATTGCAAAGCGTAAAATAGATATATAAGTACTCGAATACAGCACAGGTTTTTAAAACACATATGCGGTGGATAGCAAACTGTTAAATTGAAGAAATTTCTCGACAAAACGTAATAATATCTTATGAAATAGATTCTCAATTCAGCCAATATATTCCCTGCAATGCAGCCCCACTCGTGTGGCATCGCGCGCGCTGTGCATTCTAACACACTTCCTGGAATAATCCACGATATTTTCCGTAGCTACAGACCTAGTTTTTCCAGATAGTTATGCCTATTTGTTTTATACCACGTCGGTGACGAACAAGTGTACGGCCCGCCTGATGGTAAACGGTTACCGTAGTCAATAACCGTTGCAACTCCAGGGGACTGTCAATGCGTGTTGTCCCTCGGGAAAACCGCGGCAAGAAGCAGGAGTTGCAAGCGTTTATAGACTACGGTAACCGTTTACCATCAGGCGGGCCGTACACTTGTTCGTCACCGACGTGGTATAAAACGTGGTATATTGACGTATAATATATTTGCAATTGACAACCGGTTGGCCTAGTGGGTAGTGACGATGCATACCAAGCTGAAGGTCCTGGGTTCGAATCCCAATGAATGTCTGTTTCTGAGTCTTGGATGTTTTCTACGTATTATTTAATTTATATCCATTAAATATATCGTCACCACGAACCCATGACACAAGCCTTATTGAGCTTAATATGGAGCTAGGCCGATTTGAGTAAGATTGTCCCCTAATATTTATTATTATTTCTTTATTATTTATATACATTCGATGGCTGCCTACCTTATACCTACACTTTCGCATCAGGGTGATAGATTAGGGATGTCATGTTGCGAAATTGTGTTTGCAAATATTTGATACCTTGAATATCGAACAATTTGATGGCAAATATTATGAAAACACTGCGGAGCACGATTTAATCTCTGGTGAATCCTCCTCTTAAAGGCCGTTTTTCCATACAAACGTAGTCCCCTATTTTCTCCCTGGATAATGGCAGTAGAGCAATATATTTTTTTCTATAAATCTGTGGCTACTATTGACATGTTCCTATGTTTTCCTTTTTTTCATAAACTTATTCTTAAAAGAGATATTAACCTTCAAAAACCTAAATGCCAGATTTTCCGCTGTGTTAAAACATCCAGAAAACAATTTTGAATACTTAGATTATTAAAAAAAAGGAAAACAGGAATACGGCCAAAGCCTTTCTTTAATTATTATTATTATTTGTATGTTTTTTCCATATCTCAGGACCATGGGGTCCCGGACTTTTGGAAGGCATGCGTGGGGCCGAAGCCAACAGCGCAGAGGCCCTTTAAAACAAATATAAAGCGCCCTTTATTCATATTATTATTATTAGGAACCTATGGTGTCCCACTGCTGGGCAAAGGCCTCCCCCCTCCGTTTCCAGGCATCCCGATCCCGAGCAGCCTCTGGCCAATCCTGTAAATTATTCATAAAAATAATAGTTAAATAGGTCAAGTTTTGGTGAAAAAATCAGGGGACTACGAAACGTTGATTTCATTTACTATTAGTAGGTATTTTCGGTCCAAGCTGAAGTTGTCTCTATCGCGCTCGCTTGATCAGGCACTGCGCGACAGCAATACATTTTACATATACCTATTTCTCAATTATCTCGGCCTTTGTGTTTCCTCTGGCAAGTGTCAGAGATGACTACTGCACTCCGAGAAATTATCAACCGTGTACTAAATAAAAAAAATACAATCTAATTGAGAACCTCCTCCTTCTTTTAAACATCTGATCACATAAATATCTGACACGTTCTAACAACTCTTGGAATAAAGTCACAATGAGACATTTTTGCCTGCCTTCTGGCATAACTATTATTTCTCTCTCGTTAAGTTATCCGTTGTCTACGATATCATTGTATGTATGTAGCTTAAGTATTTAACAAATGACTAATTCATCTCTTTTTGTTCCAGGATAATATCTTCACGTGTCCAAACGGTAAGTGTAATCAAATAATTTCAATAACAACGACTATGCCACCAACTCACATCATAGTTTAACGATATTTTCGTTAATTACAAAAAAAAACCTTGTTTGCAATATCAATGTCATGAACAGTGAACTATGTAATTACAAAGTGCCCACTTGCACTTAATTCGTAATTACGTAATTGAGTCTGGTCTGTGCGGTTATTATATAAAAGTGTTAAAATGTACCGCATCAGTTGATTTGTTTCGGCTGGCAACGGTACACCAGAATTAAACTCAGAATTTAACAAACGTGCTACCCAGTTATGTGTATCTTAAGTAACAAAGACAAACACGTAAAAACATTATACACTATTCCGCCGGTAAAAAGGGAGTAGAACTAAAATATATGTTCATCCAAAATTCCTCTAATCCGCAAACCTGAGCTACGTTAAACTTTCCTGCCGCACAGTGTCCCTGGTTGTTTATTCCTAAATAATTTGAGGGTTCATTATAACATAAAGGTACGCATTGTTTTACCAAACAGCGTGGGTACGCGTGTAATAATTTATAAACACTACAAATAGTACCTAATAAGAATGCCAAAGAGAACTTTATACTAGGATTATCTGTTGCAACTGGTAAGCTGCCTACTCGAACTGAGAACAATTACGATTTGTGCAATGTTGTGTTAGTAGATCGTGCAGCCGAAAGTGTGGTCCTACTAATTAGTTATTCCGTATTTCGGTTTTGTTCACAAGCGGAAGATCTGCTAACGTACAAGTGCATGCATGACGTGCATATTCAACGAAATACTGATATCGTTCCTGGGCAAAGCTGCGTAACTTTTCTGCAATCTACGTATCTCCAGTGAATAACAATATACAACCATAATCTTTTTGTAACTTCTCGTGGATACTTTTCACGATTCTGACACCCGCGTCCGCTTCCTAACAATTTACATTTCATGCGCGCCCGGCCCAGGGATTCCGAAGTACTTCTTATAACATGTTCTAGAAAGTTCCAATATTCAAAGCCGGACTCGTGTCACAAGGAAGGTCAACTGCACCGAATCACTTTTGACGTGTGAAATGGCTCCGCTCGGTTTCGGTCTGAGTCTAACGTATGCATTAGGTATACCTTATTTCATACCTAACCGCCAAGAAACTGGAGCTGGATATAAAATCTAAATCATAATCATAATTATTTATTGCATTATACGTTATAAAGGTCTATCATGACATGATTAACTAGACAGGGTATTCTTAAATCATGAATGAAGTCTTCGTTTAACTAAGTGCCAAATCTGATTTTATAAATCATGTTCCAAACTAAAGTTTGGTCAATAGCCGAGACGTTTTCTTTAACCTCTCGTAGGTCGTCTTAACCTTTAATCCTGCTGAAAATACTCGAATTTTAAACCGATTTGAAATCCAAACGATTCTTGGATTAACGATGACTGCAGGAGTTTTTAACATCATTATGCCTTCTCGTTAACAGTGAGGATCCCAATTCTCTTTGATAACGATACGACTATGAAGTCTAGACAAGGTAATGTCTATAATTAATTCAGTAATCCAACTTAATTACACATGCAGAAGACGCGCTAACATGCACCTTTTCCTTTTGTGTACCAAATTATAGTTTCCCTTTGAGTAAATACTGGTATTAGCTGTTCGGGTAACGGCTAAGATTAGGTACATATGTACTGAAAACGCTAAACATTTTATAATATATTCATATTTTTTGCAAAGAATTCTCCAGCAAACAAGAGCTCAAAACCCTTCATGATAATAAATCAGGTAAATTAATTTATCACTGGCGTGGCTGCAACCGCAGGGCTGATACTCGAGCAATAACGTGCAATGTGTCAGTCGCGCCTATAATGAATTTACAGGTCACCGCCCCGTGTCACGTCGAGCCATCAAGCCGTTAAGGAATTATTCCCTGGAACGTAGTTGATTTTCATCACCCTCATAATTAGTCGAGGAAATTCCCCACTGGCGCAACCAAGCAGTTAACTTAGGTTCACGTAATTGCGTAATCTTGAACTGGATTCGTATACTTTGACACGACATTTTATTTCCTCTCGAGATACCTTTTCGTATAAATACGATCGTAATGTTGATGTCGCAGTCACTGTGGATCTCTTTTTCCATTTGGTTATCTGTTAAATCGGAGTTTATAGCTTTGACGGCGCGTAAACAAAAGCATATCTATTCCTATCTAAAAAGGCCGGAGCAGTGAAACGTGGAAAACCGTCATTTACATGCACCAACGCACGTACTTAACTATGAATGAATACCTCGTATTCGTAGGGTAATAAGACATTTAAAAAAATCTGTGTCCAACTTCAATAAAAGTCGCCGATGCCACATGGTGGTTTATTGGGCACTTTTTCATCCTCCCTCCCTGTAAACCCCTGTTGCGTAAACTTATCGAAATCGTTAAAGCCGTTTTCGAGAACGCTCCTAACATTTACAATCAAATTTGCAGACGTTGCTCGTTGAACGAGCGAGCGAAGCGACCGAAGTTCTTAGTTTCAAGATGTCCTGCTGACTGGTATAGTTCCCCTCTACGTGTCTTTTTTTTTCAACTGATTCTCGTGAAATTTTCGGGGCCGGTTCAATAATTAAGTATACTTTTTTTTTTTTTGTAGACGCATTTCTCTTAATTAAAAAGAAAATGAGCCACTAGTTAATAGTATAGGAGTATAGTGAAAATGCCCTTACATCCAATATTTCACAGCTGTCATCCCAGTACAATCTATATCATCATATGTCATCCTATGTCATCAATCATCATTGACGTTTATAGTACCGCGACCACGCCTGTCAAATATCGGCAGTTAAAAAAATCTAATTATAAGTCTACGATTCTTCAAAGTATACTCTGCGTCGCGTCGCTTAGTTAGATTATAAACAAACTCGTAGGAGTTGTAGTGTACATACATGCGATCACGACTTCTCCGATCTGTGTTTTCGCGAAACAAGCCGGTTAAGAATGTGGCTGCAAACAGATGGAGTCAATTCAAAGTTTGGATTGAGACGAGTCTGTGTGTTGGGATTCCGAAACGATGGGATTAATCTCCGGGAGGCTTGACTACATTCCAAGGTTTGGTTATCAAATTATCTCCGCGTCTGCCTGAGGCGTTAAGGATTAGTTGGTAATCGTCTAAATAATTGAATAGGTCAGTTAAAATTGTTGTATAATATGATGACTAAGCTTATTAGCTAGCCTCGTCCTACATACAGGCATCGTAGTTATAATATTTGAAAGTCACCTGCATATTTTAATATTTTTTAATTGTTTCTCACAAAATGTAATAAGTAATATTTTATTATATAGTACCTACACATATACAATTTCATTACTATCTTTACAGGTAGGTACTTGATTTATGTTTTACTATAAAACTAAATTAAAACAAGCTTGTTTTAAAGAAAGAATGATACTTTATTCACAAACAGTGTCCTGTGCTGTGAAGTATTAGATTACTTAAATATGACCCGCAACCTTATTTACGATCTACAAGTATCTACAATGTATACTTACCTATGTTTCACAAAATAAATTACTTACGTACTATGTATCGGTGGTTTTCGTCACGAAAAACCTCTCCGATCGCGCCTGTGTTACAGAATTGCAAAGTTTGTGGGTTAATCCGTTCATAACAAAATCTAGGTAAAATTTTAAATGAGACAATACCCTCGGGGATACTTGAGTAAGTTTTGAACAAATAGAAAACTAGAGTACGGGCAACGTATCATAAATATTTGCGGACAATTTTACACAAATCGAGCTAGTTCCTAACCAAGCAAAGCTTGTTCTTACTATGAGTACTAGACGACGATAAACATACTTATATAGATAAATAAATACTTAAATACAACACAGCCATGACTCAGGAACAAGTATTCATGCTCATCACACAAATAAATGGCCTTACCGGGATTCGAACCCGGGACATCTAGCTTCGTAGGCAGGGTCACTACCAACTAGGCTAAACCGGTCATCATATGCGTACATACTTATTATTGTATTATATTTGCCTACTTACCTATAAGTATATAATTTTTTCACGCCAATGTTCGGAAATGTGACAAAAGATCGAGAATGATGGCCGCCCCAACTTCGCATCGTCTCACCTTCGGCTCGGACCTCGAACCCACTCGTCAATCGACATTGCCTACAACTCTACAACAATGTATAATAGCCAAGAAAACTTCGACCTTTTAATAAAATATTAGGGGAACCATTACATACATTAGATACACAAATCCAACTTACTTGCTTTTTTAACTTTTGTATCCTATAAACATATAAGTAAAAAATAAAAAAACAAACGTATGGTTGGTTTTAGTTTTGGTTTCCAGACTTCTTACATTATTTAAATACTAGTTGTTGCCCTTGACTTTGTCTACGTGGAACTCGTTTATATCGTGCAGCCTCCATAAGTTACGCGCCCATATCACCTCCTTAGGGGATGATTTCCGGGATAAAAAGTATCATATGTCCCCCTTTTCTTGGCAAATAACAAAAAAAATGTGAGTTCGAGCCTCGTTTGCGCCTTGTAGAGCCAATAAAATTGTCTGTTACAAAAATGCAAAAAGAACAACAAAAATTGTGTATCATATATGATAAAATGTCAAGAAAAGGGTTAAATTAAAACTATCTCCGTACCAAATTTCATCTCAATCGGTTGAGCGGTTTATGCGTGAAAAGGTAACAGACAGACAGAGTTACTTTCGTATTTTTAATATTAGTATGGAAGTATGGATTTAAAATTATACTTATACAGACACACGTTTTACCCTTTATTAAAAAAAAATACATCATGCTGGTCACCATTTTTTCCTGAAAAAGCCTTTTCCTAACAAATCTTTATACTTAACTATAAATTAAGGTTGAAGATGCCACCTATATCCATTGGGGCAGTGTCGAGCACTCCCATTTACCTCATCTGAAACTCATTAGGTAAGTAGTTGCTGCATGTACTCCAAGTGTCTTACTACATATTGTATTTAATCTAGACACCTACACAACTACTCGTACTACTAGTTATAATTGTTTAGAACAAAAGGTGGAGTTTTGAGTATGCAATCTGAATAATAAAGTTGGCTTGAAACAGGTAACCATAAATTATGTCTAAATGTCGGTCCAAGTAGAAATTAACCACAATTTATGCTGTGTGCTGCTAATTTTATGTTTTTATACTCCTGGGGACCATTTCACGTATTACATACAAGCGGAAGCTTCTTTTTAAATAATATTAGAAATAGGCTCCCGATTAATACAAGTTAAAAGTGAAGTGGGTCCCTGGTCCGCTTTACTAATTTAATTCAAAACCAATTTATACTATTTCTGAACTATGCGCGTTATAGTCGTTTAGTTATATTACATATATTATTTAAGTAATGGGAATAGGTAGTGGTACCTACCCATGGATGAAATCGGATTTAGCGTAGGTACCCCGGCTAGGTTAGCGCAGATAAAATGAGTGTTCCGTTGGACCAATTTTCGTACAGAACACAAAAAAAACTGTACAATCTTTTGTTCGTGGTTTAGTGTGTGGGTGGTTTTCGTTAAACCCTGACCCCAATTTTATAGAGCAGCCAGAGAGTTAGCATGTGGCGTGAATATATTTTATGCATGTGTCGAATCGAGGCTTTAGGAGCGAGGCATACCAGCACATGCTCAATTGCTCACCCATTGGGCGTTCAAGTTGAAATAGAATTCTAAATCGATTTTTCTTTAGAAAACCTTTCCATCTAGAAGATTAGTAAAAAATACTTCAGCGATTATTACACATTCTAATAAACGATTTATGATTGTGAGCGATATGGACAGTTTGCACAATGTAATTTGTCAGCAGATATTTTTTTTTTCAGGCCTCTCGCTTGACTACGTCATCAAAGACTACAATATACATACTGAGATAGACAGGCAACTCAGCCAAATTGAGAAGGCATTTTGTGCTTGCGTACAAGCGCCATCTGCTCTTTGGCCCACAAAACTTTTCAACCGATGAAAAAAAGAAGGAACCTCTCAATTCGGTCGTATTTTTTTAATCAGTATTTTCATTTGCTGTTGTGAAATGAAACATAAAAGTGAGGAATTCACAGATTTATTTAAGTTATTAATAATACATTAGTAACTTCATGCATAGGAAGGAGCATATCACTACAAAGTATAAAACAAAGTCGCTTCCCGCTGTCTGTCCCTATGTATGCTTAGATCTTTAAAACTATGCAACGGATTTTGATGCGGATTTAATAGATAGAGTGATTCAAGAGGAAGGTTTATATGTATAACATAGTACCCGTGCGAAGCTGGGGCGGGTCGCTAGTTATTAATATAAAGCTAGAAACATTAAAACGACACGCTCATCCTGTGCCTAGCAGAATTGACGTCACCGTGCAGGTCGTTAGTATGATTATTGAAAGTTATTCGCATTGTTTGGCCGCTGTTTATGATAAATAATCAGTGTTTTTTGGTAATTATTAAGTGAAAAAAGACTCGCCACAATGACTGAAGGCGGTTTTGTCAAGGCACAGTCGGATAATTTGCCTAAAATTGATGTGTTCATGATGACTAAATTTAATACATACTTCGCAAATATATGTGACTTTACGTCCGCTGAACTAAGAGGAGTAAAAGCTGCAAGGTAAATAAGTTACAGATATTCAATAAATTTTCATATTCCTTGTTTTTATACTCGTGAGATTGGTCAATTAAATAATTATAACCTATTTTGGCGATTCAAATAGCTAGACTTTTAAACTACTTCAAATAGGTGTCTTTGTTAAATAAGTGGAATAAAAAACTAGTAGATATTTATCCATACTATATACTATTTTACTATACTATAACTTTATATATTATATATACTACCTTCTGCCCGCGACTCCGTCCGCGTGGAACTCATTTATATCGTAGCTCCATACAAACTTTCACCCCCACTTCATCCCTTTGGAGGGAGCTACGATATAAACGAGTTCCACGCGGACGGAGTCGCGGGCAGAAGCTAGTTATATTATATATTATATATACTTACTTAATAATAAATTATAAGTGCGAAAGTGTGTCTGTCTGTCTGTTTGTTACCTCTTCACGCTTAAACTGCTGAACCGATTTGGATGAAATTTGGTATAGAGATAGTATAAACGAGTTCCACGCGGACGGAGTCGCGGGCAGAAGCTAGTATTATATAATCAAAGATATGTAGGTACCTATTAGGAATGTTAAATCGCCGCCTGCGGTATTTCCGGACCGATACGACCTTCAAACCTTCAAGAAAAGAGCGTACTCCCATCTTAAAGGCCGGCAACGCACTCACAACACCTCTGGTATTGCAAGTGTCCGTGGGCGGCGGTAATCGCTTACCATCAGGTGATCCTAAAAAAAAAAAAAAAAAAAATGTTGAGAACATCTTTATGAACTTTAACAAACTAGGTTGTTTTCGTCAAGGCTTATAAATAAAACAAATTTGTGTAGGTCACTCAGTAAAAAGGATTAAATTCTTTTAACTTTCTTCGATCAACAGTGCAAACAAAGAAACTTAGCTAAAACGTTTCTTGATCAAAATCAACACTCGTAGTCAGCTGTTGATCAACAAAAATCATAATATTTGTAACATTAATAACTAAAAAAATTGGAAATCAGAATAGTTTTATGAATAAGTATATAATACAATTTTGAGGTTAGGTTATTGTTTACCTATATTGTTTGCGAGTCGTAATAAAAAAGATTTTAGGTACATACATATTTAATACTCACGTCGAAATGATCTTCACAACAATATAAACTACTCAAGCACGATACATTATCTCTCCTCATCGCCTTACACCACTTTATCCTTATATTTGCACCTTTGGGCATATGAAAATATTTGCAGTTTTAATGTGATTTTCACACATAGGGACAATACAATATTTATAATAAGCTTTTGTGTGCTCTTCCATTACAATAAGTTGATCTTATAAGCTTTAATCACTCACATTTATTAAAAGTGTGAATCAAACACTTTGTTGTTAATTTGTTTAAGAACCGCCGTGCACTAAGCTGCACGGTGACGTCACAAATGAGCGCACCAAAATGGTGGCGTTTTGATCGTCCGAAAATGATAGTAATTTTTTTTTTTTTTTTTAGCTTATTTAATAATATTGTGAAAGTGTTATATTTTTTTCCGGTTATATAATTACTTATAGAATAGATAAAAAAAATAAAAAAATGTCATGAATATTCCCTATTGTACAAGTTTACCCTGTAGCCATTTAATAACATTGATAATTCCATTAAATTTAATATTGATATCACTCGAGCGATCCTTCCTGGAAGTGCCATGCGACCGTGCCTTGCCAATGATCAAACCACTCTGATCAGAGTGATTTGAACATTGGCAAATTTGGTAAGTGTTGGGTGCTCGACGTCCGGCAAAACCAAGGTCACTCGGTACTACATTTTCCTAGACCTTTCTCAACAGTCCGCCGCGCTCGGTCGTCTAGCGGTGTCTATAGCCCTCCCAGGTCATCTAGTAAATCTAGTAATAGATAAATGCAAAAATGACAAACAAGCAACGTTGAATATTAAAAATTGAATTGGATTTATTGATGCAAATTATGTCAACATATTTCACGCAAAGCGACCTATACTTATGTCAAGCAGACACAATGTTGTGTTACCATTATACAATATACTGTTCTCCTCATATTCATTTACTAAGCACGTATCAATCACCGTACATCAAATAAAATATTTGAATGTATATACCTGGGGCCCTACCGAGTAGGTGGCAGCACCGTTTTCAATCAAAATCTGGATTTGCAATAAGTTCTAAGTTTCCATAGGATATGCACGACATTGATACGGAGGTGACAGTGACAGCTGTCATACGGATTAAGGTTCGCCGTGATACGTATAGGCTTATGTAAAATCAATATTAGTGAGCGTAGGCCTCAAGTCAGTATACATGTCTATTAGCCAGTTAGAACTTTTCAGCAAATACGCTTTACTGTCAGTCACTCTGGCACTCTATTTGACATGTGATATACCTATTTAAAGAAAAAGAAAATTTACAAACAATTCTGAAGACTAGAGATGAACTCATAGGTGGAAATTGACTTTAATATACTTATATAACTGGATGGCTTCCTGTGCTACTGCATACGCCCGCTGAGCCTTTGAGAATTACCAATTACATCAATACTGAGCAGATCCATTAGGACTAATTAGCAAGTCTTTTGTTCTCACTTGCATAATCTAAACTAAACACCTGTTAAAGATGAAGGCCGATATCCCACTCAGCTAAATCTGCTTTCATCACGGCGTGGGCAGTTGATTCATTGACATTTGCATGGCAGCAGACTTCACTTTGAGTACTATGTAAATCTCTAATTAATTCATGACTTTTGTTACCTGCCGCAGTTACTCGCAGTACCTAATACCTACTTGAATAAAATCACGATTACTTACCTAACCTATATTCTTACAGATTAGTGATTAATTAGGCTCTGATTGCATCTATTAGCATCGAAATTAGGTCCTGTAGAAAAGATTAACACGATTTAATAAGTTCGATACAAATCATAACTTTTTAATCGTGAAAATTTTTCTACAAATTAACGGATAGAAATCATGTCACCATAAAATTGTGAAGAATCGTTAGTTTATAACTTACGCGTTTATAAACTGACCGAGAAAGATTTTGCAGCATTTTCATTTGATTGGCAACGGTAGCGTATGGCTTAGATCTAACGCTGCGGTTCCCCTCAAGTTCCTGTCGCCGAAATCCCCAATTTGGCGGAGTCTGGGTCTTAAGTCCACATAATAAGGTTCACCTTGGGCGTGCGTAAACCTATGACATTTTGGCTCATCGCACGGTGGGCAGTTATGCGGCAGTAGAATTAATTACACATCGTACGTTGGGTGATTAAGACGCGGCAAGCTGTTAGCCGGGTAATCCTCCTTGATACCATTTGATTCAGCCCGCAACTTGAGGAAGTTAATGTTCCAATATTGCCGTGCATCCGTACATCTCATATCAATGGGGGTAAGATCCACAAGCTTAGAACACGTTCAGGCGGATGTCAGACGGCTTCGAGTGAGTGCATCCTAACAGATCAATAAATGCTAATAATAGATGACAAACGTCGAATCATATCACTGATTAAATAACCGTTGTAGCTATTACCCAATCTCAAATGTAAGCTACAGATTAGAGTGAATTAGAAATTCAATTAATGTAACGCGTGTGATTATAAATTCAATTTTGCTAAGTATCGCCATATCTGAGAATAGATTTGCGTCAGTGATCCTTGTCTATTGTAGGTACACTGAACAGCCCATCAAATTTGAGACATGAATCAATTTAGCTCTCAATGTAGTTGCCTACGTGATATAGGTTTGAGCTGTAATGTAATTAATTTGCAGTATGTATATTTATATGCGCTGTCTCAGAAAAAAACTTGATTTAGGTACGTTTTTACCCTAGGGACCCTTATAAATAGTTATGCCATGTCCGTCCGTCTTCGGCTTAGCTCATTAACGCTTAAAACTAGAAAACTGTAATTCTGTAACATGGGTATATAAATCAATCACACCGACAAAACAGTAGAATAACATCTTGAAAAAAATTTTATAGGGTATCTCTCCTACTAAAGTGGGGATGTATTTTTTTTTCTCGTTAATACTCGTAGTGTGGGTTGGATAGCTTGTTCAAAAATATTATGGGTTTCTTAAAACCATTTTTCAACTAAACCTTATTATGGGACTAGACCGGTTTCCTCACGATGTTTTCGATCACTACTTTAAAAGCGTCAATAAAAACATGAATAGCAGCATAGTCCAGTGCTCCGAAGCCACAAACCGTCTGAAGTGGCGCGTCATAGCTAAAGTGCACACGCCGCCGATGCTGCAGTTTGATGACGTCACGTGGGGATACGTGCCTGTTATAGATCGGGCATTTCTTTATTTTGCTTGGACTACTTCAAATTTTCGTAACCCTTTCTGTGAAGTGGTAGTCCATGCGATTCATGTTTTCAAATACTGTGCTCTTGATAATCAGACTTACGAATACTTGCTTAGACTATGCTAGCTGCAAAAAGTTATTCATAACGATACTGCTGAACGATACTAGTATAATCTGACGTGTACGAAATGTTTTGTTAATCGGGATGTACACTAATAAAATCAAGGTAATTAAAATAAAGCTGTTCAAGAAAGAAGAGAAGAGAAGTAGTTCAAAAGATTTACTTGAGTTTCGGAATCTCAAGTTCCAAAACATTGCTATCATTAGTAAAATTGGAAAACAAGGAAAGTTTGCCTTGAAACAATAACAAATTAACCTGCAGAAGTTGAAAACAAACAAACGAGAAATACGTTCTAAAGGTTCCGCGGAGCAGCGGACGAAGCCAACTTTTAACTGGACAGCCAGCCACAGGGCAGCCCGGCACAGATTGACAACATCGATGTATTAAACCCGGAAACTCCGCAGTATATATTTCTTAAGTGTTCATGCTGGCCGGCTATCATTACCTCACATGGAAAATCATCCTTAGTCTTGAGGACGGGTTGCACCAATTTAAGATTACAATAGAATAGATATCGATGAACGTTAAAGACAGCGCCAGCAGCTGTCATTCCGTAGAAACTTGTCAAACTTTCTATTACATTTAGATTTTAACGAACACCCCTTACGATTACAGACGGTTTGGTGCACCCCACCCTTAAATACCCTCAAATAGTGAAGTTGAACCTCGGTACCGGACACATTATTAAACATATGCATAATTGACTTGTCATCAAGTCCAATAACCAATTGTAACACACTGCTTTCTGTCTAACGACAAATTTATTCTGTTAAATATATTCATGAGTATTACGACGTAAGCTCAGATGATCAAGCTGTTCTGAGCTCCGTTGTGCCTTTTCTATTGTTCAATAAGAAGCAGGAATTCCTTCGCTTTCACCGACCGGGCGAGTTATGAAGCCTCAAGATAAACGCAGCCGACAAGGCACTCCTTGCGCTCGTTAAGACTTCAATATATATATACCTACAGCTAAGAATAATACTGCTAACGCTTCCTACATCGGTTAGAGGTTAGCTGTCAGTTTCGTACATCGCATTTATCTTATGGCTGTCTAGCAGACCGCAGCTTGCTCCCAGATAATGTATGATTTAAGTCTTTCACCTACAAACACACTCCGTCTTTTCAAGTCTACATTCTCTCATATTAAAGACGACAAGAAACTTATTGAGTTTGCTTCGCATTCGTACAAGTTTAGTCTCAATCAAAACTCAATCTGCACTAACGGCTTGTCGAGACTAAGTTTATAATTATAAGATAGTACTAGGACAGCAAGCGCAGGATACAGTTACGACCACAATTTTAATGTGTTGCAAGTTTAATTCAGAGCAAGGGTCCGCGCAGACTCGCATATCGAGGCATCGTAATTGCAGGCCTAAGTTTCCTCAATACTACTAGTTTCACCAAGTCTTACCGTTAGGCTGCCAGCTTACAACGGGCTGCCCCGAGCCAGCTACCCAGTTACCTACGCAGCTTAATAACTTCGCACTTATATCAGATTAACCGCCGTTATCAAATAAACTCGCTACATTTTATGGCTATGCGCAACGAGTGAAATTGTTAGCTCTAATTTTGTGACGAATGAAAAGCGTATTTCGCGCACTGTTATCAAATTTCTAGCTTGAAATTGAGTTTCGCCGCTGAAGCTTTACTTTATTCAAACGTTAAAATGAAGTAGAGATATCTACATTTGAATTATAAATAAAAAATAAAAATTAAAAAATATTAGGGGACAATCTTACACAAATCGACCTAGTCCCACAGTAAGCTCATTAAGGCTTGTGTTATGGGTACTAGACGACGATATATATAATATATATAAATACTTAAATACATAGAAAACTTCCATGACTCAGAAACAAATATTCATGCTCATCACACAAATATTTGCCCTTACCGGGATTCGATCCCAGGACCTTCAGCTTCGTAGGCAGCGTCACACTACCCTCTAGGCTAACCGGTCGACATTATAATATCACAAGCAGACATCGCCGTAAAGGTCACATTACATCATACAATGACGCTTTGTGACTCAACTAAATATTTATGTAGCTCCTTCCGCATGCATACAATACGATGAGGTCAATAAGCTTCCTAAAACTGGCAGTGTAAATAAAATGCATTTTTTTGAAAGTAAGTAGTACCTACGGCAACACTATTTTATCCACGATAGAATCGGTACGCTGCTTGGAGTTGTAAAAGGATTTAAGTTTTTCTTTCAAGCGCACAGCTGCAAACAGGCAGGACTGGCTTCACCGTGTCGAGCCTTTCGTCAGAAGTTGGCGTTCTTTTTTTATTTATATTTACCGGCTCACGACCGAGGCACGAATAAATATGAAAATCTGACGTTCAACGTTTGGCCGGTTGCAATATCTTAGTGATGAAGAAGTCATGTGTTTCATTTATATGTATCTATTCTAACTTAATTGACGAGCGAGCAAAGCGAACGAAGTTCTTCGTATCACCTTTGGCAAAAAATCGTTCGTATCTCCAGATGGCCGGCTGTCCGGCTGTTTTCCTCTACAGGGCACAATTTTCAACCGATTTTGCTGAAATTCTGTGAGTGGGTTTGTTTATTAAAATTAACCATTTTTTACAAAAAAGACACACTTGCAAGTTCTGGGTTTTTATTAAAATTTACGTATTACATCTTTCCTAATTTTTAAATTCCTAATAAATACCTTTGAACTTTTTTCCATAAGAACCTATCGTACTAAACACGAACATAGAACAAGTATCAATTTAAGCATTTATATATTTTATGGCAAGCCTACCTGCACGGTCACAACGGCTCAAACTGGATTTATTCCTCAATTTATCACGTGTCTGGTTAAAACATGTCGTGTCATCGCGCGCAAATCAGAATTAAGCCCAATGTCATATGATGTGAACGAACAGCTTAATGATGGGGCATTAAACCTCTTGTCGTATGTCGGTTGAGCCATGGTCCTATTAAGTTCGTTCTAAACTTGGCATGCATCAGCTGAGAGATTTGGAGCATTACAATCTGGGTCAGTTGCTTAGTAAGGCGCTGCATTTGTGAGACAATAGTAACTTGTACAATTACTAACGCAGCTCGCAGAAGGTAATGAGATGTAAACATTAATGTTTATTTCAACTGGATGCCTTGACTATTAATTCCATGATAAGCAGTTATCTGTCAGGCTAATGAGATGATTAATCCTTATTATTACTTAACCCACAAGTAAAAGTTTAACTAACTTATACGGTTAACAATTCATTGATGTTCGGAAACAGGCCAGCACCCTATTCATTCCCAGTTAGCCTGCCAATAATACTCGCAAGTAGATAAATACCTTAATAGTGTAATAGGCACCGTTAGTTACTAAATACTTTAGTATCGATTGTTTTTTATCGAACAAGACAATGTGGTCTTTGTATCTATAGAGTCAATTGAGCGTCAAAGAGCCTTGAAGGCAAATGTAATGAGTGAAAGGCGACTCGATCATATGCACTGCCAGCTATGTGATTCACAAGCCTCGACTTACCCCACCACTCAGCCCCAGTACATTTTGACTCTGAGGTCCGTAACAACTACGCGTGATGGAAGACCAGAATGACACTGGATTGCCTCAGGCTAGTGGTCTGTTAGTTTTGCAGCTGTCTGTTTTGTCACTGATGCCTTTAATATGCTATTACATGATCAATCTCCGGTTAGGCAGCCCTATCCACAAAGTGATACCAGGCCAAAATATCTGTAAGTACATATAAAATCAGAACTGTCTCAAAAATGTCTTGCTATGGTACGTGCCAAAAATAAGACTAAGGTTACTTCTCGAAGATAACAATAACAACTAATGTCCAAATGGGAATTGCGTCACAATGTATGTTTTTACTGGAACGAAGCCAACCATAACCTTCATCTAAAATATTTGTAATTCAAAATAAAACGTATTTGTCCTCAAATGGGCAGATAGAACCAGACACGAAGAATATATCTGATCTCATTGTAGGAGTGTCCATTACAATCATCAAAATGCTCCTTTGACAATTCAACACCCACTTTGAGAGAACTAGCCAAAATGGAATTCGATTTAACGCAGTAGGCACGGAACATTGACTCCACTAACTGCACCGATTCCACTAACCAGGAGAGCGATTCGGACAGAACTTGCCCAAAACTTAACCGTTAAATGGTTTTACTAGGACAATATTATTTTGCTATTCCGCTAAAGAACGAGTAGCTCTGCATTAGCGATGCACATTGCAGCTATTTGCGTATTTTACAAGCGGTTAATACCCCCCCGCACGTACGAACATGCCAATAATGAAAAACCTCGACACATGCTTCGCCTCTCTACGAAGCATCAGCATTAGACACTGGCACGAAATGTTGCTTGCGCCACATCGACTGGGCACATTAATATTGTTCTAGGAACGTTTCATGGAATTCCGCATAGGTACTGTTTGACGACTACGAGTTCACAACCGCTTGCCTTGACCATCCTTGAAGTAAAATGCCTTGGAAGTCACGTATAAAACGAGAGGGTAGCGTGACTGGAGGCCGCAACCGTATAGCATAGCGCGAATCGCATAGCTATAACTACGCCATTCGAAAGCGAATGACATGACCAGTGCTATTTGTCATTTAGTATTCATTACGACTTTTATTATGACGAGGATACCAACCAGTCTACATTTTCCTATAAAATAAATAGGTAGGTAATATTGAGTTTTAAAGCTAAGCTATAAACCCAAGTAGGTTTGTTATGGGCATGTTATAATCTATGATATTCCATGAAGAATTTTCTGTGTTATTATCTTTTCAAAGATAAACGATAAAACAAAAAATAAAGACATATATTTTCAAAAATACACTGCCGCCGAGACGCTACAATCATAGCGACCGACAAAACTTTCGATTAAAATACACCGCACTAAATTACGAAACACACGGATACAGCCGAAAACACCCCTCGGATGCGTCGGAGGTTGATACCATAATGAGAACCTCCTTCACTTTTTCTTTCAAACAAATATAAACAACAAAATTAATTCCGAACCATCCCTAAATTTTTCCAAAATCTAACACGCGAACCGAAGATTTATCCTACCAGAATTTGCCACAGTGGACTGTAACTCAATCTCCGGGTAGTACCGTATCCGTGGATCCTTCGCTGAAGGTTGCACGAGGGTACTCCACACAATTGAGCTCAGACACCGTGTCGACGGGACATCGAAACTTGACCTATACGCCGATACGTCGACAGTTATACGAGTGCTCGTCCGTGACTCGACATGGGAATAGAATGCACTTGTTCATGGAAATACTACCTGCAATATAATACCAGTGATTTGAATACTTCGACATTATATTTGTTTCACGGATTATAAACTAGTTAACCTAGTTAGCAAACAGCGTAACTTTGATTAAGTGTCTGCATTTATCTCTGTAGCTAACAACACAAAAAATCCTCAAATCAATAAAAAGTTGGCAACGAGCTTGTGATTCTTCTCGAGTCGCAAACCTGCATAGGCTACGATGTCTACTTACCATCGGACAGGCCGTATGCTACCGCACCTCGTATTGAAACAAAAGTCTGCAGTGGACTTAGTAGTTTTTTTTTCACACCTGTTAGCAATGTGTCCGCATACCTATACAGAAAAATAAACAGCGCGGACCACTAGAACTTGTCTGATTTGTGTAATTTTGCCCCCACAAATCAAATCAAATCAATCAAATCAATTATTTATTCTGCAAATAGGCCACAAGGGCACTTTTACATGTCAAACGGTAATTTACAATAAAATAGTAATCTTACACAATAATAATTTAAAATTATATATAAAAGGTTTACAAACTAAATGTCACTAAGTTAATGTAAACAAAACAAAATTGCAAAATATGACCATTACATTCGATATAAGATCTGTATCAGCATTAACAGAAGTTAATGCTATTATTCAGTATTCCAGAGATGTATAAGGTCTCTGAGCGTCCAAATACAATTAATAATTATTCTGAGAGATGTATACAGTCTCTAGGCGTCAAAACAAAAAAGGAACATTAATGTTATATGTTTATGTTGTATTGTGTTTATGTTATATTGTCAGAGATGTACAGGGTCAATAACAATAAAACGTGTCAAGATCAGAATGATGTCTCTCGTCAATACGATAATAATAATAATAACACTAGTATTTAAGTAGTTAATTAGGTACTATGCCCTTGCAAGCATGAACAGTCCGGACTCCACAAACAGCACCCGATCACGAGTATGACGCATATCTCAGCCATCGCCTCCCTCAACCATATGTTAGGGAAGGTGGCGACCCGATCAACGACGCCACCGTAAGCAAAGCCCTTTAAGCGAGCATGACATATTCAAGCCACCGGACATTGATAATAGCAAAGATTAAGCGACTTGTTCGGCGAGAAACAGCATTACGTGCTCTCTTCTTACATAAAACGGTACAGTTATATCAGGTAGGTACTTATAATGATTACATGTATTTAGGTATATTCCTAATAGAATCAGACTACTACTGGCTTAAAGGCATTTTTGTCGTTTAAGAAATCGTTGACAGTATAATACGCCTTGCTTAGCAAATTACTCTTAACATGAGACTTAAATTTACTGTACGGTAAATTAACAATTTCAGTGGGTATTTTATTGTAAAAACGTATGCAGTTCCCCACGAACGGCGTGCTAACCTTGCGGAGACGACTGGCCTTCACTGCGATCTTGTTTTTACTTCTGGTGTTGTAGTCGTGGATATCACTGTTGAGTTTGAACTCATGAAGGTTTTTCCGCACATACATGATATTCTCAAGAATGTATTGGCATGCTACAGTAAGAATGTTTGCCTCCTTAAATTTGTCCCTGAGAGAATCTCGAGCTTTTAGTTCGTATATGGAGCGTACAGCTCGTTTCTGTAGCACGAATATGGTCTGGATATCAGCCGCCTTCCCCCACAACAGGATTCCGTAGAACATAACACTGTGGAAGTAACTGTAGTACACCAGCCTGGCCGTCTCAACGTTCGTTAACTGTCTTATGCGTCTTACTGCATAGGCTGCCGAACTAAGTTTTCCGGCTAGGGCGGCGATCTGCGCATGCCATTGTAGTTTTGAGTCCAAGGTGATACCTAAAAACACTGTTATATCTTAAAATTCCAGTTCCTCGCCCTTTAATTTGATCTTGGTATTGTTTACCTGCTTGACATTAGGTAAAGTGAATCTGATACACTTTGTTTTCTTGGAATTTAGCAGTAAGTTATTTGCTGTAAACCATTTCACAACAGTGTTGAGCGCATCATTAATACCATCGAAGCTTTTCTCTTTCCTGTCTACCTTAAAGATAAGCGACGTGTCGTCTGCGAATAACACTATATCATGTTTATCTTGCAACACATTTGGTAGGTCATTGATGTAAATCAGAAACAGAAACGGACCCAGAATCGAGCCTTGAGGAACACCAAGAGCAACAGTTGTCCCTGCTGATTGGGTCCCATTGATGACTACTCGTTGTGTTCTCTCCGAGAGATACGATGAAACAAGATCAAGAGCACCGTTTTTAATCCCATAATGTCTCAACTTTCTGATTAAATTCTCGTGATCAACGCAATCAAATGCCTTTGATAAATCACAGAACACTCCAATAGCATCTTGAGCCTCTTCCCAGGCATCAAAAATATGTTTAATTAGAACCACACCGGCATCAGTGGTAGAGCGGCCCCTAGTGAATCCGAACTGATTGGTATTGAGCAGTTTATTGCGACTAAAGTGGGACATAAGCTGATGAAGAATAAGCTTCTCAAAAACTTTGCTTAATGCCGGTAGTATTGATATTGGCCTGAAGTTGGTAGGGTCAGTCTTCGTTCCTGATTTAAACAACGGGATAATTTTGTTTCATTAAGTCAGGAAATACTCCAGTATCAATACATTTATTGAAAATATCAGCTAAGAAAGGTGCAATTGATTCTACAATGGAATGTAATACTTTGACTGAAAGGCCCCAAAGATCTTCAGTCTTCTTCAAGTTCAACAATTTAAACGCTTTTATAAGAACAGGTGGCGTCACGTGAGTAAATCTAAAGATTTCTGTACATTCCGTTACATTTGCTTTCAATAACGATTCAGCGATATCTGGTGATGAGTTTAAAGACTTCGTGGTCTCAACGGGTACGTTAGAAAAGAACCGCTCAAAATGATCCGCTACTTCATGGTCAGAACTTACTAAGGTATCATCAATTCGTAGGCTGTAGTGCGGATCTCTTATCTTGCGTTTCCCAGTTTCAGCGTTGATAACTTGCCATACAGTTTTAACCTTGTCATTGGAGTTCTGAATCTTTTTGGACAAGTAATCGGCTTTAGCGGCGACACACATTAACTTAAAAAATTTCGAGTAGTTCTTCCACATATTTATTTATAGGACCTATGTAATATTGCGCCGCAAATGAGTCAGAATAATGTTCCGGTTTAATTCTGTATTCAATTAAGCGACGATTATGGCACTGACGGTGGTTATTCAAGCAAAATTAGAAATTAATCTGAGTATAATAGTGAGCAGGTATTTCAATTGCATCGGATATCAAGTTAAGCACATTTGGCGGCCGACCGCAAGTGGCAAAGGTACGTTAAACGGATAGGTTCGAGTTGCCAACGGAATTTCGTGTTTGACGTACGTGAATATACTGTCATTTGATCGTATTGGAGTGGGCCAATATACGACCAAAAGACCGAGCATAGGAAAATAATTGTTTTAATGACATCAGGGACATGCAGACTATTGCAGACCAAATTTTGGATTTATTCTATTTTCCTATTCGAAATGCGTTGGAGATTTGTGGGTATTAAGACGAAATATAATTGTGTGCGTGCTATATGAGTATCTAAAATCTAGAACACGATATAAACACTAATACGCTTGCTCACACCATCCCTTCAGTAATTTAGTTATACATAGTTGCAAACCCGTTGATAGATAGAATTTGAATTAAACTAGTTGTATCGTCCCAGGATGCAGGCTCTAAGCCGAAGGCAAGACAACGTTGCGGAAGTCTTTGGTAGCTCTTCAGGTCGAACATGCAGATGTCGTTACCTACATAAAGGATGAGATTCCTATATATTCTACACATGCAAATGCTGGTCAACAAAGTTGTACATTATGGCTGGCATGTGAATGATGTATATTATATGTTATTTCAAAATACAGCATACAGTATACAGCATCCCCACAATATGAAGTGTAGGACTGCAGCAAATATTGACTGCACTCCACAACGGAACACTATGTACGTCAAAAGGCATAGTCAATTTTAATTGAAATATTGGACATTTTAATAAGCACTATAAACGGGCAAGTATGTTCACAATGAGATTGTTTCAGTAGGACGAAAATCGTTCTCTCAGTTATTTTGTCGAAAATTATTACTAGAGTCCACGAAAATTTCACTAGACCCTATGTGTTTATACCAGAAGGTGGTTCGCTTTCCATACAAAACGTTATTTGACATTCACAGGCTAACGGCGTGATTTTTTAAGAAACTTATGTGACTAACTTTCATAAATTGGCTTTCCATTGGTGCGAAATTCTCCCTTTCCTTGAATAAACTTGTATAAACTAGACTTATTTGAGAATAATGGTTTTCGCAAAGTATGACGTCACAAACTAATATCTCAAATTATTCTAGTTTATACAAGTTTATTCAAGGAAAGGGGGAATTTCGCGCAAATGGAAAGCTAATTTATGAAAGTTAACTACATAGGTAAGTCTCTTAAAAAATCACGCCGTTAGCCTGCGAATGTCAAATAACGTTTTGTATGGAAAGCGGACCACCTTAACTAGAAAACTTTTCAGAAAATGATTAATGTTACCGAGAAGTCATTAGTAGTTGATTAGAATCTCATTAGGTCTGATAGGGAACTTTGATGACTATGGAACTTATTGCGAATTGCGAGGGGTGGGTAACCAATACCCATGTTATTTGGACGAGAACCGGGGTATTCGACGTGGTATGAACTTTGGCGTGGCATGGAGTCGGGTACCACAGTTACATAAATAGTTCAAAAATAAAGGGGTTTCAATTAAATCTATTTGAAATAAAATAACGGAAATCGAATGCATTTCGCGGCAATAACATAACATAAGTGGGTCGAGCATTGCATCGGGTTGCGCCGACGGCAGTAGTGCGTGCGCGCATCCAACGTCTTCGATCGGTCGCTAAACCCAACACGCTCTATTTACGATATTTGCTTTTATAACGCGAACGCGCGGATGTGTGAATAATAATACGGAGTTCCAGGCGGGATTGAGTTCATCATTCAGCTTGTAACGCGAAATCACCTTTTTGGCAAGCAATTATAAGTCCAATAATTCGTCATGTGATGTAATCCTACCATTCGATCAACTCCATTATTAATTTATTTAATCAATCATCGTTATCTTGTGTTATCCAGCATTTCGTATGAATCTAATTGGTACTTAGCATCCGTTTTACTGGCAAGTTAAGCGGTAGTAAGAAACAGTCTAAAAAGCGGTCTCAATCAAATGATTGCTACATAAAATAGAGTTTCCTTTAAAACCACAAATATTCCGAATTTTCGTAACGTATCGTCCCTTAAATCATGTAAAATATCTACTTGTCTCGCCAGTCCAGAGAGTAAGCCGCGTAATCTTTAGTTTACATTCGATTTACCCATCGGCCTGACAAATTGGCATGTGGTTTCGTGGGTCGGGAGCGTAAATTTTTCGTGAAATTGATTTCGGATAGTAAAACTAGTAAACAACGATTTAACGTGCGAAAACAACGGGATTAGTGTAGATTAGATTCGATGAGTAAAAGTAAATGTTCCTAGATACAAACATATCTCTTTGGGGTAGGCGACAAAATAATGCCAAATGCGACCCTTAATAGGTATCTGTATAATCGCTGCGATCACATCCATATCCCCAATGATCTAGTATAAAAAAGGGAAGATCGGTTATGAGCGGTCCAAAAGTGGCACCCTAAAACTGAGTCAATAGCACCAACTTGCCTCAGTTTCGCGTCGGCAATGGAAACGTATGCTGTCAGATTTGGTGACAATTTTGAAACACGGAACTTCGTACAGGCAACTTATCTAGTTACCTCTTTTTTATATTAAGTCATTGCATATCCCCATATCTCCTTATCCGTACAGACTTGGCCATTTTTCAATACCTATTGCTAAGATTTGGTTTCCATATTCTTGTTTTGGCTGACCTATTTTAACACTAAATGAATGTATCTTCTTTAAAGTGTACCCATGCAACACTCGCCATTTCATGAGTTTGGCAGGGTCATCTTAATAGCACAAGCGAATTCTTCTTCTTTCCGTTTATCTAAGACAGTGAAAGATAATAGATTACGCGGTATGTTAACCCACCAGTTTCTTCTTCAAACATTTTTCATGCTCGCCTCTCACGGGTTCGCTGACAAAGCTTGTTGATAGTTTTTATTATGGGAAAACGAACGCGGATAGAAAAGTGACTATCACAGCAATTTATTGGAAGTTCCCACACCTTTTTTCTATTTGAGAACGGAACATGACGTTTCTCTTGAAATCGTGAAATACCTAAGCATATTGAAATAATCAAGTACATGATATAAAGTACATAAGCAACATACTAAAATTATAAAAACTAATAAAAATAAAAACAGTACGTCTAGTCGGACAAATTAAAACAAACGAGCTTTTCAAAAGTAACCGCTTTATGGACGCCACAGACAAATTAAAATCTTTTTCTATTTATTTTCAGGATGGGAGCTAAAAGGATTACACTGTTACAAATTCTTCAACATCAGACATTCCTGGGAAAAAGCGGCGGAGTTATGTCGGAGGTTAATACATTTTATTAAAACTTTTTATATAGTGGTTAATCATTTGTAGTTTAGAATAATTTCTTGAGATTTCCAACCATGGAAATGTAATTTTAACAGATATTATTATGTACTTATTAACTAACATTTGAAAACTTTATTTACACCGACAGATATGGCAGCGAACTCATGGTCGTCGACACTTACACAGAAAACAATATGACGGCGAGTATGGTCCCGTCTAGTCCCAGCAACAACCACTACTGGTTGGGACTTGCGACCGTTGACGACCTAAGGACGAATACCCTAGAATCTGCTGCTGGTACTCTGGTATCCCAGTACGCTGGATTCTGGGACCTACGACAGCCTAATCCTAAAGATGGAGAATGCGTTGACGTCCATGTAACAGCCGACAGTCAATCTTGGGAACTTACAACATGTGAAAGCCTCCTGCCTTTTATGTGCAGAGCTGATGCCTGCCCTTCTGGTAAGTTTACAAACAATTCAATAAATCTTCTTTGGACGTAATTAAAGCGGAACCAAACTTTAAGTAAACAATGAGATTCTCAAAACAATTGTATTGCGTTTCAGGAACCTTCCATTGTTCAAACGGAAAATGCATTAATGCAGCCTTCAAATGTGACAAGCAGGATGATTGCGGTGATGGTTCCGACGAAATGGACTGCGCCGCTGAATGTCATTTCTATATGGCCAGCAGCGGAGATGTTGTAGAGAGTCCTAACTATCCTCATAAATATTCTGCTTTCAGTGATTGCAAATGGACCCTAGAAGGGCCACAAGGCCAAAACATCGTCCTTCAGTTCCAAGATTTCGAAACTGAAAAATCTTTCGACACTGTTCAAATCTTAGTCGGTGGCAGGACGGAAGATAAATCTGTAAATCTAGCAACACTATCAGGAAAACAGGACATATCGAATAAAATATACGTTTCCGCTTCGAACTTTATGATCATTAAATTCAGCACAGACGGATCTGTGGAAAGGAAAGGTTTCCGTGCCTCTTGGAAGACCGAATCATCGAACTGCGGTGGTATTCTAAGGGCTACTCCTCAAGGTCAAGTGTTGACGTCGCCTGGTTATCCTAATGGTTACCCTGGAGGCCTTGAATGCATGTACATTATTGAAGCGCAAGCCGGAAGGATTGTTTCTTTGGAAATAGAAGATTTAGAACTAGGTATGAATAGAGATTACATTGTTGTCAAGGATGGCAACATTCCTTCTAGTCCTGTACTTGCCAGGTTAACCGGACCTGGTGAGGAAAATCAGAAAGTAGTTGTATCAACTACAAATCACCTCTACTTGTACTTCCGAACAAGCCTAGGTGACTCTAAAAAAGGCTTCAATATGAGATACTCTCAAGGCTGTAAAGCAACAATTATCGCAGCCAACGGTACACTTACTTCACCTGCTTACGGACTTAGCAACTATCCAAACAATCAAGAATGTTTGTTTAGGATAAAGAACCCGAATGGTGGACCGCTTTCACTGAAATTTGATGAGTTCAACATTCATCTAACCGATGTCGTTCAAGTTTTTGACGGAGCAAGCACGAGCGGTTTGAGGCTTCATTCAGACAATGGTTTTATTGTTAAACCGAGGATTACGTTAACTGCGTCCAGCGGAGAAATGTTAATACGATTTGTATCTGATGCTTTACATAATGGACCTGGATGGAAGGCGACATTCTCAGCAGGTACTTACATATGTTTACTTTGTATTTTTATAAAAATCAATTATAGCATTAGAATAACAGTATTATTATCAACGTTACACTTCTTTTATTTTCAGATTGCCCCGCACTAAATTCCGGCATTGGTGCTTTAGCATCAAACAGAGATACCGCCTTTGGAACAGTTGTGACCTTCTCGTGCCCTATCGGCCAAGAGTTTGCTACTGGAAAGTCTCGAATCACTACAAACTGCCTTGATGGAGGAAAATGGTCGACTACGTACATACCAAGTTGCCAAGGTAAACAATATTTGTACACATTTCTTGTTCTCAACAATGTTTCTAGTTTCTTTATTACATTAACCCTGGTTTTTGCGTTTTTACAGAGGTTTATTGCGGCCCGGTCCCACAAATTGATAATGGTTTCTCAATCGGTTCGACAAATGTTACCTATCGTGGTGTTGCAACTTACCAATGCTATGCCGGGTTTGCTTTTCCTACTGGACAGCCTATTGAAAGGATTTCTTGCTTATCTGATGGCCGATGGGAAAGGACACCGACTTGTCTCGGTAAATATATATTTTTATACCTTTTAATGAGTTCAGTAACTTTTAAAAGGCGAATTTTAACGCGTATTTTTCTTTTTTGTAGCGTCTCAATGCGTGGGCCTACCCGATGTTTCTCACGCAAATGTAACCATTCTCAATGGTGGTGGCCGCAGCTACGGTACTATTGTCCGTTACGAGTGCGAGCCAGGTTATGTTCGATCGGGTCAACCAGTGCTTCTTTGTATGAGCAACGGAACATGGTCCGGCGATGTACCCACGTGCTCAAAGGCTCTGTGCCCAAAGTTCCCTGAAATCAAAAACGGATTCATTGTTGACCAAGCAAGGGTTTACATGTACGGCGATGAAGCGCGTGTGCAATGTTTCAAAGGTAATTTCAATTAATATTTTAAAAAGAAGTTTAACAAAAATAATTTTATTGGACAGCAAACTTTTACTCCTACTACTTATACTTGCAGGATATAAACTCAATGGACCTAGTGTACTAAAATGTGGACCTAACCAAGAATTCGACGCGCCACCGACGTGTGATGATATCAACGAATGTCTGATCAGCCAATGCGACGCGGCTTCCACGGATTGTAAGAACACTCAAGGCGGATTCTTTTGCCCATGCCGCCCAGGATTTGCTCCAAGCTTGGACTGTAGACCTGTTGGGGACTTAGGACTGATCAATGGAGCTGTACCCGACGAATCTGTTACGACTTCTGCGCCGGAACTTGGCTATCATAAAGGGGTAAGTTCAACCGGGTAAAATGCGGCATAGCATCGACTATGAATAGCTTAAGTTTTTCTTCTTATCAGCTTTGTTTAAGCGAGGTAGCAGAACAATATACGAATCATAGTGGGTAAGACACTGTTAGCTGATTCTGCAATAAAATAAAATAAACATCATATTTAAATTGATTATGAAACATCATCATTTGAAATTATCACCATTCATGGCTAATTTTATTGTTGTTCCAAAATTTAGATGGTGCGCTTGAATAACGGAGGAGGATGGTGCGGAAACAACTTGGAGGCAGGAGCCAACTGGGTTCAGATCGATTTAAGAGCACCGACGATCATTAGAGGTTTCAGAACTATGAGCGTCATGCGAGGGGATGGCATTGCGTTCACTTCAGCAATAAGGATACAGTACACGAATGATTTAACAGATGTATTCAAGGACTACACGAATCCTGATGGTACTGCAGTGGAATTCCGCATATTGGAGCCCACTCTATCGGTCTTAAATTTACCAATGCCGATTGAGGCCCAATACGTTAAGTTCAAAATACAAGACTACGTTGGAGCACCCTGTCTCAAACTTGAAATTATGGGCTGTGCGCGATTGGATTGTGCTGACATCAATGAGTGCAGTGAAAACAATGGAGGGTGCGACCAGAAATGTATCAACACGTAAGTATTCTTTATTTCACGTGTGATACCATGATAATCTCAATATTATTATCCGATGTCTGATGATTAACTTCTGTTTATTTATTTTAGACCTGGAAACTTCTCATGCGGCTGTAACATTGGATATGAACTTTACGCCACTAACGGCACCGCTGGATTCAGTATCGACAAATCAGAAACTGGTGAACGAGATGGTGACACTTACCAGCGAAACAAATCTTGTGTGCCAGTTATGTGCCCACCACAAACCGCTCCTGAGAATGGCAAACTTCTATCTACAAAATCCGCATATCATTTTGGTGACATTATTCAGTTCCAATGTGACTTTGGATACGTGATGTCTGGGTTTTCGTCACTTCTTTGCACATCTAGTGGTACTTGGAACGGAACGGCTCCAGAGTGCCAATGTAAGTCGGAAAATAATTAGACTAATCTAGATATTAAATATGTACTAATATTCTAAAGAGGAAAATTGTGTATACTTTGAACTGTTTGAACAAAATAATTAATCTTATTTTCATTTTCCTCAGATGCACGGTGTGTAACTCTTTCTGATGATAAGAACGATGGATTGAAGGTTATAAGAGATGACCCCGAAAGTGTTCTTGTGCCATATAGAGACAATGTAACAATCACTTGCACTTCTGGTGGACGTCAGCTAAGAAACACGGTCACGTCACCGTTCAGACAGTGTGTTTATGACCCGAAACCGGTACGAATTCGATTTCAATGCTTTAACTGTTAATTTGAAAACATATTGACATCATTTTCAAAGCATACTTATCATATGTGTTTTCCTTACAGGGCCTACCTGAGTATTGGTTCTCTGGAGCTCAACCACAATGTCCTAGAAAAGACTGCGGCGCCCCAATGCCCACGCCTGGTGCGGAATACGGCCAATATCTTGACACTAGATACCAAAGCTCTTTCTTCTTCGGATGTCAAAATACGTTTAAATTAGCTGGACAAACAAGCAAGCATGACAATGTAGTCAGATGTCAAGCCAATGGCATCTGGGACTTCGGTGATTTAAGATGTGAAGGACCAGTTTGTGAAGATCCAGGTAGACCCGCTGATGGTTTCCAAATAGCAAGAAGTTATGAACAAAGCTCTGAAGTATTGTTTGGCTGCTCCAGACCAGGATACATTTTAATTAACCCTAGACCGATTACTTGCATACGTGAACCAGAATGCAAAGTCATCAAGCCACTCGGTTTGGCTTCAGGAAGAATACCGGACTCGGCTATCAATGCTACATCAGAAAGGCCTAACTACGAAGCTAGAAATGTTAGGCTCAATTCCGTTACCGGTTGGTGTGGTAAACAAGAAGCATTTACATATGTTAGCGTTGACCTGGGCAAGGTTCACAGGGTTAAGGCAATTCTTGTCAAAGGTGTTGTTACCTCAGATATTGTAGGTCGTCCTACAGAAATTCGCTTCTTCTACAAACAAGCTGAAAATGAAAACTACGTTGTGTATTTCCCTAATTTCAACCTAACTATGAGAGATCCTGGAAACTACGGAGAACTGGCCATGATTACGTTACCTAAATATGTACAGGCTAGATTCGTTATTTTGGGTATTGTCAGCTTCATGGACAACGCTTGTCTCAAGTTTGAGCTTATGGGCTGCGATGAAGCTAGCGTAGAACCATTGTTGGGTTACGATTATGGATATTCACCTTGTGTTGGTAAGTTATAAAACATTTCGATTTGTGTAAGATTGTCCGCAAATATTATATTATGTTATGTTATTATATTATATTATATAAATACATTTTAAGGACAGAGTTAATTGTATAAATCAAATCTCTTTAAATAACATCATATTTATCCTTATCACCATTTTTTTTCAGATAACGAGCCTCCAGTTTTCCAAAACTGTCCACAGCAACCAATCGTAGTCCAAACAGACGTAAACGGTGGCCTTCTACCGGTGAATTTCACTGAACCAACCGCTACCGACAACTCTGGTGCCATTGCTCGACTAGAAGTCACTCCACAACATTTCAAAACTCCAATCCAAGTATTCCACAATATGGTAGTGCGATACGTGGCTTTCGATTTTGACGGCAATGTTGCTATATGCGAAGTGAACATCACAGTGCCAGACTATACGCCACCAAAACTTAGTTGCCCGCAGAGTTACGTTATTGAGTTGGTAGACAAACAAGACAGTTATGCAGTAAACTTCAACGACACTAGAAGAAGGATTAACGCTACAGACGCATCTGGTGAAGTTTTCTTGAAGTTTATCCCGGACAGAGCTGTTATTCCAATTCGTGGCTACGAAAACGTCACCGTTGTTGCCTCAGACAAGCATGGAAACAAGGCCCAATGTCATTTCCAGGTTAATATCTATTTTATTGTCTAAGTTCTTTCATTTATAATATAAAACGAAGTTCTTACCTCCATCTTTAAATTCGTAGGTGTCAGTTCAAGCTACACCTTGTGTGGACTGGGAACTCACTCCACCAGCAAATGGAGCTCTAAACTGCCTTCCTGGAGATCGAGGAATTCAGTGCATAGCCACTTGCAGCCCTGGTTTCCGATTTACTGATGGAGAACCTGTAAAAACGTTTGTCTGTGAAACCAAACGCCAATGGGCCCCAACAGCTGTGGTACCTGATTGTGTTTCGGAAAGTAAGTTTAAACGAAATTGAGATCAACGTCAATGTGAAATGATGGATGATTGTATTAAATAATAATACATTTAATTTTCCAGATACTCAACAAGCGGCTTATCACGTTGTCGCCAGCGTGCAGTATCGCGCTCTCGGAGCAGTCTCTAACGCATGCCTGCCACAATACAAGGACTTACTTGCACAATATGATACAATCCTGAATGAAAGGCTCAGTCAACGTTGTTCAGCCGTTAACGTCAATATCAACGTTACATTTGTAAAAGCAATGCCGAGCCTGCTTGATGAGAATGTGGTGAAAATGGACTTCGTTCTCGCCATTACTCCGGCAGTCAGACAGACACAACTATACGATCTTTGTGGCTCTACATTAAACTTAATCTTCGATTTGTCTGTAACTCATGCTAATACTCTAATTGAGCCAATACTTAATGTGTCGTCCATTGGAAACCAATGCCCGCCGTTGCGCGCAGTCAGAAGTTCAATTTCCAGAGGATTCACTTGCAGTGTTGGAGAAGTACTAAACATGGACACCAATGATGTTCCAAGATGCTGTAAGTAACAAATCTCTTATTGATTTTAGTATTCAGTTCTGTCTCTCGTCATTTGATATTTCTTAATATTTTTTTACAGTACATTGTCCTGCTGGAACCTTTGCTGGCGAAAAACAAAAATCTTGCACAATGTGCCCACGGGGATACTTCCAGAATCAAGCTCGCCAAGGCTCATGCCTCAAATGCCCACAAGGAACATTCACGAGAGAAGATGGATCTAAGGACGTGACTGACTGTGTACCCGTGTGCGGATATGGTACATACTCGCCAACAGGTCTAGTTCCCTGTCTGGAATGTCCGAGAAACAGCTACACTTCAGAACCTCCGGCAGGTGGTTTTAAAGACTGTCAAGCTTGCCCTGTAAACACTTACACTTACCAACCCGCAGCGCCAGGCAGAGATAGATGCCGAGCTAAATGTGCTCCAGGAACTTATTCGCCAACGGGGTTAGCGCCGTGTTCTCAATGCCCAAGGAATTTCTACCAAAACTTGGTCGGACAGATATCGTGTATGGAATGTCCCACGAATATGAAGACAGTAGGGACCGGAACAACTGGGTTGGAAGAGTGTTTGCCGGTCGAGTGCTCTAACAGTGCTTGCCAACACGGTGGCCTCTGCGTGCCTAAGGGCCATGGTGTCCAATGTTATTGCCCAGCAGGCTTTTCAGGACGCAGGTGCGAAATGGATATAGACGAGTGCGCTAGTCAACCCTGTTACAACAGAGGAACATGTACAGATCTGCCACAAGGCTACAGATGTTCTTGTCCCCCTGGATATGGCGGTATCAATTGCCAGGAAGAAAAATCTGATTGCAGAAATGACACTTGCCCGGAACGAGCTATGTGCAAAGACGAACCAGGATTCAACAATTTTACTTGCTTGTGCAGATCTGGGTACACTGGCATTGACTGTGATATTACGGTAAGTCAAGTCTTTGATAAACAATTTAGTTGATATTAATTAGTTATTAAATATTCACTAACTCAATCCATTTCGTATTGTTTTAGATTGATCCTTGCTCGGCTAATGGTAATCCTTGTACAAACGGCGCGTCTTGCATAGCCCTTCAACAAGGCCGTTTCAAGTGTGAATGCTTGCCGGGCTGGGAAGGTCAACTCTGCGAAACCAACACCGATGACTGCATCGAAAAACCATGTCTCCTTGGTGCTCCTTGTACAGACTTAGTCAATGACTTCAGTTGTGCTTGCCCGCCGGGCTTCACAGGAAAACGCTGTCACGAGAAAATAGACCTTTGCTCCAATGAGCCCTGCAAACACGGCATCTGTGTCGACAAACTCTTTGTCCATCAATGCGTTTGTGATCCGGGCTGGAGCGGGCCATCATGCGACATCAACATCAACGAATGCGTTATTTCACCTTGTGAAAACGGAGGCCAGTGTATGGACGGCATTGACGACTTCACTTGCAACTGCGAAGCCGGTTACACCGGAAAAAGATGTCAACACACAATTGACGATTGCGCGTCTGACCCTTGTCAGAACGGTGCCACTTGCGCCGACCAATTAGAAGGATTCGTATGCAAATGCCGACCCGGATTTATTGGTCTGCAATGTGAAACCGCTATTGACGAATGTTTGAATGAACCTTGCAACGCAATCGGCACAGAGCGTTGCGTCGATTTGGATAATAAGTATCAATGTGTGTGCAATGAAGGATTTACGGGAGAGAATTGTGAAACCAACATCGATGATTGCGCTTCCGATCCTTGCTTCAATGGTGGAACTTGTAAAGATGCAGTCGGTAGCTATAAGTGCACATGTCACCCGGGATGGACTGGAGATCGTTGCGAATTTGACATCGGAAACTGCATGAACAGACCTTGTCAAAACAATGCCAACTGTATCAATCTTTTCCAAGACTATTTCTGCGTGTAAGTATTTTATTTATGCGCATTTCCAACTTGTACTGTGTAACTTTTGAATGGTAGGTACTTAACGAACCATATTTTTCAGATGTCCTAGTGGAACAGATGGAAAACAGTGTGAAACGGCTCCAGAGAGATGTATAGGAAGCCCTTGTATGCACGGTGGAAAATGTCAAGACTTTGGTTCTGGCCTCAACTGCACATGCTCTGCAGACTACACCGGTGTCGGTTGTCAATACGAATTCGACGCCTGCGAGGCTGGCCTTTGTCAGAATGGAGCTACATGCGTTGACAACGGCGATGGTTATTCTTGCATCTGCGCTCCTGGCTTCAAGGGAAAGAACTGCGACGAAGATATTATTGACTGCAAAGAGAACTCATGTCCGCCTTCAGCGACTTGTATCGATTTACCAGGAAGATTCTACTGTCAATGTCCATTCAATTTAACCGGAGACGATTGCAGAAAATGTAGGCATCACTTCTTTTGTTTGTTTTTCTTTTCTTTACTGCGTCATACTTGATTAGATTTTTATCATATGTCATTATTTTCACAGCAATAAGCGTGGACTATGACCTGTACTTCAGCGATCCATTGCGCTCAAGCGCCGCCCAAGTGGTACCAATTGACTCCGGATCTACTGACGGTTTAACAATCGCTATGTGGGTACAATACACCCAACAAGATGAGGGAGGAGTTTTCTTTACAGCTTACAGCGTTAGGTAAGATTCTCAATTTTTATTTCAAGCGTTGTTTTTCAAGCACCGAGAGGATTCTAAATATATGGTCTATATATTTCAGCAACTCTCACATTGCTCTGAACAGAAGATCAATCATCCAGGCGCACTCGAACGGTGTTCAGGTGTCTATGTTCCCTGAGCTTCAAGATGTGTATCTTAGCTTTGGCGAGTACGCTACGGTGAACGACGGACAATGGCATCATGTGGCTATCGTTTGGGATGGCAACAACGGAGGAGAATTGACGCTGATTACTGAAGGATTGATTGCTAGCAAGATTGAAGGATATGGCAGCGGACGAACACTACCGCAATAGTACGTATGAAGCTTCAAATTAGCACGTTAGAAGTATTTCACTTAGTGTTGGATCTGCATACTCATACTCACACTCATACTCATTTATTAATAAAATGAATTATAATAGTTAATATGTCAAATTAATTTGATTTTTCATACTTATTTGGTTTACTTTTTCAGTGTTTGGGTAACACTAGGAAAGCCTCAATCGGACAATCCAAAGGCATATACAGAATCAGGTTTCCAAGGACACCTTACGAAAGTACAAATCTGGAACCGCGCTCTGGACTTTACCAACGAAATCCAAAAACAAGTACGCGACTGCAGAACGGAGCCGGTTCTATACAGCGGACTTGTACTCACTTGGGCCGGATACGAAGACGTTATCGGAGGAGTTGAGAGAATTGTACCTTCTCACTGTGGGCAGAGAGTATGCCCGAACGGTTACACTGGCGGCAAATGCCAACAGCTACAAGTAGACAAAGAACCACCACGCGTAGACCGCTGCCCAGGAGATCTCTGGGTTATTGCAAAGAATGGATCTTCCATCGTCAGCTGGGACGCGCCGGCGTTCAGTGACAACGTAGACGTAGTGAAAGTAGTTGAGAAAAATGGTCACAAGCCAGGACAGAATCTCGCTTGGGGAGCCTATGACATTGCTTACATTGCATATGATGCGGCCGGTAATGCTGCTACTTGCACTTTCAAGGTTACCGTTTTGTGTAAGTATCAACAAATATATATTTAATCTTATTCATTCTCACGTATAACATTCTTAGATTAAATAAGAACAATTTATTTATTTCAGCTGAGTTCTGCCCGGCATTGTCTGATCCGCTTGGAGGATACCAGTCGTGCCGAGACTGGGGTGCAGGAGGTCAATTTAAGGTGTGCGAGATCGCCTGTCGCGATGGTCTACGGTTCTCGCAGCCTGTGCCGCCGTTCTACACTTGCGGTGCTGAAGGCTTCTGGAGGCCTACTAACAACCCAACGCTGCCATTGGTGTACCCTGCATGCTCACGTAAGAAAATTCTAAAGAACTCACGCCGTGGTGCCAACCCCGAGGATGACCAGGGGACCGACTTTCGAGCGCTCGACTCTTTTACTCATAAACTGTCAAAAACTATGAAATGCTATTTTGAAATAGCGATAGAACATTTAAAAACGAGTGGGTATAGATAGACCAGTCGTATTGAATTATACCGGTAGAAAGGGCCTACAATTTTGACGTACACATTGTATTTAAACTCGTATTTAATTTTCGAACGCTTGAAAGTCAAAAATCGACCTCCAGATCTAAATCCAAATTAAATTAGATAGAGATTTTAAAACGATTTGTTTCTTATTTTTACAGCGGCATCTCCAGCACAGCGAGTCTTCAAAATCTCAATGTTGTTCCCGAGCTCCGTACTTTGCAACGATGCAGGACAAGCCGTACTTCGACAGAAGGTCCGCGGTGCTATCAATCAGCTTAACAGAGACTGGAACTTCTGCTCTTATGCTGTTGATGGTAAATATCAAATTCCCTTATTCTACCAATTTTTTGCTAGGAAATGCATATTAATTTCTATTCTTTCATTCAGGAACTCGCGAATGCAAAGAACTCGACATTAATGTGAAATGTGACCATCGCGCTAACGTACGGCAAACGAGACAAGTATCGTCACCTGCCACCACTACAGCTGAAGACACGTATGTGCTGGATGCCATCATCCCCGTCGAAGAGTAAGTCAACCAATGACTATTGAATCTAGTCGCACCATAAACTCATAGACAGTAGACAACACCAGTACCTATTCGACCTAATAGTTACCAATAATCTTTGATTTCCTGGTGTAGACAGGTGTTGGATTAGGCGCACAAAACAGTCCTTGAAAAGTAAAAGTATTTTGATGTAGTGCACTACTACACTCGAACAAAAAGCATGTGTTTCGACACATTTGTTTATTATTCACTCGTTACCTAAACTTTAGAATAGACACTATTTTACCCTTGGAAGCACTATTAGATTAAAAGCATGTTCTTCCATCACTATTGCATGTTGTTTTCTTGCACTTAGGACCCGAAGCAATAGGGAGGGACGACAAGTTGGCGATACGTACAACATTGAGATCGCTTTCCCAGCAGTTAAGTAAGTTTGCATGCCTTACGCTACTTGAGCACATATAAAATTCAATAAAATAATGGTATATTATTTATTCATATTATATAGGTATATATTATATATTATTCCAAATGTAATGATTTCAGCGACCCAGTAATTCACGGTGGCAACAACGAGCGATCCACTGTGCAAAGATTACTGGAGAAACTTATTCTCGAAGACGAACAATTCGACGTGCGAAACATCCTCCCGAACACTGTGCCTGACCCGGCTAGTTTGGAACTAGTATCCGACTACGCCTGCCCAATGGGCCAGGTCGTCATGGCTCCTGATTGTGGTAAGCTTCATGAATTCTCATCTTCCTCATCGGATAGTCTTTATGTAGAAGCATTTGCAGCTACTCATATTGGGAGCCTATAAACGTCTGCTTGCTATCAAACCATAAGTTCTCTTGGTGTCTGATCTTCAAACCCAGATGGGAATCTCGTTTTTATTTAAAGATAATCCTCCAACTTGGTTTAACGCCTGCTGGCATAGGCTAAATCGGATACGGCTCAACGAGCCTTCAAAACCATGGAAGTGATCAGTTAATTGTATCTTAAAGCGGTCACCCACCCCATTCAACACCTTCATAGCCCGTGTGACATTATAACTGTTGATTTGAGTATTTTTAGAGAAATTTAAACACTCTTTATTTTTTCCAGTGGCTTGCTCGGTCGGTACATTCCTGGATGCAGCCAGCGACAGTTGCAAGCCATGCCCATCTGGTACATATCAGTCGGAGGCTGGCCAGTTGCAATGTACCCCTTGCCCCGCCATCGCTGGACAACTCGGAGTCACACAAGCAACGGGAGCACGAAGTGCGAATGACTGCAAAGGTAAACACTTTTTTTCTAACCTCTTAAATGTCACATAAATCCCAATCACTCCTAGTGCAATTTAAGAGCAGCATTCGATTAGTATTGTTCAATTAAAGATCCGAGTGCTCCCAATGTGAACAGGGAGAGAAACTGATAGCTTCTATCCTGTTGGCAGCCGCATGGATGAGTCAATGTAACCATCCCCCTGAACCACTGTGGCCGTCCTCACCTAAACTACCTATAAGCCTATTACAACTCCAGATACATAAGCGACCTTCTATCGTTTTCCAGAGCGATGCGCCGCCGGTAAATACTACGACGCGGAAGCGGACCTGTGCCGTCCTTGCGGCCACGGCTTGTACCAACCTCGCGAAGGAGCGTTCTCGTGTCTCGCCTGCCCCAGAGGGCAAACTACTCGCGCCACTGAAGCCGTATCTGCGGCGGAGTGCAGAGACGACTGTCCGTCAGGTAAATGCAATGATTCAGAGCCTCAGTAAAATCCCACTGCTAGGCAAAGGCCTCTAGATTTTCAATCAATGAAACTCTCAAACGTGTCGCAATCGCCAAGCAGCAATCGATTTCTATTCAAACTCAACTACTATACCTTATCGCATTCACTGAGGAATGCGTACTTTTAGAAACCTGCATTTTTTTATACTACGGCGCTGGCAAAATAGCTTACGGCCTGCCTGATGGTAAGCAAATGTACGCTTTGCGCGTTGCCGACCCTTTATTGAATTGAGGATTCGATGTGTTAACAGCGATAGACAATATCCAATATCCTTGGGAGCTCTGGCGACCCAGAACCACAACACCATTTACACTACAGAACAAGTAGTGGTGTTATTTTGGCGGTCTCCTGTAAGTTGGAGGTACTTCCGCAGTTGGGCTGCTCCAGTGCTGCGAGATGGCATGACTGTGTTCTACCTCTCCATATTCTCATAAATATTATGGCCTTGTTCCCCGTACATGTATTTATTTATTTACCAACAATATATTTACACGGCATTAAAGACAAGCCAATAAGTAGGTACAAACCAAATAACAGTATACAAAAACACATTCAATATGGACAACATCTAGGTGACATCAAACAAAAGTACTGGACAGCCTATCATCCATCGACTCGCAAAACCTTAGACATTCACGGCACACAGACGCCCATCTCCACGCAAACGAGTCACATTCAGGTGCCGATGTCAAGAGCGCATTGAGCAGAGTAAGCGCACGAGGGAGAGGCGAATTTCTGTGCGATACCGTGCGCGCCACCGGCACTGCCAGCAGTGGGCGCGCTCGCGGTCTCAAACTGACCCGATGTATAACTAAGTTACCTACATACGCCTTCCGCCATTTTCTTCGTAGTTCGCATGATTTAACAAGAAAATTATTTGTTAAGGAGAACAACTGGGCAGCGACGGAGGCTGCGAGCCTTGCCCGAGAGGCACCTGGCGCGCACTGGGCAGCGGGGCGGCGTGCGCGGCGTGCCCGTCCGGTACTACAACACCGCAGACCGGGGCTTCCAGCGCTGACCAGTGCTCACTGCCTGTGTGCAGAGCTGGTAAGTTCACTCTTTAACACGTTCACAGTCCAGTGCCCCATGACCCATCGTCACCCATGACCATGTCATCGTGACCCATGTATATGGGTCACGACGAACTATCTCCACAAGTCCGTGCCCCGTACATGGGTCACTATAGCCGACCAGGTACGCACTCAAATCACTATAATTATAGTTGTTTCATACATTTAGGATAGTTAGCGATCAATTAACTATCAATTACTTAACTCTTAATTTGGTGTTTTTTTTCGCGATTTCATGGTTGGCCCCATAGTAAAAGTTGCTCAGTGTGACCCTCCCCATCACCCGCTGGCACTTCAGATCACGACTTAAAAGTCACCTTGTATACTGTAATAATCCGAGTGCGTACCTGGTCGTTTCATAGTGACCCAAATGTGGAGCACGGACGTCCAAGAACATTTATTTAGTAACAAATTTTCTAATGTAATTTTCACACGAAAATATAATGAAAAGGATCACTCACGTCTCAAGGTCGAATATCGCTCGACATGTTTCGAACCGATTCCCGGTTTTTAAATAAAAAGTATCTGCATGGAGCTCACAGGAGATTTCAAGGGAGTAGAACATTTTCAAGGGATTTTATGTGGTGGTTTCATTAAACAAATGAACTGTAGATTTAGCATAGCTTGACCCAAGTAAATCGCGAGAACAAGAATTCAACAATCTCCTATGTTTTTATATTCCTATTTAGGTACCTACTTATATAATTTTTTTTTTTCAGGTGCATACTTGAACGTGACCCTAAACACGTGTATCCAATGCAAGAAGGGAACATATCAGTCGGAAGCTCAGCAGAGCATCTGCATACCATGCCCTATCAACACTAGCACGCGAGGACCGGGCGCTGTAAGTATTAACAATATTTATCGTATCAATTCATCATCGGTAGGGTCAGTTCGGGTATGTGCGCCACAGGGGAAAGTGCGCCTCATTCATCATTCAGTCATTTAAATCAATATCAGCACTTACCCCCGGGGCGCACTTTCCCCTGTGGCGCACATAGCCGAACTGACCTTATCAGCTGGCACAGATATAAGTGAGCCTATCGGACTTTCGGAACCTTCACCATATCGTCAATATAAAAGAATTAAGTATTGTCAAATGGAGGAAAAAGTAAAGCAGGGGATGAAATAATCACAAAGTTATTAAGTGTCCAAAGCTTTAAGACGGGGTATATTCTGTCCCGTTTCTGCAAAACGCACCTTCATATGAAACGATTGTCATTTACTATAATGCTCGAGTGCCGTGACGTCACGATCCCCGAGCGTTTTCTCTCTCTTAAGACGGTTGTAGCTTCGTAACTTTTTGAGATATCTGAATGGGATTTTCATCACTAGGCATATTCTTTTGACTTCTTTATTCTGGAGTACTTATTAATAAATTGTCCACTGCCCTATTAATGTGTCTCCTCGACCATCCATTTTACGACCTATATGCCCTGTCTATTAAGTTTGCCTGCAGTTGCAGAGCAATTGCGTCATGTCTGGAAAAAAACACTTAACAAGTGACCAATTTGGGTTGGTTAAGAAACAAGTTACCAGGCGAGCAACATGACGACGAATATTCACAAATGACTTAAATTGATAGTAAATGCTCAGATGAGACTTTTAAGACGTTATGGCTATAATTTGGATTAGGACATTATTATTCTCAGTCTCTGATGACATTCTACAATTGACTGCAAATGTGTACTTATCCATAATTTAATTATAATCTCAATATTAAAACGTAATCTAATATTTTACAGACATCAGAAACAGAATGCACGAACCCTTGTGAAATGAGCGGTCCAGAAATGCACTGCGACACTAACGCGTACTGCCTGCTCATACCTGAGACCAGCGAATTCAAGTGCCAATGCAAACCCGGCTTCAACGGCACTGGAAAAGTTTGTATAGGTAAGAATACAGTAAAAGTCACTGTAAGGAACTAAATGAAAGAAGGCGTGTCACTCGTTCATGCATGTTGCGTGTGTCTTCATGGGTGGATCAACTTTGCCATGGATAAGTCTGGGTCACTATTTAAAACTGCATTTTTTTGGGTTTTAATCCACCTAATGAGGGGGTTTTCAACCCCTTTTATAGGCTGCCTTCTAAGAATATTTGGAAGTCCATGTTGTAATTTTTTTAAGGGACAGACAGAAAACAAGCAATACTTGATTGACCTACGTACATTATTTATTCAAAGTCTTATGCATTAACTTGAATCAAACCAATTTTAAATTCATTTTGTGTTTGTAGGAAAGAGTCCAAGCCTATTTACGCGGGGTCGGTATGCTAGTCGCCATCTTGGTGTAGTTTAATTCGTTATTTAGTAAGTAGTTAATTTGTCCCTACACTGACTCTGGCAAAGGCCCTCCAGTCTGCCATTTCTCTTTTATAATAATAACTAGCTTCCGTCCGCGGCTTCGTCTGCGTGGACCAGGGATAAAAACTATGCTATACCTCGCCACTATCTCTCTATCTATCTACTAGCCTCGATTAATAAATCGAGGCTATAAACTAATCTTCGTGAACATTTTCATCCAAATCGGCTGAGCCGTTTAAGCGTGATTGACAAACATCTAAACATCCAAATTTCCAAACAGCCAAACTTTCGCATTTATAATATTATATAGTAGGATATCCGGGGTTCGATAAGTTTTATGAATAAGGGCTAAACGCTTTCAATAACTGAGAAATAACTGAGTACCTATATAGATTCTCTAATCAACTTACCAAGTAACGAAAGTGGTAAACTGTATTTACCGATAAAGTTCGTCTTAGTTGAGACAAGATTCTGACTTTGGTAACTTAATTTCAATAAACACCTGAAATAGAAAGCAGTTTCATCACTTTGATCAAATTACTTAAGCGAACTTGATAAACCTTTGAATAAAGTAACGTTATATTCGGGTTATCTGCTTAAGACAACATAATTACTCGTATCTTACTTCACTTGTATAGTTTTGACGAATTTTAAATATTAAATTATAATGAATAGAACTACCAATTGAATTTTTATGACTGACTGAATTTATTAACTAAATTGGTTTCACTTAATATTGAATTATTCATATAAATTATATTGTTAATAAATGAATATGAATATGAGTAGGTATCACTCTTGTCCATAAAGTAGCAATTAACGCCCGCTACGCGTGCGGCAAATCACACTTTCTGGCCAGGGGAGGTAAAATGTTGTACTCACCACGGGCAGTGAAAAAGAAAGGCTCAAATCGCATACATATCTCCTCTGATCAAATACCTGCATTTAAGACATAATTTTTTTTACGTCACACCTGGCCATAATGTGAGATTTACCGCACGCAGCGCGTACGGTAGAACTCGCGTTATGGCCAGGTGAAGACGTAAAATTGTGTACTCACCACGGGCAGTAAAAAAGAAAGCCCTCTATCGCATATTTACAAATACCTGCGATTTCGCGCTTTCTCTCTTTTACAGCCCTATGTAAGTAATGTACTATACCGTCCTAGGTAAATCACTACTGCCTGCGACTTAGGCAGAAAATATTGCATCCAGCCACACAACACTTAAAATTGTGTACAGTCGAGGTCATAAATATGTTTACACTTTTGCACCTTATTACAAGGCAATAAGGTGCAAAAGTGTAAACGTATTTATGACCTCGACCGTACACGCGCGGTTATAAATAAAGCCTTAAATCGCTTGTTTATCGCCCGCATCTTCGTCTTGACTTTCTTTCCTTTGTCCCTCTATGTAATGTACTTACAAACAGCAACAACCTATACTAACCATTATTGGACCTTATGGCATTGCAATAAGGTTCACGATGGGTCGGATAGCTAAATTCACGACGGTTTCTAATACGCTATCAATCCGCCAATCTGATATGACCCTTATTGCTTGCAGACGTGTGCCTAGATTTCTGCGACAACGGAGGAGAGTGCGTTAAGGACGCGCGAGGAGAGCCATCCTGCAGATGTACGGGTTCCTTCACCGGGCGCCATTGTAGAGACAAGAGTGAATTCGCGTACATCGCCAGTGGCGTTGCCGGTGGTGTCATCTTCATCATATTTTTGGTGCTGCTCGTATGGATGATTTGCGCAAGGTAAATTAAAACTTCACTTCACTTTCACTTCGACACGTACCGGAAGGCGCGGCGTGGGTAGGCGGCCACAAGGTGGACTGATGACCTGGTAAAGGTTGCGGGAGTCCGCTGGATGCGGGTGGCGCAGGACCGCTCACTTTGGCACTCTTTGGGGGAGGCCTATGTCCAGCAGTGGACTCTTTCCGCTGATATGATGACGATGATGATGACATGAAAACTTCAGACTTCTATAGTATTTGTAGCGTTCTGTCAGAATTTACCTATCTTGCTAACGCAATGTAATCTTCAATCATCACTAACATCTGCCTATCTACACCTGCTGGGTACAGGCGTTCTTTCATAGTGGATATAAAGCAGTAATAACAGGTCATTCAATATAGTATGTACTTATTGGGTATGTTTCCACACAAGCTCGGATAACCTAGGCCCTCTTAAGGTGGTTTTCCACCGGATGAGCGCGGATTGAATTGATTTTTTATTTGCACGCTAAATTGAAACGTATTGCCGTATACTATTAGAATGCACATTGAACTGAAGAAATTTTCCCGCGATGTCAAGCGCTTGAAAATAATATTCAGTGTGATTTGCACTCTAACAGTACAGCAGTACGGTTCAATTTATCGTGCAAATAAAAAATCTATTCAATCCGCGCTCATCCGGTGGAAAACCACCTTTAGAGTATTTGTATATTAAACGTGTCCTATGTGTCATCTTAGAACATTGCTGTATATAATACCGACAGCTCGTCTTTATTATATTTTATCTACGCACATATCATTAGTGCTCTAAAATGCGTTCAGAAACCGTAGGAAATGACCAGCATTATTACAACCAATTTTACTATGAGAACTTTCTTGTCTGTGGTAGTAGGTAAAATCTGTACTGTAATGTTATTACAGTACAGATTTTTGTAAGGTTATGAGTTTAAATTTGGAACAGCTGTCAAAACTCAAGTGGGTCTCTATTCTAGTATCCATAGATATTAAAACAGTTATCGATGCGAAACGTCAATTCAGTATGTTTTTTAATATAAACCGCACGACATTTGATCAAGAGTGACATGAGAATAGGGACATCATTCGTTTGTCTATGATTTAAAAAAACATTCGTCTTGACGTAGGATCAAATTGCCGCCATTACTTTTGTAATTTCTTTGTTGGTTTTTGCTGTTACGAAAGTAGAATTGTGAAAAGTTGTTTGTAATTCACATTTTAGTTGAAAATATGAGTAGTAGTGACTCCGAGAACGATATGCACACTCCGCCGGATATCGTAAATGCAGCCACGATTGCAACAAAGATATTTTACAGGTAGCACTATAGTAGCAATGCAGGTCATTTTCCTACGGCTTCTGAACCGATCTTAGAGTACTTATGATATCGACGCTTATCTGAAACAAGTCGGTATCGCGAAATAATCCGTTTTGCTACTAAGTATAAGACTAGACGCAGAACACGTTAAAGTTTATCGTGACTAAGACTCACGTGTTCTAATTCAAAAAATTGCCACCGTGGCAGCATTGTGCCGTTATGCCATTGGTGGGGTGTCGACGTCATTTTATCTGGAAGACCGTCCGTAGGCCAGATGAGCCATAGCGATCGACGCCGTCACCACGTTTTTTTGTTGACTACCGGCACATCCCCAAATAATTCGTTAAAACGGATCAATTTGTTTGTACAACAGCGGCATTACGCGAAATAGCTCAGTGGAACACTAGCGAATTTTTTTGCAATACAGGATTATTCATGGATGGGACACTTTCCGTTAAACAGTAAGTACCGATGTTTTGACTTAACAACAAATAAACGAGTATTCACGAAAATAATGAAAGTTGGCTTGTTCATTTAAGCAAAATAACCCCCTATACTACATAAGATTTACTTCATTATTGGTATACTATACGAATTTGGACTATGTTCATCATAAATATGCATTTAGTTTCTTGATTCAAAACGAGAAAAGCCACTATAAATAGATAAGCAGCACGATGATAAACTTTTTTAGATGTTATATGTATTGCAAAAGTGGTATTTATGTATTCATATCAATTAAAATAATAATATACAACACAAGCCTAATTGAACTTAACTATGGGTAGTTCGATTTGAGTAAGAAATTATTAACCTCTAATATTTATTTATTTTGTAATATCAAAAAAGATAAGTATAAGATACATACCTACTACATGCTCCATGTACATGGGGACTTCAATTACTCGTGTGCGTCTCTTTTTTGTATAAAAAGTGGTATAATAACAATAATAATTATATTTTTAGTATGGACACTATTTAAGGGTTTGTCCTGCCTCACTTTAGTGGATGAATTTGTGTGAAAGATTCAGTAACTCTTTCAGTCGACTATATTATACTTTGGTTATAGAAATGAACACGCGAACTGGAAAAAAAAACCGAAATCTGCTTTGGTTTTGCTGCGGGTAGCCTCATTTCTGATGCGATCGCGCAGAGAAACTCCCAGCATAGCCCTCTCCATTGCCCTTTGGGTGACCCCGAGAGCTTTCAGCTGGAACTCCAAAACCGTTTCTATTGCCTAGGTTTTGTGGAACCTGTCCGTGCCACTGGGTCTATGTTCTTCGAGGCCCAGCGGGCCAACAGAACTAAAAGGCTTTCTAGCTCCACTCAGAAGCTCATGAAGGAAAGGAGTCAAATGATTCTGCAGTCTTCAAATGATACATACGACTTTATACCGGCAGCTAAATAAACAGATCTCCAAGTCCCTAACCCGCGATCTGCGCCAATTCACTACGAACCGTATTGAAGAGGCCATCGAGCGAAATAAGGGCTCTAATGTGTTCGCACGAGATCTCGATCGAGTCTATTGGGCAGAGCCAGCTCGCAAGGTAAAAAACTGAGGACTGGAGAGTCGTTTTTTCCAAACCTGAGCTTTTGAGTGAGTGCGTTTTTACACGTCATACATATCGTATACACGTCAACTCGCAGACCCGAAGTTGGTCTGGCGGAAGACCCTAGCTAGACCAACCCGACACTTTACCGACGACATCCCTGACATCAGCCTGTACGAGATTAGAATGGCTCTGAAACAGCTTAAGGACAGCAAGGCACCCGGTGAAGACGGAATTACAGTCAAACTCATGACGGCGGGTAGAAAACCGATCCTTACGACCCTTCAGCAGTTGTTCGACACCGTCTTACTGGAAGGGAGAACGCAAAAGGCGTGGAACAGAGGTAAGGGGTGCTGTTCTTCAAAAATAGGAACAAAACCCTGCTGAAGAATTACCGACTTAACTCACTTCTGAGCCATGTTTACAAGCTGTTTTCAAGAGTCATTACGAATCACCTCGCATGCAGGCTTAGTGACTTCCAGCCTCCAGGTTTTAGTACCGTAGACCACATTCATAAGCTCCGCCAGGTTATACAGAAGATTGGAAAGTAAAACTTGCCTCTCTGCTTAGCGTTCGTGGAGAAAGCTTTCGATTCGATCGAAACCTGGGCTGAACTACAGTCTCTCCAGCGGTGAAAAGTAGACTGCCGCTATATCGAAGTACTGAAGTGTTTGTACGAGAACGTCACTATGTCAGTCCTACTCCAGGATCGGAGCTTGAAACGTATTCCGCTACAGCGGCGTGTTAGGCAAGTGAATGTTATTTCCCCAAAACTGTACACCGCTGCAATGGAGGACGTTTTCAAGACTCTAGACTGGAGAAGGCTAGGCATCAACATCAACGGCGGGTACATCAATCACCTTTGGTTTGCTGATGATATAGTAGTCTTGGCTGAGACCATGGAGGACTTGAGTACTATGCTCGATGACCTCAGTAAAGCCTCCGAGCGAGTTGGTCTAAAGATGAACATTGATAAGACAAAGATCATGTCAATCGGACACTTTCAAGACTTCTTCAGACTTTCAAGTTAGATAGGTCCAACTTTGAGTAAGAGTCCGACTCGGCTGGGCAGCATTCGGGAACCTACGGCACATCTTTTCGTCCAATACTTCGCAATGTCTCAAGACGAGAGTCTTTGACCAGTGTGTGTTGCCACTACCTCAGTGTGTGATGACGTATGACACGGAAACGTAGACGGTTACCTCATAAGAAGGCTCAAAGTCACCCAAAGAGCAATGGAGAGGGCTATGCTGGGAGTTTCTCTGCGCAATCGCATCAGAAATGAGGCTACCGCAGCAAAACCAAGGTAACCGATATAGCCCTCCAAATCGCTAAACTTAAGTGGCAATGGGCTGGGCACATTGCACGTAGAAGCGATGGCCGTTGGGGTGGAAAGGTTCTCGAGATGTGACCACGTACCGGATGGCGCATCGTAGCTAGGCCCCCCACGAGGTTCAAAGATTTCAAAGATTCAAAGATTTTTATTTTGCTCGGAATGCAGTTACATAGTTCTTAAAATACAACATAATCGTCCAGTGCATTCAGCCTGAGTGCAGGCGTGCAAAACATTTTTATGGAGCCTTAAAGTCCATAATAATATATTATCTTTGAATCTTTAAAAAAGAGTTACAAATTTACATCCATACCAAGTGTTGTAAACTAAACTATACCGTTATTGTCTATATAGTTTAAGTATTATTGTGATGTATGTCGTTTAAGGCCATTATTGTCCATATTAAAAAATAATATTTGAGAAACAAAGCAAAATAAGTCAGTATTCTTTTAATATTTTATATATACGTTTGTCTTAAAGACGAATAATACACTATTATTCATAAGAAAAAAATATTTTGGTGAATTATTTTCTATTGAGACGTTAGTACACATAAAAACTTATCCAAAGTATATAAATATCGTGTCGCAACTCTAAACTGTAGTACATTTTTGAGTTTTTTTTGTGTAGTTTTTTGTTGCTTTCTTTTTATTTTCTTGGGTTTAAATAACTGGATGACAGAGGAAACTGTGACTAAAAGAAGATTTAAAATTGGTTATCTTATTGAAAAAATATAACAATATCTTTTTTGTGTTTTTTTTAAACCTCTGCCCTGAAAAAACACAGTATTTGAGATACAGAGTTGTTTTAGATAAGCATCGATATGTGTGTAGATAAAGTAGTGTATGCAACTGTACATAATTTAGCCTTAAAACACTCGTGTGATCCTATTATGAAACTCGCTGACGCTCGTTTCATAAAACCACACTCGTATTTTAAAGCCTCTGATTATGTATCAGTTGCATAAACTACTATTAAGTCAGTATTGCCATATTGTCGCTTTAACTTTGTCTAACCGAGCCTTTTTACAACAGGTCGGGAAAGAAGAAGGAACCAAAGAAAACACTAACGCCAGCCATCGACCAGAACGGCTCACAAGTGAACTTCTACTACGGAGCGCACACGCCATACGCGGAGTCGATAGCCCCGTCGCATCACTCCACATACGCGCATTACTACGATGACGAAGAGGACGGCTGGGAGATGCCGAACTTCTACAACGAAACGTATATGAAGGAGAGTTTACACAACGGAATGAATGGGAAGATGAATAGCTTAGCGCGGTCGAACGCCAGTATATATGGAACGAAGGAGGACCTCTACGACAGACTAAAGAGGCACGCGTACCCGGGTAAGAAAGGTCAGTATTAGTTTTGGCACTTAGATTAGATACACTTTTACGTTTTCTTTGCAGCTTCAGCACGCTTATGCTGGTTTACGATCATGATCAGAGGCTCTAGTATAAGTTTTACCGAAACAAAACTTTACCCTCGCGCGTTTTACCCTCAATTTGTATGGGATGTGACAGCTAATCGCAAACGCGGTCGTAACGTTTTGTTTCGATAAAACTTATACTAGAGCCTCAGAGCTCTTTAAGTCTTGTTTTAATAAGTGTCGTAGGGTTAATAGTCTGGCAAACGAAAGTTGAACCCACTAAACTCAATTACGCGGCAACACTAAACGTCATACGCATACATTTTGATCAACAGTGTTGCCGCGTAATTGAGTTCAGTGGGTTCAACTGTTTCGTTCCCGTTCGTTTGCCAGACTTTAGCTACGACACTTGTTAAAACTTAGGTGGTAAAACTGTTTACGTTTCACACGGCTAAATAGGTTTAAAGAGCAAAGAACGTATTCACAGCATTATAACATTGAAAGCTATTTATAAAACAACTAAATATTTGCTATTTATTGCTCTTTTGTGTTACTAATCTAATCTTGAACTTTTTATTAACCTTCACTTTATAATGAAAATAACACTAGTAAAAATTAGCCGTAGTTTTCTGTTTGACATGCGTCAGAAATTGAGTCACCCGTGGACTTTTGTTTATTCCATTCTGTTATATTAATAACAATCTTTATCAGTATTGAAGAGTGCTTTAATTTTTGAGCATGCACAAACAAGCATGCCACTGAGTATTTAGATAACAGAATAGTATATGATGCAATGCTTACACAGTTGTTGTCTTTACAGATAAGAGTGACAGCGACAGCGAGGGTCAGTAAACGTAATAAGGACTGAGTTATTGTCGTATTCTGGTCAAACTACATAATACTGTATCGTACTAGTTTCAATTCTCGGTATACCCGAACAATAATAGTCAATATTATTGTGTATCTGTATAGACTTGCAATTATTGCGTGAAATGACCGAGAACTTGTTTGTAGATGTTGTATTCAGATAGCTTTAGTTTTAGTTGTAATTTTTATTAAAAGAATGTGTATTAACACACTCACTGTTTAATCGTTACAGCCCCACCAAATATATTATTATAATTTATGTCACAAACCAGTATAATGGCACGCAATAGTGAAGTTTGACGCAAACGGCTTTAGTTTTTTTTTTTCTCAAACAGTGATTGTGTTGATGTCGTGAGATTATGATCAACGAAGGAAATGCTCAAGTATTTTTAGGCGAACACTGCCATACCATAATTGCGAGCAGAGCTTTTGATTGGCAGTTTTTTTTTACAATGCATTAATTTCCAACGACATATCAAATGATATTCTTGTATATAATAAAATGCGATTTAAATATTTTTTTGTATATTTTGCAATCGACAGACATTTAAAGAAATATTGTTGATACAATGTTGACGATTTTATTAGTCAATTGTTTTTGTATTATAAACTGGACTGTATTTTCTACCTTTACAATTAATGTGAATGTGTGTGTGAATGCGAGTTATACCTTTAATGTGAGTGTAATGTACAGAACGATTTTATATGGACGTGAGAGTAGCGAAATAAATATGTAAAATATAATATCGTGAAACAAATAAATTATTATTATATCAATACCTACACTATGTATAATTAAATCGGATACTAAATACGTAATATCGATATTCACAGGGGATAAGTACACAAATAATGCTTTAAGATGTGAATATCTTAATCATATTAGGGCCAGGTATATAATTGATATTATATTATAGAACTGCTAGATCTGAAAAAGGGTACTTTGAACGTCTGGTTTACGGCCAAGGTATAAATAAACTTGTTTGTACACAATATAATCCTAAGCAGTATTGTATTTTATAACTATACTCCATCTGAAGTAATAATAATTTTGTAATTTAATCAAATTATTCGTTTTAACCGTAACATGGAGTACCCAAATGTCAAAGAATACTCATTGAATCAATCGTGAGTGGTCGATATACATCCATCACATTTATTACCACATTTAGTGATTAGATACGTTAACAGTAAATATTTTTTACAAAAACTTTAATGGTGTAATAAATTTTATAGGTATTTTTTATACTCTTTGTTTCTTTTAATCCCTTTTATACTTTTTATAAAAAAACATGTTTTACTCCTAACGACGACCTCTGTAGCCTAGTTGGTAGTGACCCTGCCTACGTAGCAAGAGGTCCCCGGTTCGAATCCCGGTAAGGGCATTTATTTGTGTGATGAGTATATTTTGTTCCTGAGTCATGGATGTTTTCTATGTATCTTAGTATTCATTTATCTATATAAGTATGTATATAGTCGTCTAGTACCCATAGTACAAACTTTGCTTAGTTTGGGGCTAGGTCAATTTGTGTAAGATTGTCCCCAAATATGTATGACGTAATTACTACTAATTACCTATATGTATACAGCCAACAGCTCATACTGTATAGATTATAATTTTAGTACTTGGTCGCACTTAACGTAACAATACTGCGACAGTTGGGATGCGTCAAAGTAGTGAAAATGACAAGGTACCTACTAAAGTGATCAATTTGATCATCCACTTTTGCTTTTGACTATACATACGACTTCGAACTTGCTATGAACATAAAGTTCATCTCATCAGGCATAGATACAAGCAAGTATGTGCCAGAAGGAATGTTTTATGTCCGCCATAAAAGCGATCATGATAGCTAATCTGAGTAAAATATTACAGAAATTTCAAATTGGAAACCGTATTGTCAAAAGTCAAGCGATAACTGTTGACATTTGACACGAGCATGTAATGCAACGCCTCGTTTCGTGTTACTGAATACTTGCAGACAATGCTGATAAGAATTCGTCATAATCCTTACTAATATTATAAATGCGAAAGTATGTATGTTTGTAAGGACAAACATACACACTTTCGCATTTATAATCCCTATGTCACTCCAGCTTCTAAACTATCTCCATACAAAAAATCACATCAATACGACGCTCTGTTGCGACGTGAAAGAAGGCTTTCACGTCGGAACGGAGCGTCGTATTGATGTGATTTTTTGTATGGAGATAGTTTAGAAGCTGGAGAGTGACATAGGCTACTTTTTCCAGCGGCAAAACATCTAATTCCCACGGGAAAATTTGTTACATTTTCCTATAACCACGCGGGCAAAGCCGCGGGCATCAACTAGTAGTAGATAATGATCACGGGCCATGAGGTGTGTTAGGTCATTCAGTAGCCTAGCAGCTCGTAGGTGCCCGTAGTCCATAGCAGCTAATCTCTATATGTACCGAAAATCGCCCGTAGGCCCCGTAGCCCTGTGGCGCAATGTGTCTCGTGATTAGCGCTAAATAGAAAATAAATATAGAATTTCGAACTTTCGTGAGACATGCCCAAAATACTTCTAATAAATCCACGGTTAAACTCACGTATTAAATGTCACGACACGCCTGTCGCCACATGTTTCGAATACTGCCGCGAAATCGCTCAGCCTGGTGAACTCCCGAAGAGTTCGAAACATGTCGCCTGTAGTGATATTTAATACGTGAGTTTAACCGTGGATTTATTAGTAGTATTGTAGGCTAATATATTTCAATAATGAAGTCTGTCCAGTTTCGATACACATAAGAACAAAATGGCGACTTCGTTCACAGACTATACTACATATATTTTGCTTGCTATTGGACATGTGCAGTTGTACAGTCAGCGTCACATGCATCTGTACTCTTCAGGGTGTTCAAAAATATCTGAACATGCGCTGGCTGACTGCTATGGCTTTGACAATAAAGTCGTGTTCAGATGTTTGTGAACATCTTGACCGCTCAGATGTATGTGATGGCGACCGTGCCAATACAATAGTATGGGCGTTCATTTTGAAACAGAAAATAATAGACTTGTTCTTAGATTAAAGAAAGATTTCACGTTTTAAATTGAATTTAAAACGGAATGTACAGTCTCAGAAAGGTTCGTCACTTTTGGACCTCAACAGCATTGAATTAAAGTTGAATAGTGACCTTTTCATTCCTCTACTATACATTTTGTTGAACACGGCAGTGTAAGGATTAAAGCGAAATTCGGCAAAAGCGACATGTGGCGTGGGAACCCAATGCAGCCATTAAAAATATTAAATTGAATCAACAAGAATTTATTCAAAATATACACAGCCAATCCATTAAGGCGCCGAATACAAAATATCATAAAGATAATATGAAAATTACTATCCACATACCTTACTTAAGGTGGTTCAATTTCCATACGAAACGTTATTTGAAATTCACAGGCTAACGGCGTGATATTTTAAGAAACTTATGTAACTAACTTTCATAAATTGGCTTTCCATTTGTGCGAAATTCCCCCTTTACTTGAATAAACTTGTATAAACTAGAATCATTTGAGATATTAGTTTGTGACGTCATACTTTGGGAAAACCGTTATTCTCAAATTATTCTACTTTATACAAGTTTCAAGGAAAGGAAGAATTTCGCGCAAATAGAAAGCCAATTTGTGAAAGTTACTTACAAAGGTTTCTTAAAAAATCACGCCGTTTTAGCCTGCGAATGTCTAATAACGTTTTGAATGGTAATCGAACCACCACATTAACAGAATTACATGAATTACTTGGAATGCTTATTGCAGAAATCTTTCATGTACTTGGCCAAAGCCTGGACTTCCTCGAGAGTGACCGCGTTGTATGTGGAAGCACGGATCCCTCCGACATCCCTGAAAACAATGGTTTTAATTAAGGATTTCATCCTGAACATGACATTATGATTATAAGCTTATACTCGCGACTTTGTCCGGGCGGAACTAGTAGGTCATTACAAACTTTCACCCCCCATTCCACCCCTTTAGAGGTTGATTTTCCTATACCAATAATAATAATAATAAACTTTATTGCTCTCATGTAGACATTACATCAGGTCTTAAATATCTTATACAGTCTATAGTACAACATGACACCCTGTAAGGGTATTACAAATCCTTCGTCTTAAACGGTACACATTAGGAAATTAAACTAAGGTTTACAACGTTTGTGTACGTATTTACCAAATTTCATCTCAATCGGTTCACCTGTTTAAGCGTGAAAAGGTAACAGACAGACAGAGTTACTTTCACATTTATAATATTTATACTAAAGTATGGAAATATGGATTATATAATACTCTAATACTGGATATTCATTAACAACTCTTAAAAAAGATGTTAAAGTTACATTCGATTTTATTATCTTTGGCAGAAAAAATAACTACGTAACTGCCAAAAACCGGTTGACAACCAGATTCGTACGATAAAGTCCAATAACGTTATTCGCTTCAGATAACGCTGTATGTGACAAAATGATAACGCTATCAAGTCACCTGATCAATGAAATTGGATTATAAGTGCCTAGATAAATATGCAGAATATTACATAAATAATTGACATACTGACTATATTTTTATATAGGATCAAATGTCTTTATTGTACAAAAATAAAAAAGTAGAAAAAATGGCTCATACTAATGACACGGAACTAAACTTATGACGTCACATGTTGTACTCCGTACTAATCGTTGAATGGAAAAATAAGTGAATTGCTGTTTTGATCGTGAAATCAGCATTCAAGTACAGTATTTTTTCATAGTATTATATTATATTTTGTATTACCAACTCCCATTTCAATCGGACACTTTACGCACGAAGTTGTAGACGATTATGTATACCTAGGACAAACTGTCCAGTTAGGTAGGTCCAACTTTGAGAAAGAGGTCAATCGTCGAATCCGACTCGGCTGGGCAGCATTCGGGAGGCTACGGCACATCTTTTCGTCCAATATTCCGCAGTGTCTCAAGACAAGAGTCTTTGACCAGTGTGTGTTGCCAGTGATGACGTATGGCACGGAAACGTCGGTCGCTTACTATGGGCCTCATAAGAAGGCTCAAAGTCACCCAAAGGGCAATGGAGAGGCCTATGTTGGGAATTTCTCTGCGCGATCGCATCAGAAATGAGGCTATCCGCACCAGAACCAAGGTAACCGATATAGCCCTCCGAATCGGTAAACTTAAGTGGCAGTGGGCGGGGCACATTGCACGTAGAACCGATGGCCGTTGGGGCGAAAAGGTTCTCAAGTGGCGACCACGTACCGGAAGGCGCAGCGTGGGTAGGCCACCCACAAGGTGGACTGATGACCTGGTAAAGGTCGCGGGAGTCCGCTGGATGCGGGTGGCGCAGGACCGGTCATTGTGGCACTCTTTGGGGGAGGCCTATGTTCAGCAATGGACGTCTTTCGGCTGATATGATGATGATGATGATGACTTTTCAGGCGAACACACCTTTTATACTACCTATATACGATGCTGACTGTACAGTTGTTATGTAACTAAACACAGTATTTTCAAGTAATTACAAATCCGAATAATAAAAACAAACTATATTTCATCCGGCTCTACCTGCGTTTTTTGTTAGTCGTTTGTATAGTAGCTCCATAAAAACTTTCACCCCCATTTCACCTCCTTAGAGGATGATTTCCGGGATAACAATAATCCTATGTATACCAAATTTCATCTCAATCGGTTCAGCGGTTTAAGCGTAAAGAGGTAACAGACAGACGCACTGGCATTTATAATATTAGTATGGAATTATGTATTCACCTGTGTCCCTTAAGCTGAATTAATCCTAACACCTCAGCGCCCTTCAAGAACTCCTTTTCCAAAGCATCATTTCCCTGCGCAGAGCCAATTCTAAACGGAATGTTCATTTTACTCCGGTCCTTTTTAGCTACAGGGGCGTAGTAGAAACCGTTGGAGTGCTCAATGATGTCGTAGATGAGGGAAGACTTCTTGGTAGCCAGCTCGGCCATTTTATCGAGGCCCCCTTTACCCTCGATCCATTGGAGTACCCTTCCCATTATGTAGATGCTGAAACAATATTATGGATGCTATAAACTCTCACTTTTTTAATGATAATTATAACGTTTTTTTACAAAGATGTTACAAAATAAGACGAGGGATTTAACAAATAAACACTTTTGAGTTTGAGTTTTTAAAAACGCATCTCATGGACCATGGTATGGTGGTTTATAAACTCTAGTGCATATCAGGTAGGTAATCTAATTATATTATGTAGATATACATAACAAAACCTAGTTTTACATGTTATGATATCACAGTAGGTCATCAATTCATCATCTCTGAGACAGAATAGTATCCTTTTTTTATCAGAAATGTTTCAAGTTTGCTAATGAAAGAGTTATTATTTTCTATATACTTTATCACCAGAGCCCGGAATTTTCACGGCAAAACAAAAGACTGTCGCAATCTTACTAGTGTTAGAAACAAACTTTTATAGATATCGAGTAATTCGCGACGGTTAGTTTAAAATATAATATACGAGAAATATCTGATAAACTTACTCAACCTGAACAACATACCGATTACAATGAATTTTATAAATTTGCCCCCTTGACGTCGAGTGAAGTCGATCGATCATTTAGTATACAGAAATGTCGAGAAATTAATGATTATCTACTCATAAAACTAGACTCAGAAACCAAATAAAATGCCATGTGCTGCTGTGTGTACTGAAGTCGATTTCTAAGAAGAAATTGTATCTGTTTCTATGTATTTTTATACAAACATGACGTATTTTTTTTCTATGTATTTGGTGGACCGTTTTGTTTTCTTCTATTCCACAATTATCGATATCGATAAATACGTTTCTAATCTAGTAAGATTGCGACAGTCTTTTGTTTTGCCGTGAAAATTCCGGTCTCTGTTTATCACAGTCCCAATCGTCATGGAATACAATATACAGCTACACCAGAGTATGACTGTGATAACTCGGAAATCATTATTTTAGGGACTATCTGATAGACATGCTGTGAAACTGATAAACGATTCATTGCAGAATAAATAATTAACATAAATAATTGATTTGATTTGATTTGATTTGATTGATTGGATATATTTTTACGCCACCACTGACTGGCAACCCGATAGCTCGAAACGGAGATGCGGCAGCGGTGCTACCACGAAAATCGAATCGCGAAGTTCGTATATCTATGTCGCTGTCGCTCGAGTACCATAAACCGTAAGTGTGATATAGACGGAGATATACGAACTTGATTCGATGTTCGTGGTAATAGCTCGGGCGTCGCCGGCGATGGCGGGAGGAGCCGGACTCGTTCTCAAAAGATTGGCCACAAGACGCTCAGGATCGAGACCACTGGAAACGGAGGGGAAGACCTTTGCCCAGCAGTGGAATACCACAGGCTCCCAATAATAATATAATATTTTCAATAAGAAGTACGATTCACCTGCCACGGTAGGAAAATAAAAGTCAGTTATCCATTAGTTTGATAGGTACCCAAAGGTTGTCTGGAAGAGAAACCCGCCTGTTGTCTACCTTTACCTACATGTTATTGTATTGTTTCTCTATATAACTGCTTTGTTAGTTTGAGGTGTGCAATAAAGAGTATTTGTATTGTATGCCAAATATTTAGTTTAAGAATGTAGTAGTCATTGGTTTCAGTTTATTCACAAAATGATTTCTAAATTCGTTTTGTTTTGTTTTACCTGACTATTGAATGTGAGAAACCAATGATCCACGCCATCTCTTCAATTACCCGAGTACTAAGGACCCAGTGAAAGAAAGTTAGCGGTGCAACGCAGTATTAGTTCACTTACGCAAACATAGGTGGCGTGTTCAAAATAGAATCAGCTTTGGCGTTTACGGCCCAATCGAGGATGGATGGGCATATTGGCAGGGCATGGTTCAGCAGGTCTTCTCTCACGATTACTAGGGCTACTCCTGATGTGCCAATGTTCTTCTGAGCTCCTCCGTAGATAACACCGAACTGGGATGAAGGAGAAAGTAAACTTGAAACTTGCACTGTTTATGATGGGTTGCGGCTTTGGTATAGGTGCAGTGAGCATCATATAGTTAGTAGCAGGCAAAGTAGCCAAATATTTCTGTTAGACGTGTAACTGTAACAAAGGTGTAATTCGGTGCATCGCGGCCGATCGCAGCCATTACACCTAAGGGCCCCATACACGGTAAGATTCATCTTTGCGATCCATCGTTACAAACCAATCGAAACGACCGATCGATAGTGTATTTCAATATCGTAAACGATTTACTAGATCGAAGACGATATCGGAAATCGCAGCAAAAACCCGTGCAGTCATGACTATCGTAACGATGCATCGAATTTGTGTGGCTCTTTTTGTTCCATGTCCAACGAGTAAATGATCGATCGTAACGATCGATTGCTTCGTGTATGGCTCGATCGTAACGATCAATTGCTTCGTGTGTGGCTGCCAATTTCGAAGCGATCGATCGCCACGATTTTCATCCGATTTGTCGAAGCGATCGTACCATGCATGGGGCGCTTTAGGATGTGATACGATATATTGGCTGCTGCTAACTAAACAATGCTTACTGTACTTTGCGAGACTTACCAGTGATATAGCCCCGATTGGGTTCTCATGTCGATTGGACACATCAACTGGTTCATTAAGCAGTTGATGGGTCAGCTGTTATGCCAACGTCACATCATTGTTAAACATACCAATGTGTGCTGAACCCACAACACATTATAAATTATCCAAATTATAAGTAGTATTACGAATTTAGTGACAAGAGATGCAACAATACATTGGAGAGAAATCTAGCTTTAGAAATCAAAATTCAACAGGGTCTTATAATAATCAGTCCTACATAACTATGACTAAGTACAACAATTAAGTAAGACTTTTCACTATATGAAAGATCTTTCAAATCACAAATATTTTTTAAAACAAGTTAACATTTTATTGCATGTTTCAAATTCAAATTTATATCTTGCTATCTGCTGTTGTTGACTAATATAATTTTCATTATCTCTAATAGAACAATCTTCGCTACTAATCTTATCAAGCATCTTCAAACCACCAAAAATATATGATCGATAATACATATCTATTTAATAATATATTGTAATGTTACCTTAGAAACATCGATTTTCTTGGACATGAAGTTGGAAGACATATCAGCCACTAGGGGTACTCCTTTAGTGTCAGGTATGAAGTCAAATTCAATGCCTAAAAGTAAAAATATGTGATTATTTATCAATGTCAAACAACCACTTTAGCCTAGTTGGTAGTGACCCTGCCTACGAAGCAAGAGGTCCTGGGTTGGAATCCCGGTAAGGGCATTTAGTTGAGCATGAATATAATATATTATGTTCCTGAGTCATTGATGTTTTCTATGTATTTAAGTATCTATATAAGACTATAAGTATGTTTATAGTTGTCTAGTACCCATAGTACAAGCTTGGTTAGTTTGGGACTAGGTCCATTTGTGTAAGATTGTCCCCTAATATTTATATATTATTTATTTTATTTAATGTGAAAGTTGCCAAGTGTGCCTAGTTATAGAAAGAAACTAACTCTATTAGGGTTCATGGTAACTGATACATCGGTAGCTGGTAAATGTACCCCTTATGTTATGAAATAATTTACATCTTATGAACTTATCACAGTGAAATTGACACATTTAGCATTACAGGCTACAGTTTCTTTCCATCAGTCTTTCTTCAAATATCAGTTTTAATTCAGGGAGCAATGTTTAATTTAACCCTTAAATGCATAATGATGTATATATGCATCGTATATTGTATATGTTTTTTTAAATACTATGATTTTTTTCTTTATTTTTCCCTCAATCTATACAACATGACACATCTATTTCAATTTATTAAAAAGTTATACAAAAAATCATGCATTTAAGGGTTAAGCTTATAAATTTTGTGTAGAATTATTTTCATCCGTTACATTTACTAACCACAGAATAAGTAATACTATACAACAATCAACAAAACTAAGAAGGTAGAGTCAAGTATAAGTTTAGTCAACTGTAGGTACACTAATGAGTAGCAGATCTGCCAGGATTTTTCTTTGGAGGGGGCTTGGCACCATTTTGGCAAGGTCTCAAATGCTTTTGGGGGGGCTTGAGCCCCATAGCCCTCCCCTTGAATCCACTACATCTTTTGTACCTATGCCACAACACAGAAAAATGTTCACATGCAAAATAATGTTTGAGAGTAGTTTTCCAGTTTAATTTAAGCATACAATTGATTAAGAATAGGACAGTAAGGTAACTACAGTACAATATATCAAATATTAATAATTAATAATTACCATGAATAGTCTCATTTGTGCAGATATGAACATAGGAAGCGTTCGGGTCCAGTTTCCATGCTGACTGATCAGGAATCTCTACATAACGGTCTGTGGGTGGAGTAACAATGTTCACCTTTCCATATTTCTTAGCTTCTTTAGCAGCCTTCGCCGACCAGGCACCTGGCAATCAAAAAACACTAATTATACATTATAATTATAATCCTGCTAACCGAAGACAATACCTATTAACTAAGTAAAAATTTTGAATAGGCTGTTTTTGTCCAGTTATAATTAATTATAAAGAATAGGTATATTAATTGTTTCCTAATTGTCCCCTAATACTATAATATATGGCGCAATCTGCTTTATTCACCAACTTCAGATAGTTTCCATAGATAAAAAGTAATGGTATGGTGATTTGTAGGTATTCACCTGTAACAACATAATCAGCAGTTCCAGTCCTAGAAATCAGATTGAGTGGGACTGCAGCAAACTCGCCCTGTCCACCGCCGGACAAAAACAGGATTTTGTAATTAGTTGGTACATTCCTAAAACAAACAGAATAGTCCTAATTATGTTCAATCTAGTTAATTACTATATAACTTTGCGTAAACATTTCCCGTAACATAAATACAGTTCTGCAAGAAAAGGAAAATCTTTGTAAACGTCAACAGGACAAACAAATGTCAAGAGTCAAAACTGAAAAATATCTCCATTCCCGCGTTTTTTTTTTTTTTGTTTTATTGTGATGTGAATGGAACTTGGCGGTTTGCATGTATCGGTTCTATTTATTGCCAAGCCAAGAGTGGATAAACAAGAAAAACAATACTACACATGTTGGTCAATTTCATGTACATATTCCTAAATTAAAAGATAGGTAGGCATTCCACGAGAAATTTTTGTACTTACAATAGTCTCCTCACAACCGCTTGAATTTCTGTGTTTAGTTTTAAATAAGTTCCAGACCGGTGGCTTGTTTCCAATAAACTTATTCCGGAGTCTTCATAATTAGTCAGTTCTTTTTTAATAATGTCGTAAACCTTAAAGTAAAAACACTTCTTAAAATACTGTACACGACGACAACATTTTTGCTAAACAGCAATTCATTCAGTGCAATTAACATAAATGAACTACATAGCTTATTTTAAAATATCATTATTGCTCACCTCTTCCGGTAGTTTGGCTGGTCCAGCGCCAAAATTGTGTATTTTGACCATGTCTGATTTTATTTGAATATGTTTACTGCAGAAACACAAGTATCCCTCTCGAGATATCCAATGAGACTGGCTTAACTTGTTTGTCCCTCGTTACTCGCGCCTCTCGGCTGATAGCACTCATGACTCAACACAACTAACTCACTGAAACTGGCTCGTTGCGCTCGTTACTACACACATAAACAGTACACACACGACACGTTTATTTGACAATATTTTTGTACCTTTACAAACGAAGAAGTGTGCAAAACCGTGCGCTTCTTAGAATTAATACTAAAATTACTGCTAGATTATCAATATCATTAGTTCATTATTATCAGTTTCATTATTAGGGAAGTGACCATACAATAGGCCAAAATTAGTTGACACCTAAAATGGCTCAACAATTAAAGTCCTTGACCGTAGGTACCTACAGCCAGCCCTACCTCTACAGGGCCTTTATTTAATTATTATTGTTTTAATCTTTAATGCACAAAAGAACAACTTATCGTACAAGGCGGACTTAAGTAATGCCGTAAGCATTCTATACCAGTCAATATTTGGGTAAGGCAGACAAATTGTGGGCGGTGAAACTTTATTTTGCAACTAAACGCATCATTTCAAATACCAATTTTATCTCTATATGATTGCGTCGTACCTAGTCACAAAGTCACTTAAGTAATAATTATGTTCTTGCGCAAACCGCAAGAGAGACCGCATAAATAAAAATCACAATCTGCCCCGGTGTGACGTATGACGGGAGAACCATGACCTTAATTCCGATGCAAAGAGTGGGGATGATCCGCTAACTGAAAGATCAACTGAGGAGACTACCCGGCTAAGCAGACTGATATTCGTGTGTCGAGCACCTCTGTGCAAGCTAAACTGGATGACCAACTTAGAGAGGTAAGTAGGATTGTCATCTCGCTCACATTTGGAGCAGCCCAACTGGGGAAGTAGGTACCTTACAAAAGACCGCAGCCATAATAATACCACTTCTTGCTTTGTGGGTTTTTGTGTTGTGTTCTCGGTTATTTACTTATTTTTAATCGTATGGCGATCTGTAGCTGTAGAATAGGTGAATATCCATGTGATATTTTTATAGGAGCGCCTATTTCCCCGAAAGTGTTGTCGCTCATTTACCACCACCCAGGTGACACGTGCAGGGTTGTGTAAGTAAGCTCAACCCGCCAGTCACCCGTCGCGAAACTAAACCTCTACCTACGCTTAGTTACTACGCATCGCGGTGTCATGATATATTTGTGTGTGAGCGATGACGTGAGCTTAAAATATGTTACAGAATAAGTAGGTAGGCTGAGCACCCGAGGATGCGCTGTGCTGAGAGTGGGGGACCTGTTTTTGTCTCTGGCTTTAGTCAACACAACGAATCCTCAAATCAGTAAAGGGTCGGCAGCGCTAGTGATTCTTCTGGAGTCGCAAGAGCCTTTATGGGTGACGGTGTCACACAATCAGGTAGGCCGTCTGCTTGTTTGCCACTACGAAGTATATACAAAAAAACCGGACAAGTGCGAGTCAGACTCGCCCACCGAGGGTTCCGTGGTGAATTATAAATGTATGGTTTTCAGAGTTTTCCCTGTACAGTCAGCGTCATATAGTTAGTAGCAGCTAAGGTTGCCAAATATTTCGGTACACGTCTTTATTACTGTAGGAATAAGGGTGTGTTACGAAATATTTGGCTACTCTGGCTGCTACTAACTATATGACGCTGACTGTACTTGCAGTACCTATGTCTAAGACGCCATTTCTTGCCAAATTTTATAGTTCTAAGTCAACGGAAAGTACCATATTATTTTTGATTCCCTTGAGAGTGTCGGATTACTTAAATACGTTTTTTGCGGCATAAACGGCCGTATTTTATTTTACGTTAACTTAGAAACTTCAAGGGACTGTATGTGACCTATTTGAGTGTATGGTTTTAATTTCAACTCGATACCTCCCTTCCACGAGTTCCCGAGATAAAGACTCTTGACAGACAGACAGATTGACAACGAAGTGATCCTATAAAGGTTCGAGGTTATGTACGGATTACGGAACCCTAAAAACAAGACGATTCAACAGATCGTCTAAAAAAAATCAACACCAACCTACCTACTCACGGTCACGTACGGTGCTGTCTGAAAATCAGCGCTGTAGGTGTCTGTCTGACACCTCGGCATAATGCTGAGACAGCGACCGATTCACTGCCGCGAAGACACACACATTATGTGTAAATTGTATTGTATTTGTACTCCCTTTGTCTCTGTGTGTCTTTTGCGTAGTGAATAAATGTCTTCTTTCTTTCTTTCTTTCTTTACTCTACTAGCACCTATAATAGTGCTGAGGGAAGAATGCGTTAAGTATGCCCGACATAAACGCGATCGCAAGAAATGCAAACTGAATGGAGAAGTGCTGGAGCTAGGTGGAGAAAATAAAAAAACGGATACGGAACGGAGTGTTTAATATTTTCAATCTAAAACTTCCCAAATGCAGTGAATAACAAAAATGCACATTTTTTGTTTCATTAGGTATTGGAACCGGCGTAGTAACGTGATTGACAAAACATTGTTTTGGTCGTAATAAATGCTATTGTGCCGAAACCTTTTTACTTGAAAAGAGCAATGTTTCAGCTTTTTAGGCGTTTTGCTATGTACATTTTGTCAGGAAAAGTGCGATTGAACCGCAATGAATGACAAGACCGATGAGATCGAGACGCGTATCGCGTTGTTCTGACAGTTCAATTCATTCATTCGATTCGGTGCCGGTTAATATACAGCCATAATAATGCACGGCCAAAATAATGTACAGCCCAATAATCCGCGTCCATACTGTACATGGATTATCAGACTGTACATTATTGGGCCGTGCATTATCACCCTGAGCAAACTTGGTCCGGGGCAATAATTGGAAGCCACTTTTGTCCGGGCTGATAATGCACGACCCAATAATCCGAGTCTACAAAAAGTCGACGCGGATTATCAGGCTGTACATTATTGGGCCGTGCATTATTGGCTCCCATTCGATTTGATTATCAAATCATTCATTTCACTTCACTAACTTCACTTCATTCAGCAAGAAAAGTGGCTTCCGTGTAGTGTTGCGGTTTAGTTTTACAAATTAAATTTATAATTTTAAGTTTCAATAAGTATATCATATATTTCTATTAAGTGGCATAAGTGTTACAGCAACGAATTTCACAAAAGGCGCTAAGTTGTTGTGTTCAAGGCATGCCTCCAGTAAAGGACGAGTCAATACGGGAAACAAATTGCCTGGAAATTATAAATATTGTGGAGAAAAGTCCCGCAAAGAGTACTTTGGTTGATGTGAGGGCTTGTAACAAGCCTGCCTCTAAGGTAACATCGTAGCAGTTACTTTATCAATCTTATCATTATTATTATTTGCGTAGCCGCGAGTATCGATCCCTTGCCGTGTATGGTATTTTTCCCGCATTTAACTGTGCATGGATTTATTTTTTCTTTGAAAAGTTCAGTATTGACTATAGAGGTTTAGATACTTAGTGGCTCCTTGTAACTCCTCCCACGCGGTGTTTTTTTTCGCTCATTGTGGTCTTGACTGTGTCCTTATGCCGGCAGGTGTATAAACAGTACTGTATTTCACAAATAGGTACATGTTAAATAAACACTTGGCGCATGAAGATGCAAGCAACATGTGTGATTTGTTTTGTTAAAGCCTGTTCTTAATTTGTTTATTCCTTGAAGCTATTTACTCTGTTTTTCGCGCAAAATACGTTTCACCACGAATTTATATTGTAGGTGGCATAAAAAGAAAAGTTAACTTATGTAATTTTTACAATACTTTATACCACTGCACAGCAAAAGAAAACTATTGATAATACAAAGACATCACATAATTTTAGATTCCATCAGATTTATAATTTCTATGCAGTGTGAGATGACCTCATTTGAAGCAGATTAGTTTAAATGTCTCACTAGATAGTTATTTTTTGGTTTAACCTGTTCATACCCGGTGGCTCCCCAGGAAGCAACTAGTCCACCTATACTCAACCTGCAGCCCGCCAATATCTTGCAAGTGGCCCGTCATCCACCATGTGATCCTAGTATAAAAACTATTTTACCTTGTTGGACGGGGCTAAAATGTCTTAGCGGCCATCATAGTTTTTTATTAGTATGGCTGCACTAGTCCATACATACTACAAATTCCACCAAATTTAGACAGATATAAATACGAATCTCACCAGCTCTCCTTGGAGCCACGGAACCAAAAAAGTTAATTTATCATCACAAACTCTAGCCTAGTTGGTAGTGCCTCTGCCTGTAAAGCTGGTGATAGTGAGGGCAAATATTTAAATAATTTATAGGGAACAATCTTACACTAAAAGTACATAAACATTCCTTCAAATCCTCATTATATACCAATAATGTCTAATAGTAAATACATTTACTTTCTGGGTTATTCACAATACATTACATAAATGTTACTAAAAATGCTGGAAATAGGTACATCTTTTTATGAAGTTTATTTATTCTTTATTGCACAGTGACCAGTTACATATACTAAAGGAAAACTTAATTCCGTTTATATGGCATTCTTTACCAGTCAACATTTAGGTCAAACAGAGAAGATTCCGGGTTTTTTGCCTTTTTAGACTATCTTCATGCAAAATTTCATCCAAATCGTTTAAGCATGATTGAGTAACAAACATCCAAACTTTCGCATTTATAATATTAGAAGGATGTCTGCCATTAGTCTGCTAGTTTTTTGGTTTTTCATTAAAGGTTTGTAAATTTAATTATTTTTGTATATTTTGTCTGTAAATGAATCCCAAGTTTTCACACAGTCTTTAAATCATTTCTATTTAGAAGCGTAGTAAAGTTAGCGTATGCAGCCTTCCCAACCTTCAATTATGAGGCCACATGCAATGCCTAATCAATATTTAGTAGAATGTGTACTATTTGCATCAAATTACATGGAATGGAACAAATTCAAAACAGCCTGAGAACCAGCGGTTATTTGGAATAAAAATTAACTTTCACATTTTCCATGAATATTAATTATGCTGTGTGTCATATAATATTACGATATTATATAATTAAATAATCTCGATTCCATAATCCACTTTCTAGAAAACTAGTTTTGCAGAAAAACATCTTCATATTGTCTTAATTCACTATGTAAAATTCAAGGTCAAAATATTTAAAAGCGCGTCAAACATAGTTGTTAGACATAGGTACTATGACATAACTTGTCGTTATGTCATTTTGACCACCAAACCATGACATAAGTGCTACTTTCATGCAGTACAGTCAGCAAACCAAGTGCATACATATTTTGGTCACTCGGTCAGCACGAGGAATGAATAAATTCTTCCGAATAACTAACTTGTTCTCAATTCACTACAATTTTCTTCAAGTGAGGTCATAGCACTATTGCACTCTTTCTTATGTAGCTACTTACTTGTTTACTAGGTAATAAAAAGCCTAATAGTTTTGGCCGTTAACTCGCCACAGTGAAAACAGAAATATCTTTACTGTTTGAATATACCGAGCATCTGTAGCTGTATAAGGTAGTGTTCGTTGTGTTAAATGCAACGGTTTGCTGCCCATCATGTAACTTCAAGTGGAGGGAAAGTGTTACAGTACTACATTTAAGTGTCTATTGTATGAGTCATGGTATATAATGGTTTAATCCAAGTACTCTACATGTTGTATAAATATTTATTATAATCACATGTGCAATTTATATGTCGATTCTTTTGAGCGTTAGGAAGCGCCGTTAGGTTGACCTCTTTCGTGAGAGCGATTTTAAATTGATAGGTATTCTATAGCGCGTGAATTTGAATCTCTCTCAACCTCGGTTGGCGGCAACGACTTTGAAACATCGCTTTTCACTTTTTTTTCGCCACTCGCAAGCAACACGCGTCCCCGGCGCGGCGCTGCGCAGTAATCGCTCAGCTAATTACTTCTAAACACATGTGACTTGTAATTACCTAGTATATATTTTGCAATTTTTCATTTGTGCTGTGTTTAATGCATCCATTTTTGTTTATTCCACATTTCAGTGTTTGTTACAGTGCGTCATGTGGGCAGCTGAATTTTATGTTGTTTGTGTACACAATTATTTATAATGCACAAGACTGTCTAGTTTGGAGTGCCTCTATGTAGTGCATGCCTTGTTCGCACCTGAATACACTGGAGACATCATGACTAATTCACAGGTAGAGTACCCTTTATTCTTTTTGTTGCACACAATATCCTCGCCTTCATCTCCAAAATACCAATTTCCTAAAAAAATGCTGAACGTAACGACACGCGGGGTAAATTACACACCTAGTGCGGTAAAGCAAATGTTTCAGATCACAGGTGTTTACTGCCCGACCCCAACGAGGGTGCGATAAGTATGTATGTCAACTTGTTCTGGTATCTTATGGATAACTGGCATTATGGAAATGAGAACATTTTTGTCTAAGACTTACATTTATTTATCACTCCTTATTCTTTAGTTGCCTCTCATCACAAACAAAACACTTTTTCTAAAGGGAATGTCCTAATAATATTGTAGGTAGATGTTGTCATTTTATGTGCGGTCGTCATCATATGTCTAACTTGCTTCCGCCCCCGACTTCGTCTGCGTGGACCCGTAATAAAAACTATCCTATATTTTAATCTAGACTATAAACATCTTCGTGCGAAATTTCAACCAAATCGGTAGTGCCATTTAAGCCTGATTGAGTAACAAACATCCAAACTTTCGCATTTATAATCTTAGTAGGATAAGTAGGATTGTTTACACATTTGCACTACTTTGTAATGGTTCAAAATGTGGTAATGCATGACAGTCGAGCGTCCTGGGGACAGTTTTTAGGGTTCCGGAGCCAGAATGGCAAAAACGGAACCCTTATAGTTTCGCTATGTCCGTCCGTCCGTCCGTCCGCAGCTTAGCTCAGAGGCTCTTGGTACTAGAAAGCTGTAACTTGGCATGAATATACATATTAGTCATGCCGACAAAGTGGTAAAATAAAATCTTGAAAAACATTTTTTTTAGGGTACCTCCCCTACATGTAAAGTGGGGATGATTTTTTTGATTGTCGTCTACCCCATAGTGTGGGGTGTCGTTGGATAGGTCTTTTAAAAATATTGGGGGTTTGTGAAAACAATTTTTCGATTTTACGATCCGTTTGTGAAATATTAAGCCTTAAAGTGCTAATTTTTGTTAGACTCCAGTGTCCCCACCCCCTGCTAGCTAAATGGTTGTTTTGGGATATGTGAAAAAATTCATGGTAGTAGTACATATAACGAAGTTAAAAGGAAAACTATCACAGCTAAGTAGGCTTTACACGTTTACGAGTAATAGTCGACCAACTTATAAAATGTACCTCAAGAAGTAATAGTTTCGTACAAATTCTATTGTAACTTATTATTATATATAATGGTACGGAACCCTTCGTGCGCGAGTCCGACTCGCACTTGGCCGGTTTTTCAACATCTTAATGTAACTTGAATTCCATACACATGTAACATATGGGTAGGGTAGGTTAGTACCTAACCTTATTACATTAAGATGTTGAAAAACTGTCCCCAGAACGCTGGACTGTCTATACAAACTTAGATGTGAGTTTCAATCTTAGTTTGTATTGAGAGACAAGAAAACATAAAAAAATAAGAACGAGTTTTTCATTGTAAACTTCTTTTCTCGCTATTTTTTTGAAGTGAAAACTTCTTTAGCGGCGCTGAGCACTTTTTGGGATGGGGAAAAATTGTTAAATAGGCGACAGAGTTTTGTGACGTCAGATGTGAAGGAGGTCACTTTTTGCTGCTAGCCGATTCCACTTCATTCAAAACTGAACGCTATTCGTAAGAGTATAAAGCCGTTAAACACTTTTTGCAATAGCATATTCTGCAAATAAATTTGTAATAATACCAACGCGTCCTTCACCGTTTTGCTATTGAGAAAATTCCAATAGTTCGAATTTGAGCGTTATTCCGAAAGAGATAAAGCTTGGCAAAATATTTACCAACGGCAAAAACAAATTGATATTGTGGTCGCCACCGCCGTCTGCTGTTCTTGCAAATCCGAATAGTTCGAATTTTGACGTTATTCCTAAAGAGATAAAGCTTTGAAAAATATTTGGCAGTGGCAAAAACAAATTGGTATTGTGTTTGCCGCCGCCCGTCGGCAAACACAATACCAACACACCCAACGCGCCCGCGGGCCGTCCGCCTAAATAATTGATAATTGTTTATAAATTTGCGTCAAATATTCATTTTTAGGGTGACACCGTAAGATGTCACGTGACCTGATCGAAAAACTGTTACAATGTTATTGAGTTTTCACTTTTTAAATATAATTTCTAGTACCATAAACAGTTTCCGATCTAAATAAGGGCAGATGCCATTGCGTATACAAAGTTTGATATTAATCCAGTACGCCGTTTTTAAAATGAGGGACAAGCAAAACTTCGTTTTGATAGGGAGATATACTTGTGTCCAGCGAGCGTGCTGGGAACTCTTTAACTCACGCAATATTTATTTCAATGAAAGTTGTCCGTTGCGCTATAAAAATAAACAACGGCGTGGTTAAACTTTTACGTTTTCATAGTTTTATATGGCCATCGACTAATAGTCCAACTTTTTGAACCATACTAATTGGACTGAACGAAGAATATAGTCTTGTTTCATTAGTCACCACTGTTTATAGTTCCAGACAATTTCACTTCTATGAATAGTAATTGGATTTAATTCCTGCACTCAGCGTAATTTCTACGCTACCAATTACGTTAATTTACAGCCAGTCACGACGATCATAAACCGTAATATGTACCAATAACAAACATACTTTAACAATCACGTTCACTATGATCATTAATGGATATGGATTTTGGAGTGGTGAGGTAGGTAGGTAATGAACTATACTAAACTATAGTATACTTCTCCGTAGTATAGACTGCAATCTTAGGCATCTACCGCATATTCGCATTGTCCCGGTCAATTCTTAAAAAAGCCAAGAGGTATTTTTCTCCCTAATTCCAAATTCCAATAATATTTGTGGGAGAGACAGGTCTACGAACGTGGAGGTCGCTAGGCTATGAAGATGACGTTTCAGACGATATTGGGCATATATTTATACGTACGAATATACATCTATTGCGTTTATTCTGATCCTTAATGCCACACTCTAAATTCAACCTGAATCTAAATTCTGTACAACGTCACTTCATTTGATCACATTCGCTATTCCGCACGATCTTTATTTTTATTTTACACTAGTCTGCCCGCGTCTTAATAAAAACAGGCTAAGCTGAGGGATAACATATAGCCTGTTTGTAGCCTAGATGAGAAGACTCCGGCAAGAAAGTCTGCTAGGCTCGACCTGTGCATATTGACTCTACCCCGTATCCGCATACTCTATGGTATGCGGATGCCGGGGAGAGCTGAGCTGAATACCCGGTCAGTACCGGTACCTACCTATAGGCATACCGGGTAGACACAATCCGATACTGACTTTACCCGGTAAGTACCGGTACCTATAGGCATATCATATCATATCGTTTATTCATTAATAATCATACATTGTCATTGTCCTTGGTTTATATGCATACATTTTACTTAAAGAAAAGATTAAGGATAAAAAATACAGATTCAATTAAATAGTCATTAAGTATAATGTCAATTGGGATAAAGATAAATGTTAATAGGTATTTTTTATTTAAATAGATGGAATACAAAACAAAATAAAAATAAACATCAGGCCTTTCACATCAATAAACTCATTCACTGAGTAATAGGCCTACCAATAAAGCTTTTAAGTGCGAGTTAAAACCTGAAATGGTGTTCATACTTTTAATGCCAAGTGGAATTTTATTATAGATCTTAGATCCTATCCATACCGGGTAGAGACAATCCAATACTGACTCTACCCGGACAGTACCGTTACCTATAGGCCTACCGGGTAGAGACAATCCGATAACTTACTCTACCGGGCAGTACCGGTACCGATACCGGGACGACTAGGATATACGACGATCGGGATAGGTACTATTATGTGTCGTTGTTTTCGCGATTTTGAATACCGTATGTGAAGCCAATTTATGTAACGTTATCATTGTTATCAATCACAATATCCTGAGGTAGCATTGCAATTGAAATAATCATTTATCAGGGTATCTCTATACAAACAATCAAATAACGTTCGTTATCGACCAGATCGCAACAACAGCTGACTTTCCATTATTTAAATTCGGATGTTACGCTTTATTACAGATGTTATAATGTAGCTTTATACGCGTAACCCTCTTGCAAACCGGTTAAACGCCCGTTAGTCTGGCGCGCCGAAAGTGGATTTTTTCAATGGTAATATACAGATAGTTCAGCTCATCTTTGCGCGCGGCTTTATGCGCACGTTTGTGCGTATGCGCTTATAGCTATGCAGGTTTGAGTGAGATGTCAGTCTTTACATGCGTACGCATCCATACATAACAGCGGCAGTAACAGGCTCACGAACACACACACACCTAAAGATTTGATCTATCTGTATTATTACGTAGGTCATCCCAATCCCGCCAGTACAGGCAGGAGCAGAGATTCCGAATGCATTTAGTCCGAGCCATAGATTAACAAAATCCAAGAAAAAAATCCAGAAAATGAAATCAATCTTCGATATAGTATTGTGTGTTATGGTTAAGGCATTGTTTTTAAATTAAATAACTTACTACTTATTGTTTTCTTATAACAATAATTTATTGTATCTGTGTTATTTATTTATCATTGTTTTATGTTTCATAACTACGTATCGATAACTGTGGAATTACATTAGCTTGAGTCAATAACAACCGTGGCGTGGTATGAACAACTGTTTTGAATCAGTTACCACAACAGATTCGATTTTTTGCAGTTTATGTATGCAAGATCATGACTTGTAATGCAGATAGTTTTCTATTCGTGGGTGCATCAGAGTGCGACTGAACGTAACACAGTGCGTAACTGCGTTCGTTTATGATAAGTAGCTCCTTTTTTGTCGACGGAGAAACTGATCTATACTATTAGGGAACACCTAATTAAAACAATCACTATAATGCGTTTTAGCATTTTGTATATGTCAAGAGTAAAGTCAAACACTAACATTCTATGATAAAGGCATCTAAGTAACTGGGTATGAGATAGGTATAGGCTTTCTATGATTACGTATCACAAATGCGAAAGTGTGTCTGTCTATTTTTATTATCTTTTCACGCTTCACTGCTGAACCGAACTAGACGACACTTGTTATCTACATACCATTCCGGGACGAACTGTCTGTTAGTAACAGATAGCTTGCCCCGGAGAAGGACATATTAGGATACTTATTATCCGGATCCGGAGCATTATTGCCTAAGAGGAGAAGGACTGACGACCTGGTAATGGAGTCCGATGGACGTGGGTGGCGCAGGTCCGGTCACTCTTTGGGGGAGACCAGCAGCTGACGCCTTTCGGCTGATATGATGATGATGATTGTTTAAGAAGGTGAAATGGTCTTATTCACAGATTAATTAATCAGTCGATGTGACTCGGAAGTTTCCCAGACCCGATGTCCATAGTGAATTGACTGGCTATTAGGCCTATAACTGACATAATCGTGTTACGTGGGTCGATCAACTTTTTCTTGTTGCTTTTCTGTCCCGCTAAGGCGGTTATCACACTGCCGGCGCATCCCGCTGCGTTGCACGAAAGGATACGATATAAATACTTGTTTTATTTAATACTTGAGCCTTACTCAGTTCTCTGAAATTGTTTGAATGATTTGTTTTTTGTATTGACTTCTGGACGTATTGTAAATATCGACCGAGACGATGTAAACTAATGAGATCGAATTATAGCCCTCTTTCTCTAACGCATAGCTGCATCTGCTCACGCGCCAACGTTCGGCCAATGTGTACAGCCGGCTTTAGAAATTGTATTACAATGTGGACGCCTAGCGTGCTCGTGTTCCACCATAAAATGGGTTTACCATTGTCACAAAACACATGTTGAAACCTTAATATAATAGTTTTATAGAGTCTTGAGAGCAAAAAATAGTTGATTCGTCCAAGTTCGAATTAGCATGAATTAATTTCTGTATCTAGAACGAGCCTCTAACAAAACCACAATTCTATCAAATCATAAACCTTACATTCAAAGTTTCATCGTTAAACTCCACCAAGACCTCAACACAGGATATCCTATCGTAAAACAAAACACTAATTACGATACATTCCAGGTCTGGTTCCGAGGCGTGCGGAGTTCGAAGTTTCGCCATGTGTACGGGGTGCCGTCGAAACGGGAGCGTTGCTATGACAACATCAAGATCACCAGGAACGCACATGACTCCAACTTCTGTGCTGTCAACCCTAAGTTTGTGGCCATAGTCACCGAGGTCGCCGGTGGCGGGGCGTTCCTTGTCCTGCCTTTGGATCATGTAAGTAGATTAGATAGATAAATAAAATAACCTTTTCACGCCACTGCTCGGCAATGTGGCAAAAGATGGTCAGAATTCAGGCTTCAAAGCTGGGGTGGGGTTAGTTGGACATAGCCACGAACAGGCCAACTATGAGTTCAAACTGTCCGACAATGTTACTCGTCTCCTTCGGGGTTCTCACCTTCGGCTCGGACCTCGAACCCACTCGTCCATCTATTGCCTACTTTTGCCTCTACAACAATGTACTAATTCACCCCACTGCTCGGAACTGTGGCAAAAGATGGCGAGAACTCAGGCTGCAAAGCAGGGGTTAGTAGGACATAGCAACGAACAGGCCTTCTATGAATTCAAACTGTCCATCAATGTTTTTTTAGTCCAGTTGGAACAGCGATTCGACCATTATAAAGGCCGCGGCCGCGCTCTATCGTTAAGTATTATAAATTATAATCTTTTTTCTTTCTTTTTTTATTCTGTAAGACTTTAATGATTTATTAAATAAAAATACACTTAGTCAAATAACCGTAATCTTTAATTAAGTACTAAATTATAATTATTTGCAATTTCCTCGCAGTAGGCGTGAAAAGCACTATCTAATGTCTCGACATAAATTCATCTGAATACGTCGGGACAACGGGTAATCAGTAATTCGTAGTTTTTTCTTGTTCTGTATTCGTATCTAGTTTCTTAGAGACGTTCGGAATACTGAACAATGATCTAGGCCAGATTTGCATGCGGGGGACTGATGAAATGATCGTAATAGCATGGTTATAAGTCAATGCACGTCGCCGTGCACTAAATCAGGTTAGCAGGATGCGAGCGAGTAGCGTAGGCGTAAGTAGGGAGTAATTGATGGAATGTGTAGTGTCATTATTATTACATAGTGCTTGACACATGAGAGAGTATTATAAAGGGGGTATTGAACTTGTCGCGAAGGTACAGTCGACTACAAAGATAAGTATGTTTTTTAATGTTACAAAGTTATGTATGTATATCTTATTACCATGGTAGTAAAGTCTATGTATACATATTTTTGTAACATCGTATGGATACATCTCTTTGTAGTCGACTGTACAAGGATTTTAATTGTTGAGGCATTTAGAGCTCACTTTATACTGGACACTTCAAAGCTACAATTAAAAACCAAAATTAGTTGACGGGACCGAGCACTTGTGCAATTATAAAAAAAAACCATCCCGTTTAACCAGGTTTTAAGCCGGATTCATAGTTATCTCCGCAGCAAAACCATGGTAAGTAATATAGCCGTCCGAATTGCTAAACCTATATAGTGGCTATTCCACATTGCACGTAGTACCGGTAGCCGTTGGGGTGGAAAGGTTCTCGAGTGGCGACCACGTACCGGAAGGCGCAGGGTAGGTCGACCATCCACAACGTGGATTGATGACATGGTACATGGTAAAGGTCGCGGGAGTCCTTTGGATGCGGGTGGCTCAGGACCGGTCATTGCGGCACTTTTTGGGGGAGCCCTATGTCGAGCAGTTGACGTCTTTCGGTCGGTATGATGATGATACTTATCTGAAGTGGCGTGTCGTGACGCAACAGAACGATATCGGGTTCATAGATCTAGTACGGTTTGATTCACAACTCATCTGACGCACGTGACAGCTCCTGTTGTGTCAGGCGTCAGAGAGCATTACCTCGTATGAATCTGGCGTTACTGTAATTACCTAGAAAGAGAAATTAATTTTTGGCGTAAAGCCGAAGTCTGGTGATCAACGTAAACCACGGGCTGTGTTTATGGACAAGTTGACAAATCAAAGCGACGCGACGTTGATGTTCCAATTTAGAATTTAGGCGATGGGCGCTGCGGCGCCCGCGTCGGCAGGCTCCCGAACATACATACTATCGACAACACAGCTAACAGTCATTGGAATTGGAAATTCGACCTTGGACAGTTGAATGAACTACTTTGATGCAATTCGGCAAACTAAAATAATCCCAAGTATACAGATGAGTGTTTCGAAAATCGCCTCACAGCACGCGTGTCGAGCCCCACCACGCGTTATCTGTTCATGAACAGGGCCCTATAGAAGTTGCATTCGATTTAACAAATAGTGTGATGGAGCGCCGATTGTGCTTGTCCAGCACGGCTAGCACAAGACCGTGAGACGGACTACCCGTCTCTTTCAGAGTGTTCTAATTAGAAGATAGATAGTCTATCTCGGCTGTCTCACGGTTTAAGGAGACGCTACACGGGCCGATATCGGTCGAACTGCATGCCGGCCGACGCGTGATTCGGCCCGTGTAGATACTTGTCGGAAGCACGGCGGCCGGCCAAATCAAAGTCACTTCATTCTAGATTTTCTGTGACCTTTCTTGGCCGTCCGCCGATATCGGCCCGTGTAGGCTCCTTATGACAGTCATATTTTTATCACTTGCGTAACAGAAATATATTTTAGGTAATCTAAGGAGCGCCTTTCATTTGAAACAAAATATATCATCATTATGCTAATACAGAACAAGACATAATTTCGTCCGCCTATAGCTTAAGGCGTGACCGATTACCCAAGAAACATCCGCATATCAAAACTTTCGATAGAATATGATTACTAAGATTAATCGGAGCTAATTAATTTCGGAGACTAAACGCACGTACATGATAAATCATTTAGAAAATGTTTCCTTTCCCAGACTTCCTGGCAAATAACTTGGACAATTTATAATACTTTTGATTACTTCTGTCACGGCGTGGTTGTCGTATCGGCGTGACACATAAACTTATTATTATTATAAAAGAGAAATGGCCAGAGTCAGTGAGAGTATAAATTAACTACGAAACGAATTAGGTAAATCATTTATCAAAACAAAAAAAAACAAGATTAATCTTATCAATGCTTGTCAAGTTTCTTTGACAAGCGTTTCACACATAAACTTGTTAACTACCCATTCGATGTGACAGTGACAGTATAACGTTATGACAAAGTTAAATCATGTTCCATCTCCCAGTGTTCCAAACCCAATAAATGGTGCAAGTTATAGGACTAGTTCAACTCCGTTTTACCTAAAACTTTCTTTATATATTCCTTTTGGCATTGAGTATAGAGCCCATGTCACTCGGTCGGTAGTTACTTATTAGAATCGGATTGAAGGTGAAAAATTTTGCCATATAAATACGTCGAGAGTTTATGTTTATACGAGCTGACCGATATTCCATTCCCAAACTGATCGCGGTCGAATAATACGACTAGTCGTTGATATTTTACATTGATAACGAAACTAAACAGCCCTTAGTATGATAAAGATTTAGCAACACTACTGTTTTCTGGTTTTATAAATGCAGAAATAGTTTTCATTGTGTTTGAAAGTCGTACCGATAAAAAGCTGAAGTAATCTAAAGGTTTAATTAATTAAGAACATCGAGACATTTCTATTTGTTGTAATTAATTTCTGGGTAGAAATGTGTAAGTACATACTTGATAAACCCTGAACATTAGACTCCTTTTCGTTAGGTAGTTGTGTAAAAACTGTGTAAGCTACTAAAATAGCTGAGCTTATGTCATGTAGGTACTATAGATATACATGTGTAGGTATGTGCGATTTATTCTGTTTATTGACTTGTTTAACAGTCACACGCCACTTCTAGCGTCTAAGACTCAAAGTGATTGTCAAATATGTGCAGTCCTTAAAGGCCCGACCTCATAGGCGTTAGGACGTTTCGAGTCGTTGTTGGGTGAAAAGGTGGGATGAAAGAGAATTTGTATCAAAACTTCATAAAACCGGGAAAAACAAATCAGTGGTGGAGCGCCCATAAAACCCGATTCCCAACGGCCTATAGTTATAAAGGTACTCTAAACTCTTTCTTTGTTTTTTGTTCAGGGTTGCCCATCCAACATTTTCACGCGCCGCCACTGGGGTGTATCTAACACCACATACAATATTGCCAATTAGGTAGAGGTGTCAATGTCAATGTTTAGAACTTGACAAACTGGCCCGGTATTTGACAAAACCATTATAAATAGTGTTACGACTCTAGCTTAAACCTTTGATTGGTTATATGAACTTGTGATGGTACAAAATTATAAAAGGAGTACTGCCGTATACCGGACGTCACTGCAATGACGTTAGTTACATGGGGCCGTTGGAACTGGTATTTCAACGTGCCTTTCCACATATTTGTCAATTTCTTTCCGTGTTTGCTTAGTCGTCAAGTTCGTTCAAACTACGCCCAAAAACCGTACCGCACTCGTCCCTGTGGCTGTGTAATCGAAGCCTTTTGTCACGACCATCTCTTCCCCTTGACACACGCAAACGCCTACCAAAACGCATTATCACAATGAGGCAATATGCATGCAATTTTCGCACACAAAGCATTGTTTGTAAAATCAACGACCAATTTACCACCTAATTAATGAGTCCATATCACGAGAGCAGCAAAAACATTGAAATCGAACATTAGCCAATACCGTGGGAAATCGACTCGCAAATGACTTTTTTGTATCGATCTAATCTAACGGCGGTTTCTCTCTAGTTTTGAAACAAGTGACTCTCGCGTATTTAAATAATTATAGAGTTAATTGCGCGAATTGTGTTCGCGGGTAGTAATTCGGATCGGTGAGATAACGTTTTTAATTCAACGTTTGCGGAATCAAAGTGGCCGCTTGTTTTGTAACTATCGCGTCAATTATCTCGTATCTCGGAAAATGCTGTTACCATCATAATTAACACTACATCTTTCTGTGGAGGGTAACCGGGGTAATAATTGTAGGGTAATAATAATGGCTCTGAAGAATCGAACATACCAGCAGTGGCGAGGCATCCAAAGACCTCGAATTCCACCGGCTTATCCCCGTCCCGTATCTTCATGTATAAAAAGAAGATGGAATGGAAGATCCTTCAGCTCTCTTAAAAAAGGTAAGCCGAATTAGCTTCTGCTTGCCTTCTGATATATTGCCGCCACGTTACTGACAGGTACCTAGCTAAAGTTGTTAATGATGCAACTACCTTAAACCTAATGTTATAAAGAAGGAGAATTGAGTACTAGGTCTATGCATATTTCACTTTTCGAATAGCATTCGCCTTCGTAGGAAAGAAAACCCTCATATAAAATTGATTGTCTAGTTTAGTTTTAGTTTTATTTATCTTTGGGGCTCTCACTAGCGCCACGGCCCCCGTGACAACATGCTGAGTGAGGCTCCCATTTAGCACGTTATTTATGATGCGTAACCTTTTTATTGTGTTTTCTTTTTTTCCCTTTTTTGTGTGCTAAATAAATAAATTATTATTCTTACGAGTATATATTGAATGTGACCGTGACGTGATCGTCAGATCAGGGGCGGTTATGGTTCTCTTACAAGCATCGTCTAATAAGTTTCTGCCAACAAAAACATTTTTGGTACAAGCTTTTATTGCCAACTGTACTTTTCTGTATACGGGCATCAACTACTCATTGAGACGATTCTAACGAGCCCAAGCTCAACGGGATTACGTCGGCTAAGTACTAAATTCCTATGGCCACCTTCTGTCTCCATCATCAGATCAGCTAGATGGTACCATAATATTGAATTGTCATCCAAAATTAGCTCTATCGGTTGAGGTTAACTGGTTTAATTTAAAATTCAGTTCCAAGATTTGTCCCACACTAACAAACAAATGAACATGTCAAGTTAAAAAATAATGATTTTGTAATAATCTGTGGCTACTAATTATGGTAAGGAGCTCCTCGATAATCGCTACCGATTGCTGGGAGTTAGTATCGAATGCCAAGTCCTATGTTAGTGTAGCCGTAGCCTACTGACGCAGTCAACCGTAGCGACACTACATAGTTCTGAATTTCTGTGTAATTACTTCCGATTGTGGCTAGCCGGGTCACCTACAATCTCGAACATTGTTTTGTCCTGTCATTTTATGTGAAACGAAACGAAACTTGATATCAAAACGAACCTAATCATACAGGTTCTAACCCGGACACTTTGAGGATTTTGGGAGAAACCAAAGGGAAAAGTCCATTGGTCATACAAGGAAATACCTGATATGTACAAGACCCAATCACACATTAAAATATGCTAAACAAGGGAGGTTTCAAAAACTCCTTCAATGATTATTCAAAAACTTTAAAGTTTTTAAAGATATTTCTTTACTATGAAAGAGCTTATGTTGACATAAAAACTACAATGTATGTAGCAAAGATCTATATATATGTTAAATGTTCTAATGTGGCATAAGAACTACGAGTACATAGATGAGATGAGATATGTGAGAAGTTCTGTACTTTAGTAATATACTAATTAATTTGTGTTTATTACTCCGGAGTTCAGCAGGTATCTATTTAATCTGTTCAGTCATATTCAATTACGCCTTTATTTTTAAATATTGGACATCTCTTCACATTCCAGGCATTATTTGGGCATTCTCCTTTGGTAAATGTTACATTTAATAATTTTAAAGTTACATTTAGTGTCTCTGTTTGGCCCTATGGTTGAGAAAATGCCATTATTAGACATTAAGTTCGCCATTTGTCCGTTATTTTGTTTTGTGCAATAGAGCCTAAAGAAAGCCTTGTCCAGCGTAACCAAATATATTAAATGTGTTTCCTTTTTCAGACGGGTCGCCTAGACTTCAATGCGAGCCGCGTCACGGGTCACAAAGGACCCGTCCTAGACATCAAATGGAACCCCTTCAATGATAACGTCATCGCGTCATGTTCCGATGACTGCACGGTAATTTCAGTTTGCGCCATTTTTTTGCTTTTTCATACTTGCATACAATCGCAATGTGCGAGCAAATTGGCACCCATTACTGGGGTGTTCCGTTTGACCAACTTCCAAGTTTTTGTATTACGTGAAAGTGTTGTTGTATTTTAATAGATATAATTGGTCAATGTCAATATTTGCTAACGGGTTTACAGTTTCGACGGAAAACGCTGTACTTATGTTAAAAATGTTGAAAATCCTTTTAGGAAATCATCATCATAGCGTTATTCCCGGTAATGCCCTTTTAGGAAATATGCAATATTAACCAATTATACAGTACACAATATTGATTACAAACACAATTGTATATTTTTATTGAATAAATTGGAATTGAAATTGATTTAACGACGCTGTGTGCATGTACTATGCCCATCCTATAACGGAGATTACCCTCCTAATTGACCTACATACAAACTTACACCCTTACAAACTTTTCCTTTAATATTAGTATAGATAATATTACTAGCAAAGATAAGATACGAGTTAGATAATGTACATTAAATAAATTCACGCCTATATTCCCAAAAGGGGTAGGCAGAGCACATATATTTTTTTGTTTGTGACTACTTCTAGAGCTGACAAAATTTGATATTCCTGTGATGCACACAAACTTGAACCTTATTCTCATAGTCGACTTTTATGATCTTACTAGCTTTTGCCAACGGCCTCGTCCGCGTGAAACTTGTTTATATCGTAGCTCCATACAAACTTCCGCCCGCCATTTCACCTCCTTAGAGCAGGGGTCGGCAACCGGCGGCCCGCGGGCCGCATGGGGCCCCTTACTTGCGGCCCGCGAGCCTCCCTAACTATTTCGTATGTAGTATCGTAGTTCAGAATTTTAAATTGTCTGTTAAGGGGATGCCTTGATTCGAGTCGACCACGCCCCCTTAACAGAGACGCGCGTATGCCTTCCCCGGACGAGGAAAAGAGATGCAAAACTCTTCGGGAATGGCTTTTTTGGTCAAATTTCGATAAATACCTAACTTAGTAAAGTTTTATTTATATTTCATTAAGTGAGCTTTTAAATGAGATAAAATACTGGAGTATTAACTTGTTTGTGTCGTAAAATAATGTATTGTTTGAATAGGCTGAGTAAAAAAAGGAATTTAAAGACCCAACTTTGGTTTTTTTTTCTATCTAGGCAATTTTAGGCAATCATGTATCGATTAAATCAGATAAACAATCCTATAGTCAAGAATCATATATCTGAAAATCAGACCTTATTGTTCCTTAATCTAGTCAGAACGGCGTTTCAAAGCACGCGTTAAGTTCCAATGCACCGCCTTAAAGCCACAAAATATGAAGAAGTGCGGCCCGATTTAGTTAGCGACTATATGGCCCTTGGTAACTAAAAGATTGCCGACCCCTGCCTTAGAGGATGAGTTCCGGGGTAAAAAGTATCCTATGTCCTTCCTCGGGATAAAAACTATCTCCATACAACATTTCATCTCAATCGGTTTAAGCGTGAAAAGGTAACAGACATGCAGATTTACTTACGCATTTAGAATATTAGTATAGATGATCTACGGGCTGCGTGAAAAGAAAAACAAGACAAACAGATTTACTTTCGCATTTTTAATATTAGAATAGATGATCTACGGGCTCTATCTAACCTAGGCTCTATCTAAATTAGCATTACAATGCAACCATTTTTCCAATTACAATATGAAACTAACCGAACGTAAATAATGTTGACATTATGAGCTTGCTTTCTCTTCATTTCTCGCCAGTAATAACATAAACTAAACTGTAGTACCTACTTCTTGTACCATATAACAATGATCATCGCGATTGTATTTCTTTTATTGACATAACGCCTCGAACAATGTGATTGAATCACAGACGTTGGGCCATAATGTTGCCTTTCTTTATCGATTTACATTCAACATACAATCAATCAATCAACACTTTTTTACAACATAATAGTTAATGTAATGTGTCTGTGAGTATCATTTCAGAGTTATAGCTGAATCTACATATTGGTATAATATCAAAGTTAAAGTTAAGAAAAGAGCGCTCATTCGCCGACAAACTGCCCTCAGTTTGGCAATCAGGAAATGTATACTTACCGCTAAGATGTTTTTTTGAAATAAAATAAAAAAATACATTTTCTCAAACATGCAATGAAATATTGACGTTGTGTTCTTTATAATGGGCTTCGAAGTGTCACTTTCCATTCCACAATTTGTGGCACAGGATCACGGCGTTCAGCCATGCAAATTAAAGTTTGATTTCTCGGAGTTTTTTAATTTATTTCATTGCATGTTTGAGAAAAGCACTATACATACCTCGGCGTTGCTCGCTACGCTCGGCCGTCTATATGTACTCGGCCGGCAACCCCTTACTTCCCGGCCTCTGTAGTAATGTACTATTAAGTTAATGGGTTGGCTCGGGGTTGGCTCATGTGGAATTCGCTGCCAAAGCGGAACTCGGGCCACTACCAGGGTCACAAAAACGCTAGGAGTATGACGATGATGTCGAGTCAGTCGCCTCCAAGTCTAAGTTGATTGTTTATTGTATCGTAGGTGAAACTATGGCACATCCCTGACGGCGGTCTGTCGATGCATCTCACCGACTGGCTGGTCGAGCTGCATGGCCACAAGCGCCGTGTGGCGTACGTAGAGTGGCACCCTACGGCTGAGAACATCTTGCTGAGCGCTGGTTTTGATTATTTGGTAAGCCGTTTTGATTAACTATACTGCACGGCTATCGCGAGACGGCGCGCGAGCTCTCGATTTTTCTCGCACTATCCGTCTCTCTCTTATTAGAACACCTAGAACAAGAGGTATAGTGGGAGAAAAATCGAGAGGAAGTCGCGGCAGTCTCATGATAGGGTGGGTTGCGCCAAATCGTCTTCGTAAGCAGTGTTAAAATCTGAATGTATGTAAAGTTTGACAAGTTTATATGACACTGCCGGCGCCATATTTAACGTTGTGATCGGCCTGTAATCAAGTTGGCGACACCGGCCCTTTAGTGACGGTGTTGAAAATTTGAGTTATTTTGTTATCTATAGGTACTTAAAATAGAATGGAGAATTGCGGTACAGGACTGTCCTATAGTTGGGTTGTATCGTAATCGTACCTGTAGTAGTAAACTGCACTTGAGCCTGATACCGCTCTCGAATAGCATTTATACCACATATGCCGCCTAACTTGAGTGCTGTTTAATAAAGGCATTAGTCGTGATTTTGCAGAAAAAAATGTCATCCATTCATCTATAAAAAGGTCACAGTATGCCTAAGACCGCATCTACGTAATTTCGGAACGCGCGCGCTTATCAGGCACTATGGATTTCCATATATTCTGACAAGTGCGCGCGATCGCTCGCAATTTAGTCCAGTCAATGAACTGACAACTCGTATGGAAAAAAAGTCAAATTTGGAAATAATTTATAGTAGCTTATTTTTAATGTGTAACGGATATATTATCAATTAAATAGTTACCCAGCGACAAAATCCGACAAAATTTCAGACATCAAAAAAACGATAAACTAACTAGCTTCTGAAAAGTCAGAAAAAATATTAATAAATATTTTTGTCTTTATTTTGGTTCATTTACATTTGCTCTATAATATTCAAGATAAATCGTACAAAAAAAGACAATGCATGCTTCATTGAAATCTACTTAATTACTTCCGGGTGGAAAGTTTGTCGGATTCTTGAATTAATCATCTTAGAATAACATTTAAAAAAAAACGCTATTATAAATTAATGTTTTTCAAAACCGTATTTTGCCTGGAGTAATTAGGCGTGTGCGTAAACGCGGACTTTTATGGCGGCTGATTTCACTCTGCATCTGATATGCATATCGGTATCTGTCCTACAAGCTTGAAGCTTATTAGCAATGTCATATCTTGATAACAAAAGTATGAGTCATGCATTGACGTACAGTGAGCCAGAAAGGGGCGAAATACAATATAGGTACAATAAAAATACTCTTTGCTGCGCACCTCACACATATAAATCAGATCTATTTAAGTATGTTTATCGTCGTCTAGTACCTTAGTACAAGCTTTCGTCGTCTAGTACCTATAGCTTTGCTTAGTTTGGGGCTAGGTCGATTTGTGTGGGATTGTCCGTAAATATTCATTTATTGTGCAGAAATGAATAATAAGTTTAAGTAGTACAGAACAGGAAGGAAGGGTGGTACCGAAACGAATGCGTTGATGAAAGAAAAGAACAATGAAGAAGACGAAATAATAATGTAATTACGTCCGCGTGTAGTGTCCACCATTGTGTTAATTACGATCCAACTAACATCTTCACAAAACTTCGCGTTTATAATATTAATAGTATAACAAAAACCATTTCAACCAACTAGGCATAAGACAGTAAAGTTTAATGAATAAGGGGAATAGCCCCTCCGTAGATGAGACCAATTAAAGAAGCATAATGATTAGAACAATTTATTCGGTCTAGAAATGTTCTCGCCCATCAAATCAACAATCACGCGTGACGGCATCGGCATGGGGCTATACTCGTTTAGTTTATATTATGTAGCACGGCATATCTCAGTTAGTATTAAGAGAATAACCGTTTGGGATACCGTTATCTATGGAATAATAGATATGTCACAAAGTTTTCGCGAATTTGATATGATCTAAGTCTGACTTATTTGGCGGCTTCGTCTGCCTAACACACTTATTTTACTTATTCATGTGAAACGAATCTATTTGGGGGAGGCCTATGTCCAGCAGTGGACGTCTTTCAGCTGACATGATCTGAAACAAAGCATATTTTGAAAATACGTATGTTGCGCTAACAAGTGAGGCTGTGCACAAAATGCGAGTAGCACAGAGAGCCATGGAGCGCGCCATGCTCGGTATTAAACTACGAGACCGAGTGACGAATGTTGAGATCCGACGTCGCACTAAGGTGCGCGACGTTGGAGATAACATTACCAAACTCAAGTGGAGTTGGGCAGGACACCTTGCCAGGCAGAATGATGGTAGGTGGACCAAAAAGGTCCACCAGCTCGATGGGTGGACGATATTAGGAAGATTGCGGGTCACTTCTGGATAAGATTAGCTCAGGATAGGGACGGGTGGCGTACTCGAAGTGAGGCCTATGCTCAGCAGTGGGCGATTACGGGCTGAAGATGATGTTGCGAGGTTGGTCTCATGATAAAATAGAGGTAATATTTCTGTTTATGCTGTGATAGACAAAAATAGAGCGAGTACAAGTTTAGTACAAAAATCTTGTCTCTATTTATTTTCGTTATAACTTTAAGCAACAAAAATTAGTTTCCGACGTTGGCCCATCCCATCTTGTCTACAGAGTTTCATGTTATGCCAGCATGCCGTTTTAGAATGAGAACCAAACTAGGTTGGTAATTGAGTTTATATTGAGTCGAGCCATGGCCTCCCAACTAGAACAACGTATAATTGATACTAATAAGAACTCATAGATGGCGACACAGGTACCGAGCGAAACATTTGAACCAGTAATCGTGAAGATAGAATGATTTTTACACCTTAATAAATTCAACGTACCTTAATTATATCACAAACATACTTCCGCACATACAATAAAGGTATATTTTATAAGTTTAGCAAATGCAATAAAATTGATACTAAATCCATGTAACTCGTACTATACGAGTGAGCTTTCAAGCTTGCTACGTATTATTGGGTACTGTCACTAGATGGCGCCATCACGGGTCGCGAAAGTTCTATGGAACCACAGGCTCTAAGCATTTGGTTATGTATATTTTTGTGTGATGTGTAATATTGTCTCTAAAATACTACTTTTATATCGAAAAAATCAAAAATACTCTATTTGTTGCCCGGGAAGTCAACGCCATCTGGTGATATCTCGATGTATTACTAAAGGCTGACAGCGTCATAGCCGTGGTAGCTCGGATACTGCCTCTACTGGTGTAGCTACGGGACTAAAATTGTATACAGAATTGCCTACATTAGGACGGTACGCTTTTGCTCTATGAGATTGGGTATCTGTACTTGTATTCTTTAATCTGTGGTCGAGCGTACCTGGGGACTCTTAACCTAATCCGACTATCTCATTAATTTCCAGATCTTTGTATGGGACGTGGGCAAAGGCGAAGCGGTGAAAGTGATCGACTGTCACACCGACGTGATCTACTGCATGTCGTTCAACCGCGACGGCTCGCTGCTGGCCACCACCAGCAAGGACAAGAAGCTCCGCGTCATCGAGCCGCGCAGCGGGATCGTGCTCTCTGTAAGTGTGCTAGTACAGTGATCGACTGTCACACCGACGTGATCTACTAAATAGAATAGAATAGAACGGCGGCTCGCTGCTGGCCACCATCAGAGCTGACAGTGATCCAAAGGAGTAACATGGGCGTTGCCGACGTTTGATATTTTTGAGGATTCCGAACAAATTCCCTCGCTCTCAACACAACGCATCCTCGGGAGCTCTGGCGACCTTGCTCACCTCCAGGAGCACAACACTACTACAGAGCAAGTAGTAGTGTTATTACGCCTCTGGTCTTCTGCAAGGCGGAGGTCCACATTCGAGCGGGATGACATTTCGCTGTGCCCTACCTCACCTAAAAATCCATCTAACAAAAACTTCAAAATAGGGCTCATGTCTTGGCAACTAGGGGACCCGATGCGCTACACTGGCGCTCTAAAAGCGCTTTCTGTAGACGTGACTGTTACTACTATCAACTTTTGGCCAATTACAACCACAATATTTAAGTTCAAGCGAGCGCATAGCCTTCATAGTACAATATAAATCCACCTTAACACCACAGGAAGGCTCCTGCCATCTCGGCACCAAGGCGTCCAAGTGCACATTCCTCGGCAGCACCGGCAAGGTGCTAACCACCGGGTTCTCGCGCTACAGCGACCGACAGTACGCGGTGTGGGACCAACACGACCTGGACAAACCTCTGGCTTGCGAGACCATCGACAGCTCCTCGGGGGTCGTGTTTCCTTATTACGACTATGACACTAACATGGTAAGTGTATTCTAATATTTAATTACTATGATTCAAATGGGTAAATAATAGTACATTACTACAGAGGCCGGGAAGTAAGGGGTTGCCGGCCGAGTACATATAGACGGCCGAGCGTAGCAAGGTCGGATAGTTATGAGGCTGGCAACCCCTTTTCACGCCGAGGTATAGTGCTTTTCTCAAACATGCAATAAAATAAATTAAAAAGACTCCAAGAAATCAAACTTTAATTTTCATGGCTGAACGCCTTGATCCTGTGCCACAAATTGTGGAATGGAAATAAAAAGTTGTATTTTCAGCTCGACAAGAGAGTTATGGAGATAACGCAGTCGGTTTTGTTCAAATAAAAAGGGAAAATATGTCGTGTAACTCCTGAACATAAAGTTCGTGAAAAAGGCTACCAAGTATAGATCCTTGTTGGAGAGTTATCCATTGTAGTAATTTAAGTATAATTCACTGATTTATTATATTAAATGATACTGAAATTATATAATTGCTTGTATTCACGCGCCATGAAAAGTTTGATGTCTTGTGGAGGGAGGCCACGTCAAGCCAGTGAGCATTTACGCGCGAACTTTGAAATGTTATTTTTTCATTTGAATAAATACATTATTTGCGCATATTTCAACTTTTTCGCTTGTGATCTTTATCTTATCCAATCTTTCAGATAGACTGATTTAATGAAATAATGCAAGTTCCCTATATCAGCCCTTGCTGAATTCGGTAGGCAGGGTCACTACCCACTAGGCTAATTTGAGTGAAGAAATCCGATCGCACCGCGGAACCAACGACTCAGCTATGTAAAAGAGATAATATAATAGCGCGATCAATAAGTCTATGAAGGTAAAAAGACTTACGATTTCTGGTTGAACACCCCAATTAGCGATGTGAATACAGTGGGTCCAACTACTGTCCCTTGAGAAATATCTCCTATTCTTTTTGATTAGTACAGTGCGAGAGAGACAAGTGATCCGTATGTTTAATTATATGGCTGCCAGTCGTGGTAGTGTTGCAGATTCATACGATCTTCAACTGAGACAACTTAAACAAAACTTGTATGGCTATTTTAATAACCTAAGCTTATTTTAACACGTATGTATAATGTTGACATGTAATTTATCAATAAGGTATGAGTATCTCTATTTCTTTACCGATTGACAGGTATACCTTGCGGGCAAGGGTGACGGGAACATACGATACTACGAGGTGGTCGATGAGGCTCCTTATGTGCACTTCCTCAACCAATTTCTGTCGGGAAACCCACAAGTAAGTTATGAAGATGTATGGCATGTAGACTCCATAAAAATATGAACCCTTTAATTGTCTGATATAGCAGTCGAAGTGACAGTGTAAATGACACCTTGATTTATTATGATAGAGTTGAAAATTGCTAGTAACTTATTTGACGTTCGGCGTTATTACATGTGGCTTTCAATTTCGAGCTTACATTTGGAAATATTCTCTATTTGTTACCAATGATTAATGTTTCGATACAAGCTTTGTTGTGACTGTTTCTTTGCACATGGATTCTTACGAACACGATGGACTTTCGTTGTTTTATTAGCAGGATGGCCACCTTTAGGCACCCATAGAGACTTTGTAAATACTGTATCTTAAAATAGACTTTGTAAATACTGTATCTTAAAATAGTATTGTCTGTAATAATTCAGAGTGTAATGCCCCGATTTTGTTGCATTTGGTTTATCAATTACATTCTTCAACAGTGATACGGGCTGTTAGAATGGTACAGCATTTCGTTCCTAAATATTGTGACAATATATTAGTATTTTCTAAAGCATATAATTTACATCAATTATATTAAATTAAAACTAAGTTGAGAGGCATTGTACCGAGGATGCTGGCGACATTTCCTCGCTTAAGGGGAGGCCTTGATTCGAGTCTCCACGCCTTGACAGAGGCACGCTTATGCCTTCCACGCACGAGAAAAAAATATGCAACACTCTTAGGGAATGGCTTTTTTGGACAAATTTCAATAAATACCTAACTTACTGAAGTTTTATTTTTATTTCATTAAGTGAGATTAAAATACTGTAGTGTTAACTTGCTTCAGTCGTAAAATAATGTATTGTGTGAGTAGGCTGAGTAAAAAAAGGAAAATAAAGCCCCAATGAAAATTTAGGTAATCATGTATCAATTAAATCAGATAAACAATCATATAGTTAAGAATCATATATCTGAAAATCAGACCTTATTGTTTCTTCGTTCACCAGTTACATCAACCAGACCTTTCGCAATTTCAGCAAATAACTTAAGGGACTTTGTATTATATAATTCTGTTCCTTATTTATATATAATACTTTTGTAACCTATAATATTTTTTTCAAATTCCAGCGTGGTCTCGGCTTCATGCCGAAGCGCGGCGTGAACACCGCCATATGCGAGGTGTTCCGCTTCTACAAGCTGCACACGTCCCGCGGACTCTGCGAGCCCATCGCCATGATCGTTCCGCGCAAGTCTGACTGCTTCCAGGTACACATGTTTCCGCCAAGCGTTTCCCTTTTGCCGCTTCGTGTGAACTCGACTCTTGAGTTGCTGTGAGCAAACAACAATGGCGGAGCACCCATACAAGCCGATTCCCACCAAGCCTATAGTTACTCTAAACTTTTTCATTGCTTTTTTTGTTCCGGGTTGCCTTACGAAAATTTTCACGCGCCGCCACTGGCAAAAAATTACACTCAATAGCGCCGCCTCGCGTGAATTGCAGTGTTGTTGGGAGACCAGTACGTCTAGCACAACTTGCCGCTCAGTCGCTTCGCGCGCGATTAATCGTCTGCTCGCTCACTCGCACCGTGCAAATTAGAAAAAGGTGGGTAGATCTTTCTTGACTCGCGTCGCGGCGCGGCCTCAGTTGTGCTATCCCCTCTGACGCGAGAAAGAAGAAAGGCATGATTCGAGTTCATTGTCCTGTCAAACATTGAGTTTGTTAGACACTTTCGATACGCAAGTACTGGTGTCTATTCCGCGGTCTGGCCCCTAGCGAAGGGAATACAACACAGCCCTATGCGAGGTGTTCCGCTTCTACAAGCTGCTCACGTCCCGCGGACTCTACGAGCCCATCGCCATGATTGTTCCGCGCAAGTCCGACTGCTTCCAGTTCCAGGTACACGGCATGTCCTAGTAAGCCTTTCCCATTTGCTCTGGGGATCTTAGCCTTCAACTCTCTCGGCCGCTTTCCGACCGTCATCGTCATATCAGCCGAAAGACGTCCACTGCTGGACATAGGCCTCCCCCAAAGAGTGCCAAAGTGACCGGTCCTGCGCCACCCGCATCCAGCGGACTCCCGCAACCTTTACCAGGTCATCAGTCCACCTTGTACCATTGTTGGACGTATATTTGGGACAACTAAGTGTACGGCTCGAGTGTCCCCGCTCGAGTTGGGCGCTGTACGCCAAACTTGACAACGACACAGAGCATATATTGGCTAAACCGGTATGTCCTCTATATTATCTTAAGACATTTTTACACCTGCGCCGCATTTAAAAGCAGTTCTACGTGGCACATGCACAGGACACGGACTGTTGTACAGTCGACTACCCCGACAAGAGTTTAACGCTGTCCGTCTGAGTGTGTCACATCCCACGCAGATACAGGGTTCCATAGCAACAATTGTTTCTGACAACCAGAACTGAGTAACACTTTCACTGCCAGGAACCCGTAGTCGCTTTCCGCTACATATGAGGAAATCCGCGGGATCGGGTACGAGCGTAACGCGGAGCGATTCTTGGCAGTGAATGTGTTAGACATGTGACCGGGTTCGACTCCCGGCCGTCTGTATAACGCTTTTTTTTAATCTGTGAAAATGAGCGCAGTTTCAATTTTTTGTGAATTTCGAATAATACATTCTGTAAATCTACTGTGTCGAGATGTACGGCGCTCATGTTAAACGCACGATCCGCTTCGAGCGGGAACTCGGGCTGCCGGGCTGTAATGTAACTACACTAACGCGATGTATAATTTGCACATTGCACAGAACTTTACATGAACATATGTAAGTCGTGTTCTCTTAACAAATTTTTGATGCCCAACGGGGTCCACAATTAAGTTTTATTCTCATTACTTAGCAACTAAAACTTAAGTTTATCTAATACCCTGTAATAGTACATTATTGTCGAAGCAAGGGAAGTAGGCAATTGCTGGCTGAGTATTCATTTTAAACGGACGACCTTGGGAGTCCGTTAAATTTAATACGAAGCCAGCAATTGCCCTTGCCGCTGAGACAGATATAGTGCTTTCCTCAAAAATTGTGCAAGAAAATGAAAATATATTTTCTGAAAATGATAAGGCATGCTTTTCTTCTCGCCACTTCATGATGTTGTCGTACCGCCTTTAGATATTTGTCTTTTGGCTTTGCACTGAACAAATTATCGATAACTGAGCTTGCAGCTTCTTTTATTTTAAATCTGGAATCATTTTCACGTCTATCTTCAATATTTTTCGAAAAAACAACTAGCCATTATATGTAAAAACAGAATAATGTTTGCATTGCCGCCTTTTAATAAGTCGGAAGTGTATTTTTCTTCCGAAAACGCCATATGTTATTTGAAACAACTAAAAAGTCGCGATAAGTCACAGCTACTGATCTTCCGTTTTGGCTGTTTAGGACCTATGCCTTTTATTTATACGGCCGTTTTAACTTTTTAAAAAGTTACAAATAATGGAATTTGTATGTCATTGTTGTCGAGCCAAATCGAGCCGGCAAGGTTTTTTATGTTTTAAGTTTTGACTAACCATAAACTATGCACTTCATGTCCTGATTTTTTACCACTGAAGTCAACTTTGCCGATCATCTTTGAGAAAAGTAACATCGTGGAATGCAATAAATAATTGAGTATTATAGTAGCAGTATTATTACGACCGCTTTAGCCTAGTTGGTTGGTAGTGAGGTAGTGACCCTGCCTACGAAGCAACAGGTGCTGGGCTCGAATCCAGGTAAGGGCATTTATTTGTGTGATGAGCACGAATATTTGTTCCTGAGTCATGGATGTTTTCTATGTATTTAAGTATTTATTTATGTATATAAGTATGTTTATCGTCGTCTAGTGCCCATAGTACAAGCTTTGCTTAGTTTGGGAGTAGGTCGATATGTGTAAGATTGTCCCCTAATATTGATTGATTTATTATGGATGTGTCCGGTGGCAGGAGGACCTGTACCCGGACACGGCGGCGCCGCGGGCGGCGCTGGCGGCGCGCGAGTGGCTCGGCGGCCTCAACTCGCCGCCGCTGCTCATCAGCATGAAGACCGGTGCGTACAGTAATCATAATAATAATAGCCATTTACACCCGCAAAAACATTACAATTCAATCTTTTTCTCAAACTTGCAATGAAATGTTGACATGACTTACTTCAAATTAGGTTCGGAAATACTACGTATCCGGTGCCACCCGGTGCGATGAGTGAAGATGATATGTAATAGTATTTTATGCAACTGTTGTATAAGTAGGGTCTTAAAACGCGAGTGGCGTGAGTTGCGATGCGAGCCTTGGCGAGCATCGCAATTAAAGACGCCACGAGCGTTTTAAGACCAAGTTATACACCGTTGCATACAATACTATTACATATCATCTTCACTCATCGCACCGGGTGGCACCGGATACGTAGTATTTCCGAACCTAATTTGAAGTAAGTCATGTCAACAACTTTTTCTACGACTAATTCTAAATAAATAACATTTGACTTTTCAGGCAGTAGTTTTTCCGTTAGTTCTATTAATACTCACGCAATTTCTTCAGCGGTTCAGTTATTTTCTTCTTCGTCCATTTTAAAAGGAACGAATACAGTTTTCTTAACTTTTCACAAACACAAATAAAATCTTAATAAGTTATTAATAACGAATAGTTATTATATTTCGTCTTTTAATTTTGAATTGGAACTTTGGTGGGAAATTAGAAATATGACACCAATACCAATAATTGTTTAAATATGTGTACTGGGCCCAATACATGATAATTTATTTTTATTTTAGTAAATAATTTATGTTCTACAAATGTTTGATAGTAAAACTTTTTATTTCGAAAAATTTGCTTATGAAGTTGTACCACTGCAATATGGCGGCCGATTGAAAAAAAGTTAGATGATTTGACATCGTGGTAAACAGTGCTTTTATGAAAAATGTATGAACCATAAAAGTACACTAAACAGTGCGTTTATGGGCCATAGAGCATAGAGTTTTTCGACGACTTATTATCGGTGTCATTGTATTTGAGCTAGAGCCTATATAAATGACATATAACGGTACAGGAGTAGAAAAAGTAATTTCATACAGCCTTACACACCTAGGCCTGTAAAGCAACCTTCTTTTGTTTTTAAACGGGGGGGCGCGAGCCCGGAGCTGGCGGCGAAGCGGCAGCGGTGCAGGCGGTGGAGTTCAGGAACGTATTATTTATAAAACAAATTGACTACATTTTATTATTATTTCATTGCAAGTTTGAGAATAGCACTATACAAATCCCTATCCGGCCTCGCTACGCTCAGCCGTCTATATCTACTTACCCTTCGTTTCCCGGCCTCTATAGTAATGTACTATTTAATAAAAATTACATTGCATTGTACAGTTAATAATAGTAAGTAAAGTAAATATCAATAATTATCTATGTTCATACAGGAGCGTTCATATGTGCGTACAGTAGTGCAGTCGAGTTCTCCAATATCTACACAGACAACCTTTCAAAAATATCTATACAGAGACTTTATTGTTACTGACGTAAGACACTTGTGTAGATGCTTTTGAAAAGTTTTCTGTATAGATATTGGAACTCGACTGTACCTCAAAATATAAGTTCCATCGGCAATCTTCGTTCACGCCGACGAGTGCTGACAAGTACCGAATGAAATCGAACGTATGACCGTTTCAATAAAGACCTTGTTGCACTATACGTAAGGTACAGCATGCAATGACAGGTGAACTCGTGCTTTCCCGCTCATGGCGTCCAGACAAAATGGCGGGCGCCGGAGCTGCAAGAGCTTTTACGGTCCGAATGTACCAAAACTTTAAGTAAAACATGACCCTATCACGCTAGCTGGGCAGCGTTCAAATCTAACATCAAAAGGACCCCTCATTTTGGTAGGACTCTGCAGATCCTCATTTCTATTGCCAAGATAAAGTTATAAACAAAGTTTCATTGATGTAATTTTGCCTCCAAAATATGCAATTTTCCTGTATAAAAATAAGGGAAAGATCATCCCGGAAATCAATTCCCAAGTATTATTAAGTATTTATTTATCTATACAGTGTTTTTTTAACCGTCTTAGAGCCGAAGCCCAGTTAATGTATATGTCGGCGGCCGATCGTAAAATCCGCCAGATCACGAAATTCCTAGGCATATCGTGAAACGCCGCCATTTCATGATTTGGCTAAAGGACATCCGCCATATCGTTCAAAACTTAACGTTTAACGATTTGTCTAATGACGTTTAGGCAGATCATGAAATTCCTAGGCATATCATGAAACGCCGGCATTTCATGATTTGGCCAAGCCAGTGACGTTTAGGCTGATCATGAAATTCCTAGGCATATCATGAAACGCCGGCATATCGTTCAATACTCACCGTTATACGTAAGTAGGGTGTCCAAAATTGAATTAGGTAAATTAAAAAAAATAAGAAGTGCGGACTGATAATCTCCAGCGAGTCGACGCCACCCCGCGCAGGTCTGAGGGACACAAGTGAACCCTAACCTAACCGACCTAAGACAGAGTTCGCTTATGACAAACCATTTTTGTCCGCCCTGATTATTAGCCCCCAACAAAAACGGCCGCCATCGCATGTGCAGCGCCACCAGTGGCCAAGAAAGAAACTATTTTACGATGTGCCCGGTATAGAGCTAGGAATATCGACGAATGCGTTGCTCTAATCGATCTGCCGTATTGTTTATCAGGGACATCGTGATAAGCCTAGCCGACTTTTAGGCATATCATGAAATGGCGCCGTTTCACGATATGCCTAGGAATTTCGTGATCTGCCGCCGACATATACATTACAAAGATCTTTATTTTTTTTTTTTATTTATTAATATTAATTTTAATTATGCATCCGAGTGACCGCAGTGACCGCTAGCCGCCATCTTTTGTAGATAGGTACGAACTCTAACCGGGTGAATGAACTTCGCATCGCGCGCCATACAGGATTTTTCAAACTGAATTACCTTTTATTACCAAAAACTTAACTAATACTTTCTTTTCACGAATGATTAGTACGTTTTGGATACTGTAAGTGGGCTTCGGCCCTAAGACGGTTAAAAAAACACGTATAAGTATGTATATCGTCGACTAGTGCCCATAGTACATACAAGCTTTGCTTAGTTTGGGACTAGGTTGATTTGTGTAAGATGCGAAAAAAAAGACCGGGTTGCACTCCGGGAGTGCCGGCAGAAGTGAAAACTCAATAACATTGTAACAGTTTTTCATAAAAATGAATTTGACGCAAATTTATAAACAATTATCAATTATTTAGGCGGACGGGCCGCGGGCGCGTTGGGTGCGACGGGCCGCTCACCCGTCGGCGGCGGCAAACAAAATACCAACTTGTTTTTGCCATTGCCAAGTATTTTTCAAAGCTTTATCTCTTTAGGAATAACGTCCAAATTCGAACTATTCGAATTTGCTCAATAGCAAAACGGTGAAGGACGCTTGGACAAAATTACAAATTTATTTGCAGAATAATGCTATTGCAAAAAGTGTTTAACGGCTTTATGCTCTTACGAATAGCGTTGAGTTTTGAATGAAGTCGAATCGGCTAGCAGCAAAATATAAAAGTTTGTGACCTTCACATCTGACGTCACAAAAATCTGTCGCGTATTTAACAATTTTTCCCCATCCCAAAAAGTGCTTAGCGCCGCTAAAGAAGTTTTCACTTCAAAAAATATGTTTTGAAATGTCAGGTGTAACGATATCGACTCACAAGCCGCGCACAAGCAACAAGGACGCGCCGGCGCTGCAGCCGCAGGACGCGAACAACCGCAAGAAGTTCGCGTTCCTCTCGCGGGAGACCACGCCCGACTACCGCCCGCTCGCCACCTGGCAGGAGAACCTGGCCGCCGACAACGACGTACAGGTGGGGAGAATAGTACATTGTTTAACGAACAACCGCAAGAAGTTCGCATTCCTCTCGCGGGAGACCACGCCCGACTACCGCCCGCTCGCCACCTGGCAGGAGAACCAGGCCGCCGACAACGACGTACAGGTGGGGAGAATAGTACATTGTTTAACGAACAACCGCAAGAAGTTCGCGTTCCTCTCGCGGGAGACCACGCCTGACTACCGCCCGCTCGCCACCACTCGCACGCTGCGCGTACGGTAAAACTCGCATTGTGCCCAGGTGAAGACGTAAAATTGTGTACTCACCACGGGCGGTCATTCGTAAAGCCCCAGATCGCATATTTAGACTTTGACAGGGAAACACTTTTCTCACTTTAACCGTAAAAGTCCTTACTTTGATAGATGAAGTTTCATTCTAATTTGTAGAAACCAAAAGACTGGATGCATGTTTATTGACTATAAGAATTTGGTAGCCAAAGGTCTCTCCTAAGATAATCATGCCAGTAACCTGTATGTACCTGTAGTGATCCATTTCAACGGGCTATTGCCAGTTGACCACACTGCGAACAAATAAAAAAATATATTCCCAGTACCCACTAGTGGGAATTTTCATAACACAACAACACTGCGAAAGAAAATGCGGACAACTGGTAATGGCCCATTTTAAATCTTCATCGTAAAAGCGCGTTTAAACGCATGAAAACCTAATCAATTACACTTCACTTCCAGATCCAGTTGATAGAAAAGTCGCAGAAAACGAGCGCGAACCAAAACACCAAGTTCCACCAACTGCAGAAGATGTTCGGCAAGCAGAGCGGAGAGGCCGAGCCCGTGCCGCTGTACAAGCAGATCAACCAGGGCGACGTGTTCAGCACCGAGAATGAGGTAGTTTGGACTATACCTTTTTTTTTTAAGGATGTGGAGAAAACCATTTGAGGAATACGGGTGTAGACTCGAAAGTTATTATTACTCCAAAAGAAAGAAGGCAAAAAAATATGCCTAGTGACGAAAATCCCATTCAGAGGCTCTAGTATAAGTTTTACCGAAACAAAACTTTACTATCGAGTTTGCGTTTTACCCTCAAATTGTATGGGATTTGACAGCTATACGCAAACGCGGTCGTAACGTTTTGTTTCGGTAAAACTTATACTAGAGCCTCTGATATCTCAAAGAATTACGAAGCTACAACCGTTTTAATATTGCTTGTTAGAGAGAAAACGCAAACTGTGTGGACGTCACGTTACACGAGGCTGCCGGGGGGCCGCGTCGACGGCGGCGCCGAACACGACGGGGCGCGGCACGTTGCCGTCTATCAGTGTGACGTCACAATCTTCAAGCGTCATCGTTTCATATGAATTTGCGTTTTGCGAAAAAGGGACAGAACTTAACTTAACCTTTTGCGTTGATTTTTTCTCCATTTGACTACATTTTTAATCCTTTTTCGAGTCAATATGACATTATTGATTTTATTTAGTGTCTACACCCCTATTAGGCTCCCTAAATCATTTCCAGTCACTAATGAAATAAGTTCCGATTTTTCTTTACATTATTTAATTTTACAATGCGTACATACATTTGATATTCATTTGACTTTATTTCTAATCCTTTTTCGAAAAAAATCACCATTACACCCATTACACCGTCCCTTGTACTTTTGGAACACAAATATATATTCTAATATTGTTTATAAAATTTATAATGTCAAAAATTTTGCCATTATAAATTTTATAATGTCAAAAATTTTGCCATTATAAATGTACAGTAATACATTCATCCTTCAATGTACAAATAAATTAATGTAATTTAAACATGTTAATCCTGCTAATATTTTAATGCGAAAGTTTGGATGTTTGTTACTCAATCACACTTAAACGGCTTAACCGATTTAGATGAAATTTGGTACGAAGATAGTTTATAGGCTGGATTAAAATATCCTGGTCCACGCAGACGAAGTCGCGGGCGGAATCTAGTTTAAATATAAATAACAAGCATCTAAACATCCAAACTTTTGCATTTGTAATATTAGTAGGATTGAAGGCTCTCCAAAACTTTTTGTAAGAACGTAAATAAACACGCCTCAAATGTCTTCTCAGCTGCGCCTCGCATTCAACAACCAAGGCGAAGAACTGCGGATCGTGAAGCGGCAACTACACAACAGCCAACAGCGAGTGCGCGAGTTGGAGCAGACCATAGCCGCACTGCAGTCCCGTATGCAACGTGACGCTTCGTAAACAAACGGTTCCCCTTCGTCGCTTCAAGCGCACACTGTAAACTTAAGTGACAGTCGACTAACAGTCTGAGCCGTTTTGAAGGCTGAGCTGACACCGCGACGCTTGAAGTAAAGTCCGTTGAGAGAAACGGGGCTCACGCAGTGCACCCTAGTTGTTCTAATACAGCGACGGATAGAGTAGGCTTGTGCTAGCCGTATTACACAAACTTCTATGCAGGAGGGGCTTCATGTTTCCCTACAGCTGACTGTACCTGCAATATTCCAGTGATATGGATGCATACTTAGGGCTTCGTGGTGTCGCCTCTGGTTAAGGATAACCTTATACAAGGTTAGAGTGTGATAATTATGTGACTTACGCTAGCTTAAACAACTGTTTTTAGCTCGTAGGCGCCAAAAGGCGCAACACAATCGAAGTCGACATGTTGCTAATTTCTACCAGTAGATAGGAATTCTCTAGCTTTTCGATAAAAGATCTCATTAGCAACTTTTTAATCGATCTATCATTCCATCTGTACTAGAAACTACTTTTATATTTAGTAGGACTACGTTAGAAATGGAAATAAGTACAAGTTTACAATGTGCGATGTCTCAGTGTTGTAATCTGCTCATAACGTGCTGCTATTTGTTTGCTATGGAAATATTTTTTTCTATAGAACTGAGAAGTCCTTAGTAAATAAGGCCGAGTTTTTTTGTACACGCCTAATTGCTCGGACTTGTCAAAATCTATGGAAATCCCATGTGTAAACGTGGTAAGGTTCAATCTCCTGTAAAAAGTGCGAGGACTTCTGGGTACCCTTTGCTAGTAAGGACGTCTTGTGACTTAGGACGTCATGACCCCTCAAATAGCCATAAAGAAGCTTAGTGTATCAATGAAATCGTCTTGTCTTTTTGTCACAAATTTAAACAAGTGCTCAACGGCCACAGTAGGTAGATATTTAAGAATAAGTCTAGTTTTGTGTGCACTCTCAAGCTTAAGGCTGCTTCTAAACAACGTTAACCTTTCGTATGCCATGTCCCGGACCCGTCCGGAACGGTTCGAACTTACGTTAACTTCAAGGTCATGATTTGATTGTTTTTTTTTTGACATCGGCATACGTACGAGAGGTTAAGAACGTTGCACCCGGTGTGATGTGTTCCCACTAGTTCTATTGTCAGTAGAATCGAACCATCATCCAATTATATGTAATGAACCTACTGGGAATAAAAATATAACTATCTCACTTAATGGAACTGATGATTTTGATCACCTAGTGGGAACACACCAGCGTCATAATAGATCAAAATTTCGAAGTCAGCCAAGTTGCCAAAATATTATGAATATAATGATCATGTTTAAATTTTAGGACTGCTACTTTTTGTGTATGTAGTAAGCTTTTAATATACCCATGACGAATCTAATCTTAAATTATCAAATTATCACAAAATATGATGTAGTTACAGTTTTTGTATCTATTGATGATGTATCTCTTTATAATTATTTTCATAATTATTTTATTAGTGATTTTATAGTTTTGATGATTAGTTATTATGTTAATAAATAATGTGCAATTGAAACCATGGTTTGTTACGATCATTGTGAGAGGCACCTTTTTAAGAAGCACATGATAAATTTTATTCCAAGTGTTAAAGTTAAGTTGACATTTTGTTAGTGATTGTTTTAAGAGTCTGATTTTGATGATAGTGTTACCTGTTATTTTATAATTATGTGTATGTGCTTTCTATGTAGTTTTGTATGTTTTACATTTTCCAGTTAAAGACATTTAATTTCTTTAGGAGTGAATTGTGAAGGTTTAATATGAATTGCTGGACATGAATACCGATCTACATAAATAATTCTGAATGGTAAAGTTACCCGATTTGAGAGTAATGTGTTACGCGCCGGTGTTCATAACTAAGAACCGCAAACGGTTCGAAGCTTATCGAGCGATATTTCACCTTAGACGCGTGAGGGACCCGTTTCATTAAATATTTTTCTGAAACTCACGGATTTTTTTATATAAAGAAGTAATCGTATTAGGTGCTAGTAGGTATTTTCCAAAAACGCCTTAGACTTGGACTTCTAATGTAACTTTAAAAAATGAAGGTATAATGATATAGCTTACTTGCTTAGCATTGGACTTATAGATTTGATAAACTTGATAATTTTACTATTCACCAAGCCATGAACTCAAAAACGGTACTAAACATTACATTCCAACTTCAGTCTGAAAGGCATAATTAAAATGGTAAGTGATAATGAAAGTATTATTGTGCGTTAGCTGGTTTTACTTGTACTTGGCTAAGTCAGTGTTAATATTTATTATCATGTATTTTTATATCATGCTTGTGTAGCACAAATTTTCAAATAAATGTTTGAACAGATTAAGGTTTTTATTTATTCTGGTTTTATAACGGCTGTTTTGTTAAAAAAATATGAATATACTCTATTTCTAAATTAGATGTAAAGAAACTCAAATATTATTTACCAATTTTTTTATTTCATGGTCTGATAATATCAGTCAATACGAAATGTACAAATATAATTTCTATTAAAGAGCTTGAGATGATGAGATTCTATTTTACTTGCTATAAATGCTACTACGCCAATGCTTGCAGGCATTACTTACTTGCGAAGTTTTAACAGTCAAAATATAATGTATAAAATTTACAGTAAATAAAATAATCATTATATATAAATATCACTCTGAAAGACATATCATTTATAGAGGGAAAGAAACTTTTCTTGACCTCTTGGTCTAAAGCAATAATGTACTGGTTTACTGGAGACAAAGTGAGGAAGCGTGGCAGGCCAACAAGAAGATGGGTTGATGAGATTAAGAGCGCAGCAGGAGGTTGCTGGACTACAATAGCAAAGGATAGGAAGAAATGGAAAGAGTTAGGGGAGGCCTTTGCCTACAAAAGGCATATAGATAGAAATTAGATATAGGTTAACAACAAAATGCAGTGTACCTAATGTACTTACAAAATACTTGTCTGAAATAAAAGCTATTTTTATTTTATATAAATATCACTGAAAGACATATCAACACAAGTAACGGACGGTAATGAGTTACTATGCTAAACAGTTTTGAAATCATAATACTATTGTGAAAATTATAGTAATATTGCCTAAATCTTTTTATTTAATCCGATTAAATATTCAGTCAATATAAAAAATACACACAGTTTCTATTTTCTAGTAAAGAGCTTGAGATTCTATTTTAATATATTACTTGTTATAAATGCGACAATGTCGATACTTACAAAGAAATGTTTAAGTACCTGCGTTGTTTTTACATTCAAAATATAATGGTATACTATATATAACTGAAAGAGAAAACATTATACAAAAAAGCTCGGTATCATATTACTATGCTAACTGGCATGGTGTCATACATCTATAGAAATAGGTATATTATAAAAATTTTAGTCGCACGTTACTCAAATAGGTTAGCCCAATGATGTAATATAAAAAAAGGTAGATAGGTTATAAGAGCTCCAAAAGTGGCACACTGAAACTTGAGTCAGTTGCACCAATTTGCATCTCAGCTTGCGTCGTCAATGGAAATGTATGCTATCAGATTTGGTGGCTGTTTTTAAACACGGAATTTTGGATAGAAAACGTATCTACCTCTTTTTACAAGCTTTTATTTAGTTTCACCTGTCCGTTGTCTGTCTGTCAGTCTGTAATCAAATCTTGCAAGTTAAATTTGATCCACTTCCCGGTTACCGATTGAGCTGAAATTTTGCATACATGTGTAAATCGCGTGAAAATGAAATATTATGATGGCATGCTGATCTGATGATGGAGCTGGCCATAGGAACATCGCAAAACGACACAACAATCGAGTTTGGGCTCGTTAGAATCGTCTCAATGAGTAGTTGATGACGGTTTACAGAAAAGTACAGTCGGCAATAAAAGCTTGTACCAAAAATGATTTTTTTGACAGAAACTTGTTTATATTACGGGTTAGCCGGTAAGAAATAAGTATCATGTACTATGACGTAAGAACACCATGCCAGTAATATGTTGTGCAAATATCATCAAATCTCGATTAGGTACAAATACAGGCACATTGTAGTTCTAAACTCTAAACTTTTACTCCGATTCAGGAGAGTTTTAACATTATTTGGTTTAATTTGTTTTAAAAATACTTCATGTACTCATGAATTATATAAGTAAAATCAAACCCAAATCTATACTAATATTATAAAGAAAAGTGGTTTAAGTTTGGAATGTATGTAGCGAGTAATGTCCGGAACTACTGTTACAATTTAAAAAAAATTACATCATGTAGGATGGACATAGCCTATATATTATCCGGCGGCTCTGCATGGGATAAGCACGGACCTGCGCGGTCTGCTAATGAACAATAAACATTGCCAGTCTCAGTACCAAGTAGCATTTTTGAATTAAACAGTCCATAAGTGTATTAAATGGTGCTTGAACCCTGCCTATAGATTATCATCGCGTTAGCGAAGCGAAATCTAATCACAGAAATGTAGCATAATGTGGAGAATGGAGATACACAGTCCATAGACCATAATTATCTTTGTCTCAAGCAACCTTTTTCAATACTTTTATAACGGCATGTACCTCACAATGTGGAAGCCTATTAAAAAGGGTACCACAGTAGATATAGTCAGGCCAGTTGCAGCGTTACAGCCATCACTAGTGCAGGTGTATATGCAGGTCCTGTACTCCAGTTTGTCTCCGGGCTGTTGTACATAGTTGCAGTAGTTGCCCAGGTCTAGTGATGAACAGTACCTTTTCGTGCTGATACCGCCTGAAATAATATATTTGTGTATTTACATGTAAGTTGCGGCAGAGAAACATGACCTGCTGGATACAAAGTTCTATGCAGAGATAATCTTGATTTTAAAATCTGCTAATAAGATTTAGTAAGGGGTTTCAACAGGGACATTAACCTTGCCCTAATATTGCTCACATTTAAAAATAGTCAACTAAATCAGTCTTGGCCAATCTCTCAATGTGTCCACTGTCCAGGGACGCGTTTCAGAAAGTTACAATTTTACTGGCAACCCTGAGGTGCTGATTTGACCTGTGTTGCCTGTTTAGAGTTCACTTGACAGCCGTATGCCTGAACCACTAGGCTACCGTGGCCCTGTAACTTGTTGCTTCGTTAACCATCGCGTTTATGTCGGACATAAATCATTCGTCCCTCTCGCACTTTACATACTTGCTAGTAAGGGACAAACTCTTTATGTCCCAAAATAAACGCGCTCACGCTAGCTTAGCAGGACCCAACATAAGTCGACATACAAGTGATGATATGATATGACACATAATAATACGTATTTGGCATTTCGCGTATGAATGGCGTTTTGCGTATTAGGCATTATGCGTCGAAAGGCCTAACCGTGCTGTGTGTAAAGTCATTAGCTTTTGGCATTATACGTATTTGGCATAAAAAAGAATTTGGCATTATACGAATTTGGCATTATACGAATTTGGCATTATACGTATTTGGCATAAAAAGAATTTGGCATTATACGTATTTGGCATTTCGCGTATGAATGGCGTTTTGCGTATTTGGCATTATGCGTCGAAAGGTACCTAACTACATGATTTAAATATTCCGTGACAATTTTAATGTGGTGGTAGTCAGTACTTATAATTTCTTCTACATTGATCATCTAAACTTTCGCATTTATAATATTAGTAGGATTCTACTATAGGCCTACCCTTTAAGTGAGACGGAGCAGGGTGAATTCACTTTTACCTGTTTTCAGACTTGTGCAACAATAGATTTCAATGAAATTGAGATTACCTTTTGATTCCTTCAATTTAAGACCAAAGAAAATTCAATCCATTTTTTTATAGTGGGCAGCACGAGGACATTGGTCAGCATCTTGAGTCTTTGGTCAATACCTTTATAAAATAGTAATGTTACAACCATGCATTACTTACCATTTCTGTTAACCATAGTGCATTGTTATGCTGTGAAACCTTAAGAGAACCCAGGGTATTAATAATTCCAAACTGTGAAATAAATAAATTATCACTTATCAGCCATAGAAGTGTGATGTGTGGTTAGTATCGTGCATTGTGGATAACAAGCTAAATCAAATACTTCCAGTCAAAGCTTTCCAACAATTAATACAAAATGAACCACCAGCCATTGTCTTGGCAATTTAAATTATGATAGATCCAAGGGACTCGTCCATATAGTCATCGTTTTAAGTCCGATTTTTGACCCTCCCTATCATCATCCTGTTAATTCCTTGAATGGTCCTAAAAATGTCTATCGTCATCCAATGGTCAGACCCCCCCCCACCCCTACTTTGAAATGACGTAATATATGGACAGCCCCAAGGCAACACACGGACAGAAAAGTTTTTTTAAGACAACTAGATTAACTAGATAGGTCAGATTTTTATGTGTTTTAATGAACCCCGATCTTGGAGCAATCTTTTAATAGAATTGTTGCACCTATTCTCAATTGAAAAAGTTAGCCCATTCAGTGCTTTTAGTATTCAGTATTAATTCAGTCACATGCGTCAGAGCGCTGGGCACCTCATGCAACATATGGAGACTTAATCCAACAAGATTAGCGTGGCAGTGAATGAGTTAATAACTTTGAACTCTATCACTGTATTTGTTGGAGGATCTGAATCTGCTTTGTAGTCTTTTATTATTTAAATCTGAATCCGCATTCAACCATAATAATAGCTGCAAGGTACATTTTCTACACAGCTTTGTGAGCAAAAAAAATAAATGTGAAAACCGAAAATAAATCAATGATGGCACATAGTATGCACAACTAAACCACTAATTTGAATGCAACCTGTATGCTTTATGCAGAACTGAGCATTGTACACATTTTCGCAGGAAATCGGCTTCAGGCTTCCCCCATCCAGGTTCATGAGGACATCACCACACTCCATCGTAGTTGACGAGTTGCATTGATAGCAATTTATCGCTACAACTAGTATAAGTTATTTGTTAGTAGGCAGGAAGGTGCAGTATTTATGGCAAAACTTGGTATGCACAACAAATGCCATCTTATTATTATCAATTAAAACATTTTCAAAGTACACAAAAGACACACAGAGACAAAGGGAGTAGACATACAGCTGATACATATTGTGTGTCTTTGCAGTGAATCGGTTGCTGTCTCAGCATTATGCGGAGGTGTCAGACACCTACAGCGCTGATTTTCAGACAGCACCATACGTGACCCACGGAATGCAACACAAACAACATTACTACAGATACAAACATATACACATAATAAATAAACAATGAATATAATAAATTTATAAAATATGTAACAGCAGCACAATAGGATGAAAAACACAGTGAAAAACGCGAAACGTTTGGGATGCTTAGAAAAGTGGGTTTTAGGGATGGTATTTTTGGTATACAAATATATTATAGGTACATAAATATTAGGGGACATTTTTACCTAGCCCTATAGCAAGCTCAATAAGGATGGTGTTTGAGCACTAGACAATGTATTTAAACGTTGGAAACAATATACATGCTTATCATTATCACACAGATATTTGCCCATATCAGGAACAAATGCAGGACCGTACGCTTCATAGGCAGGGTCAGTCCTCATAAAATGTTTTAAAGAATTGTAAATGTAAGGAGATGATTGTTGTCATTTGCAAGTATTAAAAATGGTGTAGTTGTTAAATGTGCCCAATCCCAATTTGTAGAGGATTTTTTCTAAGTTAGGCAGGATGCAGTAACTTTGAAGAACCCTTTTTTCTGCTTTGCTATAATATTCTACGCTTTCACAACTGAATATCCCCAGATTAGTCAAACTGGGAGGTTAAATTCTAATTAATAAGTTATTAGTACACCTCTACCATCGATGTCCCGAGCCCATCCATGCCTTATTTCTCACCTTCGTACCGTCCAACGTGTTTTATACAAAATTGGGCTTCATGTATATCGGAACAGTCCTTCGGGACAATATCTATGTCGTTATTGAAATATTCATTGCACTCAAAAGGGTTTTCCGAGTCCGTCCCCGAACATTGATAGCAGTTTAATGATTGAACTAAAAAGTAAATAAATTAAAACAAAAGAAAATGTAAAAGTTTTGATTAAGAAACAACGCCCTAAACTTACCTGTTTTCAATGTTGTAAGTATTAGACACAGAATAAATGCAGATTTGTATGAATGTGTCATGATTATGAAATGTTTTCACTTAATTCGCAAGAGAAACTAGTAGTTACATTGATAAATCAATAATTATGTTAGTAGTTATTTCGTTCATAGATTCCGCACCGTACAAATCGTGTAGTGTACAAAATATAAAATATAAATCAAACATTGCCGTTGCCACAGATAAGATTTAATTAAATGTCATGCACATGCTTATTTTGAATTCCAAGATGGCGGACATTGTTTTTCGAATTTAAACTTTCGTGAGACGTGTTGAAACAGTACTAATAATTACACGGTTCAACTCACGTATTAAATGTCACTACGGGCGACATGTTTCGAACTCTTCGGGAATTCTTCTTAAGGACGAGTGTTTTCGCGGCGGTGTCGCTTGAATCTTGTCGTGATTCAGTGACATTATTGACATTGTTTTTCTTTAAAGTCATCGCGGGTGTCGCTTTTAGGGTTATCGAGAGTGCAGATTCCAACAATTATTGCCTGCGAACTTGGACATTTTGATATTAAAAAAGTGAACATAATTATGCACTTTTTCTTTAATATGTTCAAAATTGATAACTAAAGGGCCAAAGCGTCTCCATTGTCTCCAAGTACGAATCCGAGATCAGAATTGAAAAATTTGGCCGCCACACAGTAGTGGCCTGAAAATCTGACTTTCATAGACATGATCGAAGTTTTCATAATATATTATAGTTTTTTTTTAATGCTACTAATAAATTCACGGTTAAATTCACGTATTAAACGACACGACAGGCGACATGTTTTGAACACTTCGGGAGTTCTTCTTCAGGATGAGTGTTTTCGATGTTTGTTTTGAAGAAGAACTCCCGAAAAGTTCGAAACATGTCGCCTGTTGTGACATTTAATGCGTGAATTTAACCGTGGATTTATTAGTAGTATTTTAGACATGTCTCATAAAAGTTTAAATTCGATTATAGCTTTTTTTTGCTTTAGGCTTTTACTAGCCATTATTATGCTAGCTCACAACCCTTACGTGATTTAGTAAAAAAACGGAAGGCCATATTTCAGTTATAGCTCCGGTGGTTTTTTAAGCAACAAAATGTAGGTATATAGTGGTATTCGGCTTCGCGCGTGGTCGCCACTCGAGAACCTTTCCGCCCCAACGGCCATCGGTTCTACGTGCTATGTGCCCTGCCCACTACCACTTAAGTTTAGCGATTCGAAGGGCCATCGGTTACCTTGGTTCTGCTGCGGATAGCCTCATTTCTGATGCGATCACGCAGAGAAACTCCCAACATGGCCCTCTCCATTGCCCTTTGGGTAACGTTGAGCCTTCTTATGAGGCGTAAGCGACCACGTTTCAGTACCATATGTCATCATTGGCAACACACACTGGTCAAAGACTCTTGTCTTGATACACTGCGGAATATTGGACAAAAAGATGTGCCGTAGCTTCCCGAACGCTGCCCAGCCGAGTCGGATTCGACGATTGACCTCATTCTCGAAGTTGGACCTACCTAACTGGATAGTCTGTCCTAGGTATACATAATCGTCTACAACTACGAGCGTAAAGTGTCCGATTGTAATGGGAGTTGGTACGATGTTTGGTTTTATTTATATATACTCGTACACTCACCGGCAGAAAATTTGGCCCAGGTTTTCGTGATTTCAAACTATAAATTGAGTACATTAAATAATTAAATTAATTTTTCTAAGTTGGGCCAAATTTATTGCCGGTGACTATATTTATTATTGTTTTTCCGCCGTAGCGCGTCCCGTTTCAATCACGCCGAGGTTGCTAACCTTTATGAGCAGTTTACCAGATTCGCAATTTACCAGATTCGCTACTCACCAGATTCGCAATTCACCAGATTCGCAACTAACCAGAAGTACAATCAAAAACAAAATTAATTTTCACAAAACAAACTTTATTTTCAAGCAACAACAGAAAAAAAATGTGGTTGTACACAGTGGGTTTTTTCCCTCCTTGCCCGTGGTCTACCTAATCTGTTCACCTGGATGGACCACGGGGAGTATTTTCTACACGTGGTACACCTAGGTGAACTAAGGTGAACTTATGTACACTTTGATGAAAACGTAAGCTGGACATATTGCATTATATTAGTCACTTGTGTAATTAAGGGAAGCTAGCTTCCTAATGCAATCAATTACACTGATTTTATTTTGCAGACAATCTGAAATAATATTATTTATTTTTTCATTTTTTTCTATCATTTTTTGGTTTCTTTTCTTCCCTTTATAATGCAATGATTTTTTTTGTATTTTAATATCCTGGACTTCCGCTTCTTTTTTTAATATTATAATGCATTTAAGCAAAGACGGCTTAGCTGCTATCTTTGTGTTTAGGCGTCGGTGCCATCCTTCTAGGGCATTTGTGGTTCTGTTCTTCTCTCCATAACAGCTAAAAACATCACTGGTTATTTTATTAATCCACTGATCTATGAAATATTTTTTAAATTTTTCGAAACAGTCATTTTTTGAGGCCAATTCACAGATGCTTAGAAAACCTTCAGGGATTAATATTGGTGGTAGAAGTGGTAAGAGCGTTGAAAAATGAGTAATTTGTTTACCGTTTTCCGTGTCGACAAAATCAATTTTTTTGCTCATTCTCCATACTGCGTTTTGAAAATGGTAATAGCACCCCTTTACAATTGCATCGGGAAATATTTCCTTGACAGCTTCTATGGCGGCAATTTCGTAGTCACATTTATACAATTTTATATTAACTCCAAATTGTTCTTTAAGTACTGAAAAAAATCGCTTGTACGAGTTTTTACTTTTATCGGGCAGAAAAGCGTAAATTAGTGGCACGAAATTAATTTCTTCGTTATTGCCAGGCGATAAGTCTGCATGCAATGTGTATATCTGGTAGAATGGCTTCGGTGCTGCTCTGAAAGTGCCGTCTCCATAATACATTTCAACAAATGTCAGCTTTGTTCTTGCTAATGGAGTACTACAAAAGATTATTTTGTTATTGATCCCATCGTCGAACATAAAAAAATCTTGCACAATATGATCTGGCAATTTGACATCTGCAGGTTTTTTCGCCAAACCTCTGCCGATTTTTAAAAGTTTTGCTCGTGCTCTGTATAATGTGTCCTTCTTTGATGGGAATGAAGGTACATTATGGCTTTCAATTTGGTATTTGGAAGATTTATTACAAAAATGTTTTTCATAGGTTTGTTGCACAGAGTCCAAATTATTACATACTTCGTCTTTACAGTCTGCCATAATTGCGTCAATTGTATTTCGCACCTGATCTTTAGAGCAACAATGCCGTGGGTATCTTATAATAGAATTGTTGGCATCCAAAGTGATCGAAGTATTACATTCTTTTTGATGACTACATCTCCAATTAGTTGAACCGGATTTATTTTTTAAGGCAAAATTATATTTAAAGCCCGCGTGCAGTAAAACGGGTCTTCCTCTTTCACTTCCTATACCTAAACTTTAATTCAGTTTCATCCATCATTGAAATCACACTTACGTATTGGTACGCACTATTTTTATATATTTAATTCAATTGCACATAAAATACAATAAGTAATTATTTTGAAATGAATATATTGTCACTCAATGTCATATTATTGAATGTCAATACAATAATAAACTGCCAGCTACTAATTAATGATATCTGACCTTTATTCTCTGTTAGAGATGCAAGAGGTTATCTAAAGTGCATTTCCTGTTTGATGATACAAAGTCTGGTTAGTTGCGAATCTGGTGAATTGCGAATCTGGTGAGTAGCGAATCTGGTAAATTGCGAATCTGGTAAACTGCTCATAAAGGGTTGCTAAGGCTGCACATCCACCGGAGATGCGCTAAGGTGTTTCAATACATTTGACACCTAGCTTGCTTGAGAGTGTCATCTGTATGTATGGAAACACTTTTTAGCATCTAGTGGATGCGTAGCCTACAGCACGGCTATCATGCGACGGCCGCGACATACTCTCGATTTATCTCGCACTATATTATCTTGTTCTAAGTGTTCTAATAAGAAAGACACGGATAGTGCGAGAAAAATCAAGAGCTCGCGCGCCGTCGCATGATAGCCGTGCTGGAAACGTAGTGGTTATATTCTCTTTGCTACACAGTATATCAAATCGGCAGGACTGCATGCAGGCCGCCGCGTGATTTCGGCCCGTGTGGATACGTGCCTGTCAGATCAAGATCACTCAATACTAACTTTCCTGTGACGGCTGTGACCTTGCAGCTTGTGGCCATCGGACAATTTCGTTGGTGTAGTCTCCTTATGGGTGAACATCGACCAGGGATGTGCGAAGACGTGTTTTAGTACATTTGACACTTCGCATGCTTGACAGCTGTGTCAAAGATAAGAAAACACAGCATACACACAAATAGAAGAAAACACAACGCAACAAACAGGGTGTTCGTATCGACACAAATAAAACAAACTCAACAGTTCGATTCAAGTTTTATTTTTATATTGCTCTGACATCGACAATATTAATACAAAAATAGATATTAAATAAACCGGAACCTACAAGTACTCAGTATCGTCGGTGAGTAGGCAAACTAAGGCTATTTTATTTATATACTATGGACGTCTCCATATCGTTAAGTATACATAAACAAGTAAATTCCCTTTATTAACAGACATGTATTAAACATTTCACAAACATTCACTCTTCATACTATTTTTAACATTCTTCAAAATGTATAATTAAATCACAATACGCATGAGCAGACTCTTAGAAACTCATGTGAACTTAATTTGTACATTAAACTTAATGTATAGACCTATTTTAAATGCATTAAAGTATAAACATACGTTCAACCAGATAAACTAGCAGGCATTAACTAGTAGAAATTAATATTATTGTCAACGAAGTCTTACGCGTATAATTATAATCATCACAAAGTTGGAATGTAATCTAATCAATCAGTAAATACGTTTAAAGTATTATAGAGTATTCTTCACTTATATTGGACATCTATAAGTAGTTAAGTAAGGATAAAAGTACAGTACAGACGAGGATACGGAAAAACAATATACTAGGTAGGTGGATAAAATGTATAAATTAACATTTTACACGATTGGCACATTGGTCCTTAGTAAGATGTTAACCTAGGTAACCCTAAGAACAAGTATGTAATAGTACATTACTATAGAGGCCGGGAAACGAAGGGTTGCAGGCCAAGTAGATATAGATACGGATAGGGATACGCGGCCGGCAACCCCGTTTCTCGCCGAGATTTGTATAGTGCTTTTCAAAAACTTGCAATGAAATAAAAATAAAAAGTTGTCAATTTGTTTTATAAATAATACGTTTCTTCGTGCACCGCCTGTACCGCCGCCGCCGCGCCGCCAGCTGGCCCGCGCCCCCTCCCTCCGTTTAAAAACAAAAGAATGTTGCATTACAGGCCTAGGTGTGTAAGGCTGTATGGAATTCCTTTACATATCATCTTCACTCATCGCACCGGATACGTAGTATTTCCGAACGTAATTTGAAGTAAGTCACGTCAACATTTCATTGCAAGTTTGAGAAAAGTTATAGAAGTGCGCCTTGAAAAGCAGAAGTCTCTAACTAAGTCGAGTTTGCAAAACTCCTGGCACGTTTCAAGACATAGAACTTGATTTTGATATCAATTGATTTATTCACCTGATTTTCAAAATCGATACCAAAATATAAATAACAGGCAGGGAGTTCAAAGCATCTTTCTCTGTCAGGTGGCGTCAAATACATAGTGACATGCAAGGACGATTTGACAATAAGATCGTGTTCAGATGTTTGTGTGCACCTTGTTGAGGTGTATTGACGGTGAGTGTACGAATGTGTTTAGCAGTTGTTGAGTTGAGGCCGGAGCGGCAGCGAGCCCTCAAACCACAAGTTGGGGTTCTGCATCATCTTCTGCCACAGAGACACCTCTTTGCCTACACTGTCCATCCAGTTAACGTTGGCTCCCATGTACGTCCCTGTAACGGAATTGATATAAATATCAGATTAAGTTCAGTAAATAAGTCTCTGTCAAAATAGTACATTACTACAGAGGCCGAGAAGTAAGGGGTTGCCGAGCGTAGCGAGGTCGGATAGTTATGTCTGGCAACCCCTTTTCACGCCGAGGTATGTATAGTGCTTTTCTCAAACATGCAATTAAATAAATAAAAAAAAACTCCAAGAAATCAAACTTTAATTTTCAGGGCTGAACGCTGTGATCCTGTGCCACAAATTGTGGAATGGAAATTAAAAAAATCCATCTTGCAGGCCTAGGCCTCCAATTTTGTATGAAATGCCATTACGGGTCTCTTCGTCTCACTGCGCCTCAAACGTGACACTTCGAAGCTCATTATGAAGAACACAAAGTCAATATATCATTGCATGTTTGAGAAGTAAGATTTAACAAGTTTTAAATCTTGAGTATCTTTCTCCGCACTTCCTCTAACTATCTACAACTACAAGACAAGGTGTAGCAGCTAGCTGGCTTCCACATAATTATATAGTGCTCCCTATCGATTTCGATGACATTATGTCTCTTTTCGTGCTTGGCTTTTTACATCTAAGGTTATTTTAGGCAGGCACCTAGGGAGTTTTCCGCAAATAACTGAACTGAATAAAGTAACACTATATTAGCTATGGTGTGAGCGAGATCGCGCGAGTGTGGGATTTAAGATTCCATTATTTATTGATACACTAGACTAGATACGTACCAGTTCCCAACGACAGCCTCACGGCCCCCATGAAGTCGTTGGAGGCGAGCCGGTCGCGGTCCCACACGCTGAGCTCCAGCGCGCGCGCCGCGAGCTCGTGCACGCCGAGGCCGCGGTACGTGAACGTGTGCTCCCAGCGCGGGTTGAGCGTGCGCCGGCAGACGGTCGTCTTCTGTTTTGCGAGGCGGCCGCGCTCGGGGAGGAGGTAGCTGCGGAATTTACCTCATTTTTAGTACGCCTTAAAAATTAATTTCGGTCCGCCCATAGATGGACGGTTCGGTTTGCCCATATGTATATGGGCGGAGCGAAATTACGCGACTCACTGTTCGCAAATTACGCTCGTCTGGCCTCTCCCTTACTTGAAATACTTTTTGAGTATTCTGAGCATAACTTTTTTTCACTTCGCTCTATCATGGATGGACATGGTCTTCGTTTAACCTACTGATAGACTTCAAATAAATATAACTCTTCATCATCAGCCGAAAGACGTCCACTGCTGGACATAGGCCTCCCCCAAAGAGTGCTAAAGCGACCGGTCCTGCGCCAGCCGCATCCAGCGGACTCCCGCAACCTTTACCAGGTCATCAGTCCACCTTGTCGGGGGCCTACCCACGCCGCGACTTCCGGTACGTGGTCGCCACTCGAGAACCTTTCCGCCCCAACGGCCATCGGTTCTACGTGCTATGTGCCCCGCCCACTGCCACTTAAGTTTAGCGATCCGGAAGGCCACATCGGTTACCTTGGTTCTGCTGCGGACAGCCTCATTTCTGATGCGACAGCGATCACGCAGAGAAACTCCCAACATGGTCCTCCCCATTGCCCTTTGGGTGATTTTAAGCGTTCTTATGAGGCCCATAGTAAGCGACCACGTTTCAGTGCCATATGTCATCATTGGCAACACACACTGGTCAAAGACTCTTGTCTTGATACACTGCGGAATATTGGACGAAAAGATGTGCCGTAGCTTCCCGAACGCTGCCCAGCCGAGTCGAATTCGACGATTGACCTCTTTCTCGAAGTTAGACCTACCTAACTGGATAGTCTTTCCTAGGTATACATAATCGTCTACAACTTCGAGCGTAAAGTGTCCGATTGTAATGGAAGTTGGTACTACATAGGCATTTGACATGATCTTCGCGTCCATGTTCATTCTTAGACCAACTCGCTCGGAAGCTTTACTGAGGTCATCGAGCATCGTACTTAAGTCCTCCATGGTCTCAGCCAAGACTACTATATCGTCAGCAAACCGAAGGTGAGTGATGTACTCGCCGTTGATATTGATGCCTAGCCTTCTCCAGTCCAGAGTCTTGAAAATGTCCTCCAGTGCAGCGGTGAACAATTTTGGAGAAATAACATCTCCTTGCCTGACTCCCCGCTGCAGCGGAATAGGTTTCGAGTTCTGGTCCTGGAGTCGGACTGACATAGTGGCGTTCTCGTACAAACACTTCAGCACTTCGATATAGCGATAGTCAACTTGGCACCGCTGGAGAGACTGTAGTACAGCCCAGGTTTCAATCAAATCGAAGGCTTTCTCGTAGGCCACGAACCCGGCCTAAGCAGAGGGGCAGGTTATACTCCTCGGTCTTCTGTATAACCTGACGAAGCGTGTGGATGTGGTCTACGGTACTAAAGCCTCTTCGGAAACCGGCTTGTTCGGGAGGCTGGTTCATCTAGCCTGCGTACGAGACGATTTGTAATGACCCTTGAAAACAGCTTATAGACATGGCTCAGAAGTGAGATGGGTCTGTAGTTCTTCAGCAGAGTGTTGTCAACCTTTTTGAAGAACAGCACCACCACCCCTCTGTTCCATGCCTTTGGAGTTCTCCCTTCCAGTAAGACGGAATCGAACAACTTCTGAAGGGCCGTAAGGACCGGTTTTTCCACCCGCCTTCAGAAGTTCGGCTATTATTCTGTCTTCACCGGGTGCTTTGTTATTCTTGAGCTGTTTAAGAGCCATTACAATCTCGTACAGGCTGATGTCCGGGATGTCGTCGGTATAGTGTCGGGTTAAATAGCTCTAGGGTCTTCCGCCTGACTAACTTCGGGTCTGCGCGTTGACGTGTATAGCTGTCCGTAAAAGCGCTCTATCTCACCCAGAATCCAGGTTTAGAGGAAACGATTCTACCATCTTCAGTTTTTAACTTCGCGAGCTGGCTCTGCCCTATAGACAGATTTCTCGAGAATACTTTAGTGCCCTTATTACGCTGGATGGCCTCTTCAATACGATTTGTATTGAATTGGCGCAGATCGCGTGTAAGGGACTTGGAGATTGTTTATTGAGCTGCCGGTATAAGGTCGCATCAGCTGAAGACTGTAGAATCATTTCACTCCTGTCCTTCATGAGCTTCTGAGTGGAGCTAGAGAGCCTTTTAGTTCTGTTGGTGCCTTGGGCCTTGAAGAACTTAGACCCAGTGACACGGACAGCTTTCACAAACCGTCCACATCGCCGCCTAGGCAATCAAAACGGTTTTGGAGTTCCAGCTGGAAGCTCTCGGGGTTTTGAATTTGGATTGATGCTGGACGGAGCGTAGACTTCATCAATCGAGAGCGCTCTTGCTTGACGCATATATTCAATGTGCCTCTTACCAGACGGTGATCGCTCCCGGTTTTGAGAGTATTGATCACAGAGACATCATTGAATATATGCTTCCTCGTCGACATGATGAAGTCAATCTCGTTTTTAGTTGCACCGTCGGGACTCATCCAGGTCCACTTTCTGTGCTCGCGTTTCTTGAAGAAGGAATTCATCATGTAGAGTCCCTCCTTCTCCAAGAAGCCAGCCAGTAGTTGCCCCCGGTGGTTCCCACTTCCAACTCCAAATTGCCCCACTCTCAGCTCTTCACCATCTCTCTTGCCCAGTTTTGCGTTGAAGTTCCCCATAACAACGGTGAAGTAGGTTTTGGAACTATGCATGGCCTTCGATATATCTTCATACATAGCCTCCACCTCTTCGTCGTCGTCGAGTGTGTCGAGGTCGGCGCGTAAACCTGTATGACCTTCAATGAGTACCTGTTGGATACTCTGAGTATAAGGTACGCCACCCTAGTCGACACACTCTCTTCACCACGTTGTTCACGATGGACTTGTGGACGAGGAACCCGACACCTCCCTGGGACTATTGGTCGCCCTCCCGGAAATAGAGCAAGTTGCCGGATTTGAGGGTTATCGTGCCCTGTATAACTCTTAATAAATATATATAATAAATATAAATTATAACAAATATAAATAAACTGCACGAGTATCAGTGTTAAGATTAGAATCCTTCCTTCAACTCACATTTGCTCGGAATTCTGTGAGGATCGCCATATTGCGGAATTTCAATGAAACTAGTAATCTGTCCAGACTCTTAACAGTTAGGTACTATATGAATGGCAGACCAGCGACCCCATTGACAATCATTACATAATTCTGGCCATGTTTCATAAGAGGCATTATTTATTTATTTATCGTATATCATTTTGGTAACCGGATTGAAAAAACATAAGAAAAAAAAATACAATTGATTAGATTAGCCATCTTCAAGAACTCTGTAGACATAGGCCTTGGGGGTTACTCACAGTATAAATACTCAGAGTCTTATTATTGGGTATTATGGCTTACCTTTTACAGAAGACATCTGCGAGCCCGTTCGGTTTGGTGGCGACGACGTTCTTCGCCTCCTTCACCAGCACATGCAGCGTACCCTTGGCACGCGCGCCTTCCGGCAGCTCGAACTTGAGGCCGATGATGAGGTCTCCTCGCGTGCCTTGCTGCTCGTCGAATTGTTCCGTCTGAGGACAAACATGTAACAGAATTAGTTTATTAATTAGATAAGAATAAGAAGCGGAAATTGTCCACCGAGCAATGTGTTGATACAGTAGTGCCATGGTTTTTTGTGGAGCTAGAGGGGTCTACGGGACATCATTCTGAAATACCATCTGGGTCACTTCCATTTATTATATGAGATTGAATTCAACAAATTACCTGAGAATACTTCTTTGTTGGTCAAAGCCAGCTAATTAAAGTTAACTGAGTAATTCGCATTGGACCAGCGCGAAGAATATAATACGAAGATTTCACAAAGCAGATTTTGAACCTTCGTTGAGCATGCGTCAAGCGAACCTTTAGCCCTCAGTGGGCAGGTAGCATGATAATTTGTATAGCCGGACGAAGCTTTCCCTCAACGGAAGAAAAGCTAACTCACCCTCTCATGCAACTTGTACCACATGGTCTTAGTTGCTCTTGTCATGAGTCTGCTGTTCCTGGATGTTGCCGCGTCCGTCCACTCGCCAGTATTAGTCAGGTCAGGTAACTCACCCTCTTATGCAATTTGTTGACGCGCGGACAAGGAGACCGGCTGCAGGAAACCGAGCGCTGTTCCTGAATGCTGCCTTATTCGTTCACTGGTGTCGATCTGGTTCGACTAGTATTAGTCAGGTAACTCACCCTCTCATGCAACTTGTACCACATGGGCGCGGGGTCGTCGAACACGACGTCGGCCAGCGGCAGCGTCACCTCGCCCAGGAAGTCGTTCCGGCCGAACATGTCTGCGTGCCACACGCTGAGCCACAGTGTCCGCGCGGACAGCGAGGCCAGCGGATGCACGAAGCTGAGCGTCTCCTCGAAGACGGGGTTTAGGGTGTTCTTCTTCACTTTCGTCTTCCGTTTGCCAGTCTTGGACTTGTCGGGTAACAAGTACACCTGGGATTGAGAAGATTAATATAAAGTACAGGTGGTGATTCATTTGATCAGAGAGACATTTTTCAAATATTTTTTAAACGCAACTAAAAATCTCGTTTCTATATAAAGGAATCTCAAGACCGAACTTTGGAGGAAAAATCGGTCTTTAAGGGACATTTAGGTACTTAACAAATAACTGGTAAAAGCACTTTTGCTGAAAGGTTTGCCTGTAGATAAAATGAATAATCAAATAGTAGAGAATTATTTGTTCTTCTTGGTTTGTGATAATTATGGACAACTTTTTGACAAACATTCCGCAATAATTTATCGATCAAGATCCTCCGATCTCACCCATAAAAATCCTCACTTGCAGTCTAACATTAATTATTAACAACTAAGTAACCTAGATGAAATACCAACCTTAACATAAGGATCCGACCGGTTTCGCTTAACGTCGACAGGCGCGAGATCTCTGCAGCGCCTCACGCCGACCTCCAGCGCTCCGAGGCGATAGTTGTAGAGGAGCGAGAACTGCACATCTCCGCGTACTGTCACGTTGCCCCGCATACCCTCACCCGCGCCTGAATATACTGATGCCATGGATTCAGAGCGAGCCTGAAAAAAAAAACAAATGAGAACACGTATTCTTGACGGTAGGTTGAGTTTTGCTAAGGGTAACAAGACAAGCGTGTAACATTTCATTGCACCTTTATGATGGTAAATTCTGTTTAGTGTATCCCCTCGGTATTATTGATAATATAGGTTAGGTTTTATACCAAAAATAAGTCTCGGGATATTTATTGTTTGATATGCGTGTAATAACAACGATATCGTATTTAGTAATGTAGGCACCTGGTGCCTAATCAATTTAGGACCTGAGGCACTTTAATGATGCTAACAAAGTGTTTGCGATTGTAACGTACTCGTTTCTTTATTTTAATGTTGATACGTAAGTTAATTTTGGTGTATGCATAGGCACCAAAAATAGAAAATGGAATTGAAAATAGTTTCAGACGACAGGTAAGTGCAACTCGCACTATTGAAATGTGTCTAAAATGTTTCCACGAGTGTTTGTTTTCGCGACTACATCCCACAATGTCTGCGTTCGTCTGCATTATCTCAGTAACGTGATACCACAAACAAATACCACGATGTGTATGTATTCGCATTCACGCTTTGTTTCGTGTTTAATGTGTTAGGTACAACAACATTTTACACAATATTTCGCTTATTTTGCCCCAGGTGGCATTATCAGGACCTGTTTCGTAGTACGTGATGACTGATGAATCTAAATATAATACGCCTTAAATACATTTCGCTCCACATATTATTAAAAAGTAGCTAATCGAGAATAAAAATAACGACATTACCTACTATTCGATTGGAACAAAATCAAGGCTACATTGTTGCATAACATTACGGTAGTATGGTAAGGTTCTAGAGTTACCAGTTCACATAAATTACATAAAATACGGGAACTCATTTCGGATTCACAGCCGTTTATGTCTGTCTAGTAGTCCGTCGTTCAATTAACGGATTGAATAATTAAGACATGAATGTCGATATGTTTAAACAAGTGATGAAATTTTTACACATTTGTCAGAAATTAACGGTACAAGTATGTTAATTAAGTACTTGAAACAAGGTTTTCTAAACCATTTCCTGAGTCCTTGGTGCCCTTTGAAAACATATTGTTTGAAATAACAACCTTTTAGTAACTTCTGTTCATATATGAATAAAGCAAATGTATAATATATTAATGCGTAGTAGATATAATAACGCTGAACGTGATAAAAATCTGTTTTGGTGGGAGCAAACCACAGTCGCCGCGGCGTATTCATACTACCTATCTGTATAATGGTAAGCAGACAGCCTATGGACGCTACCGCCTCCAGAAGAATCAGAAGCGCGTTGCCGACCTTTTATTGCCTTGAAGATTAACTGCGTTGATAGATACCTAATGATAATGACGAATCCGGGTCCCTCACTCCTAGGAACACAACACCTTTACCACAACCACACACCGAGCCCAAGTAGTGGCGTAGAGTTTTAAATGATTTGGTGATAAATTCAAACTAGGTAACTTAATACAAGACATCTAATTAAGGGCTCTGTCTTCGTATGACCGTTATTAAGATCGCAATTGCGATGAGAAATGATAAATGATCTACAAAATCAGCATCTGTAATTGCGTTCACATGCTAATTGAATAAAAGAAAGTTTCGGTAATTTATCCACAGTTAATTCAGAGAGAAAATTCCGAGGTATTTGTCTAGTGTCATTTGCATCCTATTCGCGTGCATTTCCATAGTTGTACTGTACCATATCACGCAGTTTGGGCAATGTCAAAGATATGTCTACAATTTTGCACCCTTTCCCTTTGTTATAAGGCGAAAAATTTGTACATATCTTTGACGTCAGGGTACCAGCCATGTGAAACGAGGGGCGACCTCATATGATATTGGGCAACGTTTAATCTACCCACATCGCTACACTTTACAAGGGCTTAAATGTTGCAACACATCAGGTTGAAGCCAACACTTCGAAATAATATTTTTTAAGTGATTAGTGATTAGGTACACTTATCAAGAAAACATGGATCAGATTATGTCCGCGATAATGAGAGTTGATAATGAAATCCATTAATTAAAAACAAACAATTAGTAACGGGTTTTGTTGAACCGATTACGGGAATAAAGTGCTTTAAGCGACCTGCTTTTGTCGGGTCAAGGTTATAACGGATGAAACAGTGGAACCAAATTCTATATAGGATCACGGTCAAAGCGTTACATCAGTTCACACAAACCGAATGTCGCAGAGCAGCCCCGCTATTCTGTAACTTGTTTTAACATCACTTCACCGTTCACCCACAAATATATCTTGAAGCCGCGATTCGCAGTAACTAAGCGTAACCAGAGGTATAGTATCTTTAGGCGTGACGGGTGAGGAGAACCGCATTAGCGCGTTCCGAATAACAGTCCTGTGCTCTCGGATATTCGCTCGGGTAAATGTTTTGCAACCCTCGTTGTTCTGTCGTGTCGCAAGACAAAGACAACAATGGCCGACGCAGAAACAATACTCTCGTGCACTTACAAATGTTTTTACATAACTAAATACTTCACACTACTCACGAGACTGGCTTTTGGACGAAAATTAGGCTTTGCTTTATTTTAAAAAGAAACTAAATTTACAAACAAGTAGAATTTTTTCCTTATCAAATCCATACTAATATTATAAATGCGAAAGTGTGTGTGTTTGTTTGTTTGTTTGTTTGTCCGTCTTTCACGGCAAAACGGAGCGACGAATTTACGTGATTTTTTAAGTGGAGATAGTTGAACGGATGGAGAGTGACATAGGCTACTTTTTGTCTCTTTCTAACCCCCCACTTCCCTAAAATGGGGAGTGAAAGATTGTATGGAGCTACGATATAAACGAGTTCCACGCGGACGGAGTCGCGGGCAGAAGCTAGTATGACATAAGATTGCATTTCGTTTCGACTGGACTGTGCAAGTGGTTTTTACTTAGGTACGAGTACACATAGTTAGTAGCAGTCAAAGTAGCCATTAATTTCGGTACACGTCTTTATAACTGTAAGACTAGGGATGTGTTACGATATATTTGGCTGCTACTAACTATACGATGCTGACTGTACGTACCCAATGATGTAATATAAAAAAGAAGTAGATAGCCCTCCAAAAGTGGTACACTAAAACTCAGCCAATTATATGACCTTGCCTCAATGTCGTGTCGTTCTCTCGTTCGAGAGAACGAGTTGCAAGACTTCTCGGCGAGACTTCTCGCGAGAGTCTGTAGCCGGCATAACAAGACCATTCATATTATCCGTCCTCAAAAGGGGCGCCTCTTAAAAAAATAAATATAGCTAGTTGTTATTTCTCAATTCTAATTAAACCGTTTGTTGAACCATTGGTTCAATTATATTACCACTTCATTGGTTACTTTAACCTTGTCACCCACCCTTTTCAAATAGATCGTACAGATGCGGGTAGTTTAGCCGGTCAAAGTTTTCACATTTTAAAGCGTAAAAACGTGGAAAAGACCACCTGAGTGTGTCGACCAAATGTAAGTTTCCACATTTGGACCTTATTGTTCAACACAAGGCAACAAGTGTACCTATCTTTGACATCAACTGTACAGTCAGCGTCATATAGTTAGTAGCAGCCAAGGTAGCCAAATATTTCAGTACACGTCTTTATTACTGTAAGAATAAGGGTGTGTTACGTTACGCAATATTTGGCTACTCTGGCTGCTACTAACTATATGACGCTGACTGTACCTAGGACCTAACAAACCGGTAGAAAGGTATAGGTAGAACTCAGTCCTCCCCTTCGCTGCCAGAACTGAGTTAAGGTGCCTACCTATAGGTATTCTTATATGAATTACCTGAAGGCCGCTCCTGTTGAGCGAGAACCGATCGCTAAGGTCGCGCTCGTGCGGCAGCGGCGAGTTGGACCGCCGAGGCAGCGTGGCGTGTCCTGGCGACGCCGAGTCCGATATATACGTATCATCTGGAAAGAAAGAAACGGTTTGTTAGCTCGGACTTTTTATTTTAGTTTACAGGAATAATGTAGACGTGGAGGGGGATTTAGTAAGTACACTAAGCACTATTTTGACGTCACCCCAGCATGCATTGTACGCTGGCTTTTCTCCCGGCCTTCGGGGAAATAATGTAGGTAACATTTTGAACACACCATTGGGTAATAGAGGAGCTCAGATCGTATTTTTATTGCTCAAGCTTGCATTCGAGCTCCTATTATAATATTTATTTTCTCCCACATACATATGTATTGTACCGCTGCTGTAGAGAAACTAACTACTGATAAAAAACTTCAATAGATTTGAAAAATACAGTGTACCATGTCGGTTTAGTTAAAATAAGCTGATATACAATATACGATGACCTCAGATTTAAATAAAAACGGACCTGGGTATATAACCGTACTGGATATAATATAACAATGCATCAACAGGTAAATAATAGTTGTATGATGTAATATGCAGTATTCGTTAGAACCTAATGATGTAATGCTCCAATGTGGTTTACATATCTACCTTTATTAAAGTTTTACCGACTTTATTTCCGTTAATAGATTTTGGAAGAACCATTAGGTAAACATAGTATCTATATTTTATAATATAGTTAAGAAATGACGATACTGTATATCTATAAGTTGCTGATTACTTGATTAGACAAACCAGTGCTCCAATGGTTGTGGCATTTGTGACAGAAATTTAGTTATTATTAGTATGTGAAGACAGTACATGGGCGTGCAAATACAGAGGTATCTGGTTATTTGGGTACCATCCTCGTTGTCCAATTCAATCCATTCGTCACGATTGAGATGACGGCATTTTTTACCCCTTGTCAAGGAGTTATCGCACCATTCTAACGAGTTCAAAAAGGAGTCTCGACGAGCCAAAACGTCGCGAATGAATGAGGATTTCTCACCCGATTTCAAAGAACTGCAACGGCTGTTGCCTGGGGATTCCTTAGAAGTAAGAATCGGCCGTTTCTTCTTCACTTTACATTTGGGCATATTTAGAAGAACTGCACTTGACATTTTTTGTTCACTGTCAAGTAGAAGCCTCGTGGTAGATTTTGATAATTCATCGTCTATCGCTCGGGTAACTGTTAACGAGGGAAGAGATCTCTCTATTTGGTTGGGTGGGTCTTTGTTTAACGTGTAACTATTTCCCGTCGGACCCGCTAACGCAGAATTCGGATTATCTAGAATGGTTTCCGGTTGAAAATTATTGTTCGTAATTCGGTCATCGTCAGCTGCTGACGATTTACAGCAGAAACAACACCAGCGAAAGATAATACACTCGCGAAATGAATTCTTATTTGCTACGATTCCACTTGGTGCAATTTGTGCATTATTATTAGTATAAATATTAACAGGTTCATAGCGCGCTACAGGAGACACATCTCGTTCAGTTGTCCTATTTTCGAAAGATAGATATCTGGAATTCGAGCTGCTCCTCGCAGTTGCCATTTTGTCACTTAGTTAAAACACAACACAAAACACGACTTGTTACATTTAAACAAAATCACAATATGGTTGTTCATTAACTCAATTCCACATGTTATCGTATCCTGTAGTCGCTTTGTTGTTTTGTTTCCTGTTAATGCGAGAATTAGCGATAGTATACACAAATGACGCTCAATGTAAAACCTAGGCAGTATCAACGTTAAAATGAGGTTAAGAACAATGAGATGACCGTGTGCGTGAAGCCGGCAAGAACTCTCAATTAGACAGGCTTTGATTAAAAATAGATAAAACCACGTACCACCGAATAAGATGGGCTTTTGATGGATCGAAAGCGTACTCCATCGGAAATATTTGTCAGGCGCCTTAGTCGATACTGAAGTGGGTGTATAGAGGGAAGTAGTCGATGTGCGCGCTATACTGTGTGTAGTAGTTATGGCAGGAAGGGATGACTTCACATCTTGACGCAGGCAGGATTTGTATAATCGGTCACTTTTAGGAGAAAGTTCAGGCGAAGAAAAATCTTTGGCATTGGCTGAAGATTCTGCGTATCCAGAATCAGAACCACAAAAGCTCGCATTATCAATTTTATCACTGGTTGAGGACGCCCGTCCACTACTGGTTGTAGCAATGTAAATTTTATCACCTAATTCTTCAATTATATCGTTTTCTTTTTTCTTATTACCATCTACTTTCTTAAGATCGTCGCCGTCTTTTTTCTTAAATTCGACAACTGATCTGTAATGGGCTTCAGTGTCGGTTTGAACTGAACGTTTTATTTTAGGTGATGATGATTCAACCAATACTTTACTCACAACTTTTACCTGTTGCGACGTCTTACTAGATTTTGACGACAACCCTGTATCAAGTGTTGTAGCTTCGAATTCTCTGTTGATATTTTGGGTAAAGTTATCCTTTGACACTTGTTGAACTACGACGTCAGCTGCAACTTCGGAAGTTCGGTCGAATTTGATGGCTGACTGTTTTAGGTCGTCGGCCAGGGAGTACAATTCCTTCTCGATATCTGATAATATACGTTGCGACACTTTAGAAATTTTAGGGCCTAAATCAGGCGACTCTTTTAGTCCAGCTGATATAGTCGTGAGATGCTGCTCGATCTTATCCTGATATATATTATTCGTACATTTTTCTTGCAGTATCTGTTCATCTACATTTTTAGCCACTGAGTAATTTTCACCAACTCGTTGCTTCAATGAGACGGCCTTAGGCCTGGATACCTGTGCAGCCAAAAAAGAATACAGACGTAGTTTTTCCCTGTGCAGTTTCCGCACTTTAGATAAGGGAAGAGGTTCTTTTTTAGTTTCTGAAGTTAGACAATTCCAACACGACATTTCCTCGTCCTTGCTGGCTGCTGCAATATTTCGGGTTGCACTACAGTCTGATTTATCTACCGTCATTGTTCGTAAAACACTTTTTATGATATATGTTCTTTGATTCCCCAACGCCGATCAACTGAATCGTTTCCAACGGCTCTAGCCTTTAAATAACCTTATGGGTTCTTCTCGGAAAACACGTTTAAGTAACGACCTTAATGATATTAGAGCACAACGTTAAGCAATACTAAAAAACAACAACCTGATTAATTACTATTCATGAGTTCAAAAATAAATGTTCTAGATTAGTACCTACGTGAATCGTGATGCATCTAAACCTGTTGCTATGATAATTCGCAACTTAGGGATAGCTAAAACCTTTATTTATATACTTCAAGAAAAATACGGTTTTGTAAAACATTAATTTATAATAGCGGTTTATTTATTTATTTAATTTTAAAACGTTATCCTAAGATGCTTTGTTCAATAATCCAACAAACTTTCCACCAGGAATAACCACCAATAATGATATAGATTTAAATGCAGCATGCGTTGTCTTTTTTTGTGTGATTTATCTTGAATATTATATATACATAATCCAAATGTAAATAAACCAAAATAAAGATAAAAACATTTATTACTATCTTTTCTGACTTTTCAGAAGCTGTATTTTCAAAGGTGTAATTACTTGAATGTCTGAAATTTTGTTGGATTTTGTGTCTCGGTATTAACTATTTAGTTGATAATATAACCGTATCGTAGAAAAATCAGGTATTATATCATTTTTTTCCATGCAAGTTGTCAGTTCATTGACTGGGCTAATATTACATGTTCAATAGATACCTTAGTCAAATGAGACAGTATTTTACGAGGCCTTGCTGAGCTAACTCACTCTCTAAGACTAAGTGACAAATTGCTGGTGTCAAGAGTTCAAATGAATTATTTTCTATCTGGTACAGTCAATGTGACGAGTTTAGTTCATATTTATATCCAACTACTGGTTTGTTTGTGTCATGGTCAATTTGGTAGTTAACAGTTAACACTTGTGGAGATTTCGTAGGGCTAACATTGTGCAATGGATTTAGAACGGATTAACTCATCTCTCTATATTTGTTTACTATAGGGCTTGATAATCAGCAACTGCTTGGACAAAAATACAACAACCTTAGGGATTCAATGTTATTTATTAGTGTAATAGGCAATAGGCCTCATGTTCAAATTGATAACGTAGTGATGCTAAATTGATAGTAAACCATCAGATTATCGTAATAAAGTTTAAAGTAAAATTATAATCATAGAAAGATATGAACCTTGAAAATTTTGAAAAAATATGCTATTTATTTAATTGTCCAATAGTAAATTTAAAGCTACCAATAGAATCCTTATGCTTTTATAGAAACAAAATTGTATGACAAATATGTACTTACACGCAGTATTTCGCGACCGAAACAACAATTTACCTGATTTTCCATACGACGATTAGTACAAATGCCACTTGTGACGTCATACGTGGGTGTCTATCAGTATGAAGCGTTTTGTGCTGCCGCCAGCGAGGTCAAGGTGTCTCAAATTTTTGGGTATTTATGTTCTTTAATTGTAGTTGCTCCAATACAATCATTTGTTCCTCTCCAAAAACTGGTTCGAATGACGTCATAAAAAAATCTTAGTACGCATCCCTATTGAAGCGTGTATTTACTTAAGTGAGCTAAATACACGCTTCAATTGAGGAATTGAGGGAACTCCTCAATTATATTAGGCACGCGTGTAGTGATTTTGGTATATTCTATTATATCTCGTGTATTTACACCCGGAAATCATAAATTTGGTGGAGTGGAATTGATGATGAAGACCACAGATGACTAATGGAATTCCTCAATTATGTACAAACTTAAAAGTACAAACGTACGTCACAGATTCTGATAAGATTCCGTTGAAATAGCAGCTAATGAAGTACCCAAAGGTGATCCTTGTGGAATCGAAGGAAGTCCTCAAATATTATCGGGCCACATAAATCGATTGGGTTTTTTTCTCTAATAATCAACGCATTTGCTCTCGGAAATCAGTTCATGTGGTAAATTGGAAAATAAATGTGGAAATGTTCTCGTGGCTTGGCGGATTACTAAATTGAAGTCGGTTAAAACTTTTTTTTTAAAGTACTTACTTAAATTATTTAATAGGCTAATTGGTTCTATGGATTTGATTGCTTGTGGTATTTTTTTATAATCTCATTAGAATACAATTACCGATTATGGAACGGTCACCACTATCATATTGAAATATCAGGACTATTTTACCGTCGATAGAAGGAAATTTCCGCTCGCTTTATAAGGTAAACGCCAAGGTAATGCATTCTTTTTCTTCTGGCCAATTCACGCTTTTTCCGCGCCGAGCTAAAGGGCCCTGTGTGGCTTGCAGTTAAGTCAATAAAAAAAAAATGCATTCTTTGTAAAAACAAAAATAGGTAAACCCGCTTTCTGGAACATACGCATTAGATTTTTCTATTGACCTTATTGTCATATGGTCGCATTCGGCGATAAATTTGTTAAATTATGTAATACGACAAAGGAAGATATTGCATCATATTTAGTAACAAAAGCTACTAAAAAACTATTATGGGTATGATTTAATCGTAATTGAACAATTAATTAACATCCATGACGTTATTGGTGTAGTTAACTAGCTAGGGACTTACGAGAGATTTTTTTGGTTTATAAACGAACTATGATAATTAATTATATGAAGCTAATTATTACAAATAATATTCAATTGGATTGTAGCCAACACGGGTAAAAGCTGTAATTTGCGACCGGTTTATCCTAATTAGCCTGCCCACGAAGCTGATGGTCCCGAGTTCAAATCCCAGCAAGGGCGAACATTTGTGTGATGAGCATGAATATTTGTTTCTGAGAATTGGATGTTTTCTGTTTTTAAGTATTTATATCTTTTAAATATATCGTCGTTTCGTACCCATAACACAAGTCTTATTGAGCTCACTATGGGGCTAGTTTGATTTAATATTTATTTATTATATTTTAATATCTATTGTGACATACGATGCAGATAACATGAAATATCGAGGCTATTCCAATGTAATAAATTGATTGTTTCATCATCATCATCATATCAGCCGAAAGACGTCCACTGCTGGTCATAGGCCTCCCCCAAAGAGTGACAAAGTGACCGGTCCTGCGCCACCCGCATCCAGCGGACTCCAGCAACCTTTACCAGGTCATCAGTCCACCTTGCGAGGGGGCCTACCCACGCCGCGCCTTCCGGTACGTGGTCGCCACTCGAGAACCTTTCCGCCCCAACGACTATCAGTTCTACGTGCTATGTGCCCCGCCCACTGCCAGTTAAGTTTAGCGATTCGGAGGGCTATATCGGTTACCTTGGTTCTGCTGCGGATAGCCTCATTTCTGATGCGATCACGCAGAGAAACTCCCAACATAGCCTTCTCCATAGCCCTTTGGCTGACTGACAAATTGATCGTTTAATATTTATATGATAATCATTTTGGCAGAACGATGTCACGTGCTTGATTGAGGCCTTTTCCCCAAGGATTTTTTCAACGACCCGTCATACGCTGCCCGCATCCTACGAATCCCCGCGATCTTGAACTGAACACCGGTTCGCCTTTTCCTACGCTCATGCGCTGCGTCTTCCCCTGCGTGATCGCCACTTCAGAAACTTTCTTACAACGGCTTCGATTCTACGAGTAATTTGCACCGCCAATTGCCCCTTCAATCTTGACAATCCTCCGAGCTGTATTTCAAACCCCAAGCTAAGGTGCAAACACAAGAGACGCATCAGACGAAAGAAGAGATATTGCAAGTTTAATCAAGTTTGGAGGAAGAACTCCCCGATATGTATCTCCTCGCCTTGCACCTAGGGCAATGTTTTCTTTCTTTCTAGTTTCGATCCCAAACTGATGCGCAGTTGATATAATATCTGCTCATTTACAGCAATTAAGAAACCAAATGCTAAAGAACCATTTCCCCTCATTACAGGGCTATTATCACTTTCCATTCGTATTACGCAATGTTCTGAAATCGACCACAGCGGCTCGTATGCAAAATCGCCCGAGCTAATGCAACCACAGAGGAACTACGCGGTACAACCAATCATTTATCATTACACATCGAGTTCATCATTAGGGTGGAATCATTTGTTACGGCGTGCGCTAGTTGGAGAAAGCATCCGGGATATTTGGTAAGAAAGAGAGGTTTTAGCTGAATGCCCTGGAACCAAGTAGAACCGCAGATGGTTCCTCGAGTTTAATGACATTGAAAATAGAAATAATATATATGCCTTTTGGCATTAAGTCCGCCAATTGTACTAAAGCAATAAAGTTTAAATAAATAAAATTTGCACTGAAAGCTGATTATGATTATGACCAAGAGACGCCTTAATCTACTATTACAATAGGATCCTCCATCCAAATTCAGCAATGTGTAACACGATCTCGATTTTATGCCATGGTTTTGTACCTTGGGCCAAATGGCATACATTACTCATATAGATAAATACTCGTATATATAAAACATCTCGACATCCGACACAGGAATAAATAGGTACCTATAGTTGCGTTCATCACACAAATATTTGCCCTTAGCTACCAGGATTCGAAACCGGGACCAAATAAAAAAAACTTGCAGCCGATCTTGAATCAATTTTACAGATATAGAAATGGAAATAGTTGTATAAGTCATTATTTAGTAACACTACTGCTGTTGCGTTGAACATAGGACTAAATTGGATATATACATCTAACTATATATACAACAAACTAAAATATGGATACAACTATAATAGCTCTGTAAACATCTCATTTGGTTCAAGTATAAAAAAGGCTTTAAAAACTACGCACTAAAAATCACTTGTAACGAAGAGGTCAGTCAGTTCTTTAGCAATGCAAGCAAATTGTTAAACAATCAATAGATCGATGGCGGCCGTGGCCTCAAATTGCAATAAATACTAATTAGAAAATCAAAGGTAGCCATTACGAATGCGAAGTGCGAAGACAATGGGTACCTGAGGCAAAATATACGTCAATGCCCGGTCAGATTTGGAAAGAGTTTAGCATAAACATATACCTACCGAGACACATATCAGCTGAGGAGATCATTTGTTACAAAACTAAAAAACTACCTATTGTTACAAGCTTTTTACACCATTAAAGAATATAATGAACATGTAACTTAGAAATCACAAATATACCTAGCTAGATTAAAATAAAAATGTTAGTATTTGATATTTTTATTCTACAGGTTAAGGTTAACTGTAAATTTTGCTATGCCCTAACAGGGTCCATGCTGTACTATAATATAACATTGTAATATCTTGTAATACCATGGTTTGCAAATAATAAATGAATTATGAATTATATTTTTGAAGGATTGACGACAGCTCCTGTACGTCTGCATGTTTTTATAAGCAACAAAAACATTTTTTTTATGGATGTCTTATCGGAGATCGAGCACCATCTATATCGTCGCTTTGTCGAGGAACGGAAACAGAAGGGAGGAAAGGAATTCATAAATTGCCGACTAACTTATATACATAAGTATATTGGCCATGACACCATCCATCACCATACCCAGAACCTTCATTTCAGTAAACGGGTGAGGACCAAATTCTTGGCCAGTAGTTAGCCTGGTTAATCGGTAGTAGTTAAAAAGTTCCGTTGTGACACAAAAATTAGCCATACATTATATGGTTAATTTTTGTGTCATATCGAGGATGCAACCGGGCTTGACGACAAGGTGAGAGAGAAAGAGATATGTTACATTGCCTGCGTACTCTGCGTAGGTTGCTTACTATCTGCAATGTCTATAAATCATGAGAGTGATACGATTATCTACAGCTGGTGTTAGGGTTGGCAAAGTATTAGTTTTTTCATGTTGCGATATACGAGAAGTAGTTTTTATTGTAGTTATTCGTATGGCATTTCATCAGTCGTATACTATATAGAGATTTTCAAATTACTTATGCATCCATAGGATTAGGAGAAGCAGATAAAGTATATTGTGTTCACAGCAATGCACGCCAAAAAAGGTATGGATAAAAGTAATTGATTACCTGTAATATAATTTTAAATAAATTCTTATATTTTCTTCATTAATTTTTTTTCTCCTAAAACCTGGCTGGTTTCATGATTTTAGGCCTCTCACGTTCCTTGGCATAGACACGCTTGTTCGTAATAGATTTGTGTAGAACATACCTATATAGTTGTATATGTAAGAAAAATATTTTTTTTGTCGCGCCTACTCGGCAGCCCTGAGCTACATCCGCGCATGCGTCGCGTGACGGACGCTCACGACAGGCGCTCGCGTTGTAGTTTAGCCGGACACGAAACATGCCACCTGGCGCAATTCCACATTGTTATTTCACAGCTCCTGATATCGCCAACTCTGAGACAGCCATAATTAAACTTGCCAAATTTATATTTCAAATTGTTATGTATGTATGACTTACACTATATTCAGTGACGTTTAGCACCAGTAACCACATAAATACTATTTTACATGTTTTAAAATTGTACCTATGTTATGTTATATATTATGTACTGTTATGATATAGTACCTAGTCTACACAACACACTTAACCGTGAAATCAGTGTACTGTGTTTCTAAAAACAGTTGGCTGGTGTAATTCCTACTTTCACAAAAGTGGCCATATGGTCACGTCACAAGTTGTCAATAAAGTGAGTCGTATTGCGCCACAGATATGGCTAAGTATTACTTGGGAAGTTGCAACTCATTCGTACACATTATTAGCTAAGTGACAGTGGGAGATAGAGCATGGCTAGGGCTTAATAACGCAGTTACAAAAGTGGATTCATTTCATATACACTCTTGCTGCGCCTATCTTGACGTATTGATCATGACATTCTTGACTTAACAACTTAATAGAAGATTAACGGGTTACTAAGAAGTTACGAAATGGAATATGGTTACAATTATATGACGGCTGACGAATGTTTATTCTAAATTAGGCTAAGCCCGTCATAAGCGGGGGTAAAAATTCATATTAGGTAACACACATTTCCCAATTAGAAAGTATTTTTTTTTCCATACGTTGGAAGCAGGAATCACAGAAAATACAGAATTTACAGAAAGAAATCCCAAAAGGAATTGTGTGCATAAACTGATCAATGAATGCGTAACCGTAACGTAATAATAATTCTGGAAAAAGTTAAGACACATTATGCCTCTCTCTTGAGAGTTTCAGTCTATGTCACGCTAATTTCGCTATGGAATCTACTAAATCCTGAGCAGGTCGAAGTAATGAGGCGGCGTCACGTATAAAATACAAATTTAATGTAGTAGAAATCACGGCGTGTTTACGTCTACATGGTACACGCCGTTCTCCCATGGCGACAGTAGAAAGTGGCCGCACGGCTAACCTTTACTGGTCTTATTCAATGCCGGTTATGAAAACACGAATATAAACCTATAAATGGATGCGCAAATATGCGCAATTGTCTAGTTATTCTTATTAGCTTGTGCTTCTTTGTTATTGATTTGAAAGGTGCGAACTTTAATTGGGTACCTGAGTTAAAGGGCATTCGTTGTTTAAGTGCCTACATAATCTTATTATGTAATGAACAATAATCTGTTTCGTAACGTAACTGATCACCGCCGGTACCTTTCGCGATCTCCTTTTACTATGTGGGTTCCAACGTCCCCAGTATGTTATAGGGATATCCCTACTTTCATCCCTTCTTTCAAAATCAGTATGACAGATGAAAAACAAATGGATACTATGGGGACATCCCCTTGCGTATCGATTTATATACTTATCTATACATCATAATCTAATCTTGTATTATTATGGGAACGAAACGACGATTTACTTAAATATCTACTTAGGAAATATCTGAGACTAATGTACAATGTTCATGCCCACAACACAATTAAATGTCTTGACAAGGACTCACACCCGGGACCCCCGGCGTCATCGTCAAAGCAGTCGTCACGATCAGTCACAGATAGAATTGCGGCACTGTATATTTCCACTAGATGCATATTTGGTGCACGGAATTTCCCATTTCTTACTAACCTGCCTATATCCGCATTAGCCTATTTATGAACCATTGAAAACACAATTTAGTTAACCGGGTTAATCTCAATAATGACGCGAGCATGTACCGACGCTAACGATGATGACTTGATGACAATATTAACCGTGTGAGACTTTACCCATGCTCGTGTGGACTTCATAATGAGCATAACTGTCCCCTAAGTATGGGATTCAATGTCCCTACTTACACCAAAGGAAAGGCCAGCCTCCGTTAGACTGCTCATTGAAATGCCAGTTCGTTAAGTAGATAAGGAAGTAAATAAGCGACTAGATTTCATTGAAACCAAATAGGTAAGGACGACATTTTTATAAATTTTCCGTGATGTACGTTTTTACGTTTATACAGAAGTTTTTTATTTTATTTGTAGTGCTCTTAACATACTTAGGTGTTACGGTGTGAAGATATTTTGCCGTTTGTTGTACTGTACTTGACCTACTTAAAGCGTATTTTCGTTGACCGACAAGGCATTCGGGGCGCGGCAGATTCGTCATCTCGTCTGCGGGGAGCACCCCCATGCTGTATACATATATAAAAACCGACTTATACCGACCAATGAAAACCAATCTGATACCAATAAACTCTTACTGCTGACTGCACATCGTTGGCCTTTTCGGCGGTGTCCAGCAGGCGAGACTAGGGGCCATCGCTGGCCAGATGTTGCAAAAAAACTACTACTTACCTAGTTCGCATTGACAAGAAGGAGAACGATTCATCGTGAATAAAGACTCTTTGGCGTACGTGTGCTTACGTATATATTAGCAACTATATACACGTAACTATAAAAATTTAACGACGCATTCTACGCAAAGCTCATTAATGCATATTGCACCATGGCTGCCTTATCTCCGGTTATATTACGGCTACCCGAACGATAACCGCGTTGCCTAACAGATGTGTGGAGATAATGCGCGTTTGTTCGCATACAGGTTAGAAAACATGTCAACATTCACTTGCAAACATAATTTACTTTAAAAACAAAGTTTTAACCGACTTCAATTTAGTACTCCGCCAAGCCACGAGAACATTTCTACATTTATTTTCCAATTTACCACATGAACTGATTTCCGAGAGCAAATGCGTTGATTATTAGAGAAAAAAACCCAATCGTTGTATGTGGCCCGATAATATTTAAGGACTTCCGTCGATTCCACAAGGATCACCTGGATGCATATACTTACAAACAAAAAAAAAATCAAATCGGCATCAATGACGAAGTTCTGCAATAACAAACATTGAAAAAAAAAAAAATACAACCGAATTGAAAACCTCCTCCTTTTTTTTGAAGTCGGTTAATAAAGGAGAAGGAAGTATGGCATCTTTGGGAAGCCTTCAGCATCAACATAGGGCGTATACAGGGCCACAGCGGCACAATTTGGTCGCTATAGTGGGTAAAGATCTCTGGCTGCCGGCCATTGTATCGACAATGCTAAACAGTTAGAGGTCCTGGGACGCTATAGCTTCCTTCTGCAAGTCCGTAATGGCACAAGGGATGCGGAGAGAGAGCAGGAGATCGACCCTTCAGCTCCTAATAACCGCAGACGGAGAGCTGGGCGCGCACGCCGTCACTATGCATTTGCTCCCCCCGCTGTTGTGGTCTGGATAGCAGGGGGGACCCTATCCGTCCAATAAGCCGCGAAGTTATCCCGGGGCGCTCTCCCTGGTCGTGCCCGCGCAAACGGGCCAGTCAAGAGGGTCACAGTAGAATGCGTAAAGCGAGCCTTTGGCACTCCATGAGCCATGGGCGTTCTGTCCGGTAGTCCCACACACCCGTCCGGTCCCCTCTTACGGGCGGCCCGTGCGTCAAAGCATCGTCCGAACGTAAAAAAAAGGTGGTATACAGGCAGTCTCTAAAAATAATTTCCATCCTTTTTATGAGCTGTCGTTTTCAGTATCAACTTGTTAATCAGTCTATTTTAATATACCGGTTTAAAATTTAAGTGAAATTGAATTATTCGTTTCCATCTGTCGAGAGTTGCAACAATATCACTAGCTTCTGCCCGCGACTCCGTCCGCGTGGAGCTCGTTCATGTCGTTGCTCCATACAAACTTTCACTCCCTTAGTTGTGTTCACTCCCCGTTACTCAAACTAGAAACGGTAAATTTCATCCATATTGGTTCAGCGCTTTAAGCATGAATAGGTAACAGACAGACAGACAGACAAATACACTTTCGCATTTATAATATTAGTATGGATTATGATGTCCATTTGTACAGGATGCAACGCAAATACTGAAGATAAATAAAGTGTAGATAATACTTGGTATCTTTCGAGTACCTACTGGATCTGAAAGAAAACTTCACCAAGACCCACAATAAGAGTCCCTAACTCCCTAGCACGCTCGACACGAGACAGCTCCCCATACAAACGCAGTTTGGCGCTCATTTTAATCTGTATGCTGGAATAACAATAATAACATGAAACTTTTTATACACAATGCGATGCGCCATTTCTAGGTCGGAAAGTAGTTCGGTCAGTATCACCCCGGTCAGTACCAATTCCCCGAACCATTTTACTACGAGTAACACAACAACAATTTCAATACTCCTAGGTCTCCCCTACTTGACGTAAACATTTTACATGCCAAATTAGTAGCAGACCGACATCTATGGCCTGAGTCCCCTCTCAAGTTGGGAGGTCAGCGGGACCCGGCGTGCTGCGTTCATGATAAGGTGCTCTTACCCGGGCAATTTTTACCCGACTGCGCGAAGCAAAGGAGGATAATGCGTTTACCAGTCGTATGTTGGTTCCTTAGTGGCACTCTAGAGATCAAACGCGTGTGTCGGTTTTAATGAATCATACGTCAATCGATTTGTTTAATCTTGCGAATGTGACTGAAAACGTCACTCAAAATGGCGGCCACCTGACGCCATAGTAAAAAGAAAAAAATAAGTCGACGATTTATATCATGTGGGGTATCGTTATAGGTATTTCAAAATTATTATTAGTTTTATTTAAATAACCGTTTAGGATTTATAACGATTTGTCTCCCAACACTGGCAATCTTTTGCTTACAGGGAGACTCCTTCCCTTGGATCAAATACCTCATGTATTTAATGTGATAAATCATTTTGTAACTATATTTATTTTGTATTTAAAAATCTTTTGATTTCTCTTGTTCGAGCAATTATTGCCCGTACGGTTTTTTTTGCAGGCTAGAGAAGGACGCCTGTACTGTTGACGGGCACTAATACTCACAAAGTTGGCCGTGTAAATGCAAAACGCTGGCCGCCCCGCCGCACGCTCTGCTTCGAGAGGGCCTCAGGCTTAGGCCGTACACTAACTTGCGTAAGCGCACATTAATCAACGCCGGCTTTAAAGGGAAGTTTCCACTAATCGCGATAAAATTGACGCGATTGTAACGGTCAACGGGTAACTGTACTGTATTGTTTATGGTCCGGCCATCCGCGGTTGCGTCAGCTGTGGTCGTTGGAAACCGCTCTAGTTTATTGTGTCGTCTGCGGGTAATTACGTTGAAGTTATTTCGCACTGTCAAAGGAGCATGTGCATTGTTGAGAAAATACGGCTTTAATAGCCTCTAGCTAACAAATACTGTTTCATGTAGTCATTGTCGGGTTCAGTTACATAATATTGCTTATGTATAAGCGGTAATAATGCTCGAAATTCAATGATTTCTTTGCGTAGATTAGTGTAAGTACTTGGTTAATGGCCGGTTACAACAATCAATCCACCGATAGTTTTCCTTACCAACAGTTACATTTTGATACATTTTCTACGGGTAATCTGTCAAAATGTAACTGCCGGTAAGGAAAACTATCAGTGGATTGATTATTGGAACCGGCCATAAGTAAAATGAGTGCACCTAAATTACTGACACACTATTAGAACACGTACTCGCTGTACGATCTACCCTCCTCTTTCAAAGTTGCACACTGCGAGTTAGACAGGGTGTTGTTGAGTCGCGCGCGACGCGACTTGTCAGCCAGTAGTGCTAGACTGTTACTTCGTCACTAGACTAGACTAGACCTGAACAAGTGAACATATAGGTAGGTATGTACGATCACGGACTTTAATTGTTGAGCCATTTAGAGCACACTTTATACTGGAGACTTCAAAGCTTAACTATGAAAAAACCAAAATTAGTTGACAATAAAATGGCTCGACAATTAAACTTCTTGACCGTACAACACTAGAAATATTATTCTTAGAGCAGTATAACCCTGTGAAAGTGTATTCGTGATGCAATACCATGACTACCTCAGTAGGAAGACACCATCAGATACCCGTTAGTAGTAGTGTCTAATAATAAGTTCCTTATACCAACTACGAAATAAGTTACCTACTATTTATTTCGGTATGCACGCTTGAGATCACGTGTTTTCCAAGTGTAACGGTACCAGATTAAAACAAACGACAGCCATCTGTTGAGAAACAAGGCATTCTTCACTGCACGGTGTACGATCACTCCAGTATAATTTGTCAAGTATTTTCTTTTGAAAAACATTTCCTATTCTCACTTGGTGAACATGAGGGAGCTGGAGATAATAGAGCAGTTCTAATATTATGACTGCGAACTATCAAAAAACCTCATTGATCACACAGTTAAATGCAAGCTACTTAGTGTTTTGTCTATTCAGTCAAGTGATACGCTATTAGAAAGGAACCCGAGGTGGCCCAAGCCGATTTGCGGAATTTTCGATTTCGGACCTATGTATGTAGTATTGTGAGTTTAGAACTTCAACCAGCGGGCGTAGCATAGTTGCTATTTTATTACTTATCGTTGTCGATAAGACACCCATCACTCTCGCACCTACATACTTATCGGATGTCTTATCCCCAGCGATAACTGATAAAATGGCACCCGTGCTACGCCCGCAGCTAAACGAGTAACTACTGACACCGTGGTTACACGATTCCATAGGTTCGATTGATACAAAATTGAATCGAAAACTCCACAAATCAGTCTGGGCCGTTATTCGCCTTAAATCAGATTTTTATAAAGGTCTGCATATGACGGGTTTAAACAAAGCGAACAAACACGTATACTTCGCTAAAAAACCGAAGAGAAACATTTTCTCAAGTACTTGAAGACCAATTGTTCTGTTTGGTCTATCGATTGTTCAGTATGGCAGTGGTGGCATTGTGTTAAAAAAGCTCTAAGACTAATTCCAATTAAAGTCTCACGCGAATTCTGGTAGAGTCGACATTGCTTTGAAGCCTCGATTGCAAATGAATCACTTTAGTTCAGGGATCACGACTGACTGACAACACTCGCATGCGCCAACGCCGTTGACATTTCAATCTGGATGGCTTATTATAATGCCATTATACGATGATTGTAGCCTTCGATGGAGTGTCACGCTAAGAAAGGCTTTACAATACAACACGGTTATTTTCAACATCCTAAGATTCCTAAGCTGTGTCTTCACTTCAGCAGAATCAGAGTATACGTGTCACGCTCAACCACTTATAAGGCTAATATTGATACATTTTCCCCATCCTACTAATATTATAAATGTGAAAGTTTGGATGTTTAGACGTTTGTTACTCAAGCACGCAAAAACTACTGAACATATTTGTACGAAACTTTCCAGCAACGAAGCTCTGTAATTCTGAATTCTCAAGTCTACAAAGTATTCAGAATAAAACATAGGCTATAAAATATACGCGTACGCAGCTAGTGTAATTATAAAGAAAAGAAAAATAGATATATTGCACAATATAGTTTTATTTCGATTTCCTTATTGAATGTAAATTATATAAATGGAACTAGTATCAAACATATTATCAAGTTACGGAAGTCTAATTAAATTACTGTCTAAAAGCCATGTACTCCAGGCAAAATAGGGTCAGCTAGTATGGCGAAATGGAAATAATTTATAATAGCTTTTTTTTTCTGCGTAACAGATAAATTATAATTGTATTAATAACGACGAGACTAAATCCGACAAAATATTTGTGATTTAGATATTTTAATAAATAATTGAAAATTTATAAATTCCTGTAAAATCGGAAAAAAAAATAACTCATTTTTTATTCTTTGTTTTGATAAATTAATATTTCCTCTATAAGTTTGATGATAAATCAGGCAAAAAATGTTTCCGAATATTACATTTCTATTTAGTAGATCCCTAACATTTTATTCATTTACCATATTTCCGTGTCCAAAAATAATAATTGGCTGTAGGTTCCTACATTCTTTGATGAATGTAGTGGACACAAACATTAGAAACGAATCGCACACTAAACAACAACGGAGGGTGGATTTTAGGGGTTAAATGCTGTTTAACTATTAAAAAAAATGCAAATTAATCAGTTACTTTTGGGATTTTCATTATAAGCTATTTTTCATCGAATAATGTACGAATCCCCTTATAAAATCGGTTGCAAGTAATGTTATTACAAACACCTGTTAAAATAGGTTTAAAAATGCCGCGCGCGAGCCGCAGAGCTAACGTGATTGGCCGGCCGCCCGCTCGCCGCGTAGGTACTACATACTAGGTAGGTACCGCACGAATCGCAACGATTCGCGAAACTATCTAACGCGTCTAAGATCTAGTTGTTGATAGTAGTTAAATTTTAATATACTCGTTGTGAAACGAATTATGAAAATATTTAAGTATTTTTATTTATTTATCAATGAGTGACACTGACGAGCGTGGGATGAAGATACCTATGCAATTTAACTTTGAACTTTGACGTAGGTAGTGGAAGTTGGAAAAAGGGACTTCAAAGATTGTGCACACGTGCATATTATGTAGTTTGTGATGGACTTTTTAAGACTAGAGGAAGATGCTTGCTTTGTTTACATTAATTTCTTTTTTGGTTCAGTTTTATTTATATATTTAGTCTTTATTGCACTAAGGACAACTTATCGTACAAGAGGCGGACTTAATGCCGTAAGCATTCTCTACCAGTCAACCTTTGCGCAAAGCAGGCAGATTGTGGGCGTGTTGTAATTGTAATAGAGCAAAATTCGTTAAAATAGTAAACTAGAGAGATTTATACCCTTACCTATTATTTGATTTTTATTATGCCCAATATTACACGTTAGATAATATACAGGGTGAAAAAATCTATGGAACCTGAAGGGAAACCCTTAAGACAGCTCATTCTCTCGCTCTCATTATCATGAATTAAACACTATTTAAATTTAATTTACCTAGTTTTAGCCCGAATTACATTTGAATTACAATTTACTATCGCAATCACTAAAATTTATTAACCGAATATCTTTTGTCCGAAAACTTTTCGTATTTTTATGACTTCTCCGAATATACAATTCATTACTTTTTTCATTTACCATTTGATGTTATCCAAATGTGTCAGTTGTCCGAAAAACTTTTACCACTACAGTCTTTTGAGCTTTGTTACAACTTTTGTTTCATAGCCAATTTTTGACTTATCCAGCATTACTTTCCGCATTTCATACGTTTAGTCAAATGTTCATTTTAAATGAAATTCAAAGTAGTTTTACAGAGACTAAGGCAGGTCGGTGTAGGTACGACGACGAGCGAAGCGAGGAGGAGTTTTAGGTGAACTGCGAGTTTGCGACCCTACATCGCGCGAGCCGAGCGAGCGTAGCGTGCCGTGGCAGCGGCCGGCGAAGCGCCAGAACCGAACACTTTTTTACTACTTAATATTTACATATGTACTGTATAAGTAAGGGTCAGGTCGGAAGAAATAACTTGATAAACCAAATGTTGTAATTATTTAGTATCGATTTATTTAAAGAACACCCTGCCTAGAGATGGTGTTTACCCAACCTACCCAGAGTTACCCATTTCATCCCAAACGTCGTCTTGTGAAGCATTTTTGCAAAATATAATGAAACTTCTTACGTCATAGTCATATAGGAATGTGTAAACGTAAACGTTGTTCTCATTGAGATTTTCTTACTTGGTTACTTGCTAAATATGCAAACAATATAGGCTCATCTTTCCCTGGCCAGACTATACGTGTGTTATTTTGAATAATAGTACATTACTGCAGAGGCAGTGAAGTAAGGGATTGCTGGACTAGTCCAGGCAATGAACTGACAACTTGTATGGAAAAAATGTCAATTTTGGAAATAATTTATGATAGCTTGTTTTTTATGTAAAACGGATATATTATCAACTAAATAGTTACCCAGCGACAAAATCCGACAAAATTTCAGACATCGAAAAAATGATAAGTTCTTCTAAAAAGTCAGTAAAAATATTAATAAATGTTTTTGTCTTAATTTTGGTTCATTTACATTTGCTCTATAATATTCAAGATAAATCGTACAAAAAAAGATAATGCATGCTTCATTGAAATCTACATAATTACTTCCGAGTGGAAAGTTTATCGGATTCTTGACCAAATCATCTTAGAATAACATTTTCAAATGAAATCAACAAAAAAAACGCTATTATAAATTAATGTTTTTCAAAACCGTATTTTGTCTGGAGTAGACGAGATTGGGGTAAACGGCCGAGTCGTAGACGAGGCCGGATACAACGAGTCCAGCAATCCATGTTCCGGCCGAGGATTGTATAGTGCGTTTCTCAGACGATGTGAGGAAATATTAAAATAAAAATAAATACAAGGTAATCAATTAAATAATAGGTAATTTGCCGCCTTTTAATTTTTTAAACATGCCATTTAAACAAGCCGTTCGAGCACTATGTTAAACCGCACATAGGTATAGTACCATCGTTTTTTTTTTATGTCACAAGTTTGCTTACAGAACAGAGTCTAGTTGTGGTTGGCAGTATGTAATTTTTCCTTTGTCAGTTTAATATTAGTAAGCAAATTTAAAAAGTTAGATTAGCGGACAATAATGGTTTTACTTAGGGTTACTTTTCTCAGTCCAGTTCCATAGGAAACAATTCACAGCCGTTACTAGTGTTAGCAAATTGGTGGGAACTGGCGAGAATAACCATCGAATACCAAAACCAAATGGTACTCAAGTATTGCATTTTTATCGAGTCGATACACGCGTAACGTAGCTGAAAATCGAATTTACCAGTCAGGGATATTAATATTTGTACCAGAGTAAGGATAAAAACTGACATAGAGGCGTACACAGATATTTATGCCCTTTTTTTGTACATATATTAATGCCTGACTTTAATTTTTCACCAAGATTAAACATATGATTAGTAAAAATAAACCAAATTAGCCCAAACTACCTACAATAGACGGACAGACAGACAGACAGACAGACAGACAGACAGACAGCGGAGCCTTAGTAATAGGGTCCCGTTTTTACCCTTTGGGTAAAACAATATCACAGATTTGAGTAGGGCAGGCAGTGTCTTTCTGCCTTTACGTGGTGCACGCCACTGATGTTATGGATTTACGGTGGTTTTCTTTCAGGGCCCATAGGTTTTTCCACTCTGTATAGCTATAGCAGCTAAGCAGTATTTTAGCAGCGTGTTCTTTCTTACCCATTCTAATAATAAAGTACCTACTTCCGTTACTACAATGATGACAAACTCACAGACGACTTAACCTAGGTTAAGTGGTCTGTGTACTACCTACGCAGATTAAGTGGGAAATTAACTACTTTAAGTAGGAAATCACCTGTTAAAATTGTCGTCACTGTTTTATAATGATGACATTTATCAGTAAATAATTATGAAGCATTGAGACACCAAACATAGAAATGTACTAAATTCTTGGCATGTTTTCACTAAAATATGTTTATTTTATTAATTGTTAGCGCGTTTCCCGCTTACGCCATTATTACACCGTGAATAGTCGCATTCTCCTACTAGTACATCGTCGAAGACGATATAAATGATTACAAATAATCTGCGTAGGTAATGTAGGTAGGTATCTATCTACTTCGCGTCACAGAAAAGGACTCGTTGCGTGCCGCCGTTGCGAGCGAATGTGATCGTTAACACACGCGGAAAGAGCTCAAGTTCAATTGTAGAATTAAACAGGACTATTCAAATGTGTATTATGCTTTACATAAACCTTTTTTCTGTAGGATTCGTGTACTACTTTAATAATCTATATAGTTAAATTAAATTTGGACACAATTTGGTCCTATAAATATATTTACCGATAGTTTATTGGAGTAAATGTATTTATATGCAATTCTAAACAAAAATCTATACGATTTTTAGCAAAATAGGTTCATCAATTATTTTTATGAGAATCAAATCAAAGTACTACTTATTACAATTTTTTTCTACCAACTTCTGTCACCTGTCACCCAAGCCATGCATTTTGTTAATATATTGATTTTACATGTAAAAAAAATGTCGGATTTCATTGTTTACAGGTTAAAGACAATAATATTGTTGTGTTGACGATTATAGACAACTATTATTAATTTTAATTACTAAAATCGGCGTATATTTGACAGTATTTTTTTATACCTACTTTCGGGTCGAAAGTTTGTAAGATTCGTAAATAGAGTATCTTAAAATATGTATTTATGACGGAGAAAAAAAACACAGGCTATTATAAATTAATGTTTGGCGAAACCGTATTTTGCCTGGAGTAATGCCAGTAATCAGGCTGCCATTTAATTACTTACACGGCAATTCAAACGTCATGCTTATCAGTCGTTATTTATAGTTAATGATGCAGTATTTGTAATGATACCTGAGAATTCTGAGATACAAAAAAAATATCCATCGGAACATTAAGTAATTAGCGCAATCATAAAGTAAACTCAAACGGAACTTGAATCAATTCGATTAAAATGATTGCCGTAGGTACGAATAGATTAGTTCATATAAAATAGTGAGTATAAGCCGAAGTGAAAGCATTTACAACACGTCAATAAACTAATCACCATAACGTCCATAACACTCGGAAAAAATATTGCGCTCGCGCAGCCACTTCCTAGAATGGTTTCTCTATGCGAAGAAACCAGTAGTGCAGCTTGCAACGCCTACTTTTAGGGTTCCGTAGTTAACTTCCCCCTTCCTTTCCCTTCTATCGTCTCGTCATGTCCGTCTGCCTGTCTGCGGCTTCGAATTTTCCCTCGTAAATCCCACGGTGCTTCACCAAAAATATAAGATATTTAAAAAAAATGCAGGGATCCATTTGCGTGATCATAACTAAAGTGCATTTTTTTGCTAGAATCTCTCCGCCTGCTCACGACAGTAGTAGTTGTTGTTGTAGTGTTGATAGTTTTATTTTCAACTTGATATACATGTAGTATATCAAGTTGAAAATAAAACTATCACAGCTTCATAGGCATATCTAATCTAACTAACCTGTATAAGTATATGTAACCGAATTAATTAGCAATTAGGTTAGTCGGTTTCATACTCAACGTTTTTGTTAAGTATGAAATGTGACCAAGACCTGCTATATGGGTCGATGAAGACTTGAAATAAAAGATTTCATGCATTCATATTTATTTATATAACTAGTCAACGATTAATAGCCAACCAACTCAAAAAACTTGGAAAAGAAAACTGACTGACCGGCAACTATGGAACCCTACACTAAACTTGGCCCGAAACGCACTTAGCCGGTTTTTTGCTATGTTGTTGTTGCTTTTCTACGTGTAAGGGTAGAAATCGTTCTTACAATGTTTATGTCTCTTACTGGTTTGTAGAACGAGTGCACTATACGTAAATTCCATTGTGGAAAACTATTTTTTATGGAGTACAGCGGCGAGTCGTCAACAGTATCAACATTAACACATAATATATAATTATATAGCTAACATATTCGTTGAAATATTTTTGAAAAAATCCTTCTGACAAAATAAGTCGTATATTTAGGGGGTACCCGAGGTTTTCATCGATTTTTGACTAGTTTTGAATCGTATCTCCTACTTGTGCACTACATATATAATGAAATAATGATATACAAGTCAAACGGCTATCGGTTTTTCAATCTTTTATCTCGATTTTTATCTACCGGATTTTGAAAGAAATGAATAAGTAAGAATTTAATTTTGTATGATTTTTTTAAACATTGTCTAAAAAAAACTTATTTCGTATCTCTATTGAAGTGAAAGATCTAACATATCTATACGAAATCTACATATTTGGGATTCTCTTCTTTGACGTCTGTAAAACGTGTCTAGGGTTTTCATTTTAAACTAATTAACACAAAAGTTATGGCCAGAAAACCAGTTTTTTGGCCTAAAATTGTTCAAGTTTGATGCCAAATATCTCGAAAACAATGAACTTTGAAGTAAATATGGGTTACTATATTGCTTAAAGCCGTTGTTGTTAAATATAATAAGCTACAAAAAACATTAAAAAACCAAGGGATTCAGATCGAAGGTCATTGGGGCATGGGATCCTATTATATTATATATTAGGATATAGGATATTTTAAGTGTATTTTTGTGTATATTAGACCTATGTTCGTGATTTTTTTTCTATCGAGCGAAATTTGCTTAATCATGTTTCGAATCACTGATGTCGCTGCAAAAAAGCCTCAAGATTACTATTCGTATTTTTTTGAAACCATATTATTATAAACCGACGCATTATATTGTTTCAAAAATTATGTTCGCTTAACTTCGCTGAACCTACAGCGCCTTAACTTAAAGTTTGAATTAAAACTATTTCTCGATCTCACACAACACACAAGTTACCTATATAAATGAGAATGTTTCTTTCACTATAGGCCCCTGTTTATTATTGTACAATAATATTGAAACATAGTAGGTACTTAAATGTGACAGTAATAAATACATTATGAATACCGAATCCATTACTAAAGGCATTGAGTGTCACATTGTAATACGGTTTTAAGTACTAAAATGTATATATACTATAGCATTGAAAGCTATAGACCGCTTTACATCGCATAATAAAGATACTTATTTATGAAAACAACATGACGGCAATAGGCTGCATTGCATTCCTAACCAGACTTACATTCAGGAAAATGAGCATTTTCAAAAATTTGGGTAGGACCTACCCAATTAGCGTGAGTTAAAAAAAAATGAACTCAAGTGTCCGTTTTGTGACATTTCATTTGTGATTAACAACTCATGCAAATTAGGTACAGTCGCCATCAGATATATCGGAGCGGCCACTTGTTCACAAATATCTGAACACGTCTCTATTGTCAACTATTGTCAAGGCAATAGAGACGTGTTCAGATATTTGTGAGGACTTTGGCCGCTCCGATATATCTGATGGCAACGTACATACATTTTTGAAAATGCCCAAAAATCTTGACCGTTAGATAATAATCATTTCACAACTGTGGCCTCCAAACATGAGCATTATGTAACGATTTATGAATAGGAACTGTTAGATAGAACAGTAGTGTGGTTTTACAGTTGCAGCTTGGTAAATATCTAAAACGTGAAACTGAATGGTAATGTACTACATTACCATTCAGTTTCACGTTTTAGATATTTGTGAAATGATTATTATCTAACGGTCAAGATTTTTCAATTACAAAATCGATTATACATGTTCCTTTGATAGAATTGAAACATCTGAAACAACACTGAAGTTGATTCGCGATTGGTTTAAAAAATATTTGATTTTGTTTTACTTTCTTTTAGATTGCGTCTGCGTATAACATTTTTGTTTAGTTAAAATTGACTATCACCAACTGCTGGGCAGAAGTCACCTCTCATGGAGTTTAATTTGATAAAATTAATTCTAAAATTTGCATATTAAGATCTGTCGTGTGTTCTTTAAACATATTCCCATGCAACATCAGTGGTCACATTTGATTTATTTGACACAACGCTCGCTCATATTGGGTATATGAATGCCACTTATTAAAGAAACTTTAAAGTTGTTTTAGTTATTCAAAATGCGTCCCATTTTGCAAACGCGCAAACCAACTGTACAAACATCGAGTCAAGGAAACTCCGCTCAGTGTTTGTAATAGTGTGTACAATCGGCTAAAAATGTATTATCCATTTCATCCATTTTTCACTCTATTACAGTGCAATAAGAGGATTAAATAGGTACGCCTCTTCGTAGCCGACTGTACGTGTTTCGTGGTTTATAAATAACGTAAGTAAGTGTACGCGCGTTTATTTAGTGTCGGAGACCTTACATTGTACTGTGAAGTCAAGGCAAGAAGCAAACGGATGCGACTGGCTAGAGTAATAAAGCGACGATTAATTTCACGGACTATTGAGATAAAGAACTTAAAACGTGTTTTTCGTTTTTAAAAACTTAATCGAAAAAAAATAGCTGTTGGGGGTATAAGGTACCCACTACAAATTATACTAATGTGCACGTGAATCGATTATCGGTAAATGTAGTATCTGTGGTCGTTAACCATTGACTGAACGACAGTCACGTGCTTTTGTTTATGTTTCAACTGTTTAAACGGATACAATTTTGACAACCAAAAATGTAGACTGCAAGAAGTTTATAATCATACTTTTCTTTAAAGCAGGGTTAAATCATTAAATAAGATTACGCCTTAACGAATATTGAACTTCAACGAGTTTCTGCATTATTATTATTTGTTTGTTAATAAGACTGCCGTTTGTTTTATAAAGTCAAGGCATGGCGAAGTCTCAAGGCTGATAAATGATAAACGTGTACCTATTATTAGCATATTAGCATTACATCACGATTGAATATATTAAAAGATTATAAAGGTCCCAAGCCTTACTTAGCAACACTTCAGAGTATTGGAGTAGGATTTAACACAGGAATGCACTTACACCGCCACACAACACAACATTGTCTAACTGTCATACAAAAACACTGAAACACGTTCTTGGAATGTAGTTTATTTTTTTAAATTATATCTGCATAAGAAAAAAATAAAACATTATCTACTGATTTGTTGTTTATTTAGACGAATGCTTTGCTGGGTTCGTTAGTCAGCATCATACAGGTATTATTTATTTTTACAAGCTTTATATGAACTTGGCCTGTTCGTATGTAAGTATATAAGTCACTTTGGCACTCTTCTGGGGAGGCAGCAGTGGACGTCTTTCGGCTGATATGGTGATGATGATACGAGGGCTGCCTTTTAAGTTCTGTCGTTTGCAAACCTCCCGTGATTGCATAAAAAAGAACTAGTGTCACCCTAAATTATATGAATTAAGAATTCGAAAACAAAAGAATGACTCGAAATCGGCCCAACCGTTTTAGTACAGCGTTCGTTCAAAGTTGACAAGTCAGTTGTGAAAATGGAAATTTCGAAGGAAAATTTACGTGCGGTAATTTTTTACAACTTCAAAAGGGGCTAACGCGACTTCAGTGCTTCGAAGAGTTGACTACGGTTTTCAATGATAAAGCACCATGCCTTCGGACTGTGGAACGCTGGTATTTACAATTTCAACGTGGTTGCTCTAGTCTTGGTGATAGACATCGTGAAGGTCGACCAAAAACAGCCGTAACCCAGGAGAACATTGATGCTGTACGGCAACTGATCATCGAAGATCGCCATGCGACATACCGTGAGATAGAAGCTTCCTTAAGTATTTCAGGGACCAGTGTTCACAGTATTTTGCATGATCACTTAGGCGTAAAAAAGTTGATCTCACGCTGGATACCACATTTACTCAGTGAAGACCAAAAAACGGCTCGCGTTCGATGGTGTCGCAAAACTCTGCGGCAATTCAACCGAGGAAACTCGAAACATGTTTACGACATTATCAGTGGTGACGAATCTTGGATATATGCCTACAATCCCGATTCTAAACAGCAGTCGACTGTTTGGGTGTTCCAAGATGAGCCAAAACCGACCAAAGTAATACGCTCACGGAGCACTTCGAAAAAAATGGTCGCCACGTTTGTGGCGAAAAGTGGCCACGTTGCCACCATCGTGCTCGAGGATCGTAAAACGGTTAATGCTGACTGGTTTACCACTGTCTGTTTACCAGAAGTCATCGGCGAGTTTCGAAAAAATAACCCAAGACGTCGTATAAGACTGCACCACGATAATGCGAGCTCGCACACCGCCCGGCAAACTATTGCGTTTTTAAAAGAGCAAAACGTCGAAATTCTGGAACACCCGCCGTACAGTCCAGACTTAAGCCCTAACGATTTTTTTACTTTTCCAAAAATCAAGCAACGACTTCGTGGTCAACGGTACCAGACGCCTGAAGAAGCGGTTGAGGCATACAAAACGGCCATTTTGGAGACCCCGACTTCGGACTGGAATAAGTGTTTCGAAAACTGGTTCGATCGAATGAAAAAGTGTATTACATATCACGGTGATTACTTTGAAAAACAATCAATACCATTTAACACTTAAATTGTCTTTAGTTTTTCCAAACGACACAACTTAAAAGGCAGCCCTCGTATACCTAAGTATGTAAGTTGTCCGTCGAAATTTGCAATACATTTTTCAGCCGTTATTTTGAAATATTATGCAGAAATTTTGGGTATTAGTATAGTTTGGATTTGGATGACAATTCAATATTATGGTACCATGGAGCTGATCTGATGATAAAGACAGAAGGTGGCCATGGGAATTCAGTATTTAACCGACGTAACTCCGTTGAGTTTGGGTTCGTTTGAATCGTCTCAATTTGTAGTTGATGATGGTATACAGAAAAGTACAGTCGGCAATAAAAGCTTGTACCAAAAATGTTTTTTTTGTCAGAAACTTATTATATACTTTTATTTGTTGAGAGAACATTTGCAAATACACAGAACCAGTGGGGTGGGGTTAGTTGGCCTTAGTAAAAGACCGACCACAAAGCGAGACCGCCATGGGCACTATACAAAAAGTAAGATGATATCATGGGCAAACTGGTTCTTACGCTAACCAACCGCTTTAAAGAAATATACCACGTTTTTGACCGTTTACGTATTAATTTAAACATTGAGCTTTACTAAGAGTGCTAACACTAACACCTGTAGATGATTAGGTATATATTTTACGCCTACCTAGGATAAAATATCGCTGGAATTCCATCTTGAACGTGTCGGGGCGCGTATGCAACTATGAACTAAAATGCCAATCGGAAAACAAGCGACAGTAATAATATGCATTGACGTAAGAATATTACCAGTTTTGCAGAATTTAATGCAAAAGGTTCAAGTGACTTTACTGTCCATTTCAGAAGACCGTGGGCATTATTCGCAACAGTGATTAAACCCCACACTTAAAGCATTTAACTAACCCGTCACATTACTGTGATGAACCAAGGAAATACTTGTTTGGCAAATCGGACAATCTGTTTTAAGTGCGTAGGTTTAACGAATGGCTTATACAAGTATCATAACGAATGAAGCAGATTCGAACAAGGCCCCTGCCCTCATTTCCTCCATGCCTTACATCATTTGGATACCACGATTACGCGTAGCGAAGTAACATACAAGGTTTTTTAAAGGACGAACTCTATATTTTGCTATAGGTCTAGCATAGCATTCAATGTTTTTGAGACGTACTAGTAAATGTATTTCGACGCCTACATTTAAAAAGTCGGCACCTATCCAACATATAAAACCCATAAACGAACCTTGTTCTTTACTTATAATAAGGAAAGTAAGAATTTAACGGAGCGGTCGACTTGTCCAGTTTTAATGTTTTAAAATACATAAAAGATATGAAGATGTTTAAAAAAGTTGATCTATCAAGATATTCTACAATGGTAGAAATAACTTAACTACACTTAACGCCAATGTTTTACAGATTGCAAATAACACTTGTAATTTGTACTGATGTAATAAAATAACTTTCAAAGACCCGCGTTCCCGCCATTGTTGCAATTTATTGATCGAATATTTTATTCGTTTGTATTATTTCTAAGAGTATATATAACGCCTACTCTGATGCTCTAACTAATCTACAAAACGCAGACAGCATGCCAATGTAGATCATTCGTAACCCCCTGTCCAAACGTTTGAGCGAGCCGGAAGCATTTTATCTCACAACGGGTTTGAACTTTTCGAAAGGTGTTACTTATTACGTATAACCTGACAAGTGGTATCAATATTTGATGCCGACCTGTTATACATTACGAAACTGACTTATCAATATTGAAATGCTGTTGTTTAAACAGTGCAAGTCGGCTGAGGCGTAGGCAGCATGGTTAAACAAGTTTTCTATAGACTAGTCAATAAACCTACTTTTTTTTGAAAACTTAAACATTCCTGGTTGCAAGTCGGTGCGAAAGGTTAGTGGTTACCGTAGCCCACAGTAAGAAGTTACGCCTGCGAGTTTAGGTGCCTCGAACGCGCGTTCCGTTCCACAGCCGTTTGGTTCGCGGGAGGAAATTCATCTGTAACCTTATCTGGTGCTTTCATTTAGATTCCAAGGCTTGAGAATGAATGGTTTTCTTGGAGAATTGCCAAGAGATGTAATATACCGTTAGCCTTCTCCGGCTACGTGGAGTTGTTACTAGAGCATGTCTTTTACCCCAAGTTGCACAGGACGTAGACATGCTCTACTGTTTAACCTGATTACGCTTAAACAATGCGTGACGTTACAATGGATAGCCATTATTGAATATATATAAAAAAGGTGCGTGATTTTCTAATATTGTCTTATTTCTAGGACAATATCTGGCCTCCGACAATACAGCACGTAGCCGTGTGATTGACTTTCACTCGGCGATACGGCATTGTGTCGTACAACAAAGCGTATGAGCGTTTATGGTTTTAATTCTATGCCTTGTTAAGTAATAAAAAGGACGTCAAGGGCGTTTAACTGTAGAGTACCTAATACCTAAACAACTGTTGAAAGTATTTACTGTAAGATACACGATTCGTAAAGTATTAGTAAATCAAATAAAACATGTATTCTGCAAATAGGTCACGAGAGCACTATTACATGTCAAATTACAATTTTTACTGCCACGTAAAAAAATATTCTGTTTTATCAATGATGCTGGTAGCAGCACGAAATCGTAATGTCTAATTAAGCCATCCAATTAAAGACATTATGGTTTCCAAAAATGTTAGACCGAGGCAAAAGCGCGGTCCGTGACTGGCAACTGGCGCGTGGAGCCTTGCGAAAGGTTCGTTGAACCTGGGGAAAGACAGACTCCTTGCTTCGATTGTTCTGAGCGTAAGATAATCGATTACAGTTGTCATCGAGATATTGGAACGATCTGCGTGCGCGTCGGAATTAGGTTTGGGGTTGACGTCGTTGCAGACCTACCTGCGCTCGATCGACAACGTTAAGCTTTGGTAGCGTTACTGATAAGCAACTTATATTAGTGCTTCTGCCCGCGACTCCGTCCGCGTGGAACTCGTTTATATCGTAGAACTTTCACCCCCCATTTCACCACCGAATGATTTCCGGGATAAACTATTTTATGTCCTTCCCCGGGATTCAAAGTATCTCTATACCGAATTTAATCTCAATCGGTCGTGTTAGCGGTTTAAGTGTGAAGAGGTAACAGAGAGACAGACGCAGTCTCGCATGTATAATATTATAATGGATTATGTTAGCCTTTAGCCAACAGTAATTAACACATTCGTTATTTTTTACAGTCCGCATTTTTACACACAAGCCATTCCTCCTATTCGCACAGAAGTGCTCGCGTTCTCGTTTGTATAGAAGTACAAACCAGTTTCTTTGCTAAATACTCTTTTTTAGGGTTCCGTAGTCGACTAGGAACCCTTATAGTTTCGCTTTGTCTGTCCGTCCGTCCGCGGATAATCTCAGTAACCGTTAGCACTAAAAAGCTGAAATTTGGTACTAATATGTATATCAATCACGCCGACTAAGTGGTATAATAAAAAGTGATTTTTTTATTTTTATTAGGGTACCTCCCCTATACGTAACGTGGGGAGTGTTTTTATTTTTCATTTCAACCCTAACGTGTGACATATTGTTGGATAGGTATTTAAAAATGAATAGGGGTTTGCTAAAATCATTTTTTGATAATTATAATATTTTCGGAGATAATCGCTCCAAAAGTAAAAAAAAATGTGCCACGCCCTCTAACTTTTGAACCATAAGTTTTAAAAATATGAAAAAAATCTCAAAAGTAGAACTTTATAAAAACTTTCTAGGAAAATTATTTTGAACTTGATAGGTTGAATAGTTTTTGAAAAAAATACAAAAACTACGGAACCCTACACTGAGCGTGGCCCGACACGCTCTTGGCCGGTTTTTAAAGTTTCATACCGAATCACTAATGTCCTGAAATGTGTTACAGTATTCTGCACTGAATAACGAATGGGTTAATTAGTGTGTAACACAATTCACATGTCGGGGAATACTTAAGGAACACTGCTTGCCCGCATATTCGCACGGTGTAACGCACAAGTCAAACTGACGTTATTCAAAGCATTGTCAGACATTTCATACCAGGGGGCTAATTACGTAACGTTTCGTACGCGACAGACGGACAGTTTAACTGTCATTTCTCCATATAAAATTTGACATTTATATCTACCTAAGGTGCGTACAATGCTTTACATGATCGACCTGCTGTACTCTGTGGGTAAGTTTTACGCAAGGGACCTAATCTGCACGTCTATCAGGGGACGGCCGCGACATACTCTCGATTTTTCTCGCACTATACCTCTTGTTCTAAGGGCCTGTTTACACATTGATTAGTGATTAGTGCGAGTCCATACAAAAGCTACTCGCACTGGCGGCAAATATATGAACTCGCACTAATCACTAATCATTGCGTAAACAGCCCATAAGTGTTCTAATAAGAGAGAGACGGATAGTGCGATAAAAATCGAGAGAGCTCGCGCGCCGTCGCGTGACAGCCGTGCAGATATGAGTTTAGGCAAAGATGCTGTTGAGGCTTTAGCAGCGCGCCGGGTATGTTTGGACAAGGTGAGAAATAATAGCCTCATTACTAAGAAGACGAGAGCGAGGCGTCAACCTCAGCTTTCTGGCAGAACGTCTGCAGGACCGTCCGCTCCGACCTCCTATGGATCGCATTTGATTCTACTATCATTATAAATGCGAATGTTTGAATGTATGTTACTAAATCACGCAAAAACGGATAAACGGATTACGTACGGACTACGGACGTAACTTTTGTAAAAAATTGTTAAAAATAAAAATCTCTCTTGTGCGTTGTTAGAGAATTCAATTAGGAACAGTTATATGTAGATTTCGTATATAAAAGTATACACTTTTATATACGAAATCTAATAACGAAAACAGTGTTTTATTGTTTTTTTTTTTTTTTTAAACCATTTTTTTTTCAAAATTCTTGTCGTGCAAATGTAGATAAAGGATTAAAGATACGCGTTTATGCCATTAATATATCTATAGTTTTGACGGAAGAATATCAACTCAAACAAAACTCGTCAATACTCATCAAAAAGCGCGTGGAGCCCCTTAAGGCGCCGTAGGTTCAGCGAAGTTAAGCGAACAGAGTTTTTGAAACAATATAATGCGTCTGTTTATAATAATATGGTTTCAAAAAAATACGAATAGTAATCTTGAGGCTTTTTTGCAGCGAGATCAGTGATTCGAAACATGATTAAGCAAATTTCGCTCGATAGAAAAAAATCACGAACATAGGTCTAAAATACACAAAAATACACTTAAAATATTCGTAAGAAATAATGCACAAAAGCTAAAAATATTAAAATTACTTCTAAAAATCGGCAATATTATGTTTGAGAGAACTCAGTGATTACATTTTTATTTATTTAAACGGCCAAAAAATTAAAATTAAAAAACATGATATCCGCGCTTCCGAGCACGCACTTCCATCTCGCTCACCCTTATGCTCAGTGAGAGGGAGAGAAGACCTCCCTACGGCGCCTTAAAGCGGTTTTGTTGATCATTTTTGATGCCATTTTACCTATGTTTTTTTCTAAAATGTATCATACAAAGTTAAAACTTTCTAGTATATGATAACAACCCAAAATCAAAACGTATAACAGTAGCAGAAGGTTACATTAATGTATCAATTCAATACACTGTACGCTTATTTCCCGTATAAATTGATTCTTACAAAAGATCAGTTAAAGATTTAGTCGACTGTGTGCAATAGTTAAAAACTGCATAAAAGTATGCAATTGAAAGTAGGTAATATTAAACAGAGTGGATTGCAGAATATTTTACGTAATTTCTTTCAATTGAAGTGTTTTTAAAGAAATCCATGGAAATTGTAACGTTTACTTAGTTTCAATAAGCCTGTGCATTTGTGCAATGCTAAGTGGGTTGAACATTTACGATTTAAACTATATACTTAAACAGCCATTCAAATGTAGCTCTTACTGGTTTGACTTTAGGTTTTTATTAATCTTTAAAAAGTATAATGCCATTATAACTGTGGGAAAAATTGCAGCCTGTTGACATGGTTGACTTATAATGATACGCAAATTGCAGTTTTGAGAATTTAACCTATTATCTAGTTCAGTAAAAAGTAATTGTAATAATGTGTAGTGTCTAGTAGCAACAATATAAGTAGGGTAATTTTATTTTGTAAAATATACATAATCCAAGAACGTCGCATGATTCAAATACGTAGGTATTGTTAGTACGTATAAAAAAGTTGTTATAGGGATAAGGTTAGTTACATTAAGGTTATACCTAATTTATATTGTAACTTAACTTCAAAGAGGGCCGTGATTTATCTTCTAAATTCCCACGCATTTTGTATCCGTACATCCGTTTGCTTGTATTAACAACGATAAACGTTACTAATTGAAATATTTGCTTATTATGATGGACATTCACTTAGGACATGTCATGAGTGTTTCTCCAAATCTTGTTAGCATTCCTAATTTCCTACTCATTTCAGGTAAGGAAAACATTGTTCGACGCCACCATACCAAGCCATCTTTTCCTAAAGAGTGAAGAAACCGCTTTCTTAATAGAATTTAAGAGTCCTATCACTTAATAGCTAACCTTAACAGAGCGACAAAAACGTTAGGAATTCCATTGAAGGTTTCACAGCATTTTATATTATTTCTTTCCACGTTTCGCCCGATCGCCGTCCGTGCATAAAGATATCAATTGCAAAAACAACGTCGAACGTAAAGGAGGCTTGACCTCCTTAGCCAGTCTGCTTAAACAGACTTGGCGACACCGTATGCGGGCAGTATGCTTGGTGTTCTAGATAAAGCCAAACGAAACGAACTTGCATTTGTTTAAGTGAGGCAGAGAAAACATTTGAAACTAGAAGGGATGCCTGTGAGATGAGAAACTGTATCTACTCGTGCCTATGCTATAAACGTTTGTCTATGGTCATACAGACATATAATTGGTGCACGATTATTCTAAACTTTGTACCGTTCGTAAATCATTGGATGGCAATTTGTCTGTACCGCGTTATCAAAGTTAACTATCAGACAATTCCACAATCACGGCGCCACGTGCGCATTAATCATTTGTTCGGTGTAAATAAATCTAGAAACAACTACGAAACAGGAAGAATGTCCGTTGAAAATTTCAATTAGGTAGGTATCTTAAACATCATTCTATTTGCATCTGTGATCCCTCTGACACAAATTTTATGCTTAGGCATGAAGCCACCTGACCTACACTGAGGGTAGGATAAGGTAGGATTCCGGATTAAGTTTAATAGTCAGTAATAAAGAGAGCAACTTAAGCGTTAAGGTCTTCGCAAAGCATGACCTTTCGTATTCCCAATTCTTGACGACACGACCGCGACATTTATCTAACTTAAATTCGGTAAGTTTCATCCTTAAAGAACGAGTCAAAGCATTTGAAAGGCCACTTCGAGCAATTTTACTAGCTTAGTCATTGCTTATGCAGCATGCTTCGCGTTAACTAAAAGTATTAGCATAAAACATTCGTTACGGTATAGGAACCTAACCTACCGCGTCTGTAGCCTCTAATCAAGCCGTCATCGTAGCCGACGGTTGGCAAATAGTGTAAATACAAGTACGTGACTGTAAAGAATGTAGCGTAATTGTATTCAATTTGTAAGTAATGCTGATTTGTAACTTTATTCAATATTTTAGGTTAACGGCAATGGTGTCAAGTATACTGCTGTAGATGAAATAGTAGCTTGTTATGCGTCGAATAACTGTGTTTTGCTTGTTGTAATCGTAGAAATTTATGTTAGTATCAATGGGAGCTACACCGCATATTTCAAGCCCGTCAGTATAGGTAGGTGTTTCTTAAACGCGGAATATCATTTCGCTTTTCAAACATATTTATTGCAACCAGGGGACTACATTTACTTTACAGAAGACTGCAGCCATGTAACCATGTAAGGCCTCCGGAGCATCCAAGGATGCACTGTATTGACGGTGGACGATCTGCATTAATCCCTCATGAACACAGTGAATCCTGCGCATGTGATGCCTCTAGCAGTTGTATGGTCCGCAGTCCGCTAGTTTGTCAAAATACTGGTATAACAGAATACAACATACCTTGCAAGCTAGGCGCCGACGCCGGCGCGGCGGGCGACGGCTGCGCGCTCGGCGGCGGTCGGCGTCGGCGCGGCGCGTGCAGTCCCGGCGCGGACGCCGCTCGCGTCGCGGTGCGGAAGCCAGGCGCGCGGTACCGCGCCGACTTGACCGGGCCGGCGGGCGCGGCGGTGCCGGCAATGGAGGGTAGGCGGGGGAGGGAACCGGCGCGCTGCTCTTCCTCGGACTGGAAGAGTATATTTTATATGTAGGTTACACACTTTTTTGTACTCATTAGTAAGCAGCATACGAGTACAACATGCTTACTTTTTTACACATTAATTTTCCATTTCACATCTACAGGAATTACCTCTCAAACGCAAAAGTGCATTATTTTATGCTATGACGCTCTGAGGATTCTTAGCCTGACATCTATACAATCACAATCTATACCCATAGTACCTACCCGTAATCAATTTTGCACCAACTTTATTAGACGTAGAGGTAGCAGGTAGTGAGGGTACAACGGAATGTCACGCTATATTTGGAGGCCTAACCTCCGTCTTATAGAAGATCACCTCCATAACACCACCCCTTGCTTTATAGGTACTTATGTGGTACGAGTAAAGTCGCCAGAGCTCCAGAGCATGCGCTGTTTTGAGAGCATGAGCTGAGTGAGGGACTTGCGGTTCTCCTGCCGTCAACACAACGAATCCTCAAATCAATGAATGTCGGAAACAAGCTTGTGACACCTTTGTAGTCGCAAGCGTCCGTAGGTTACGGTGTCTGTTTATCATCAGGCAGGATATGTTTGTTTGCCACCGTCGTAGTAAACCTACTGTGGATTTTTGCCTAGGTGTAATCCTCACCAGAGGTCACAATGTAAATTTTTAGCATTGACCTAAGTTTAAGTAAGTATTGCAAAACTTAAATGTTATAGAAAACGCAACATGTTTATTCACTTAATGATTGGCCTTGAGGCCTATTTTAAGTCTGTGGTAGAAGAGTTCTCACTCAAGGATTCTAATGTGTCATCAAATTACAGAAAAATATCATAAGACATCGTACCTAAATACGTGTTTAGATAATCAATGGATAAGAAAAGACAATGAACTATGGTAACGTAATCGAATAACTTTCACACTAACTCATTTACCCGCCGCTGTACGACTCGTTTGGGGACAGTTAACAAAAAGTAGGCTTGATCTGGGCTTAAATGGGTTAGTAAGGAAAAAAAACATTAAATGCTCAGTAGGTACACGGACTTTAAAACAACGAAACCTGCCTCTTAAGGCGCCGCACAGTGGCCCGGTCAAAGGAAATAAGTCCAGAAATCGACAACGACCTGGATATCATATCATAATGCGAAATCACTCACTAATAGCCATAGCTCACAATACTATATAAGGTTTCAAAATTATTTGCAATTATCATTTATTTTCGGACCTTTAAAGAGAGCACATCATTAAGCGTCGTTAACCTTATCAGTGACACGTCGAAAGTGAAAGTTTGTTTACGACTTATTTTTGTTAATTAGTCGCTTGTTATCTAACTGCATCATTATGGAAGTTGTTGACAAAGGTATGTATTATTACTGTTTATGTTAAATTTTAATGTATTCTTAGACCATATCTATTTATTTGGGGTCTACGTGACTCATTTATGTCCACAAAATATTGTTCTGCTACCTATATTCACTTAAGCTTCTAACAATAGCCCCCTGTCCACCCCGGTTATTTTTTGTTATAATTATGATGAAAATTAAGCCTTATTATCAGGGCAAAAGTATTTGTCCGCCATATTTTGCCGTAGATCGTTCAAAAGACCCTCTACGAATTTCGTAGAAGTGCTACGCCGAGAGCTTAGTTTCGAGATGTCGTTGGTAATCATATTTTCTTTTCTTTTCAGATGTGTGCAAAGCTACCCCTAAGGAAATGAATTTAATAGATCACTGTCTCCAGAAAGAAATAGATATCTCAAAATTAGATTTCGGGCTTTCTCCTCTTCATGCGAGAATTCGATTTTTTGAGTACTTATTGCATGTGTCATATCGCTTAGATGTAAAAAAATGGCAGGTGCGATCAAAAGACGAACAAGAATTAGTAGCTCAAAAGAAAAAGTCAATTCAAAGAGAGTTTAAAACAAAGTTAGGTTTAATCGTTGACAAACCCCGAAGTGGTGGAAGTGGTACGTCAAACGATGGCAATACGGCTCGTAAGTTTTTTGCAAATTCTGCCATTGCTGCTGAAATTACCGGAATTAAAAAGGACTTAATTGATAGATGTACCACTATTTTAGACTGCCTTAATTCTGGTTATAAGATAAATTCAAATAAGTTTAAGTTGTATGCTATAGATACGGCTCGGCAGCTTGTTCACGAGTATCCTTGGTACAATCTGCCCGCTTCTGTGCATAAAGTGCTTATCCACGGGGATGAAGTCATCAACCATGTACTTGTGCCTATAGGAGAGCTCTCTGAAGAAGCTGCCGAGTCCACAAATAAAAATATAAAGGCATTTAGGCTCAATAATACAAGAAAGATGACACGCGTTTTAACAAACACCGATCTTTTAAATCGCCTTTTATTGAACTCCGATCCATACATTACGGGACTTAGGAAGTTACCAAAGAAGAAAAAGACTGTTTTATCTGAATCTGTAATTAACCTGTTAGATTTTAAGATTTGATTGTGCTTTAATATTAGGTTTTGTTTAATTAAATTTAAGTATGTTTACGATGACAAATCGAATTGTACGATATTTGATAGCCCAAAAGTCGCACAACATAAAGCGACTTTGTAAGTAATGTTTATTGAGATTGTTAATAGTTTTGGTAGTTTATTTATTCTATAAGATGTATTTTATAATAATTGAACAAAACATTGTTATTTAAATATGATTTGTATTTGTTAGACACCACTGAAAAAGAGGCAATTTTATGTTTATTTTTGTTTTTTATTATATTTTTTTTTAATACTGAAATATATAAAATCTAAGACGATTTTTTGTGTTTTTTTTAGACCTTTTAAATCCCAGCAGGGCATATTTTTTGTTTTGAAATATCTTTGATACTTTTCGAGATATCGACTTTTGTCACTTCCTCCATACAACCTGGACCACAGTGCGCCGTAGGTTCATGGTCTTCTCTCCCTCTCACTGAGCATAAGCGTGAGCGAGATGGAAGTGCGTGCTCGGAAGCGCGGATATCATGTTTTTTAATTTTAATTTTTTGGCCGTTTAAATAAATACATGTAAACACTGATTTCTCTCAAACATGATATTGCCGATTTTTAAAAGCAATTTTAATATTTATAGCTTTTGTGCATAATTTGTTACGAATATTTTAAGTGTATTTTTGTGTGTTTTAGACCTATGTTCGTGATTTTTTTCTATCGAGCGAAATTTGCTTATTCATGTTTCGAAGCACTGATTTCCCTGCAGAAAAGCCTCAAGATTACTATTCGTATTTTTTTGAAACCATATTACTATAAACAGACGCATTATATTGTTTCAAAAACTCTGTTGGCTTAACTTCGCTGAACCTACGGCGCCTTAAGTCTAGCCAGTCTGAGCTGTGTCGACGACTCTAGTTCTCTTACGGATTTCCTCTTTCTGATATTAGCTCGTAGGAAAAGTCCGAGCATTGCTCGCTCCATTGCCCTCTGAGTGACTTTGAGCTTTCTTATGAGACCCATATTTTACCATACATCTTTATTTTTTCTTATCAAAAACCGGCTGGTCCTGGGCACAAGTCACCTCTTATAGCCGAAGATGGGTATTCTATATATGTTATTGCTTATAATAATCATACTTTGGTTTTCCACCAGCAGCTAAGTTTCCATACAAGTGATTCATATAACTGCGTAACTAAGCTTAGTATTTTTTACGAAAACATCTCTATCGCTCCTGCAAAATTTTGGGCTATAGAGATTCAGGCGTTCGAGGAAACAGCTAATAAGCTAGCACAAGACCTATAAATTTGTATTCTAATTAGAAATAAGTCTCTGACAAAAGTTTTAATGCCAACTGTACTTTTCTGTATACCGTCATCAACTACTCGTTGAGACGATTCTAACGAACCCAACTCGACGGGGTTACGTCTGTTAATTCCTGAATTCCCATGGCCACCTTCTGTCTCCATCATCAGATCAGCTCGATATTATAGTAATATTTAATTGTCATCCAAACTATACTTAAACCCAAAATGTCAGCTCAATCGGTTGAGAATATCTGCTTCCAAATTGAGTTGCAAGATTCAACCCGAACAAACATAGGTAGTTAGATATACATTGCAAGTTAAATAAAAGCTTGTAAAAATCATGGACATGGAAGCCGCGGGTGAGAGCAACAATAAATGCATTCGAGATGTGGTGCTGGCGACGATTGTTGGTCAGGAAAGCAAAAGCAAGAATGTTTCATGGACACAAGGCCGCTCCTACGAGTATGCAGTATATTTAGGGGGGTGAAATAGAACATAGTTGTAAAGGCTAGAAAGTAGGCAATAGATGGACGAGTGGGTTCGATTCGAGGTCCAAGCCGCTAGGTGAGGGAGGGGGGGAGCTGTGATTCAGCGAATCGCTGTTCAAACAGTCCAACAATAACATTGTTGGATAGTTTGAACTCATAGTTGGCCTGTTCGTGCGATGTCCAACTAACCCCAGCTTTGAAGCCTGTTTTCTGACCATCTTTTGCCACATTTCCCAGCAGTGGCGTAAAAGAGTGTCGATACATAAAGCAGGGGATCGGGCTTAGTGGCGAGGGCACGGAAATGCATCGACCGAGACAAGGCAGAAGGCATTAAGTAATACTTTTCTACCTTTTCTCCAAGCGTTTCATCGTATTTTGAAACCTTAGCTCAAGTGTGTATAGTAGGTACTATTGTTATTTACCGACACGTTGTTTCAAAATTCAATTTTGGTTATCCCTTCTCGCATGTCCATGGTCCGTACTGATTGATCCGATACTCTTTAGCCATATAGCACGACTTTCATCCTTGAGGAACCGACGACGAAGGATTAGAAAGATCTCGCGCACAGGCTTGTGCTAACCTAACCGTGCTTAGCTATAACCACGAAAATAGAATTACGAAGTTCGGATATCTCCGTCTCTATCGCACTTATGGTTTATGGTACTCGAAGACAGAGACAGAGATGTACGAACTTCGAGATTCAATTGTCGTGGTAGCGCCTGGTTCGTGGAAAAGAAGTCTTACAGGCGTTTCCTGTATTGAACCTAAGTTTTGAAATAGGTGCTACCCCAGATAAACGGTAACTAGCTAATAACTGTTTTTATTGTCATCATGTTTATTGGGTCGACAAAATAAGAGACCTATCTAGGTTTTTTATCGTCCGTAAAGGGAATGGTTGCTATACGAAACCAGTGTATAATATAATAAACGAAACACATGTGAATGGCCCAAAGAACATGAAGACGTATCAATTGCTGCACAATTATGTAATTTTATGCCCATCTGTGCATTTTGTACTGTGAAGCAACTAACTTACGGAACGTTTATTAGCCCATGGTTTACATAATATACATTCTTATAGGTTCTTGTTCTTCAGTGCCGTTTTATGATTACAGAATAATTGCGTTCTGACTATAAATCTAACGTTCAAAACGTGGTGAAAGTTACGGAGTAATTTACTAAGATTGCTATGCGGAAGATGAAGATAATTTATAATGGGTAATTATTCCATTGATTGATGCCATTGTCGTGTTATAATTTACACGACAATGGCATCATTTCTAAGACCTTAAATGTCCGATTCACATTAATATGAGCGGCTTATTAAGAGCCGCTTCGCTACCTACATTTTAGGGTCCCGTAGATAAAATAGCAATAAATAAAGGGAGCTCGTATAGTTTTGTCACAAACGCCTGTCTGTGAATTTATTTGAATGCAATTTGGGTGAGACTAATAAAATGCAATAAAATAAAATAAAGACTTGGCTTCTGCTAGGCACAATACATGGGTAAGTTGTATAGATATAATCATTCGATAGATCTTACAAAATACATAGCTTCAAAGTGTATTAATAAGTTTATTAAATATAACAGTTTTCTTTTTGGCAGATAGGTTTTGCATTAGTAGGGATTTTGCGTGAAACAAACATCCAAACATCCTTACAAAGCTATGCGTATTTTCCACTCCATTACTATAAGCTGATAGCCATCGGGGCATCATGACCTTTTAGTCATCAAAATTCAATTAGTCATCGATGCTTTAATTAAATATATTGCACAATTAATTAAATATATTGCACAATTAATTAAATATATTGCACAATTAATTAAATATATTGCACAATTAATTAGTCTCAATCATCAAAGTGTTACTTGAATGACTAAATTAACTTAATTGTTTTGGAAACTAATTACACAGCAGGTAGAAACAAATTCGTGAATGAACACGAGAAAGTATTCATGAGTCGCGAGTACCGTATTAGTTAAACATCATATCATAATATTGTGACCAAAAAATATGTACTTGTCAACTACCGATGCGCGCCCAAGCGGTGCACAAATTATGTAATAACTAGTGAATCTACCCTTTTTTCTTATTTATTTTTTAACAACAACTGTAAAACGAGCGACAATAGTGACAGATAAACCGTGCGCGGTTTTCGCTCGCTATTCGAATGCATATTATTTTGGATAAAAAAAAAAAAAAAAAAAAAGAAGCAATTGTTATGTAAACATTTGTCAATAATGTAAACCAAACACTTGTCACAAGTATAACGGCCATCACTATCTATGATGATCGTTAAGAAATTAAAAACTACATTGTATTGTTACCCTGTTACCCACGCCGCAATAGGTAATTTCTCATTTACAATCTCGAATGCTATCTTAATAACTATTACCGAATAATGTAATAAGTGTGGTTAATCACCTTTACAGGTAGACTAGAAACTTTTTGGTTCGGAAATACAAGTGTGGTTGGCGAAATATAATTTGCATTAAACAGACTGACGGCCGTGTTTTGTAAATCATTGCATGTCTCAATTTACAGAAACATGCAAAACACGATCACTTTGAGTAGGTATCTATATAATGCAATTACCTCTTAGTAAGAAAATTAAAGCACGTATTGGCAGAAACATCCTACTAATATTATAAATGCGAAAGTTTGGATGTTTGTTACTCAATCACGCCTAAACGGCTCAACCGATTTGGATGAAATTTTGCACGAAGATACTTTATAGCCTGGATTCAAATATAGGATAGGTTTTAAACCGGATCCACGCAGACGAAGTCGCGGGCGGAAGCTAGTTGAGTCATAAAAAGTACCTACATTTAATAAATTAATTAATAAATGAATAATTGTTATGAACTGACAAGTACTCGTAATCAAGTTAGGATTAAAGTCCGCCAAATCATTTTTATCCTTTTACCAAAATCAGAAGACTCAAATAAAGGAAATAACTTTTACATTCAAGGACTTGAAAGGTATGATTTTTATGTTTTGTATTGTGATGATTCATAGTTTTATGTTTTTTCTAAATGGTGTAATACAATACAGAATGAGTCATATGCGGATTTTTACGCTACTAACGAGTTACTGGAGCTTGCACATAAACAAACTATTTCCATGGCAATATCCGCAGCCTTATCGGCTAGCAGCGCGTTTTATGAATTTGACATACGTTTTAAACACACTCAATATATCAAATCAACTAAGATATATGTGACGTGTGAAAGTACTCATGAATTAGAGATTATTATAGATTGGCCCGTATCGATCGGTACCAGGGTACGATTCCAGTGTTTAATAACGGCTCGTGACATCGCCAATCTTGTGACATGGCCGTTACATTATATCGTATAATTTGCAATATGTATGGAGGTACATTGAAAACTAGAAAAAAGAAAAGGAAACTTAAACTTGCCTACTTAAAATTTTAAAGATTTCGAATAGAAATAACTGTATAATACGACGATGGTGACAAACAAGCATACGGCCTATTGGACGCTTGCGACTACAGTGTCAATAAAATGTTATTAGTGCTACGGTCTTCTGTAACGTGGACGCACTTCCCCAGAGGGTCTGCTCCGAATATGAGCAGTGACATTCTGTTTTCTATAGGGTGACCGATCAGGTACAGTCAGCAGCAAAAGTAGCTAAGCGGGGCAAATGCTCAAAATGACCTAAACACGGCTCTGATGCCAAGAGGATAAGAACTGTCTAGATAATTTTGTGCGTGTTCTTTTGCGTAGCTACTTCTGCTGCGGACTGTAATATGAAATTAGGTTGAATTTCACCCTTCATAGGCTTAGCGGTTGGACAGTATCTTCACGTCACGTTTATGTTACGCACTGACATTGACACTACACATTTCACGTACCAAAGGTATTGTTGCGTAACCCCTCTCTGTACGGCGATTGTGTTTGTTATTGGTGTTTGTTTTAATGCCGTTTCATGATTATTTGCCGGCGTTGTTGTGAAACATGGCTCAGTTCTGGTTCAAAGCTATTTACATGTATAGAAAGCGAATAAACGTGTAATTTTAGTTAATAGGTAAACTAAGCGGTTTACCTAAAAAAAGTTTGCGTCAAAAGTGGCCCAAGTGTAATCGATCATAAAAACACTACTTAAGGTTTTTTTAAGATCGATTACAGGTCGACACACGTAAAATGAGCTCAGGCGGCCATATATTTAATATGGCGCGCAGAGCTCTTTTTACGTGTGTCGACCTATACACTTGGACCACTTTTTATGGTTGTTCACATCCGCTTAAACTTAGTATTCGTGTTTTTTGTCTATGGACGTACTTATCTACGTGGATAATACGGCACTAGTATGGTTTCGGATAGTATAGTAGTAGTATCAAATTCGTTGAGGTTTTAGGTTCGTTTGCTCAACTTAAACTAATGCATACATTTAAAATAAGGTTCTAGAAATAATTACCTCAGCATCAGGCGCCGACGCTCGCCGCCTTCCTCGCCACAGGCGATCCTCGCTCCCACCAATGGCACCACAACTCCTCGAGTGTGACTTCTGCGCCGCCAGCTCAGCGCCGGCCGGCGACCGCCGCGCCTCACAACCACCCCCACCAAGAGTCCCTCGGGAGTCCGCTGCGAGCAACGCAGACTCAAAACTACCACGCCACGAAAACCTTTCACTATCACTCGCGACACTTCCACGGCTGGCGGCCGCTTCCAGGATATCATGGGAGCGACTCCGGGCCAACGCACCCGGCTCCGACGCACTATCATCGTCCGTACTTGGCACACCACCAGACACTTCATGCATTAACGCCACTAGCCTACCACCTATATGCCGCATCACCTTCCCGAAGAGGGGCGGTGATCCCTCGCCCGCGCGGCCGAGCGTCGCCGCCAGGCGTTGGTACGCACCGGCGGCGTCGCGCTCCAGCGACCCACCCTCGCCATTTCCACGATCAAATTCATCAATTATCTCGCGGCAACTCTCCGATATCTGTTTCCTCAAGGCCGAACGATTCGCTGCCGTCCCTTCTAAATCGGAGCCGGCGTAGTCAGACGAATCATAAGAATCGCTCCAAGTGTCCTCGCTTGACAAATATTCCACTATTTCGCGCACTTCTTCGTCCCGAATGCCGGGTACAGTCTTCATAAGGCGGGTTAGTTCGCTTTCAAAGTACAATAATTGAGGCGGTTTCGGCGGGCGGGAACTTTCAGAGTTTGATGATTGCGGTGTTGACGCGCGAACATTCGCTGAATTTATCATTTGCTTGAAGAATTGGCGCATTTTCGTCATCATAAGATTCGTTTCTTCATCCGATGACCAGTTATTAAAGCTATCCTTACGTATTAGGGGTGTGGGCGGAGGACGGGACGAAGGGGGGCCCTCTACACGTTCCTCGATGTCGGGTCTTATTTCCTCGATAATCTCCTCTAATTCTACTTTAGGTTCGTGAGATCGGGTAAAATCTGAACTTGAATCGCCGTTCCTTAAAAGATCATCGCAACTGCCCACGAAGCCGCTATCCCGGCTCGTTTGTTTTTTAGATTCAGATAGTTCAGATCCAAGCGGAGGAAATTCGGGCCGGGGCGTTAACCTGCCGTCTTCGCCCTCCGAAACAGATCTAGTATCGTCTCGAGTTTCCTCCGCGAACTCTGTTGACAAGCGGCGTTCGTCCGCTGGGGAACCTCTAGTTTTTTTACTTTGCTTTTTCCTTTTGGATTCACCTTGTGAATCCAGCCTTTCCGAAGAGTCGTGTCGGTCATCAGTTTCGGTACTCGATCCATCTGACACTTCCTGAGCGTCCTGAGACGGCTCTTCACCTGTCAGTAAGTTATCTAACGACGACGAGTGTGACCGCGGGGTACCCCGGGCTCGTACAAGTCGTTTTCGCCTTTGCTCTGGACTCTGTCTACCCTCACTGTCACTACCAACGCTACCCGAACCATCAGAGTCGCGCCTTTCTTGATTGAATCCCATAAATCCAGATAAAAAATATTTTTCCAACCGCGACGACACTAGCTCGTCGTTGTCACCACTTCTCTCCGGTTGCTCGTTATCAACAATGGATTCAGCACCCTCACTGCACACACTCGACGTTTCCGACATAGGCTCTTCGTCATCTCGAATATTTCTACCATCACCGAGACCGAAAAAGAAATATTTTTCCAACTCGGTAGCCGATATGGGTCGCGGTTTTTTCGTTGTGTGTTCCGGTTCACTTTCTTCGCAGCTTTCCTCGACGATTGTGTGTAAAGTGAAATCTAAGGAACGCCGACAGTATGAAAACTCTTCTCCCCGTGTGGGTAAGGTCGCTTCATCCCCCGAGTCCGAGTCGGAGGGCGAGGTGACCTCGTCCTCGTCGTGGCTGACGTCCTCGACCCAAGAGTCGTCGTCGGCGAGCCCCTCCTCGAGGCACACAACTGCCGAGAGAGTGTCGGCATTGCTAACAACCGTCACGCCGCCCGAAGGCTGTGTCGCTTCGTCGTCGGACATTCGTTCGTCATTATCGTCTTGCTGCGAACTCGCGTTGGGGTCGGTTTCGTTTACCGAGTTGGTATGGTGCACTGTTATATCGCGCATGAGGCGCGTTGTATCCGACGTGACGACGGAGACGCGATCGTGTGTTATCATAACGCGGCTAGTGAAGCGCGCGGAGCCGTCCGTACCGGCCGTGCGCGAGCGGCAAACTGTTGACACTGCGTCCGCGGCAGGTGCGCCCGCGCCCCCCGCCTCTAAACAAACCGGCCCCGCGCCGTGCAGTTTCTCCTCTTGCTCTTCCAGTAATTCTTTCTTCAATAGTGCACTGAGCGTGCGTTCAATACCTTTAAACAGGTCAATTTTTTCAACAGGCGGCAAACTTGCGTTATCAGTAGGCTCGGGCGACGGCGCCAATCTCGACATCAACCCGTGCGAAATTTCGTTGGAAATTAATTTCTCATTGTTGCGTTTCTCATTAGGCAACTCGACGGAGACTTTTACTTTCATATCACTCTCTGCGGTAAATGTATCGTCCAGCGAATCGCACTCGTTGTTTTCTGATGGACTAATACTTCTATTGCTATCATTATCTTTATGTTCGTTGCTATCTAAAGTGTTATAATCCGTACTACACGATGCATTAAAGCTATTAAATTCCTCGCAGGTTTCGCTACGGAGCATGTTTTCGTTACAAAACATCATAAAATTGGATTTTCTTGTTTCACAGTTTTCGTCGCCGCTTCCGTAGGGAATAACAGGAACATCTTCGTTAAAGCTAACTGACTCTAGAAGCACGACGTTATTATCCTCATTTTGGTTATTGCTTTCGTCTTCCCGGATGACATTGACTTCATTTTGCATAACCACTTCGGCAATGATTTCTAAACTATCAGACTTTTTATCGTAGGAATCATCACAGTCAATGCCGCTGCTGTCGGCGTTGTCTTCCATGTCGGAGGAGGAGTCGGCGGGGTTGACGACGAACACCCGCGAGAACTGTCCCCCTCCGCCCCCGGAGTCGTCGGAGTCCTCGTCGGTCGTGGCCGGCTCCTCCGGCGCACCGCTAGTCAGGTCATAGCTGCGGCGCTCCACGCCCGCATCAGAATCACTGGAATCGCCAGACTCGTTCGACGATATAAACGCTTTCTCAGCGTTCAAATGTTCGGGCATCGCGTCAGGGGGCTCCGACAATACTGATAAGTTCTGTTTAGCAATCACCTTGATTTCGTCTGACGTTTCACATTCGACTGGCCGCTCAATAATGTTATCAGTGGTATCGTTATCGCGAGATTCCGGCGCTTGTGTCCTTTCGGACTGTATGGCTTTATCGGTCTTTTCTACGGTGGTCATTTCGAGCGTTTTCGTTTGTGGTAGAGCGTTGGCGTTGGCGGTGGCGGTGGCGGCGGCGGTGACGGCGACAGCGGCGGCCGTCGTGAGTCGGGCGAGGGCTGCCGCATCGAGGGGTGGGAAGCCGGGGTAGGTGTTCCAGTGTGGCGTCGGTGGGTGTTGTGGGAAGGCTAGTAGGGCGGGCCAGAGGGCGGCGGGGACGGGTACGGGGACGGGGACCGGGACGGCGACTATTCTAGGTTCAGCACCGCAGGAGCAGGTGCGCGGGCAGGCCTGGGGGACGTGTCTGGGTGCTGGGGTGGGCTGCGCCGCCGCGCCGGGCTCGAAGTAGTCCCAGTCGCAGTCGTCGGGCGCGAGCGGCGCGGCGGAGGAGGCGCTGGACGACGAGTCCTCCGTGTCCTCGCGGCACGACGAGTCGGAGCTGAGGAACACGAGGCGGTAGTCCTCGGGACGCATGCGACCGGCCTCCGGCTCGCTCGCCTCGCCCGGTTCGCTGCTGACGCCCCACTCTGAAAACATAATAAAAATCTGGTTAATTATCTGCCAACGTGTTTAGAACTCACATCAAAATTGTATATACAGGTTTTAGTTAGTACCCATAAGACGTCTAGAGGACGTTTAGTCAAGCTAGTAAAGATAAGAAATATATTATTGAATAATAAGTGCTGATGAAGAACTAACTTAAGTAACGTTTTACTACATCTTTAACGAAGTGTTTTTTTTACCTGTCCTCTACTGTCATATGCCAACTACATATAAGTAATATATATACATTTTTCTTTCATATGCTGAACCTAATAAATAGGTCATTAAAATCCTGTCCAAACATAACCATCAGAATGTGAATTTGTCAATTTTTTTTTATTAATTCCTTTATTCAGTTCAGGAATAGTAAAAAAAGTGCATAAGATGACTAACGAGGTATTATTCACTGACTACTGTTTACGTAGTACAATTGTTTTCCTTACTTCCCAAAAACGATCATAATTTATTATTAATGTTGAGTATATTCTTAAGGGAACTCCTAAGGATCTAAGTGAACTATATGTAAAACACTAGTAACTAATAACTAGTTTTATTTATTTAATCGTATGGCATACATTATTTTTGCCTTTTTAAAGTTTGTCACTCTTTCGTACCACCCAGGGGACACGTGCAGGGTTGTGGTAGGTAGCTCCTGCGGACACGAGTAACAGTTGTCCCCCCTTTGTCAAGTGAGTGGGCAACTCGACTGTTAGAAGTTCTTAAGCCGCCCGAATGCCTCTAACTCGGCTTTACGACTACTGTCATAGACAGAAGCCGGGATCAACTGTTTAGCGTGCCTTCCAAAGAGCGCTCATTAACCACTCAAACATCAGGCGATCACCCATCCAAAGACTGACCGCTGCCATCTTTGCTTAACCTGAGTTATCGTTTCCGACTCGCAGGCGCCGCTAGGCTATGAGCGCTTCACTTATAACTAGTAATAACTAATAAGTTAGCACTTTATACAGTGAACTTAGCTCTACTCAAAATCATAACAAACTAAGTAGTAACGATCTAATAGTAAAGCATAGGAAACCCCAATTCATAGACTGCATATATCGAAACAAACAAATCATAATTTATTCTCATTTATGAACCAAAATTGTTAATTATGAAAAGTGTTTAGCATCTTTATGCCGACATTCATTAATATATTTACAAAGCGCCTACTCGTAACCTACAAGCAATATCTCTCTGGGCGCCAGTAGAGTGAAGAAATCAGTAGGCGAATATTTTTAAAGACCACCGTTGGTGTTCACTCACATCTCACAACTTTTCACATTACGCTTTTAATGTAATTTTCCCGCAAGTTTTCTCTTAAACAGAAATACCCTTTTTTATTAGCGCTTGTTAATAGTACCACAGAACATGAAAATTGGACTGGTACAGTTGTATTAAGTGACGGTAATTGGTAAAGAGAACAGGTAACGCAAGATACAGAGTGCAATCACCACATTTTGGTGACAGCCTAAATTGCGCGGCCACCATTTCACACTTGAATAATAACCATGCTTTCTTGTTTCAAGTTTTTTATTGCCACCATTTTATTAAAATTGCAATTACGGAATTGTTACGAATCTCGACTCGAGTTATTCAAGGCGTAGGTATAGTTGTTGGTAGGTGAACTTCGTTGTGGATGAAACTAGAAGCCTGAATTTTCAGTGACCAAGCAGGCATTGTATAAACACGGTATATTTAAAATTTCATTCAATTTGAACCAGTAGTTTAAGTATTATAACTATGTAGTCAAAGTTTCTTAATTTTGTCACTGACTGACTGACTCAGTGACCGATCATCAAAAGTCTAATGCACTTCTAGCAGACATAGAAGCTTCAAATGTAGATTACAATTAGTGTTTAGTGTATAGATCAGGGGAAAACTAAAAGGTTTTGCAATTTCGGTCCAGTTTTCTAGATACACCAACTGCATAAATAACTTTGTAATCCCAGCATATAGATATTATGTATATATTAGGTACCAAGTTAAAAGTGGATGGACAAAAATTGAAAAAGCAAGAATGGGACTGCATTCATAATTTGTATACTGTATTGATAACACAATTACCTACCAAAAGAAGTGAGATCCCATAAATAACATGTAAAAAAGAGGCCAAGTCTCGAAACTCTTCCTTTTGTGACTTGGCAATCACACAATACTACATAGTTTTAGGTATGCAAAAATCCACAAATGCAGTAAAGTTGTGTGATTGCGAAGTTGCAGAATTTTATTTAGTTAGCAAATAAAGATTAATAAGAATGCCTGAGACTTGATACTACAAAATATCTCACAACTTTTTACGGTGGAATCCTCCTCCGGATCTCAGTCCATCTAAATCCATATCCATTAAACTCCATACCAATTCGTTAACGCCTGAAAAACATTTCGCACCGCATGCCTAAGTATCAGTCAATAAAATATCACCACCAAGCCAATAACCCTGGAAGCGCCCTCTCAAGTTGATGCACCGCGGAATGCCATGGCGATCGCAATCATGCTAATGGTATCGTAGAAAGCACCACGGATGGGTGGTCGCGCGTCGTGAGTTGAAAGCGACATGCTACACGAACCTATCGAGATGAGGGCCTATTGCGAGGCGGTCGATATTCGCAATCACGCGAAATGTCTAGTGTCCGTATAAATATACACGCGTCCACTCTCTCTGTCTCTTTTTAATCCATGCATAAAGAGAGAGATACGCGGAATATTGGGCCGTACTCTATACGGACCCTGTAGTGTTGTGTTGTTGGACCCGCACGGCGAGATGCAGTTTGAAGTGTTTGAACGCTAATTATCTGTTACCTATTCAATAGTTGTCATGTGTAGAGGAAGGCAGAAACGCAATTTTATTTTATAAAAATGTACGTAACAGAGAGTATTGAGGTAATTTTATGTTTCTGAATACTTTAAGTAGGTATAATATTGTATTTGTAGGACTAGCACAATTTGCCCGCTACGTCGCAGGCCTCGCGCGCTCTCTCTCATACTATGGTCTTCAAGAGATAAGAAATTATTAATCTTTAATATGTTTTTAGGGTATACACACAGTTGGTAAACAGTCGGGAAACCGGGGAACATAATTATTAGAAGAACTAAAAGCGACACAAATGTCATTCTTGCTGAGTGACCATTGGTACAAACTTTTCTAGAAATGCTCAGGTAGACAATAGATAAAGCATGAAATATAAAATTACCAAGCAAAGTTATCCATGCATCCATAAATACAAAGTCCGCCGTTGTAGTTATTTCCCGGAATATACACTAGCTACATAAAGAGCTCGGTTCAACTTCAACATTATCAGAATTGCAATCGTAATAAAGTCGATGGTCTGAGAATACTTCCTCGTCCAACCACGCCGGCCCTGACTGTTTCGAGACACGATTTTCTCCGTTTCCTAGATAGGGACGGTGCGACAGACATGCTGGAGATAGTGAAATTAAATTGTTATAATCGCCTTCAGGTATTGCCGGGTTGGAATTTATACCGATCGTCGCGACGACCTATATCTATATGTATAATATGTTGATACGGAATGTTTACTTCCTACTTTATTAAATCACTTTATACTTAAGTTTTGTCATGGCATATACGCTAATAAAGTTCTTATCTATCTATCTATCTATCTATTGGGTACAGTTTACAATAGGTAATGGTTTAAAATGTTTAAATACACTACCTAAATGGAAAGTGCCACTGTAGCCGGGCGTTAAAGCACGCGACTCTCAGTCCGGAGGTCGTGGGTTCGAACGCCGGCTCGTACACGAGGTTTTTTTTTTAAAAACAAAGTACGAAATATCATTTGATATTTAACGTGGTAAGGGAAAACATCGTGCGGAAACCGGCCTAATCCTAACAAGATCTTGTTTTCTCTCTGGGTTAGAAGTACAAATGGGAGTCGCTTTAGTTAAACTAGTGCCTACGCCAAATCTTGTGATTGGGTGCGAGGAAGATGACTGTAAGTAAATGGAAGTGGCGCTGGATTGGACACACTCAGAAGGGACCCCACCATTTTTCCGTAGTCGCTTGACAGCACGCGTGAAGTGTCGCTATTACACATATAAGGTCTTACTGTTAAGGCGTGTCCTCCACGCGGTCTGGTAAAAAGGTGATTTTTGAGGGACCTATTAGACACAGACCACTTAATTGTTCTGAGGTTTCTGAGTTATTATTGAAAAATTGCCTTCCTCACCGAAAAAGGCTGTAAGCCCCGTGACTTTCTTATGAAGATAAGACTTTTTACTTGCGGTATAGGATAGTGATTTCTAATGTGGGTTAAATATTAGAAGGTACGGAACCCTTCATTTTGCGTGGTCCGACACACACTTGGCCGGTTATTTTTTATGCGGCTGTGTTAAAATTATGTTAAAATTTGCTAAACCATAAGTGATATTTTGACCGCCCTTTCAGGAACAGAATCTAAAACTTAAAATCGCTTTTTTTGAAACAAAGTTCAGTTTTGATGAAAAACTTATTTGTTTGCCGTCTTTCACCAGAACCGCAACAGAAAAGGCCAGGCCCTTAATCTGCCCCATTGTTTCCATACTTATCTCGTTACACGACTAGCTGTCCCCATAATAGCGTATCAGTTGTTCAGCCAATTGGAGAACGGTGGAAACGGATATCGCGCATGACTCGAATGTTTTAACACGTATGTAGCGTTAGCAAAACCAATCATTAAATATTTATTTATTTATGTAAATATGAAACAAACAGTCACACATAAAGCATTGTTACAGTTTTTTCTCTAACTCTAGACCTATAGTTTCCATTATTGAATACAAAAACATTTACGTTGTAGCACGATAAAAACAAGGTACCTATCTAGACTTGAGTTTAAGTTTACTCAAAAGATTTACATTGTTTCACAGGATTTACGAAGTAGACGCGCTTACAATAATTTAGAATAAGACACAAACGTTACGAATGACTGGAATCAATATGAATTTAACACTCACAAACTACATTAAGATTACTTACTCCACGTTTTACATACATTTTTAATGAGCCTATGGTGCAGTTTAATATGTCTATATCTACATTTAGTATAGTTGTAGTAAATATAGTTGGCAATGCTATTTGGCGTATATTATAGTTGTTGGACATGAAGATATGCCACGTATAAGCGCATTTATTCCCGCTTCAGAATTACTCGAGGTGGCCAGACGGACGGAAAATCTAGGATATTAGTAGGCTTTTATTTCATGTCTGTCATTCTAATTTTGAAAGCGTTCAAAATGTATCGAGAGCATTTCAACTTGCATTTGCCAGACTAACAAACGTCGGATAGTCGTAATAATCAACAATGTACCTTTTTTTTTAAAAAAGCTTACTAAACGTAAACCATTTTTTAAGATACTATTCTGATATGCATTTGCATTAGACGAAATCTATACACACCTATATAGGTACGTTCTCTCTGTCCCTCTTCCTAGCTAATATGTCCCACATGGTGGTGTGGGGTTACATTCGACAAGCGCTAACGCCAATAGAAAAGAATAAAATGTAGGGGAATGACAGATGCCGACGAAACATTTTTCGTTAACATCTGTCATTCCCATACATTTTATTAGTTTCTATTGGCGTTAGCGCTTGTCGATTGTAACCTTGTCTAGGCTCCCTGGTCTTACTTCTCCACTTCACTCTGTCCTCGACATCGGTTTCCTATATACTTTATGAATACAAAAATGTGCATATAAATCTGTTTTTTTTTAATACTACGACGGTGGCAAACAAGCATACGGCCTGCCTGCTAAACAGACACCGTCGCCCATGACATTGGCGATACCAGAAATTCTCAAGCGCGCTGCCTACCCTTTATTGATTTGATGATTCGTTGAGGATTGTTTTTGAAGACGCAACCCGACCCAAGTTACTTACAACAACATACGCATATCTGGCAATGTATTTACATAAGTATCCTACCCACGACTCGTACAACTAGGTACGATGGTGCTGCCATCATTCATTAACCACTACGTGACTGGATGGAGCATTATGAGCGGAATTTTAAACTCATTCTCAACACGAACGTGACACTTTTGTATCCGATGTTGAATTGTACATTCGAATGAGGAATCTGGAAAATTGTAACTACTCGTATTTATAAGAAACTCTCACATACATGTTAAAATTGGAAACTATACGATGCGACTTTTTAGACATCCGCGGATGCGGATATTTCTAGGCTCACATCCGCGGATGCGGATTTTGAGGAAAAGACTCAAAAACATAAATACGTATACGCAACGACTTTAGGGTCACGCAGTACTCGAACGCGTTGCTACTGATTTACAATCGTTGCAAACCTAACGCATCACCAATAGCGAATACGGCGAATCGTCAGATTACAGAAACGAAATGAAGATTCTTATTGACTGATCACGAAAATACTGAACACGCGCGTGGCACGCGCCGTGTTGGCCCCTATCTGGTCGCGAACTGTACTACATCCGCATCCGCAAAAAATCAGCATCAATTTTAGCGCATATGCGGACGTTGAAAATCATGCGGAACATCCGCGGTTGCGGATGCGGATGCGAATGTCTGCAACATCCCTGCTATACCTACAGTGCATCTGTCGTGGAGATTCACTTTCGATAAATGTAGGGCAGTCGTTTTCATGAAAGGTAGGTGTAGTGTCCTCCCACCTGTCTTCTCACTTTAGTGGGTTGAATCATGGTATAACAACACAGGTACTCTCTTCCGAGACTCGCGAACCAAGTGACTGACACAAGCCTACGTCATCATGCTGTTAAATGCCGTTTGATGACGTAGGCTTGTGTCAGTCACGTGGTTCGCGAGTCTCGGAAGAGAGTACCTGTGTTGTTATACCATGGGTTGAATATTAAAAAATTGGATTGCCTGACCGTTGCTGCGTTGTTTTTGTCGTATTATGATTATGATATTATAAATATTATTGAAGGACGCAAATTCCAGGCCACAGCTTCATTTCTAAAAGAGAGGAAACAGCCATGCTTTATCTCAGTACAGTAGACATCAACGGGATGCTAAACTTCGGTTGGAGGGATAGAGCTTCCGTCCCTGGCTGACACCGTTCGATAGAACGAGACGACGCGCCTATCCTGTCACTTATCGCGTGATAACGCCATCCATGCTACGGGGCCTGGTCTCGTCTCTCCCTGACAAAATTGAAAGACATTCCGATGTATGTACTCTATGAGTATCTAATGATGCTACATATAAGTCTGTAAACCTCGGTTCGAGTGGTTTTACTAAAGTGCACAAATACCGACAACTCGCGTATCTGTGTCTGTCTGAGGCATCGTAACACCTAAACGAATGGACCGATTTGAATGCGGTTTTTTATGTCCGAGAGCTGACGTGATTGAGATCGAGACAGGTTCTTAGCTACGTTTCAACAAAATCGGTTCAGCCGGTTTTGAGATATTGAACTTTGTAGAAAATGTCGTGGGTTTTTCTACTTTTTAAAGTTGTGAATTATCTGACAACGATGATATGACGAAGTTAATCATATAACCTAGTTATCTTTCAACACTTAATGCACTTTGAATAGGAAAAAAATACAGATCACCGGTGGCACCAAGGCGATGTTACAAAATCGTTGTTATCAAGAGATGTCAAGAAAATCCTGAATTCCCTCCTATGGTTAAAGTCACGACATCCAATAGAGATTGGGCTTAGCTCCATTGTACAGTCGAACGTGCAAACTAATTAAGTACAGCACGAGTTAACCAACACGAGGTGGTAGGATAATTGACAAGACACAAATGTAAACCGACTTTTGGGAAATCAAACCAGCTCGAGCCTAAGGCACGCTTTCAAATTTACATAAACACTTAACATGACCAACCATTATAACTCGCTGGTAACGAGTACACACCCTTCGATTTAGACCAACTAGGGCTTTATCGAGATAGGTGTAACGTTAGTGCTTATATTCAGGGTTGGGAGACAAGCTAAAGAAAATCCTGTTGGATGGTGGTTTCGTAGGGACTGCAAACCACTATCCAACAGGATCCAATAGTGGCTTGCGATCCCTATTACGGGACCACAAAATGAGGAGCTATAGAGTAGTAAAGGGCTTATAACTTATAGACGGCCTATATTTTCTGAACTTCGTTCTGGATGCACTAAGTTGATGCCGAAGGATTGAAGCCAGAAGTGACTTTGATACTATCACCAAGTCTCACTTTCTCTTTCATCTTAGTGTTAATCCAAGGAAAACAGTTTTTAGAATAGAATAGAATAAAATATAATTTATTCATGACAACAACACATACACGCACATAAATCACAAATACAAAAGATAGAACAACGTTGCCACGAAACGGTTCCATCTCAGCGTTGTGCTGGCCTGGTGGCTTTAGAATATTTTTTATCGGATAATCTCAATTCAGTAATAAAAAAAACTCTATCAATCCTTACTAATATTTATTTATTTATTTATTGACAAATACATTTACGTGACATTACAGTAAAAACCAATGCGTCACGAAACTAAAACAACAAAATACTACTATTTAGGCGACGAAACGGCGTGGCCCCGTTGCATCGTCATCTCCGGTGTAGGATTCGGCAGGTTGCCCCGGAACCGTCGAAACACGACACCCTTCGGCCAGAAGTCAGCACATGCGATGGTCTCCTGCAGCGGCCGCGGCACGCGCACCACAAACGAGCTGAAGTGCACATAGTGGCGCGAACGCAGCTGGAACATGTATTATAAATGCGAAAGTATGTGTGTGTGTTTGTATGTTTGTCCTTCTTTCACGTCGCAACGGAGCGTCGTATTGATATGATTTTTTGTATGGAGATAGTTTAGAAGCTGGAGAGTGACATAGGCTACTTTTTCCAGCGGGAAAACATCTAATTCCCACGGGAAAAATCAATATGTTACATTTTCCTATAACCACGCGGGCGAAGCCGCGGGCATCAGCTAGTAGTATTAATATAATAGAGCCTTGAGCATGTGTGCATCTTCGATATAAGGAGATCAGGGTTACATTGATGCGTAAAAAATAAACGGTTGCATATAGTTAACTTTGACAAAGCTATGACATGACAGTTGCAAGTCAATGACTCCAATCGAGTTAAGTTCTGTAGATATACACATTGAAACCGGCCATTAAGCTGGTCTGATAATGGAGACGAAAGGTGGTCATGGCAACTCCTAAATGACACATGAATTGCCTTGACGAGTAGTTGCTGACTATGCAAAAAAACCAGCTGGTAAAATGATTTTATTGAGCAAAAGTTGTCAACTAGTTAGCCGTGCGGCTATCACAAGACGGCGCGCAAGCTCTTTCGATTTTTGTCTCACTATCAGTCTCCCTCTTTTTAGAAAATTTAGAAAGAGAGGTATAGTGCGAGAAAAATCGAGAGAGCTCGCGCGCCGTCTCGTGATACCCGTGTTGATGACCTGGCTAACATGTCATCAGCACGGGCAATCATGTCAAGGTCACGTCACTGTTGAGTTAAATTTCCCAGCCCTGCGAGCCCCAATCATCATCATCATCATCATCATCATATCAGCCGAAAGACGTCCACTGCTGGACATAGGCCTCCCCCAAAGAGTGCCACAATGACCGGTCCTGCGCCACCCGCATCCAGCGGACTCCCGCGACCTTTACCAGGTCATCAGTCCACCTTGTGGGGGGCCTACCCACGCTGCGCCTTCCGGTACGTGGAATAACTAATGATAAATTAACAAAAGCATAACAGTACCACGAGCATGGTCAGCCCTGCACAACTAACTCAAAGATAATTAATCTCCAAGCGTGCCATATTAGTCGGTAATGCCCTATTTAAGGGCATTGTAACCAAATGCTCGGACAATGAAAGTGAACACTGCACGTTGGCTCAAGGCTCCTTGCCTAAGAGACGTGGGACGATAGGAGGCAGCGAGGCCGCTGCCCGCGCGCAGCGGTTTTGGTCTGACATGTGGCCTCAGATGTTAAAAGTTCCGATGCATCTGTTAACGCTGTAGGTGTCGATTAACTGCATTAAACATTTATGTTTATTGCAGGAAAACCGAGCTTGAGGTGAAAATTCAGTAACCAATTTTCAAAGAACTCATTGATAAGTTAAACGTTTTAATCAGATTTGACTATAGGTCATACAGACAAGGAAGATGAAGTGTGTGCAAGAATCGGCGAAAATGCGCAAATTAAAAACAATATATCCTATCCTTAATTATGGGAAACCGGCGTAACGGCGAATCAGGATCTAAATATCTGTACACGAGGCATAGAGATATTTAGATCCTAATTCGCCTTATTTATCTTGCGACTCAGGTAAATCAATAATTTAGCTTGTTTACTCCGTTATTTTTTGCCTCCTATAAACTTCCAAACTAAGACCCGAAGTAGGTACGCACCAGTACGTTCTCAGGTCACCCTTGCTCTTTATGGTACGAAGAGTTTCGCCGCGTGACTCACTGAGCTGTTAATGTCAACGTGATCGGGGCAGGAAGATAAATAAGCTTAAGTAAGAGATAAAGCCGGCAATGAAGCATTTTCCCGCGGTAAAAAGTAGCCCATGTTCATCAGGGATAATGTCGGCTTCTAATAGTAAAAGATTTTTTCAAATCGGTCCAGTAGTTTCGGAGCCTATTCAATACAAACAAACAAACAAACAATCAAATCTTTCCTCTTTATTATATAAGTATAGATTATGCTTGTGACTGTTTTAGAAATGCTTGTATTGTATACTGACCCTACGATTACTAATTTAATTGTTCGGCCAAGTGCGAGTCGGACTCGCGCACGAAGGGTTCCGTACCATTATCTATAAAAACAGTAAAAAAAAAAGTTATTTGAATGGGAGGCCCCCTTAAATATTTATTTTATTTTGTTTTTAGTATTTGCTGTTGTAGCGGCAACAGAAATACATAATTTGTGAAAATTTCAACTGTCTAGCTATCGCGGTTCTTGAGATACAGCCTGTAAAAAAAAACGTTTGTTGTATAGGAGCCCCCCTTAAATATTTATTTTATTTTGTTTTTAGTATTTGTTGTTATAGCGGAAACAGAAATACATCATCTGTGAAAATTTCAACTGTCTAGCTATCGCGGTTCTTCAGTTACAGCCTGGTGACAGAAGACAGACAGACGGACAGCGAAGTCTTAGTAATAGGGTCCCGTTTTTACCCTTTGGGTACGGAACCCTAAAAATGATGCGTTCCCATAATTTGTTGCTTGCATGCGTGAGAATTATTTATTCCCCCTATTTTTAATGTTTGTAATTTATTGGATCTCAATTAAGAATGAAAGGTAGACGAGACGACGCCAAAAAATCAAGAATTACACAGAAATTACACTTGAGATGTGAAACATACTCGTACATATTATATACCACCGAATTAAACAAATTCTAATGACCAGTTGTGTAATTATGTAATTTTCAATAATGGCATGATAGGTATACATATATAATAGTCGTATTACCTGCCCGCATTTATGAAAATTTTATATAACTATAAGTATATTGTTATTTGTTTCCGCAGTGATGATCCTACTAGTTACCAGGAATATAATATTTAAGAATGCGTTAAGAAAATGAGAAAAGATTATTAATTAAAAAAAAACAAGCTACGGTAGACTAGTGGTTCAGGCATGCGGCTGTCAAGCGGCGGTCCTGGGGTCGAATCCCGACTAGAGATGGGTAGTGGGTAAAAACCCATGGGTAAATACCGGGTATTTACCCAATCTACCCGTATTTACCCGTTTCTTCCCAAAAAGGTGGGTATAAACTCTTTCGATGCGTATTTTTGCAAAATATTATAATGAAAATGTTTTAAAGTTATATAGGAATGTATAAACGTTGTCCTCAAAATACTCTACTAGTGCACAAAACTCAAATTATGCATGTTGTTATTAAAATAAATACAAAATAAAATTAAATGTTTGTATTTACATGCATCCGAGCTCAGAAAGAAGTGTATCAATTACTAAGTGAGGTTTAAATAACTTTGGGATGGAAAAATAAAAGTTGTAGGTAAGTATATTATATTATTTTTTGTACCGCCAATCCAAATAAAATTCAATATCGTGAGCTTTTACCACAAACAAAACAAAACAAAATCTATAGTTAAAGCACGGGTCAAATATCCACACGTGGCACTTAACGCACAATAGCCGTCTCAACCAGGCAACCGATAAACATTTATTGAGCTGGTCGGACGCTGTGAAATATTCGCGCGTCGCAGGTAGCACGATCGCGACGTCGCTACCTGTTAGGGACTTCACTAATGTAAAACAAAAATTAGTCAATATTATTATTAACTAAGTGCCACCATGTGAATTTGACTCAAATATTTTATTTATTTGCTTTCTGTAAAACCAAGAATCCTATAGTCTGGCAAAAAAGTCTAGAAAAGAATAGGGGCGCCACTATCGCTAATATGGCAACACGAATAATAGACCTAGATATTTTGATACTTCACTGTTTACTAGGAAATTTATTTTTATTTGGATCCTAATTTAGAAGAATTACAATCAAATACATATTGGTATAGACATACAAACTCACAAACGAATGTTTAAGTGGACAGAATGCTAGTAATTTTCATTCAAGTTTTGTTTACCAATGTTATTTAATAGAAGAATATCCAGTTTCTTACTTCTCCAAATATTCTACTTTCTAACAATTACACTTAATAAAAACTCATCAAATTTATTGCAAGTACCAAGCTTGTTTTATGTAAACATAACCTCTAAATCTATAAACATTGTCAAATCCCGACAAATGATTCTGAGTTAATATTGCGCATGATATCGCTTCTAAACATAATAATAAGTTACTTTCCGAGCGGAACTGCGTATTGTCTTGCTCATTGTTTGGAATTTTTATTCCATTTCAATGCTAATAAATCCGCGAAATTTAATAATACAGGAAAGAACAACACAGATTACAACACGTCTACTAGCATAAGAGCATAAGACAAATTTAACGAAGTTACCAGGGTCGAAAAAAATTGTTCGGTTTATAGACTTTTTTGCCAAGCTGCACGCATTTACTCAAAATCACATAGTATGTGCCTAGTTTAGTAATTATGGTCACCTAACTTATACACAATAATTATTAATTAGACATTACAAACTACAAAAAATCCTGTTTTAGAGCTTTCTTTAAATATTTCTTGCACAATAAGTAGATGGCAACACTACTTCAATATTATTCTTATATTTTGTTTAGGCTTATAGTTACTATTCTAGTAGTGGCTGGACCTTTAATTTTATCTAATTTCGGAAAAAAATACATGTGGTATTTTGGATACTAAAAAAATGTATTCTCATAACTCATAAACTATGCATCATAATGGATATTTCATAATGACAAAAGTTGTTCACAAGGCTTAGAACACTTCATTAAAAAAAACTCAGGCCTAAAATGTCACTTTTTGACAAAATCCAGTCGAAATAGTTTATACCCACCAATTTGGGTAGATACGGGTATTTACCGGGTGCATTGGGTAAATACCGGGTATTTACCCGGTATTTACCCACCCCTAGCCATCTCTAATCCCGACTCGTACCATAGAGTTTTTCGGAACTTATGTACGGAATATTTACCGAGCTTTCCGGTGAAGGAAAACATCGTGAGGATAAGGTGAGTCGGGGCAAGAGTAACATTGGGGGAAGAGATTAGGCGCCTGTCTGTTTTACCGACGGTACAAAAAGGCGCTCAATTCAAAAGAATTAGCTGGATAAGCTTTTGACCCTCTTCCCCCGATGTTACTCTTGCCCCGACTCACCTTACCGGTCTAATCCCAATAAGGTCTATTTAAGGTCGGTTTGGAGGTCAGATGGCAGTCGCTTTCGTAAAACTAGTGCCTATGCCAAATCAAGGGATTAGGTGTCAAAGCTGACCCTGGGCTCCGGGCAACCGGGAATAACGCTAGGAGGATGATGATAACGAAGCTTATTTTTAATCAAATCAAGACGCATCGCTAAGACTTCTATCTTCATTGTAATCTCCCTCCGTGGCATAAAAGGAGCATTGGCTGTAATTCGTGGGTAATTATGGGGTGTTAAATTGATAGTTTCATATTTGTTCAGCCGTGAAATTTGCAACAATGTGGAGATGAAAACTTTCGTTAAGCTATAAAATGCAACTGACAACGCAAGGCTACTAATTACGTGGACTGTTGGGTATAATTTTATAAAGCGAGTAAGCGGTGACTATACGTTAGAATTGAAAACGATCTGATATTAATTATCAACGTTTTTCCATGATATAAGAGATCTTCGTGGTCGTGCATGACGGGACCTTCGAGAAATCACGGCCACAACCATATGCGAGTATCCAAACAAGGTTATATCGCGTGTTTCTAACTGAACTTAAACAGAAAGAGTAGTGTGTTATTTACAAAATCTATCGTCCCGCATTACTGCCGATCGTGGTCACTGGAACCTTATTAACGGCAATATGCCTCCATCGGCTCCAGTCCGAAACAGCCCTCACTTCCTGATAAAATTTAGCTGAGGAGGTGGCTGTCTTACCAAAACGATATTCTCTCTATTACATCTTTTCACTTTCCTTAAGGAATACATATTCACACATATTCAGACATATTGTAATGAATGATTAAAGATTGAATGCACTGCATTAGGGCACTGTATACACAAAGGCGAAGATCATCATGCATATACCAACTACTGTTTATAAGAACTGCCTTAGGTAACAAGAACTACGCAGGCTTAAGTAGGTAGTTCCCGGGATGACTTGGAAGATAATCTTCATTTTGCTAGTCGATTTTGAACTTGATATCGAGTAAAATACAGATCTGTATAAGATAGCAGTAACGGATTGCGTCCACTGTAACAGCCTCCCTATTATATTCAAATAGGTGCAGTGTATACCGAGATAAACTTTAGTGATTGCGCTGAAAGGAGCCATCCCGCCGCCAAATCGTTTGTTAGTCGAAATCTTTTGTTTTTTTTACTCATTGCAGAATTATTTCCGGGTTCTTTATTTTTAACACAGCATAATAACTAGCCGAGCGTATCTCGTGCTAACTTAATGAAGTGTCAGTGACCGTTTCGCGTCAGAATCAGAATGTCTACCTCATAAAATCGTATACCAGCTAGTAAAAGCCGGCAATATCAAAGTACCGAACCAAGCAACATCTTCAGTTGCAATAAGGCTGCATTTCAAGTAAGAAAAGCTATGTTCCAAGTGATATCGCACGAAAGAAGACGGATGGACTGGCACCGAACTAAATATTTGCTTACTTGCCAAGCGTATTGAAAAAATAACTTTATTGGTTCAGTATTTAGGTACACTATACAATAAATTTGTGAGACGCGAGGTTGAAATGTGATGTGGATGTGTGCAGCCGAAACGTGAAGATCAAGGCTTGTGGTTAGTTAGCGTTCTTGATCTTTTTGTATTGATTTTTTGGGTGTTAGACCCTTTACCTTGAAATATATATTTTTCGGGATTCCCCGATGAACATATTATTGACCAATTATTTAATACCCACTGACTGGGGGACTGGGGTCCGATTCGACGGACTACATCCCCATTTTTACATTGGGCCTCGATGCTTATTTGAAAAGTGGTGTAAATCACCGAATTTAAGTCTGTTGAAGGCGTAATCGGCTCTTTACAATGCGGATCTCTTTGACAGGATAAAACTATAAGTAGGTACAAGATGATAATAGATCTAAGTCTATATCTAAAGTGCCACATTCCCAGTTATCTTGTAAGTGCTTTAGATGTCTAATGTCTATACTAATAAATAGGTACCAACATTATAAAGAGGAAGGAGGGTTGGGTAATCTCCGGATCTTATTTCGTTAAAAAAAATTGAGTTTTTTCCCCTGCGTATAGAACGGGCTTTCTGGGTGGACATCAATACTACTATATTATACTAATATTACTATATATGGGTAAGGCCGTTATTTCTTGTTCCTGATTAAGCAGTTTAAATCGTCTACATTTTAATCTCTTCCAGTGTGTTACGCTAATTAGCCATATAAATGGATTACTAATATTCGTAACACACTGGAATTGATTAAAATGTAGACGATTTAAAGTGCTTAATCAGGAACAAGAAAAAACGGCCTTACCCATATATATTTATATATCCAGACTAATATTGCAAATGCAAAAGTTCGTCTGTTTGTCTGTTGTTACATTTTCACGCTGAACCGATTTATATGAAATTTGGTATGGAGATAGTTTGAATCCCGGGGAAGGATATATATAGGATATTTTTTATCCCGGAAATCGGGGGGAGTTTGAATAGAGCTACGATATAAAAGAGTTCCGTGGATACGATGTCGCGGACAAAACCTAGTAGGATATACATTAGGTATCCCCTTTTCAATCGCGGGCGAAGCAGAAGGCAGCTAGTACAAGATATATAACCACGTTCCGGTGGGTGCGGTGCGATCAGCCAACATGAAGCTTCGGCACAACGCCTTTGCCAGTACTCATAACTACATAAAATAACAATTAATGGTAATAAAAATTAATAACTTTTTAAGGGTTGGGTAATGACCTTAGCAGTGGCTTTTAATGATACAGGTATGTTACACGATAATTATTTGATGAAACCTGCATTCGTAATAAAAAATATTAATGTCATATTGTTAAATATGTACTACAGTCACCCACGATAATGAAACGATGCTACCTGATATTTGACAACGGAAAAATTTAAATGTGTCAATATACTAAGGACATGTATAACAGTACTCGGAAATTATCGTCGTTATGCTGTATGATGTCCCGCTATTGTCAAACAAAGGTCATTAACCCGTGTAGAATCTTGATTCTATCAACAAAAACCATGGCCAGCTAAGTATAATGCCGCGAGTCGGATATGCTTGAAGCACACGCGAGACCACTCGGTGTCTACTTTGGTGCGGTGAGATTGAAATCTTTGCTTGGAAATCGTATGATTCTCACAGAGAGCTACGATTTGAAGCGCAAATTAAAGGTGAAATTAGAAATTAAAAAAAAAGTACAAATGGGTCATAAAGTAAAAGGAGTAAAATAAAAGTCGTCTTTGCAGCAGCTAGCAGCTCGCGCCTGACAATAGGCACAATACAATACAAATACTCTATATTGCACACCGTAAAACATGAAACAAACAGACATAACAACTTATAAAAAAATATATGTTAACAACAGACGGTCTTATCGCTAAAGAGCTAGGTACTTTTTTGATGAAATTTCCATTTCGGGAGAAAACGGTTTCCACTAACTAAATCTTAACAAATCACTTTGATTTTGATGTCGATCGCTTCAGCAACAGCATTATATATTCTAGGTTTATAGGGTTCATTTGGAAAAAAAAAAACAAAAGAAAGTTTTTGAGGTGCCTATAAGTTTGAATTTATTGCAAATTTAAAAAAAGGAAAACCTATAAGTAAACCTGGTCTTTCATTGTGTCAATAACACCTTTGTACAGTCAGCGTCATATAGTTAGTAGCAGCGAAGGTAGCCAAATATTTCGGTACACCTCTTTATTACTATAAGAATAAGGTTGTTTTACGAAATATTTGGCTACTCTGGCTGCTACTAACTATATGACGCTGACTGTACACAGTTTACAATAAATAAATACTTTACTTTACTTAATAACGTTCTAAAAAAACATTGAGTTGGAGAATATTTAGAAGTAAACTTCCCTCTTAAGGGCTTCCGTGCATGTAATATTCCGTGTTTTTGGACTTCGTATGACGTCGGTGGCAGGTGGGCTGCAACAGTGACGAACTTGGGTTCAAGTCAGTGGTGGTGAACGGGTTAGTTATGAATAAGTTGTTTCGTTACGCCACATCTTAGTTTAAAATTGCCGAGCAAAGACCATTTGAGGTCTTAATTTTTTCAAGTACCTACTCAATTTTGTATGGTTTCGTTACCATAACGCATTTAGTTAATGTCAAACCGGATTTACAGGTAAAATTTAGTTAGATTGGCCACTTATTCGTGCTTTAGGGCGGTATTCCACTTGTCCAAGATCTTTATCCAATGTGTATTTGCATCTCACATTTTGCTTAAAGAGTGAGTGAGACGCAATGCACATTGGACAAAGATCTTGGAAAAGTGGAATACCAGCCGTGTCCATCATGTTAGCAAGACAATAAACTGATTATATTTCTGTTTGTTATCTTTTACTCATGTAGATGAAATTTGATACGTAATTTTAAATTTCGCAGAACACCATACTTTTTATTTAACTGGTTTGTGCGTAACGAACGTTTGCTGTGTAAAAACGTGCTTGCGACTGAGATGACTTGATTATTTTCACCTGCAACATTGTAAAAAGTGCAGGGACCTCTCTATAGACCGGAAACCGCGTTAAACCGCGACGAAACAGCAAGTTGGGGGAACTCTACCCTGTTTCACACAAATTACCTCCATACAATGTTGAACGCGGCCTTCAACATTCAAATACATGCATTTTCATGCAAGTGTAAAACCGTGTGTAAGGTGTGTACGTAGAACACATCAAAATATCTCAAATGTAACCCTAAACTTGCTAAATAAAAACGTGGGTTCAAGCCTTCGGTCGAGCTCATAGAAAAAAAAGACCGGGTTGCACTCCGGGAGTGCCGGCAGAAGTGAAAATTCAATAACATTGTAACAGTTTTTCGATCAGGTCACGTGACATCTTACGGTGTCACCCTAAAAATGAATTTGACGCAAATTTATAAAGAATTATCAATTACCTAGGCGGACGGGCCCGTCGGCGCGCCGACGGGCGGCGGCAAACACAATACCAATTTGTTTTTGCTATTGACAAATATTTTTCAAACCTTTATTTCTTTAGGCATAACGTCTAAATTCGAACTATTCGAATTTGCAAGAACAGCACAACAGCAGAAGGCGGTGGCGACCAAGATATCAATTTGTTTTTGCCGTTGGTAAATATTTTTCTAAGCTTTATCTCCTTAGGAATAACGCCCAAATTCGAACTATTCGAATTTGCAAGAACAGCACAACAGCAGACGGCGGTGGCGACCAAGATATCAATTTGTTTTTGCCGTTGGTAAATATTTTTCTAAGCTTTATCTCCTTAGGAATAACGCCCAAATTCGAACTATTCGAATTTGCAAGAACAGCACAACAGCAGACGGCGGTGGCGACCAAGATATCAATTTGTTTTTGCCGTTGGTAAATATGTTTCTAAGCTTTATCTCTTTAGGAATAACGCCCAAATTCGAACTATTCGAATTTTCTCAATAGCAAAACGGTGAAGAATGCGTTGGCATTATTACAAATTTATTTGCAGAATATGCTATTGCAAAAAGTGTTTAACGGCTTTATACTCTTACGAATAGCGTTCAGTTTTGAATGAAGTCGAATCGGCTAGCAGCAAAAAGTGACCTCCTTCACATCTGACGACACAAAACTCTGTCGCGTATTTAACAATTTTTCCCCATCCCAAAAAGTGCTCAGCGCCGCCAAAGAAGTTTTCACTTCAAAAAACGCCTCTTTAAATAAATGCATAAAGGTAAAGGTGACCAAAAATTGTGCGCATTTAATGATACACATAGACATACACACATACGCAGATATAGACACTGTCAAAGACTTCGCAGCCACTCGTCAAATCCTTGATTCGTCAAATTATAGGCTGTTGTCCACGTTAATCCCCTAGCCTGATCCCCCAGGGGAAAAAAACGGTTAGGTTGTTAGTTGAACTGCGACCCTACAGCGCGCGAGCCGAGCGAGCGAAGCGAGCGTGACGCGGTAGCGTCCGGCGAAGCGCCATAACCGAACATTATCATTTTTTCCTAGTTGAATATAAAATAATTGCCGCTAATTCCCCTGGGGGATCAGGCTAGGGGATTAACGTGGACAACAGCCTATAATTTGACGAATCAAGGATTTGACGAGTGGCTGCGAAATCCTGTCAAGTATAGAGTAGTAGTGACACTGGAATACGACATGACTCACGAGTAATAAACTAATCAATGATAAACTTTGTTGATGCTAATCATGATCCAGTTTCTGTCTATTTTAGCTACCATAATGGCATAGCATAATGGTTGCCATTTCATCACTTATCGTTGTGGATAATATATCCGTCACTCTCGCACTCGCATACTTGTCAGAACGTCCATTCTACGCTCGCTGGCACGACAATTCAAAATTCAAACTGTCTTAATCGAAGCTGTCCCATCGAATTATGGCGTTCACATCATGTGGCCCAAGTTGCAGTCACCAGCATTAATATCTGCCGTAACAAAGCCGGCAAAGCAACAATATCTGACACGTCCTAAACGGCCCTAGAAATAGAGTCGAGTCAGATAATTGTGCGCGCTCTGTTGCAGGGATGCCGCGGATGCGATTTTTGACATCCGCGGATGCGGAGGCGGATGAACAAATAAAAGGCGCGTCTGGGGACCGATTTTTGACTTTCGAGCGCTCGAAAATCAAATAAAAGTAAATACGTTTGTAGTGTCAAAATGGCAGGCACACACTTTCTACCAATATAATTTAATACGAGTGGTCAATACCACTCGTTTTTAAATTTTCTATCGCTATTTCAAAATAGCATTTCATCATTTTTGTCAGTTTTCGAGTGAAAGAGTCGAGCGCTCGAAAGTCAAAAATCGGTCCCCTGGTCTTGGTCACAGAAACGAAATGAAGTTTGTTTTTCTAATGGCGAAAATAACTGAAACGCGCGCGGTAAGCGTTCTTTCTTGTCGTGAATTGCACTACATCCGCATCCGCAAAAAATGCGGATGCTGATGTCGAGATTTATGCAGAACTTCCGCGGTTGCGAATATCTGCAACATGCCTGATATTATGCTGGTGACTGTATCAAGCGCTATGCCTTTATTCATAAACGCCAGTTAAACTTATCTCAATTAACATGCCGTTTGTCTCTAGCTATATGTTACTTTGACAACTGTCTAAAAAGAGACAAAAGCTATTAGAACTAAGTTTTATGAAGAAGAGGATGAGTTTGTACTGTGCACTGCAGTCTTAGTATTACCGAGGATATCACAAATCGTTCGACTTCTCAATCACGGTATAGCTGTCACGGATAAGTTAATGCGGAGTTTTTATTGGTCCTAATTACCGGCGCGATTTAGATAAGCTTTCGAATTCCATATTGATCCAGTGCGCACGGGCAGGTGTGGCCACGCTCCGATGGCTCCGATAGTTCTGAGCCATGGGGTTTGTGTTCCACGTTGCAACACCGAATTACCAAATAAACACTTGGGGGTTTCCGATTTCCAAATTTTGTGGTTCTAATTAAAATGAATATTTGCAAAGACAGGTTGATTTACAATTTGATAAAGCCACACTTTGTTACCTTGGGGAGTACCTGCGTGTACATTTAAATCGACTTAAATAGACTAAACTTAAATGGAATATTTTTTAATAATGTTTGCGGAACGGTTTTTTTGTCACGTGACAAGGTTACAAAACCAAGCCCTATAACCAGCCCTCCTAAATTCGCATAACACTAGGCTAGGCTGGGTTCGTTAGAAATTAGTTCGTCACGTGATACTTTGGGAAAACGATTATTCTCAAATTATTCTAGTTTAATACAAATTTATTCTAGGAAATGGGGAATTTCGCGCAAATGGAAAGCCAATTTATGAAAGATTGTTACATAAGTTTCTTAAAATATCACGCCGTTAGCCTGCGAATGTCAGAAGACGTTTTGTATGGTTGTCGAACCACCTTCTATTTTAAAAGCAAGAACCGTACTTAACGATACTAAGACTGGAATTATATGCATCCGAAATACAGTGGTGGAGTAGAAATTCCGGATGCATTTATAGTCCGACCGCTTAACTGAGTCCTCGCCTGCGCGGCGAACAGGGGGTATAACGGGGGAGCGCGCGGCGTGCGGGCGCCGGGCTTTGCCTCCCGCACGACGCCCGCTCCCCCTTTATATGCGCCGCTCAGGAGTGGACTCAGTTAAGCGGTCGGACTTTAGTACAAGCCTAAATAAACGGATAAAAGAGCAGAGGCCCCGCTAGCGAACACAATACTTAACAAAAAACTCAAGTGTAAACTCGCATTCAACTGAATCGTACTTGATGTTATCGAAAAAACGTTTCCTACTCAAATAAACTAGGTGGGCAATAAATCTGAACAACAATAGCGGTGATAAGCCATTGGGTCACGTCTAAGCACGATCTTTGTGTAACAATACTCGTCTTGGAACGATCGGGTCAGGCCTTACGTCAGCTGAGTTGAGCAGATGCAGCTATGCGTTAGAGGAAGAGGGCTTTATATCGTTCTCATGCGTTTGCATAGCTGCATCCTGCTCACGCGCCAACGTTGGCCCAATGTGTACAGCCGGCATTAGGGTATACTTTTACTGGGTGGCAATACGATGCACATGGAAGACAATGCCGCTCCCGCATACATACATACTGCTACATAGCCATTTAAAAAAGTGATATATGTATTCACAAAGCGCTGCTTGAATCGTCTGATAAAGACGTAGAGATGATAACTTTTACTGGGTGATTTTGGGGTCGTGATTTAAGCATGACAAAAAGTGGTAAATTAGTTTTTTTTTGCGATTTGTGGTTTCTTTCATGGATAATGTTGTTCAATACAACCAGTATTTACAGTACCTACACTTTGTGTCATTGTTGATCATGAATCTCTAAAATATACAGACTACAGAGTGAATATTAAGTCGTGAACAGACATATTGTGTTTCTTAAAGTTTAACTTTAGTTTAAACATGTGGACGTGACAACAGGCAAAAATATGTAAACGGTGTTTTTTAATTCGTTAATGAAAAAAAGTGTTTTAAATTTACTTTAGTTTTTATAGATAATGGTGCGGGGAACCCTTCGTGCGCGAGTCCGACTCGCACTTGGCCGGTTTTTTTGTTGTCTGTCCATGCTTTGCTCACACTTCCTACCACGTTTACTTACTTGTCTGTAAATATATGTACTCAGGTCTCAGAACGGCATCTGGAACACTTAAGAGTATTATGATCTTAATTCAATGTAGGTACTTATGTATAGGTACTTTAATGGCATGAGTAACACATGCATTATGATCTACTTAATTCAATGTACTTAGCCACGAAAAAACTGGTTTATCTTGTACAAATACGAGTCAAAACCACAACATTTATGCATGACAATGTACAGTCGACTACAAAGATAAGTATGTTTTTTAATGTTACAAAGTTATGTATGGTAGTAAAGTCTATGTATACATATTTTTGTAACATCGTATGGATACATCTCTTTGTAGTCGACTGTACAACTGTTTCTAGGAAGTCCCTTTACCTTTCACCATGCAATGGTCACTAGAAAATAGGCTTGTGACCTAAGATTTATTTACGATGCCATACCACTTTTTGGAGAGGAAAAAATGTTTGTATCAGAGCAACTACAATTAAAGAACATAAATAACCAAAAATTTGACGTAAAAGACGGATCTCGCTTGCGGCAGCCGAAAAGCATCATACTAGTTGACGTAAAAGTATGTCGTCACACTTTACAATCCTACTAATATTATAACTGCGAAAGTTTGAATGTTTAGATGTTTGGATGTTTGTTACCCAATCACGCTTAAATGGCTTACTTAATTGATTTGGATGACATTTTGCACGAAGACAGTTTATAGTCTGGATTAAAATATATAATAGCTTTTATTCCGAGTCCATGCAGACGAAGTCGCGGGCGGAAGCTAGTAGAAAATTAAGTAAATTGCTGTTTCGGTCGCGAAATACTGCGTTTAGGTCTATAGTTGTTATATAGTATTTTTTTTAATAAAAGCGTAAGGATTCTATTGGTAGCTTTAAATTTACTCTTGCTGGACAATAAAAAAATGCATATTTTTCTAAACTTCCAAGGTCCATATCTTATGATTTTAATTACATTTTGTAATTTATACTATACTAGCGACCGCCCCGGCTTCGCACGGGTACTATAATTATACATATAAACCTTCCTCTTGAATCACTCTATCTATTAAAAAAAACCGCATCAAAATCCGTTGCATAGTTTTAAAGATCTAAGCATACATAGGGACAGACAGCGGGAAGCGACTTTGTTTTATACTATGTAGTGAACCCATACGAACCAGTTTTTGGAGAGGACAAAATGTATGGGAGCAACTACAATTAAAGAACATAAATACCCAAAAATTTGACGTAGTTAGAGCGTTATCACACTTGCGAGTTGCGAGCGTGTTTTCTATAAGTACAATTATCAGTCGCGGCGAACTCGCTGCGTGATCGCCTTCATACAAAATTCGCTTGGAAATCGCAAGTGTGATAAGGCCCTTTAAAGACGAATCTCACTTGCGCCAGCCGAAAAGCTTCATACTAGTTGACGTAAAAGTATGTCGTCACACTTTACAATTTGTACCATAATATGGAAAATCAAGTAAATTGCTGTTTCGGTCGCGATATACTGCGTTTAGAGTACAGTTTATTTTTCTATAAAAGCGTAAGGATTCTATATTCTATTTAAATTTACTCTTGGACAATAAAACAATGCTTATTTTTCTATACTTTCAAGGTCCATAATCTTATGATTTTAATTATATTTTGTAATTAATACTTTATTATAATAATTTGATGGTTCAGCAACACTTAAACTACCCAATTACTATGGACCATTTATTCGGGAAACTTCAGTTTACATTGAGTACGTGCAATAAAAGCATGGGTTTTCCCGTACTCTTCGAGGTCACCGACCCACTTACGAGTTTTTGTTAGTCTAATGGTATTCTGCTAGAAGCTACGGTAGCCTAGTGGTTCAGGCATGCGGCTGTCAAGCGGCGGTCGTGGGTTCGATCGAATCCCGCTGGTACCAATGAGTTTTTCGCAACTTATGTACGGAATATTTCCCGTTAGCTTTTCGGTGAAGGGAAACATCGTGAGGAAACCTGTCTTATCCCAATAAGGTCTAGTTTTCCCTCTGGTTTGGAAGGTCAGATGGCAGTCGTAAAACTAGTGCCTATGTCAAATCTTGGGATTTAGGTGTCAAAGCGGACCCCAGGCTCCTTTACTTACTTTATCGGGAATAACGCTAGGAGGATGATGAATGGTATTCTGCCAAACTTTACTAATATCGACTCTGCATATTCAGAGATGCTTTGACTCCATCACTAGTATCACTACAACTAAACTAACGGCCTTATTCATAAAAAAAAAATCAGTCTATATACGTCCCACTGCTGGGCACAGGCCTCCTCTCACGGATGAGAGGGATCGGGCAGAGTCCCCACGCTTGCCCGGTGCGGGTGGGGACTTCACATACACCTTTGAAGTTCTTCGTGGATGTATGCAGGTTTCCTCACGATAAAAACAATTTTAGCTAAAATGTCGTTACAATTCGTTTGTCTTTATCTGTCATTTTTGTTTAAGACAAATGGAAAAAGCATATTTAATAACAGAGGTGTGTTAAGTTTTATGTATAAGGAGGCTCCGGAGTCGGTCTGTCACAGGCTCACAGGGCTGTAACTTTTGAACTACAATAAACTTAGTTTCAGTTGTCCGCCAGTTTAATTGATTAATACCATGTTCATATTGTCTACGAAACCTGGACTAAATAATAGTTTGTAATAGTTTAAGTGTTTAATGCTATATGTATACTGGAACAGATTGTATGCACCTATTGTGTAATGAGTTTCGAAAACAAAGCTTAAGTAATCTTGTCGTTTAAACATAACGTGACAGGGGACGATAACACATAGTTATTACATATCTTCATTGTACTTATATATGTAATTACATTTCCTACGTATGTAACAGTATCTATAATAAGTAAGCCATAGTAAACTCGTGGTCTCAGAACAAAGAAACGTAGGCTTGTTTCGCAAAAGTCGAAATGGCTAAAGCATTAATAAAAAGTCATTGTTAGGGCTTCATAAAAGTGCCCCGATAAGTAACTTATAGGCTTAACTCCAAGAATCATATTACACAACGTTCATCCAATATCCTCTTACATACTTACTTTTAGCTTGTGAAAAAGTCCGAATACGGCTTCATTGAAGGCCCCCTTTTCGGTCAAAGTTCACGGTTCACAGAAAAAAAATCGCAACACGCAAACTGAAACACCACTTAAAGCACTGGCCATTCACAAAATGTACAGTCTCAAACACTAAAAAGAAATCACTAAAAACAATTGATGACCAAAGACTGCAATTGTTTTTTTTTTTAGAGCACGGTGTTCATATATAGAATGTTTGGTTCGAATTTTGAAAATCGCTCGTCGGTTCGTGGTGCGCGGGGCAGCGCTAAACGGATGTGCGCAGGGAGCCGGCCGGCCGACTGTTGCGCTCGCCGTGCGCTGTAGGGCGGTGCTAGAGCTCGATTGTTTGAAACATCGATGACGCCTAACTCCGCTAGCAGCGGTAGCAATCGCAAGCCTCACTTTAAAAAACATTTTTTTTTTTATCGAAAAAGCGAATTGATCTATCATATACATACTTAATTAACGAATCTCACAAAATTGCGCAAGAATCGATTGACAAATGCGACCTGTAGAGGAGAACAGCTGTACAGCGCGACATCTGGTCATGAACGGATTTTGACCCAAGCTAAAATTCATAGTTGGATATAGCCTACGGCTGTCAAGACTCCAAAGCTGCGTTACGTCAAAAATAACCGTAAAGATGCTTACAGCTGTAAAATGTACTAGAAGCCAGTGGGATAAGGGCGTATCGTTATAGCTGTGGAACAAAACCGAGCTTTTCCGTCCCTAACATTTTAATGGTTATTATAATTTCTCCGCGTGGACTGCCATACTTAGTAGTATAATTCTTATGTCTAGTACAGATACAGATTAAATTATGAAATCTGATTTACCTGATTCATTTTATCTCATGAGATAATAGAAATTTCGCACGAGCATGATCGTGGGAAGCAAGTTTTCATAATAATACCCCCTCGTTGCAGAAAAGTTTATGAGAATTTGTTTTATTAATAGTTTGACTTATCGGGAGAATCGTGCCTAACATGTAAATAGTAGCGTATGAGTCACAAAGATCGTCGTAGAGTAGGTACCTACTCAATATCATTTCTAGGTCGCCGTGGACCTACGAGTATTCAGCTTTTATAGTACAAAATGCACAATAGACACTTTTATTTATCGATATCAACATCGACAGTGCAGTACCAACGTGACTCACTCCAACGCCAACAACAAAGCTTGGCCAAAGACTAGAATGACGTAAGCGACCGGTAACGACTCGACAAAAACTCAGCTCGGCCGAGGGCCAAATGTTGCCACAAAAAACGCCAAGCGCCTGGCGTTTACGACGATTCACGCCCAACCGGCAACCGAACAATGAACTTGCACTGGCGAACTAGACCAAACAGCGAAGTTGGAGAAGTTTTGTATATGGAACACGTTCTCGTTTGGAAACCATAGAGTTGTTCTTTTGTTTGTGCGTGAACGTAGGAGGTGTATTATACGACACCCACACATGTACCCTGAAGTAAGTAACTCGAAGAGATATTAACTGTACCTTCAAATCTTACTCTGTGGCTGTACGTACGTAACAAAAACTGTAATGTGTTTTATCAGTGTTTTTTGCCATAACTAGAGAAGACCTTGCTTGGAGGTCGTGAAATCGAATAGACAAGCGTGGAGTGTAAAAAGCACTTAAAAAACTGATGAAAATGTTTTAAACATTACAACATGTAATCACTATTATTTAAGCACGTAACTTGTATGAGTATACAAATATACCTACGCCAATACTTGGGATTAGGTAGCATGTGGTAGCTCCGTGAGTATGCTGCCGAAGTAACACTAGGATGAAGAATTAAAGAGTCAGGCCAGGGCTACTATGCCTAGACCGAGTTGCACCAACTTACGATTGCCGATCAACGTTAAATATGGCGCCGGCAGTCATCCCATACAAACTTGTCAAACTTTCCATCCAACCAGATTTTAACGGACACCTAACCTCGTGGGTAGCGACCCTGCCGTCCCTACCTAGGAAGCTGACGGTCCTTGATTCGAATTTTGGTAAGTTATTGTAAGAGCCTTATCACACTTGCGATTTGCGAGCGTGTTTTCTATACAATTATCAGTCGCGGCGAACACGCTGCGTCATCGCCTTCATACAAAATACGCTTGGAAATCGCAAGTGTGATAAGGCTCTAACATCAACAAATAACATCCAAGGCTCAGAAACAAGTGCAAAACATAGATTGTCCCTTATTGAATCAAAAAATATTTATTTAAACTGGAGTAAGGATTTAATCCGGGACCAGACAACTTTTTTTATAGACTAATCTTGGATTAACTTTATATTGGATTGGTTCCATAGGCTCTAATAAATACCATATCTTTCTGGTACTAGTAAATGCCATGAAATGAAAACGACTTGCTATATAACACTCCATGTGTCAAGTGAAAAAGTTACGATTGAAGATTTAAGTCTGGCCAGAATGACTCATCAACCATATTGGAGTGGAATTGGAATATCCGCCTGCTCACCCAATTATCCTTCGGGCACTCGATCTACAATTTGATTTGTCATACTGTTTGTAAATTCCACTAAAACTGGGGTATTCCCCATTTAGTTCACCTCATCCTGCATTCACCAGCGAACTGTATGCCATTGACATAAACTTCAACCCCCTTACTGATAAAACAAAAAAAAACTCCGTTAACCCGTGGAGTGTCATGTATGTCAGAAAAGCAATAAAAAAATAACTTCAAGAAAATATAAGTAGGTTCAGAATTCAATAAAATCCTGTATATTGGTAATCTGTAGGACGCTTGTCGGGTTAAATCAAATGTGTTTTGTACCTTTCCCACAAACACAGATGTCAGAGACAGATAAAGATAAACGAATTTTAACGGCATTTTAGCTAAAATAAGTGAGATGAGCGTTTATGAATGAGGTTACGAGAGTACACTGATGTCAGGCGCGGAAGAATAAATAGGAATAGCAAAAAAACCATATATTATGTGAATACAATTGCTTCAATTACACAACTCCTTATTCCCAGATAGATTTTAGCAATTTATAATTTGGAACCTTCGTCAGAACTCGAAATAACTTCCCTATATTGCCTTGTACTTTAACAGGAACAAAATAGCATCTTTTGTTTTGTACAGAGTAGTTAAACATTACATCGGTGGATATTTTAAATCGTTGTTTACGATAATCGACTCAACCAAACAATTGACAACTGTGACATATTCGTGAGTAGACTGACAATCATGGACCAAACCAAAACTACGTCAGAATCCAAAAATAACGGCTAATTCGTATGGGATTTTAAAACTGGGTTTTAACTCTTAGTACTGCTTGCTCTCAAATGAGAGTTAAGGCATGACAGTTTTTTTTAAATCTTTGCAAGATTATCTCAGGCTAAAACTATTGTATTTTTAACGATCTAATCTAATCTAATTTATCAACTATAAAACTATAATGTATTAAGTATTATATTTATTAGTCAATGAGCAATGTATAATGTATGAGTCATAGTTACTTGAAATAAATAAATGAATTTGGATTTGAATTTAAAACTAAATATCGAATACATTCAAATTACGATAACAAGGTGAATTAGAATACTAATGGATGTCTTAGCAGAAATTAACATTTTTTGTACTAAGAAATATTTCCCTGAATTTATGAGGAAAACACGTTTTTATAATTACTTACTCGTATACCAAATGAAAACTTTATGGAAGCTTAATGGATATACGTTACCTCATTACAATTTCAATCATAATACATGTTTTTTTTAATATTCGAATTGTAGCACATATTCGAATGTGACATCTGTTACCAGTGTTAACCACAATAAGCTTTGATGGCAATGGTGTAAACCTAGTTTTATCTATTTTTCTTTGTCATATGTTGGTATAATAGATAGTCTTTAGCATAAGTACTCAGTCTTTAAAGGCAAAAAGAAAATCTTAAAACCAGTCCCCATACAAAAGACTTCAACGCCGTCCGCCTCCGTATGGCCTGACCAATGTAATTTAACAAATTTGAATCCTATTCAATGGACATATGTGTCAGTATGCCATGTATTATAAGAAGGTGCATTGCATGACCTGTCTCTTTCCGATTCCATTAATTAAAAGAGGACGCGAAACCGCAGATTGCCTTTGTGATGTTGAGGTAAAGCGTGTAATGCTAGCGAGTTCGTATGTGATTCAATAGGGTATTTTAAAATAGACTTTAACTGCATATGACTAGAGTTGAAATTTAGACAGCACAATGTTGTGTAAGGCTTTAGTAAAAAGTAGCGGTCTTATGCTTTAATATCCGGGGGACGACGGTGTTTTAATGCAGGAAACGCAAAAAGGTTTAAGTTTTAAACATAATTAGGTAAAGCTGTGTCGAAAGTATCGTTTTTTATAAGGGATGTAACTGTAGTTAATAATCATAAAATTTCCATTTGTTATATTTAGTATTATATAGAGGCAGTCAATTTTACATTTGGTGTACTAAGTTGTAAGGAATTAATAGAGCTGCTGATTTAGTATAACATCTGTTTTGATTTACCCATCTATGGGAAAACATATCTATGCTGCAAGTTTATATGGAAAGAGCGACAGAGATGGAGCTATTGTTCTAAATAATCTTTTCAACACATTTGCTCGTAACGTACCTCTTATTACGTCGCTTTTAGGCTCATAATCCTGGGTATTAAACACGCGTGTTTTATAACATTACGACACTTGTGTTTTATGGTTATATCCCGATTGAGTCACGTTGGCACCTTGCAGAACGATGTATGCATGGAAAAGGTGCATTCTTGAATTGATCGGGTTGTACAGAATGTAGGCTTTTTCTTCAATTCTCGCCAAATTGACTGTCACTCTACTAAACAATTTAAATCCTTTTTGTTAATAATTTGACTATTTCTTTTTGGATATGACATAGAAACGTTTAATTTAGTAAAACTATTCACATTTGCTAACATTTTATATGATTGAGTAAAGATATAATTTTAAAACGAAAATTGTTATTTTATTCTGTATTGGCTGTTTAGACATTTCTTCTAAGCCTGGCTTTAACACCTGCGCACGCACTGCGCAAACTTCACAAAAAAAAATTGCTGCGTGCCGTTATAGGTAATTTCACAAATATTTGTAAACATTGTTAATGCGTGTTTGGATATTATCAAAAATGTTGACTCGTGGTGAATAGAAAAGTGATAAATAGAATTGACGCCACTAAAAACCTGTTGCCAGCAAGAACTAAAGAAAATAACTTAGGATGCCTATACAATTTTAATCTAATGAAAAGGATTTTTTCCTCGCAAATTTGTTGAAAAACGTCGTATGAAACGTTCACCTGCGGCTCGCGTGAACAATCCCGCCTCTGATATAATTATCAACATAGCTCACTTGCATCACAATGTACTATTCCGTCTTCTTCGGTATTAAGAAATAGAAAACAACTCACTTTCAAGTTTCAACTCATTAAATGATTTATTTCTATTTAGATAACTTCCGTCCAACTATCCAACTGACTGACTAAATCTTATATAGCATGGACAAATAACATACTTCTAAAATGCTTATCCCACCCAAGTAAGATTAAACTTCTTGATAGAAATATTCAATATTTTGTTTTGCGCTGAACAGCTATCGTTCGATATTCAAACTTTGAGGTCTCTGGGGATGACATCAAAGTCGACTTCAACGTACTTAAATATATCTATCATGCAAATGCGATAGAGGTGAAAAAATCGAAAATATATCTTGGATTTTTGTTTGTGTAGTCCAGCTAGTCGATACGTAAGTTATTGTACTCGCGTCAGGTAGATCTAAATGTCACTTTTTGTACGGGAATATGACAGTTGAGTTGTCCTACCTAACGTACCTACGTACTAGTCCAGTCAATGAACTGACAACTCGTATGGAAAAAAAGTCAAATTTGGAAATAATTTATAATAGCTTATTTTTAATGTGTAACGGATATATTATCAATTAAATAGTTACCCAGCGACAAAATCCGACAAAATTTCAGACATCAAAAAAACGATAAACTAACTAGCTTCTGAAAATTCAGAAAAAATATTAATAAATATTTTTGTCTTTATTTTGGTTCATTTACATTTGCTCTATAATATTCAAGATAAATCGTACAAAAAAAGACAATGTATGCTTCATTAAAATCTACATAATTACTTCCGGGTGGAAAGTTTGTCGGATTCTTGATTTAATCATCTTAGAATAACATTTTAAAATGAAATCAACAAAAAAAACGCTATTATAAATTAATGTTTTTCAAAACCGTATTTTGCCTGGAGTATACCTTCGTAAAGTTACTTGGTCACCCCGCTGCTGGTCGATTGCGTAACGCTTCGTAAAAATCATTCATTGTATGGGAAAATGAAAGTTACAATTCCCCTCTGGAGTCTGGACTCGCTTCAGTGCCGCCACATTTTAGAAAAAAAAACACTGTTAAAGGATACAAAAACACAACAAGCTGAAAAAGCAAACAGCTGGCTACAGAAAGTTGTAGCATGCCCGCAGGAAAATAATTAAGTACAAGTTGAATTCCGCCGTAAAGCAAATGAATGACTTTAAAACGCTTATTGTCAACCATATACATATCTCCCACGCGGCGCCACCGATATTTCCGCTTTGACTAGGGCATGGGTTACACTGTTACACACACACACTTGAACCAATGGAGGTATGACCCATAATGACCGCGGCCGGTGCAACTCACGTGGAAACGACGGAAATAAAGGTAGATACCCTAAGTAAATAGAGCGTAGGACCCCTAATAAAATGAAATGTTATACAAAAATAATATAATTTCTTACGATTTAATTTATATTTACACATTGACATGGTGTCGTGTATATTGGTGAAGTTCTATAATAGCTAATGTGTAGAACTGTAGACCGTAAAGTAACATGCTAAGTTGCCAGCATCCATGGATTTGCCTTTTGATTTGTAATTTCATCATCTTTTTTTTTTTTTTTTTTTTTTCCTGTTTTGGCCTGCAAGAGCGGCCAGTTACAGATGTATTTAGGGATGGGCCTCACCGGGGGCCTTATGGGCCTCCCGGGGGAAAATTTCATCATCATCATCATCATCATATCAGCCGAAAGACGTCCACTGCTGGACATTAGGCCTCCCCCAATTTGTAATTTGCTTACAGTAAATCCTGCTAACTTTAAATACTCGAGTACTTAACATGTCACAATCAAGTGATAATCAAAATAATGGTGTGAACTAAGCCTGATAAAATAAATTAACAGCGCCACAAAGATTCTGCTCTATACAGGGTGAACAATGTGTCTAGTTTAAATACCCTTATCACGAAACAAATTATTTTTAATTAAATATTTTTGTTTTCGTGTTATTTTTAACGAGGAGCAGCAGAGGAGAGGGCAGCATAAGTCACTGTCCTCGTAGCTCAGTTGGTAGAGCAGTCTAGCGTTAATAGAAAGGTCGCAGGTTCGAATCCTGTCGTACAGACGAAGATGGTTTATTTTCCCATTATATTCTTTCTCTGTATCATATCCCTTCAGCTGTGGCGAAAAAACATGGCCGCTTACCCACGTCTGTGGCACCCTCTGAGGGACGCTCCACCTCCAAGGTTTGTGGGGTGAAGTGATTTGGTAAAATTAAATTTTCTTTAGTTTTTTACATAATCACAGCCAGGATTTTGGACGAAACTCGATCTATATTAAATTATCTAACTGCAACGATATATCATCGTTACATTAAAGTCGTATTAAGGCTATCTAGCTGACCTCGTCACCAGGTCACCGAAGTTTACGACATATTTTGGTCATTTTTAATATAATAAATTGGATATTTGGGGTATTTAATGGGCTTAATTTGAAGAAATTAGTGTTATACTTATTCGAAAAACATAAAATGGGAGGCTCATGAGTATTTTTTTTACACTAGACCATTTGAAATATTCTACCAATATAATGCCTACACTCAGAAGTTGCTAGTGTGGGCTTCGATTTACATGTTTATATCTGAAGTGTTTTATACTGTATGTAATCAAATTCATGCCTAAACAATACATTTGGGCCATCAACTAGGTGTAACCGAAGCTTTTTTTATTGTAGGTGCAGTAGGTTTTATGTGAGAGTAAAATGAAAAAAGTATGTCTACTTTGACACAAAATAACCTCTTCCAAACGACTGCAATTATCACAGCAACCATGGGCTTTAAACCAAACAAATTTAATTGGAAGCATCTTGATTAAATATCCTTTCAATTAAAATTACAACATTAATACCAGTTAAACAAAAAACACGTAAAATATGAACATTAAAACAATGAAAATCAAGACCATTTCGAAAAAAAATGGTTTGCTTAGTATGGATATACCCTTACCCACACCATGAGTTTGTAGTAGCGGTACAACTTGATGAACATGAAGGATTAGTGGTGATTTCTGAGTGGTCTCTCGTCTGTGTAGAAATTAGTTCTTACTTACGATGGTTCTTCGTAGATTGTACAAGCACCTAAATAACACAGCACACAGCTCAGTTAACACTTATTGAAACTATGATAGCAAATGAACCATCGTATTCGTGCTTACAATCGAAAGCGCCACTCACTCACTTGATTAGTCGGAAGAGTCCGAACGAGCACTAAAGAGACACCTGAATATTTATTAATATTAATATTGATAAGCACATTAGGCACATCCACAAACACTAAGTATTTATCTAATGTTAGTTCACCGACATAAAGCCAGACAATAGCAACGAATCGCGAGCACAACACAAGATCCAACTTTTCCGTTAATAGATACGAATTACGAACGTTGCAAGACAATCAATCCATGGCGTATCCATATTATGAAATCGCGCTGGTGCGCTGAGTAAGTGACGTCACGAGGTCTCATGTGAGCATCCCTCGGAGGGAAGTTCCTTGACGGCTACCATCCCTCTGAGGGCTCTGTTATGACCGTTATCAATTTCGATCTATTTATCTACTTTCGGGCGATTGTTAGTCCATTTCCAACATTTTAAATAAATTTTCGATAAATAGCGGTAATATTAATAGCTGTTAGTAATTCTAAATTAGTAGAAAAGCGCTAAAAAACCTGTAAGCAAATTTTGACCATGAGTAGGTATGGTGTGTTAGCCACAAGTTTATTATCGTTAATCAACTAAAAACTATATTTTTTTAACAGAAAACGAAGGATTATTTACATTTCTCCAAGATATCTCCTTCTGGCAACGAAAATTCGCACTAAAACCATTAAAACTCACTCGCGAAACTCGACCGTGGTTAACGCGCCAGTGGCAGTTTTAGACTACCGATCAAATTCAAATTTTTCCTCCAATGGCCATTGAAATTGTCGCTTGTTAGCTGTCTCGCTTCATTGGCTATACGTTTCAATGGATTAAAACGAGATCAATACACGAATGGCGGTTTTATTTCTAAGAAAGTAAGCACAGCCAATGCGCCCCTCCGAGGGGGGCTCCACCAACCTGCAGGAAAAAATATGAAGCCCACAGAGGGATGACCACAGCTGAAGGGATATCGATTAATGTGTCTAGTTTTTATTTTCTCTATAATAATTCTTTATAACAAATTCCTATCTGTATCTGTTTTTTATCAAGCAGAAGAGTCTGCTGACTCAATGAAGCCTTCTTAAGGCGTATTTAAGAGAGAGATATTGAAAATAGCTAGAATTCGTGACTACGAGCGGGACCCACGATAGCCTAGATGGAAAGCGCAAAGCGCGGGATGCCCAAGTCGCCAGTTCAATTCTTCGAAAATGGTGAATTTGTATCTTTTAAACTTTTCAACCTCGTCAGGAAAAAAATTACATTCTAAGCAATTTCCTTTTTGTTTCCGAAATTTAAGGAGCCTATTTTGGCTTTGGGTTTAGGTACTACACTGAAGTCTCTGTAGGTCCAGTTGTATTTACACATGCGATGTAAGTATTAGTATTCCGTGAACAACAAAGTAAAGAAACAAAGAATGCAGATGGAGCCGCGGTTTTAAATACTGCTAGTGTTCAGCCCGAACGACCATTCTATATTCTGGGGTCAATTTATATGCCTCAAGTGCAATAGTAAATTTTCGCGATTACTACAACATTGAGAATCAAAACCTTAAGTCGTTTACGACCTTCAATACCAAGTCATTTTAATTGCTCACTCGGTATACCTTATGACTGGACAAACATGGCGACATAATTAAGATATTATTATGTCTGGTCGGGAAGTAATAAACTAGACTCTACCATATAAGAGTTATAATATAAGAATCATGTTAATGTTTTTTTTTTCTAGAAAAGTATTCTTAAAACGAACACTAGCCGATTTCATGGCGTTTATTTATCATGCTAAAAAGAAATATTGAATATTTATACAAGGTCAATAAAACTGAAAAGAATTGGCCAATTGCGAAACTTACAATCAAACATAATCAACTATGTTCCATACAAGGATTACAAGGTATCGCTAACAACACAGTATTGATGGTCTAATCATTGAAATTATAGGTTAGCATCTATTTGGCCAGACTAATTTATTTCTCGCAAGTAATTACAGCCTACATGTTACATGTTAAGTAGTTTTTTCCACACATAAAATTAAGTACTAAATCATTCTTGCAACTCCTTACGTTACTAATATGGAAGCATAATTTAAATTCTTGTATATTAACATTAGCGCCATCTAGCGCACACGGCAAACACTAGCAACAACGCAGTGTGAACGCGGTTATGTTAAGCACAAACAATGAGTATGCAGTATTTCCATCAATGTTCAGTAGATGGCATTGCAATACTATTGTGAGGAAACTGTGCGTCTTGCGATTTTTGTATACACTGTCAAATGTCACACAAGTCTGACAATTTAGTTTGACATTCGCGCTGTACATCTAAATGTCACAAGAAACGGATTAATATAATAGGTACGTTCTCAAGTTTTAACTTTGAACAATTAGCTTGCTGATAAGAGGTTAAATAGAGCGAAAACTAAGTAACTTTCTATACTTGGTATCATTAATTTCCCCCAGCGGCGTTTCATATTTATAAGAGACTACACTGAAAACATTTAAGTCATACTAAAAGTATACACCATAAGTTTAAATATTTTTGCACAGATGTCACTAGTATCGCTTCACCGGCACTCAACTAGCTATTTAGTGTGCTTTACAGTGTATCGATCGATTCACCTAACTCCAAATCACAAATATAACTTGATGATGACATGATTATGATAGTCGTATTAAATCTTAGGATCAAGATGTGTGATTGGATGCCAAACTTACTGGTTCGCCTGAAGGAAGTAGGGTAAGGTAAGCTAAACTAAACCTAAAGTGTATTTACAGCTACGTCGTTATCAATAGGCGTGCGACTCCAATATTCCAAACTTAAAGAAGGTGAAGTACCACCCACTTAACACACTTTTAACACCACTCTATTTTGTAACAAAAAATCTCAATATGGGCATAAGGATCTCATTCCAAGTTGTAATCTTGTGCAAACTCGGTCTTCGGTATCGCTTAGTTAGTAAACCCATTCACGTCGAAGAAGCAGGGAAATGAATGCACATGGAACGCATACTGCATTAATTTCTTGTTTTACTATATTTCTCTGATTCAAGATGTGTGCCGATGCCGACATAGCAATTCAATTCGTTTTTTTATTTTATTCTCCGAGCACCTCGGCCTCAAGGGCCCATAATACGAGTTTTCTGCCGAGAATTAGTGCCCAAACAATCTTAATGATTTTCTTTACCGATCATTCAACATGACTACTTAAATTAAGGTACGATTCGACAGCACTGTTCGCCTAATGCGACACCGGACCAAGCTGCACATCATGGTCATAATTATCTAATTATTATTATATGCCGCACAGCGGCAGCGTCATCGGCAGTATTAACACTGACATTTAGCACCGGAGGCTTAGTGAACTTTAATGGCACATTAACTTTCTAGGGCTAACTCACCTAGGGCGGTAAACCAGCTCGAAGGCATTGACGCCCAAGCCCATCGGAAGATATTCCAAAGTAACGCAATTACCTTACCGGTGGTTGAAAGCCTTCTGTAAGTCGCCATTCGATGTTAAAGAACAAAGGCCAAGACCGGTAAATTCCCAGTAAAACTAACCTATTTCGCCAGTTCATATCATCATCCTCTTGGCGTTTTTCCCGATAGTGCCCCAAACGAGCCCGAGGTCCGCTTTGGCATCTAATCCCAAGGTTTGGCGTATTAATCTTAATGGGATTAGACCGATTTCCTCACGATGTTAGTTTAGACAGCTATATACACTCTACAAATTATTTACACAGGTTTATGTACAACTGCGCATTGTCTTGTCGGGGATTGTGACAACCGGTAACGTTTAGAGCAGGCGCACTATTAGATAACAGGTATTGTGAGAGGAAATTAATAGCTCAGGTAGGTTAGCTACGTTTCCTGCTTTGATAAAGTTAGCAAATCCGAACGAGGACAAGACATGATTTGAACAGATGATTAATAAAGAATCGTTAAGGGATTATTAGTGGACTCTTGGAACCGAATGATTCAAACGGATCCTGATTTTCATCCTCTACCGAATGCATTTTGGTCTAAACTCGACAATTTTTGAGTTTCCTTCTCAGACACTAATCAGCCAATATACTGGTCCCACTTCTGGGCACAAGCCCCGTCTCATGTATGATACCGAATGGGGAACCCCTCATTTTACCGAAAATCGTTTCACCGAATGCTTTGTTTCATCGAATTTTCAGTTCATCGAACTTTTTTTCTCAGAAGCCGTTAGTTTTTTAGGTAAAGCTAAAAAGTAAATGTTTAGAACCCATTAGGTTAGGTAAGGTGTGTTTTATAACCGGACGAGAAGAAAGACCCCACTGCCACGGGTGTGGCGCAGCAGTCAGAGCCTGATTTAGAGTTCTGACCGCCCTAGGCTAACTATGAAATGTAAATAAGTCTCAGCTCAGTGCCGCGCCCCCCGCCGCCCCCTTTGGTTGGTCTTCTCTCTCACAAGCCTGTGGCTAAATCAGGCCCTGGCAGCAGTAGACGATGACCGCCACACAGTGGAGGTATGCTCGGCGTGGGGGACCTCTGCTGACCATTGTTTATAAGATGCTTGACAGCGAGAGGTCATGGGAAGAAGTGACCTCCTTCTGCAGTCCGTAATGGCGCAGGAGGCTGCGGAAAGAGCGACCTTCGCGACCATTCCCCGCCGTAGTGGACCAGGTTGCAGGGTTATGGGAGCCAAGCTACCCGATAGGTCCACGGGATTGAAGCGCCTAGAAATTGTCCCGGGGCGCTCTCCCTGGCCAGGCCTGTAAAGCGGGCTAGTCGCGAGGGTCGAAGTAGCATATGTAAGCGAACCTTTGCCCTCCTTTGTAAGCGAAATAGCTGGACAAGCGTTGGGGTTTAGTGGGTAGTCTGGGCCTTCTGCCCTGGAGTTCCACACACCTGTCCGGTCCCCCTTCGACCGGGCGGGAGGGTGCATCAATGCATTCCCCAACGAAAAACAAAAGTTTTCGATAAAATGAAAATCGGCGAAACATTTATTCGATGAAACGTTGGTCAGTAAAATAAGGGCAAACCCACCGAATGGGCTGTAGTCCCCAAGCTGGCCCAGTGCGGGTTGGAGACTTCACTGAGAGCTTAATGTTTTTTTGTAGCTTTCCCTATTTTTAAGTTCCGAATAACCCTTTGTAAGAGCGGAGCCAGGGTATAGTTAATTCCACGGCCTCCAAAGCGAGGCAGAGGCAGACAACCTCTCTCAAGGTACGAGTACTCATTATTTTTCCAGAAAAAAACATACTCGTATATATTGTCACATTTGCATTGTGTACCATTTTAAAATCGATTCGTCACTGTTCCGTCAAAGTTGACTTGCAACTGAAAGAACATTGATAGCCAACAATAAATACTTGTCTTTTAAAAATTAAACACGCCAAAGCAAAACAGTTTCGCATGCAACAGGCAAAAGTTATGAAAACTGCGGTTAGACTACCATTAGGTGCTGAGAGCTTGCCACATTAATATCTAGCCACCATACTGCGAACCATGACCTCTTTGGCAGAAACCTATTAAACAGCATCCTTAAGTCATTATCTTTGAAATGCTGCTTGCTTAAATCACGGTTAAATAATTGCTTCTTACCATAGAAGGGGATAACGACAATTTGTACAAGATTAATTGGACAATAATCTGTAAAAGATATTTTTTAAATATGTATAACGTCCCTCCATATTTTGTCGCGATTAATATATTGAATTTACCTGTAGGGCTTTCTTACCGAACATGTACAGAACTTGACCACAAGAATGCAGATTAGAAATGTCAGTAGCCCGTTTCATGATATAAAAGAACTTGTAGCATCGTGAAACGGGCACTGATCATAAATGATTACCGAATCCTCCAGTCTATCCATGGCATAATGTCAGTAGCCCGTTTTATGATATAAAAGAACTTGTAGCATCGTGAAACGGGCACTGATCATAAATGATTACCGAATCCTCCAGTCTGTCCATGGCATATTAGCAGAGTGGTTATCAATTCCAGAATAATGGAAAGAGAGGACATAATGTAACGACTCACCTGGGTTTGCTGGCATCCTGCGTCGTCGGGCCGAGGCGCGCCTCACCACAGTCGACACTAAAGAGTCCATCTCACTTCCAGAGTCCCACCTGGACCTGTTAATCACCGATTTCAACACACGCGCGTCGTCCTCCGTGTCCCTGTCACTGCTCGTCGGAGGGATGTTGGACTCGTCACTCTCAGGCACCGGGGCCTTCACTTCACGATTGAACACACCAATCATCGACGCATCCTGGATGTCGTCGGCCCGGGTGAAGGGATGCGTCAAAGTCCTTCGGATGTTGCTCTTCCTGTGCTTCCCCTTGGCGCCTTCGGAGAGGGAACGCCCGTTGTCTGGCTTATCCCGCACACATTTTAGGTCCGACGGTGAAAGCGACTTCTTTCTGGAGTTCCTTCTCTTGTTACTCCGTCGCTGCCTGCTTGACTCTCTTGCTGTCTGCATTGTCGTTTCATTTGTGTCTGTAGAAGATAAACGGGTTTAGCTGGAGTTTCCAATAGACATAATAGAACGAGATTAAGTCCTTAAGGTCGTAAACTTAAGCGACTTCCTGTCATGAGATAGTATTTAGTATTAGTATCGAGTTCTGAGTAGTATTTAAAGAGTCATAAACCGTTTAACGTTTTATAATGTAGATACTTATCAAGGTTCGCTCGCTGGATCTCACATACCAAAGCCTGCGTCGGTGCATTTCGCACATACGTCTAGATTCTATTTCTCAGTCGACGTGAAAGATACTGTTTACATTTTTTTCTACTCCTGTACCGTTATCTATAGACAATGACATATAGGTACATGTCGATATAGGCTCTACCTCAAATACAATGACACCGATAATAAGTCGTCGAAAAACTCTATGCTCTATGGCCCATACACGCACTGTTTAGTGTACTTTTATGGTTCATACATTTTTCATAAAAGCACTGTTTACCACGACGTCAAATCATCTAACTTTTTTTCAATCGGCCGCCATATTGCAGTGGTACCAACTTCATAAGCAAATTTTTCGAAATAAAAAGTTTTAGTATCAAACATTTGTAGAACATAAATTATTTACTAAAATAAAAATAAATGATCATGTATTATGTGTATACATATTTGACCAATTATTGGTATTATTTATAAATATAAACCGATCCGATTCGGTTCGGATCCGGATTCAGGTTGGTTCGGATGGCAAGTTCAAGGAAATTAAAAACAAAACAGACCATAAACAAGAGCTGTCAATGTGTCATATTTCTAATTTCCCACCAAAGTTCCAATTCAAAATGAAAAGACGAAATATGATAACTATTCGTTATTTATAACTTATTAAGATTATTCGTGTTTGTGAAGTGAAGAAAACTGTGTACGTTCCTTTTAAAATGGACGAAGAAGAAAATAACTGCACCGGTGAAGAAATTGCGTGAGTAGTTTAGAACTAACGGAAAAACTATTGCCTGAAAAGTCAAATGCTATTTATTTAGAATAAGTCGTAGAAAAAGTATTGTATGCAACGGTGTATAACTTGGTCTTAAAACGCTCGTGGCGTCTTTAATTGCGATGCTCGCCAAGGCTCACGCCACTCGCGTTTTAAGACCCTACTTATACAACAGTTGCATAAAATAAAATACTATTACACCCTCGACGGTAATAAGGCAAAAAAAATAACATATCATTAACGACTGTATACAATGACTTGGGAACTGCTTATATCTTTTATCCTACAGTATTTGTGGTATGTACATTGGCTATTAATGCATTTTGATATTTATTTATTTAAACTTTATTGCACTGATAAAAAGTACAAATGACGGACTTAATGAAGGCATTCTCTACCGGTCAACCGCAGGGCTAAACAAAAAAGTTTATAAGTGCAGGCAGTTGACCAAGAAAAACACAAATAAAGATAGGTAGCTAGTGAAAATACATTTCCTAATATAATTAATAAATATTATTAGTATTGGCATCAATAAAATAACCAGAGGCATTGAGCGCTGTCCCGCACTGAATAAGGGCAAGATAAGAATGAAAATAATTAATTAGCTTCACTAAAATATTAAGAAGTAAAGATTTTTATTTTAAAAACTTCGCTGTATGCGTTGTGTTGACTATCGTCGTGTATTATTATGGAGATTAATGCGAGACTATTAAAGCTTAATCAAGGCGAGTACAGCTGGTCAAGCTCCTTATTAATAAACAAATTTAATTCTACATATCTTATGGGAGTTCAGTTCAGTCTTTCTAAAATGAGATACACGAATATATGTATTGACTATTAATGAGACTGAATTAAAATAGATTTACTACCCAGCCTTTACCTATATTAATAATAATCAGTATTTTAATATTAGCTGCTGAATATTTATGTTGAGATATTTTACTATTATACAGATTTCACACTGTTTTCGGCGAATCAAAGAAAAATTATTACATTACATTTAATTAAGTAGAGAAATTTTATGCCATACGATAAATAAATAATTTTCTAAGTAGAGCTGCATTATGGAACATCAATTTAAATAAAATAAGGTACCATACAAATGGCAAACTTAATATTAAATACCTTAAGAGTGAACTGAACCACAAATCGTATAAATTATAAAACTAACAACTATCCACACTGCATTGGTATCGCCATTCCACAAAACAAACTCACGTCACAAGATGTTATCTGTGTAACATCAAAAGCAATCACAGATAAGAAACGTTTGCGTTGCAAACTTTTTAATCGCGGCGCGTAACACGTCTCTCTTACAGCGGGCAAAGGCGTTGACTGAACGCCGACAGGTTCAAGCAGAGGCGTTAGTGCATGCTCGGGACTAACTAATTGTTTCAAAAATTAAAAAGTTAAAGGTCGCGTACAATGTCGCGGTGAATGCGTCCGTAGCCTACGCTGTGGCGTGTACAATACAAACTGAACGTGAACTGTCTTCTGTGCAAATTGCTGACATTTCTTGTTCCGTGCTCGACCGCAGGAAATGAAGCTGTTGTGTTCTCGATTTACAAGGCCATACTCGTAATGACATCTGCATTAGTCTCTAAAGTTACTTAGTTTTTGCGTGATATCAGTTCCCAATCACATGAAGTGAGAGTGAACTGAGAGCATTGAGCCTTAGATATAGGAAAACAGTGTCCATTTTATTTTGCTGTCAAAGATAAATTAAATAAATACCTTACAGATCTTGCAATCGAGTACTAAATCCGACAATACACCAATTAAAACGACGTTAAATTAAGATCTGGCCGTTAACCTAAATTGCTGTCTGCTGGCTGTTATGTTAGTGAAAACGATGGGCCGAGAATAAATCCAAATATTAACGGATTCCATTTTTAAATTCGATGCGGTGAATTGGTAGTGTAGTACGCATCGTGTCAGTCAGTTTATAGAACAAATAAGCAGTAAAATATTATTGTTACGTTTGGATATGTAGTGAACACTCACTAAAAATATTGAGCAACGGCCTATCAGGCTTACGCAAGCTATGCAGAACAAATTAGACGAGCTAACTAATCTAATCATAAATTCATAACGCTAATCAAAAGTGCACTGAATGGGAAACCTTCACTTGCGCGGTTTTTACACCTCTACGATGTATAACTTTGCCAAGCTCGCATCTTACAAAAGCCTACAATGGAAAATCAACTTTTCGGCAAGGTATAGTTAGAGTAACTTTTAAATTGAACGCAAAAGCGGCTAACGAGTTCGTGGATTCACTTGAGTACTCATTGGTAGGAAGCAAAGTTATTAATAACGTGTAAATATATTTATTAATAACTACATTTTAATGTTTGCATGTCAGTAATCGCCATGCAAACGAGTTGCCACTTTCAACCAAAGCCATGAATAAACATGTTCACATATTTGTAGAGTTGACCTTAGGATTGAGAAAATGTTTTTGGTGAAGGTAATTTAAATATAGTTCTGCTGCACATACGAAAATATGTAATTCGAAAACCGACAACAAACTTGAGGTGCGTAGTTACCTCATCATTAATCTTAGGTAGGGGTGCGACGATTGTTTTGTCGTATATGTTAAAGGGTCTAAAATGTTATTTGGTCAATCAACAATACACCACAACAACGTAAACGCAAACACATGGCGTTCGTTTGCGTCTTTCCCTCAATTCGTATGGGATTTTACAGCAAAACGCAAACGCGGCCGTAACGTTTTGTTTCGGTAAAACTTATACTACGGCCTCTGACTGCCGACAACCCTACGCTAAAGGTACAGTTAGGTTTGCCGATAAGTATGACAAGTTCACCTTCCCATAAAGTGATGGGTTACGCGTTTCCCATGCCTCGAGACAATGGGGACGCGGTATGTGGTATCTAATGTCAGTTATTCCTACGTGCTAATGCGTGCGCGAGACGCAACATGCAAGGGCAGATAATTAGGTGTTAGGTGGATGTCACACCGCGACGTATCTCTGGACGGCGGAGGTGCGTTTCTCGTTGTATGCAAGTAGGGTCATTTCGCTGGTTACGCGACCACCTTCGGTTAGCGACCACCTGAAGGACAAGGTTTTTTCTATTGAAGATAACATCAATTCTGGTCCGTGTGGTACGACACACTGCAAGTACTGCAACGCATCTCCGTCCGGCAAAATTTGTATGCAGCTCCGCACCTCCGTCCGTTGATGCGGCGCAGTGTGACGACCGCCTTACAGGTTATAACGTAACAGAGAAGAGGCTTTACTGGGTAGTCTTTGTTTTGAAAAAAAAAAAACACCGGAGGCTCTAGTATAAGTTTTACTGAAACAAAACGCTACGACCGCGTTTGTGTTTAGCTGTCAAATCCCATACAAATTGAGGGTAAAACGCAAACGGGATCGTAAAGTTTTGTTTCGGTAAAACTTATACTAGAGCCTCAGAGGTCTGGTGGTTTTTAACCGCTCACCAATCTCACCGTAATAGTAAACTTAACAGTTATTGTCAAGTTTACCTACTATCGACCGCCACCGCAGGCCGCGCCAGTGTGATTCAGGCTAAACTTATGTGGTTAGGCGTAGCGGGTTAAGTCCTCTATGGTTAGGTTATGGTTTAATAAAGCGTAAAGCACGCATCACACTTGGCTGCGGCCCGCGGCGGTCAATAGTAAACTTGTCATTAGCTGTCAAATTTACTATTGACTGCTTAATACAAATGTACAGCAATTCTTGAAGCCAATTTTAACTCTGGGCACAGTAGGAACTATAAGGAGTAAATAGTAGAATACAAGGAAATAAAGAATAAGGAATGCCGTTGAGTAGTTAGCCATAACACTCATACGCATAAATTATGATACTCATTATAGTGCAGTGTGAACTTTTTAGCATCTGGAATAACAATCACTTCATTAAACTTACGATTCACACGTTAAGGTCTCAGGTTAAAATTAGTTAGTCCCGTTGAGTCCCGTGAGTATAGACCGCCGACGTCATTAAACTTCCACTCACAACCTAGTGGCTGGTTATGAGTGTAATGACGCGTTGCCAGACGGCACAACAGTAACTACACTGTCGTGCCGTCTGCAGGCCGAGCACAACTGACACCGCGACGCGACACGACGCGAGAAAAATATCTTACCTCCTCTTCTAATATTCATACAGCGCGAGAGGAGTCGCTGGGTCAGTCTAGACCCCTGATGCTTTTAACACCATCATCATCGTTTAAAGCAGGGTTTCTGAAAGTGTGGTCTTAAGGGTTCGTGACATGATGCGAGGGGCCCACGGCCACGGCCACTTCGTTCACTCTTAAGGGGCTCCCATACGCGGCGCCAATGACCTTCGATCTGAATCCCTTAGTTTTCTAATGTTTTTTTGTAGCTTATTATATGAAGAACAACGGCTTTAAGCAATATAGTATCCCATATTTACTCCAAAGTTCATTGTTTTCGAGATATTTGGCATCAAAGTTGAACAATTTTAGGCCAAAAAACTGGTTTTCTGGCCATAACTTTTGTGTTAATTAGTTTAAAATGAAAACCCTGGACCGTTTTTAGAGACGTCATAGACGAACCCAAATATGTAGATTTCGTATATGTTAGATCACTTAGATCTTTCACATCAATAGAGATATGAAATAAGTGTTTATTTAGACAATGTTTAAAAAAAACATACAAAATTAAGTATTAATTTCTTTCAAAATCCGGTAGACAAAAATGGAGATATAAGATTGAAGAACCGAGAGCTGTTTGACTAATAATTCTATCTTAGTGCAAAAGTAGAAGATACGATTCAAAACTCGTCAAAAATCGATGTAAACCTCGGGTCGCTCCTTAACGTTTTTATTACAAACGGGCATACTCGTACATTGTTATTCTGCTTACTTCGTTATTGACGAGCGGTAAAGCCGACATGCATGACACATGAGTTAATTTGAAATTCTGAATGTTGTCGATCTTAAAAAAAAATTAAGATCCACTGGTTTAAAGAATCCCAAGAACTGGGTTAATTTTACTATTATAATTATGTGAAAGATAGCTTAAACGGCTGAATGAATGCAGATTAACTTTGATACAAATAGTCTATACTCTACAGTCTGGAGTCGGGATTAAAATAGGATACTTTTATCCCGCAAGTCATTCCTCAAAGGCAAATCGAGGGTGCAACTTGATATCAGTTCAGACGGACAAACTCGCGGTAATTACATATATATTACTGTTATGATCATAAATAATGGTAATACATTAACATTCTTCACTGAGTAAGTTCTTGTTTGCAATGTAGGTTTAATAAGATCAGATAAAGTGCGCGGAAATGTATCAACGCAATAATACGACTTGCTCTATACTATAATTTTGCAGCACAACACACATCAATTTGATGCAAACTAAATGGTACCTAAGCAGTAATTATTGTTGATTGTACTACTTATGTAATTGCTCGGGTTAATATAACATTTATTATGCGAACCTGTATGTTCCACGAATAGATATTCCGTTGTTCATTTCAATGCTTTCCGTTCGTAACACCAAACAAATATTTGCACTAAATTAATTTTCAGGAAATTAAAATCGACATAAACGTCAGTCTTTATTTACTTTTCTTAAATTGACAGCTTTTGAAGTGGAGCAGTAAGAATGTAAACTCAGAATATTTATTGTATAGGTTGTATGCCTACATTAGTAGATTGTATGACAATGGTCTAAAATAAGCCATAATACCACGAGATGGTTATTTTCCCGAACGAAGTGAGGGGAAATGATTCGAGGGGTTATATGGCTTTTAGGCCAGAGTTAAGCCACTGCGCCGTGTTTTCGATGTTTTTAAACATCTAATATGTTATTCAAACAAAAAAGGGGCGTGGCCTAAATGTTTTTTGTTTCAAAAGTGCGGGGGAGGGGGTATATTATTTAATATTTTGTTTTTGCATTGACTTACTTGTTTTTGAAAGTTTTGAATTTGAATGAAGAACTGTCAAATAGAGAGCCCAAATAGGGCATTATTTATAATTTATAATGATTTGCAATGGAGTGGAATAAAGAAAAGACCTTATAATATATTTTATTGAATGATCAAAGATGGCAAATTGTACTGGGATGAAAGCTGTCAAAAGAGAAGTGAAATGTTTTGACAAACAATACATTGTTCACTCCAAAGTCGCAATGGACGGACAGTTGTACCTAAAAATGTTTTGTTACATATTTTGCTAACATGTTTTGTTAGTTTTTTGGCGCAGCGGACACGGACGGCTTTAGTGAATAAAAAACACCTAATGTTTGAAACTGAATTCTGGTTAGTTGATAGCAAATACAAAAGTTTTTTTAAAGATTTGTGATTGGTGGATTTAATTGAGTGAAGTGTTTTGATTGGTAAAATTATAATGTATATAAATCATAAATATATAGTAGGTAGAGTTGATTTTTGAATCGACTACTTTGATCCAATTCGGCCAACTCACATAATCTCAAGTATATAAAAACCCTTGTTGCACTTTAATAAAATGTGTACCAGCCTTAATGAAACCTGGTATACTCCCTCTGCCATTACCTACATAAAAAATTAAACTGTCATCTTAGTGTTCAAAACAAACTGACGTCATCAGGTACGCACTGATATTGGATTAATATTTAAAGTATAATCGTGGTCTTTCGTCGGGGATGGGGTCAGCGAGCTTCTGACGCAAATTGCATTATTGACCACTGATCAAACTACCGAACAACGTCGCTTTATAAGCAAACTTGACATTGGCAAAATCATCTTAACTAAGATGGAAGCCATTTTTTTTAAAGAAGATAAGAAGAAGTGTAATAGTGATGTTGATGGATATAAAGTGCCGTGAGTGCTATTCGGAAGTAGGATAATTATATTAAATTGCGAGTATACATTACAATCGTATAATCTAGTGCAACGATAATTGTGTCAAAAATCAGTAATCTAGGGCCTGGCGATGGCGCCAGGACGGGCCAACGACATTATGAAGCTCGTGGGTCGCCCCTGGATAAGACTATCATAGGACTGTGATGACAAGTACTTGAAGAGGAGCCTTTGCTCAGCAGTGGGCGAATAGATACTGAAGGATGATGATGTTGGCGCCAGGACAGCAATGTCTCAGTGACTAACGATTTGAGGTAAGTGGAACGTGTCTGCTTTAAGCTCTCAAAAATCAAGTATGATGTTCACGCGCTGAGGTTCATTTTTCCCTGAGATCAAATTACACCTGAAAACTTGGTCAAGGGCTTCCAAGATCATTTCGGCGGTAAGAGAAAATGTAAGCTGCTCCTAATGATCCATTATAAGTAATTAAGTGGCAAATCCCCTGTAGTCTGTCTGTAGTAGGTTGCTTAGCCTCTCAGGACACATTCTCGGTTTCCGAATAAGCTCCTCTGACACGGTTTAAGCCCGTCACAGACTTAGCTATAATATAAATATTAGTTTACAAAAATATATATTTATAGCAAGGCATCTTACAGCATAGTTTTCGTACTAGTTGACAGAGTCCACACACTCGGCTAGTTCGCAATACATCGTAAGATGCCTTGCTATAAATTTATATTTTGGTACATTCATATATATGTATTAAAGCTAAGTCTGTGACAGGCTTTAAGGTGCATATCCGGGGATATGAGACGCGAAGCTGTCCTGATAAAGGTGAAGGAATGACGAAGCTGAGGCCCCAAACCGCACAAGCCATAAAGTGATATATTAATAGTACATTGTTTAACGAGGGGCATAAGTGGAATATTACGAACGAGAGTCTATCAGAAGCTTACGATGACTCGAGTTTGCAATATTCTTACGCCCGTGTTATACACAATGTTTTTCATCACATTTGCGAAGAAACACATACATTTTAGATGAAATTAATACGAATCGTAATAATGTCAACATGTCAGTTGTCCATTTTGTTGAATTTGACGTGAGGCGCGTATGGCAAAGACCCTTCGGTATACAGCAGAATCCAGGGCAGTCCCAACACCATACTGAGCTTGTTGGCCGACAGACACGACAGGCTACAAAGGTACAGGGTGTCGGCATTAATAAACCCTCACTCTGTCAACTAGGCGTTTGCTTAGTTGATACAATAAACTTGCTCCTGCCAGTGTATTTTAATTTAAGTTAATGTATAAGATAACTAACCTAGGATAAGTACATCTTAACATCACTGTGGACCCCAGTTATCTTAAATAAAGGATTTATTTATTATACAGCCACGATTTGAAAACACTTAAAACATTTTACATAGACACTAAATAACTACCTATTAAATCTGTAAATAATTCTGCTAAACATTAAATTGCAGTCAAATTTAATATAAATATATGTTTTATACATATTAAAAGTTGGTTGTAGCAAACTTTTGAAGATATGAAATACACCTTGGCTGATTGGAAACATCCTCAGTCCGAAGTGAAGTATGACTGGGTTCTATATTTTAAAACTAAACTTAACATCCCGTGGGAGGTAAAACGGCTATAACTGCTCTTGTACGCTTGCAAGTAATAACGCCATTGACGGGCAAGTGTGATGAAAAATATAAAACAGTTTCCAAAACCCTAAACACGATCACGACTCAAACGCTAAGCGATGTTCCAGATTTCAAGCCCGTACACCACTTACTGTCAATCACTAAACTCACGAATTTCTATAACTACGCGCATGAAATGCATCCATTTAGTATTTCGCAACCATAACTCACTTATCGACAGCTATCCTACTCGCCCGGTATCAAGATGAAAGGAATGGGTATCGTAGATAGCGGCTGCTTGTTATTTCTAAATCGGCGTACCTTTCACGGAGTACCTAGTACCTACTCGGATCGTTGAAATTGAATATCGGTTTTGGAACGAAAAGAAACTGCGATTATAGTTATAAGTAGGTTAACACACACTATCGGAACGTTTGTACATGTACAATGTAATTGAACTGGAATCGAATGGAGGCAGTAGGATAATCTTCAAGTTGTGTTCACAATTGCAAGATAGATCTTAGAGCGGTTACACACGGCAACTTTTGGCAGCGATGCAAACGCGACACAGAATCGAATATCGAATCAAAGATTATACTATCGATTCAGCACGGCTATAGACGGCGCGCGAGCTATCTCGCACTATACGTCTCTCTCTTATTAGAAAACGAAAGAGACGGATGGTGCGAGATAGTTCAAGAGAACTCGCGCGCAGTGTTAGACAGATGGGGTTGCCATAGTTAAGTTTCCTGGGTCACTCTTTAAAACTATGATTTTATGGGATTTAAATCCACGAGACCGTGGCGGTTATTAAAAGCGATACCTACATGGACGATTTTATCAGCAGTGTCGACCACATGGAGAAAGCAAATCGTCTATAGCCACTGAGGTGGTAACCATTCAGAAGCGTGGCGGGTTTGAAATGCGCGGCTGGACTACAAACGAGCCAGAAGCTGTAGCCTCGTTGCCAGACGATTTGCTATCAGACGCTGTCAACAATAAAACACAGGACGTGGATTTGTGTAAGGATGCCGTTTCTCGCACTTTGGGTCTCATTTGGCAACCTTTTCATGACGAGTTGACATTTAACTCTGGCCTATCGAGAGACTCATGCGCTCCTTTAACCAAGCGCCAAGCCCTTACACTCAAGTCATGCGCATCTATGATCCTTTAGGGATATTATCACCGACTGTAGTCGGATACTCTTCCAAATTTTGTGGCGAAAGGGGTTAGAATGGGATGAACAGCTTTGCGAGGATGATTGTAAGGCGTGGCGCGAATGGTTCGAAACCCAGCGGACTACCGCGACCTTTACCAGGTCATCAGTTCACCTTGTGGTCTACCCAAGCTGCGCCTTCCGGTACGTCGTCCGGTGGTGGTATTTTTAAGAACCTGTGTATAATATTTTTCACCTCACTAGCTCGGAAAGCCCTTTTTGTATGTTTGATACCTATTGAGAAATCGCTTTTTATCCACATGTGAAGAAAGAGTTTTGACATTTGAACGCAGCTTAAGTGACATGTGACAGCTAGCAAAACGTAGAACGTTAAAAGTGCTTAATTTTTAACATCACAATTAATGGATTGCATCGAGTAAAAAACACTGAATACAGTCTTACAACTTTATTTTAATTCATAAATATCAGCATTTAACATTAATCTTCATTTTTGTTATCAAAAACGGATAAAATGTTCTGACAGTCCAAGTAAGTCGATGTGCGAACAAAACGCATCCGAAATAATAAAAAAAAACTTTTCACTTTTTAATTACCTAAGCCGCTAACGTTAAAATATTCGCATGTTTTTCTAGTTTGGTTTGTTATTAAAAATGAATGATTCGAGTGACGAAGACGTATTAACATCTGTGGAATTACGGGAAACCGTGCAAAATGCAGATTCGTGCTTATTGCCTGAAAAATCCCGTTTAAGATACATAAAAGCGTTTGACCTTTTCAATACATGGAGACACAAAAAAGGTGCAAAAACCTTTTCAGAAACTGTAATTCTCTCCTATTTTGTCAAAACTGAATATATTGTCAAAATGTACCTAGTTGTTGAATATAATATAATAGAAATATAATTAATATTACATTTGATAAACCTTACTTACTGAGGCTGGAATTATATAATGTATGCTAGTCTATTTGTTATGTACTATAAATGTTATGGTGGTGTCAATATTGGAGTAGTTCCATAAAGACTGGATATGCTTAGGCTATTTTGCAATATTTTCGATTTTACCAATACTTCTAATACTTCAAAATTATTGTATTGACAAAGAGGTAAATAAATAATAATTGATAGTACAAACCCTTTTTCTTATTTTCCTCGCTGTAGTGAGGTGAAAAGTTTTGTGTTATACACGGGTGAAAAGTTATTTTACGTCGCGTGTGTTGAAACACTCGCTACGCTCAGGATTCTATTTATGAACCACTCGCTTCGCTCGTGGTTAATCATAGAATCCTTTCGCTAGCTCGTGTTTCAAATGAACACTCGCAGGTAAAATACAACTTTCCCCCCTTGTATAACAAATAACTATAGTGTAAATGCATCAAGCAAGCTAAGCAGACAAGAAGCTTTCATTACATCCAATACGGGTGTAGACTAGAAAATTATTATTACTCCAAAAGAAAGAAGGCCAAAAAATATGCCTAGTGACGAAAATCCCATTCAGATATCTCAAAGAGTTACGAAGCGACAACCATTTTAATTTTGCTAGTTAGAGGGAAAACGCTCGCAGTTAGTGACGTCACAATCTGCGAGCGTCATAGTAAATGACAATCGATTCATATGAAGTTAAAACTTCCGTCCTTAAAACTTTGGACAGTTATAACTTTGTGATTATTTAACCTCTTGCGTTGCTTTTTTCCCATTTGACTACGTTTTTAATCCTTTTTCGAGAAAATACGACATTAATGATTATTTATTTAGCGTTTACGTTACGCTCGATTTTACTTACACCCCTATTGTATGTAAAATCGAGCGTAATCCCCGTCGATTCATCGTATATTTACTTAAGCATAATGACAGCCAGTAAAATGTTCCAGTTATTACACAACTTGGACGACTTGGAGCTATCTAGGCCAGGCTCATGCCATTCACAACTATTCTACCCTGTCTCTCCGCTCCCCCTAGTATATTGGGAGCCCGCGAGTCGTAACAACTAGACGTAACCGGTGGTCAGGCGTGTAGTGGTTCGTCTGAGGCGAGTTGTCACGGTTTCGAATGCCAGGAAAGGCAGGCTGTTGTGAAAACGCACACGGCGGGTTGATAAACGCCTTTCGATAATTCAAGGATGTGGAGTGCTTCACTTATCAGTATATTTTCTGAAACGTATGGTCATTCTATGGTCGTCAAATGCACCTACACTCTAACCCCCTTATTCATAAAACTTAAAATGCCTCTGCTAAATAAAATGTGCTTTGTCCCTTCCTTACGAACACACATGTCAAAGTGACAGATCAATTTTAACGCCATTTTAGTTAAAATAGGCTTGTAGAACGTTTATGAATACGGCCGTAAGACTATTAGTGGCTCTTTATAACACCCTTTTAAAAAAAGCGGTAAATTCGTGAATGCCCCGGATCGCAGTCGGTTCGGGCCATAAATATGCGATCTGGGGCTTTACGAATTACCGCCCGTGGTGCGTACACAATTTTACGTCTTCTCCTGGGTGTGAAGGGAGATTTGCCGCTGCGCCCGTGGGCGGTAAATCTTACTTACCGCCCGGAGTGACGTTAATAAAATAACCAGAATCGTTTCAGGTGAACAGCCGGACATCCGGACATACGAAAGAATGTTGGCCCAAGTTAAAACGGAGAACTTCGTTCACTTCGCTCGCTCGTTCAATGAAGATAGCTAAGAACCATTTCGACTTAGTCAGTAACAAAACCACACTCCAATCGGTTCATCCGTTTGAGAGCTACGATGCCACAGACACACATACATAGGGCGCCTTGCAATGTTTCTAGTTAAAATCGATATTACGAGTACAACAGAATCTGACAATGTAGTTCAGGGGAGCCAATAATGCACGGCCCAATAATGTACAGCTTGATAATCCGCGTCCACTTTTTGTGGATTCGGATTATTGGGTCGTGCATTATCAGCCCGGACAAAAGTGGCTTCCAATTATTGCCCCGGACCAAATTTGCTCAGGGTGATAAGATAATGCACGGCCCAATAATGTACAGCCTGATAATCCGCGTCCACTGTTTGTGGACGCGGATTATTGGGTCGTGCATTATCATATTTGCCCTTACCGGGATTCGAACCCAGGTCCTTCAGCTTCGTAGGCAGCGTCACTACCCACTAGGCTAACCAATAATTCAGATAAATCTATAAGTATAAATCTATAAGGATAATTTTATAAAATTATTGTCATCAAAATATATACATAGTGAAATCAGCGTCCAATATCTCAAAAACGGCTGAACAGATTTTCATGAAACATGGCTAAGAACACTCGGGATAAAATTATCTATGACATAAAAAAAACTAAACGAAAATCGGTTCATCCGTTTGGGAGCACAGATACACTGACAGACACGTTAAAATTATAACACCCCTCTTATCGGTCGGGGGTTAAAAAGGCCCCCGTGACATCGTATCATGACATGTATTACTTATGGATGTAGTTCTAGGTAGACTTCTACATGAGCTAACAATGTACCAATTTATAATATAATCTACGGTTTAGTGATGTCATATTACAATCACATTGTTAGTCCTATTGTCTAAATAGTTCATTATATTCGCAGTCAATTTATCATACAACTAATTAACAATAATGTCAAGTCCGGGTGGTCCAAGCATGAATAATGATTTAGTTGCGACGAAGCCGACAATGCAATCATTATTGATTCCATCGCATGCATGACATTAATGTCATTACATTACGTAAGGTTTCCATGTTTCAATTACCTATGTCATTTGTCTAATGCGTGTAATCTGCCGCATGCAGATTTACGCTTACTGCAAGGATGTACAGTCTTACATACATACATAAATTCACGCCTTTATTCCCAAAAGGGGTAGGCAGAGCACATGAAACTTGTTTTCCAGCGTCACTTTTAGCAAAAATGTGGGTATAAAAGATCGACTAAATGTGATATCTCAGTAATAGCTTGCTAGCCCATCGCCCACGACACACTTCAACCCTGCTCCCTTAGCCGACTTTTACGGGAAGAAAAGGCGTGGTGAGGTTCTAACCCGACACCACACGGGGAATGACTCATGGCTCTTAATTTAAAAAAAAAAACAAAAAAGTGACCTCGATTGAGAAATGCGACCTGTAGAGGATAACTGCGGGAAAGCGGGACATCCGGCCATCTGGACCTACCAACGACTTTCGGACCAAGCTGAAGCATAGAACTTCGTTCGCTTCGCTCCCTCGTTCATTAAATATTAGGGGACAATTGTACATAAATCGAACTAGCCCCTTACCTCAATAGGCTTGAGTTACGGGTGCACTAGACGACGATATATTTAATAGTTATATATAATAAAATACATAGAAAACTTCTATGACTCAGAAACAAATATTCATGTTCATCACACAAATATTTTACCGGGATTTGAACCCAGGACCGTCAGTTTTGTAGACAAGGCCACTACCCACAACACAAGGCTTAACCGGTCGTCTCAATAAATAAAAGGACAAGATCTTAACGTAAATATAAATACTCTCATGAATATAACCGGATGGTTTGTACCTCAGTGGGAAGATGTACTGTAAACGTGTACACTGTAGCCTCATTTGTGACACTGAATTCTCTCAACTTTACGCACACAGAGACATGTCCATGTATGTGCATCTCATAAGATAAATATTAAATATGTACAGTCGAGGTCATAAATATGTTTACACTTTTGCACCTTATTACAAGGCAATAAGGTGCAAAAGTGTAAACGTATTTATGACCTCGACCGTACATCTACACTTGATGACCGTACCGGACGGCGCGGCGTGGGCATAGGCCCCCCGCAAGGTGGACTGATGACCTGGTAAAGGTTGCTGGAGTCCGCTGGATGCGGACGCCGCAGGACCGGTCACTTTGGCACTCTTTGGGGGAGGCATATGTCCAGCAGTGGACGTCTTTCGGCTGATATGACGATGATGACACTTGATTACAATTTTATTCTGATCTCATTGACTAGAGTCACCCTGACATTGAGGCGCTAACGAAGTGTGAAAACTGACAAGTAAGCTGTAGGTCAGAGAATCGTCTTATTGTAATGGTCACGCTAGTCTCGCTTCCTGAAACGCGCAGATTACGTTATTGTACATTTTGCGTAAGAAATATTTCTCATAGTGGAAAGGAAGTTGTGTCTTGTTATCTATGTGTGAATGACAGAAAAACATGTACCTATTTGCAAATGCGGCAACAGTATTAGTATAGTAAAATCTTAAGTTACTTAAAATAATTTCAATAATACAAACCGGTTAAATAAAACAGCTAAACAAATAATAACATTTTTTCATTTATATCAAACGAAACTCATCAGGTGGTGTTTAAAATTGCTCAACCGACACAACACAATTGACTAGAATGTTTTAAAACGATTTACTCTATCAAATTCATCTTGTTTTTAGTTTGCTTTACACATCTCTTGAAAAAGGGGTCTAACAGGTATTCCTATAATGTAAGATGAAAGTTTTGATACCGCCAAAGTTTCGTGCTACGCTTGTTCGCAAGAGTGCCGATTTTTTTAAAGACTAAAGATATATTATTCCTTTTCAAAAGAGACGGGAAGGAAAACTGTTAGATCCAGACGGTTCAGGTCCTACGCTTCCTACGACTTCTAGTGAAAAATGCAGGCAATGCTAGCCTGAATCTATAACCAGCCAAAAGACCCGCAGGCGGGCCCACGTGCATTGTTACCTAACGCCTTGATCATGTCGCCTCTCTACTACAAGCAAGGTTATTTCATTCACTGATAAATGCTCTAAAACGCTCTTGTTTGAAACGACTTAAGTTGATAGGCATTTGTTATATACTTAGCTCACTTCAATTGACACGAAATCCTATGGAAGGATGTTATAAGATGGATGGATGGTATAAGATGTTAATTACCTTGACGAAGTCATTATACATGTTACATATCCCCAGTCTTACCAGCAATGTTAAGATCTAGTGGGAAGAAATTACGTGAGATAAAATTTTCGGCATTTCAACAATTATCAAGTGATTTTTTTTACATTTCGTATCCTCTATCGCTATTATAGAGGATACGGTAACTACTAAAGCTAAAACAATGATAAGGTGAAAGGTGCCTTTGATAGGACTATTGGTAAATTTGGTAGTACTCGTCAACCGAAAAGCGCAGCTCACATAATTTCTTACTATACCGTGACCGAAGTAAGTACACGCTACTTTAAGATAGTTCGCAATGAGGGTGATACATAATATATTTAAGTTTAACGTCTTAACTTAATAATATATGTAAGTCCTATATTTTATATATATTTTTTGTTGATATTCGTTACTCATCCGAAAACCCTACTAAATTGCATACTAAAAAACCGGTTTGTAGTTGCTCCCTGCTGGACGTCTGATTAAGTTCTGGTAACCGCCAAAAGGAATAACATTCCTTTGCATCAAAAAGTCGTCAGCCGTCACTGATTTTAGGATCAGAATCTGCTGTAGAATCTACAGAAACATTACGCCATCACAGGCCTCCTCTCAAGGATGAAAGGGCAAACATTAGAAAAACGACAAAAAACAATACTGAAATCCAACAGAGGCATATGGTGAATTGACCCAATCGCTTAAGATAATGCACGGACAGCGAACATAAGTCAATTTACTTTTACTTAAGTCGAAAGTCATTTTCCCTTAAGCAAACATGAAGAGCATTAATGCGCCTGGCAACTCATTAGAAAAGGGCGTGATCTACGTAGTTTTAATAAATAGTTTTGATAAAGCAGGAACCATCGGATTTAAACGATTAATAACCATATTACTTTCTTACACACTTGGGAGTTGTGACCCTGTTGAGCGCTTTTTCGGTAATAATTTATGAATTATCATAATATCATTAACAGTATACACGCAGATAATTAACTCTGAACGTATTTGGTGTAAACGACTGTCAAACCTGCAACAGCAGTGTGAATAACCGGATTGCAAATAACCGGTCAAACTCAAAAGCAGTTCTATAAACGCTAATTTGTTGAGCTTCTACTCGTAAGTTCGGTTAAGAGCGTTTGGAATGAGTTAGTATCACTAATCAAGGAAATACAAAACACTGATAAGGAAATATAGTATACCTCTCATACTTCTCATACTGGTGTGTCTGTAGTAGGGTGAACCTGCTTAAAATTGGTTACAATCGCTTTAGTAAAAAAAAAAAACTGCACTCAAATCGGTTCATCCGTTTTGAGATACAATGCCACAAGACTTTATTGTCAAGGTGTTAAAGTGAATGTTCACATATTTTTGAACACTTAAGAGTACAAATATATTTGATGACATATATCATCACTCTTTCTTACATTTTTTGGCATATCTTCTAGGCGTTGCAGGGTTTTACAGCATCTAGAAAAAGTAACAATTATATCGCATTAAAATGCAACGATGCCCAAAAAACGAAGTCGAGCCTACCTACTTATTTTAATTACGTATCATTAAATGAGATGGAAATTAAAACAAGAGCTTCCTGGTACTAAAATGACGTTCCCAAATATGGTAATAGAACAGTAACAGACTTTATGGTCGTTAACCTTGTGATAATCACGTAGAAAGTACTAGGCTTGCAGACTTGACAAAGGTTGAATTGCATAACTGTAGCATAGCAATATGAGTTTGCTGACCTATTCAAACTGTCGCTTGTATGCAAATTCGTTCGCAAGATAGAATGAATATTCAATCTTCGTCATCATAAATATGAATTCGTCATAAATTTCAATGGACTGTAAACTGGAAATTTCAACGTCTTCTTGGTTTACAGAAATTAAATATCGATCTCCTTCACTCATTCGTTCTCATTGATATTTATTAGGTATGCTATTGTGCTTACGTACTCGTAGGTACTTAGTGTTAATTTGTTTTGCATTGATTATCGTTCTAGTCTAAGAGGAATCTGTGATAAGATAACTTGCCATGACACCACAAAGTTAAAGGTTTAGGACCGCTCCTTAATTCATTATTTGTAAACCCTTCATCTACAACTATTCTTTGACTTTCGTTTCAAAGTCCAATTGGTTTTGACACGCGCTAAATGTACACTCGGGTTTCAATTGTATGCGGAAATAATGGTGCTGATGTTTGGTAAAGCTGTATAGAGCAGATGTCAGAGAAAGTAAAAAATATACATTAACAGATATAGAAGCGACTTGAATGTCAAAAAGAACGTTGATGGAGATGAGACTGAAGATAGCCATATCTCTAATTACAGTCGCTTACGAACGTTTCGCCGATTAAAAGAAGCAATGAAGGTGAAAGAAACACTAACAGAACTTAATTTAAGTTAAATGAATCGAGTAGAATTCAGATAATTAATGGCACTGTTATTCATCGTTTTCCTATTTAAGGGCGGGGCTCATCGATCACACTTTACAGATTGGCAAATATTAAATACTAACGGTTGCCCGCGACTCCGTCCGCGTGGAACTCGTTTATATCGTAGCTCCACACAAACTTTCATCCTTCATTTCACTCGCTCAGGGGATGATTTCAGCGATAAAAGCTATCCTATGTCCTTTCCCGGGATTCAAACTGTTCCCATATCAAATTTCGTCTCAATCGAGTCAGCGGTTTAAGCGTGAAGAGGTAACAGACAGACAGATGACGAGGGAACAGAAATATTTTGATGGACGTATCTTTCAGTTTGAAACGTCCTGGAACGCCCCGCAGAGCTCGATAACACGGTGAAAAATTAGTGAAGTAACTGATTTACTTCACTAATTAAAATGATTGTGAAATAGATTTTTATTTTCAAATATCCTACTCGTGTACTTCACACACGTATAAATTTCCCGTCGCTTCAGGTAGTATTGAAACTCCTGATGTGCACGTGTGGCATTTACTTTCAAGATATAAGTCTACTTAAAGAAGCTCTCTTTCAATCCTGGAAAATAATCATCTAAACTAAATAAATAAACATTCTGGTACAGAAACAGCCGCTGCGACTTCCCCTACTCAGCTCATCACGCTTAAACCGCTGAAATGAAAATTGCTATAGAGTTTGAATTCCGGGGAAGGACATAGGATACTTTTTATCCCGGAAATCATGCCCTAAAGGGGTAAAATGAGGGATGAAAGTTTGTATGGAGCTACGATATAAACGAGTTCCACGCGGACGGAGTCGCGGGCAGAAGCTAGTGATGTATATTTCCATTTCGGTATTTGCCTTTCCCTGTCAGCGCATGTTCTAAATCGAATTACCCTGCAAAGGCACCGGATTTTGACCATGTATGGACTCATAACCGTTGAGAGAACATTAACGCAATCCTGTTTTCAGTTTTAATTAGTTTAATCACACTTTTAACAAGCTATACGGTCTATTAGCATGGATATTTGTCACCAATAAGGCAGGTGATAATTTGTTGGCGACATTATGAGAAATGAATATGGACTAGCCGGATTAAATCACGCTTGTGCCGTAATGTGACCTTAGATTTACATATCCAGATCTAGATAAGTGTTAAGTATCGGTACATACTTAATTAATGGGTTCATTAACAACTTGTTCTGTTGACGGGTTCCAAGTTTCATTATGGTCATATGGAGCTTGCTGTCGGATTTAATTTGCAGCAACTATTAAAATACTTACGAAGCGAATTTGTAGGAGAGAAAACGATGTTTTTCATGTCCAAGATCTGACTATGTAAACCAGCAATACATTCACTATGGAACCGTACGAGTAATAACCTGTATCAATTCCCCGAGCAGAATCTTCTTTCTTTGCCCCATACCTATATAGTTGAGGATTCGCGTCAATTTTTTTGGCCTGGCCGGGTGTTCTTATGGCTCCGCTACACAATGGGCCATCATGGCGCAGGACAGGGACACAGTTATGCGTTAGAATGCGATGGAAGTATGTTTTTCTCTGCCTAACGCATAGTTGCGTCCCGTATGATCGGATGGCCGTTTGTGTAGAGGAGGCGAAAGATTGCTGAAATAAGCGATCAGTTTCTTCCCCTGTATCACATGGTGCCAGTTTACCGTAATGAAGAAATTTACAAACTAATAGTCGAGTGTCTGAATCTGTATATCTATTTTATAGATGTTTATAATATGTTTGTATCTGAGCTATTTGAGATTCAGATTCAGATTCAGAGCTTTATTGGTAAAATAACATATTTGAGAGGCTTGGGATAGCAGCATTTGTGTTTACGTAATTTTTACGCGACTCAAACTGAACATAGTTTTTTATGTTCAGTTCATAACCATTATTTGGTGATTTAAAAACTCGAAGACGGTCCCGCCCATATCATTGTTCTATTAGTACATATTAGCAAACGTCAAATGAAGTATTTTAATACATCGATTTTTTTCTTTGATTTTTAACTATGATAAATCCATACTAATATTATAAATGCGAAGGTGTGTCTGTCTATCTGTCTGTTACGTCTTCACCGAGTCCCGGCGAAGAACATAGGATAGTTTATATCCCGGAAATCATCGCCTAAGGGGGTTAAATGGGGGGGTAAAAGATTGTATGGAGCTACGACATACACGAGTTCCATGCGGACGGAGTCGCGGGCAGAATAATAGTCTTTAATATACCAGATGTAAATCAAGATTGATGATCACCACCTGATTATTTTTACCGTATCTCCTCCGATTTCATCCGCTATCATCAGCATCACGTTCCAAATAAATACAGACTTGGCAATTAGAATAAGGAATGATGAATGTAATTACAGAATCCACATGGACATGAGAAAACGCATGATATGCAACGACACCAAAAAGACAACGTATCGGTTATCAAGTTGCGTTCATATGATTATAACCAGTTTTCGCATCGACACAAGGACGATAATCCTATGAAAGCGAGGTGCAAACGAACTATCGGTCTTAGTATGTGAGGCGATTTGTAGGAAATAACGGAACAGTTGTCACTCAAGTTATGCCTACGCGTTGTCGAAGTTGTGTCTATTTATTGATTTAGAATCTGGGTATATACGCAATCAACTTAAGTTTTTATCACGATAATAATAACCAATTCCAAGGATCAGAGGCCCATAGTTACAAAACTTACAAATACCTTAAAGACTAATACATACATTACAATTATGAAATGAATATCATTTAGGCAGTATAGTTACGATCTCTTAGATAAAAATATCCATACAGATCAAATCACGGAGAAGAATAATAATCCTACTAATATAATAAACTAGCTTCCGCCCGCGTTTTCGTCTGCGTTGACCCGGGATAAAAACTATCCTATATTTTAATCCAGGCTATAATAGTAGATTACTGCAGAGGCCGTGAAGTAAGGGATTGCTGGACGAGATTGGGGTAGACGGCCGAGTCGTAGACGAGGCCGGATACAACGAGTCCAGCAATCCCTGTTCCGGCCGAGGATTGTATAGTACTTTTCTCAAACGATGTGAGGAAATATTAAAATCAAAATAAATACTAGGTAATCAATGAAATAATAGGTAATTTGCGCCTTTTTTATTTTTTAAACATGCCATTTGAACAAGCCGTTCGAGCACCATGTTTAACCGCACATAAAGTATAGTACCATAGATTATTTTTATTTTTTTTATGAAGCAAGTATGCTTACAGTGTCTAGTGTTGGTTGGCAGTATGTAAATTTTCCTTTGTCAGTTTAATATTAGTAAGCAAATTTAAAAAGTTAGAGTAGCGGACAATAATGATTTTACTTAGGGTTTTCATACATTACTTCTTGGCGTAAGGCCAAGAATTAATGTAGGGAGCCATAAACAAGAAACTTCACGTCTTCATTTCGTGATATTAACGCGTACATTTCCGAGCATGTTTGAGAAAACTATCTTTTTTTACAGGAAGATAGTTTATATAGCCTGGATTCCAATATAGGATAGATTTTCCAGTACACGCTGACTAAGTCGCAGGCGGAAGCTAGTAAGTCATAAAAGTTACTTTTGATCCTGAACGTGATATAATATAAGTTAAATCATCTTCGGAACTTCACATACTATTACATTTCTTCGCAGTTTCCGACGATAAATATTATGTTTTCCTCCACGGAATGTTATTTTATTACGTACAAAAGCTCCGTAAAGCTCATTGGTATATGAACCGGGATTCAAACCCACAACCGCAATTTGAATTTAAAAAATAAATATGCATATTACAACTCTAACGAAGAATAGGGTCAATGCCATTACTGGTAATCTTTTAAGGGATGATAGGAATGACACTGGAAAGTCGAATTTCGCTTGAACCCTGAATAAGTAACAGTATAAAATTGACAAATTATCGAGAAGCAAGTCTTTCATCGTAGACATTAACAGTTACAAAGATGAATTAGGGTTGGCGCAATCATTTAAAAGTATTTTTTTTGTTTGCAGTGTTTGTGTAATCATACTATTCGGTTCTACTGCCCTTATATGAAATTATATTTTCATTAAGGTTCATGGAAAACATCTACCCTATATAGATTTTTTTTGTCCAGTATGCGATTGACACGGTGTGCTAGATATGTTCCAATATTTTAAACGTAGGTACGTGATTGACGGATGAGGGCAACTGGCGGCCTCATCGAAGATTCAGGGCACAGGCAGGGCAACGAGCTATCGCTTGTGGTGCCATACAGCACAGCCGGTCTATTTGAGTCAACATACTCAATTGAAATCAAATTGGCGTTTGATTTTGGCAGTTGATCTTTCACGTTAGGCTTACGCGTGAGGGTGAACCAAGACGAGATTTAGACGCAAACTTTCGAGTTATTTACTTGAAATATTGAAGCTAAATTTCTTTAGACTCTCTTTTAATGGATCTACTTGTTTTCTTTAAAACAAGGATTAACTGACCAAAAGCTACGGTAGTGGTTCAGGCATGCGGCTGTCAAGCGGCGGTCGTGGGTTCTACATTTTTCGGAAGTTATCTACGGATTATTTACCGTTAGCTTTTCGGTGAAGGAAAACATATGAATGAGGCGCACATACCCGAACTGACCTTAGTTCAATATCTCAAAAATACCGCATTAAAATAGGTCAATTCATTTAGGAGCTACGACGTCACAGACAGACACAAATACGCAGACACGTAAAACTTATAACACCCCTCTTTTTGCGTCGGAGGTTTATAAAGTTGCATTGACGAAGCGAATTGATTAGCGAATGACGTAAAGCGCGAACGCGTGCGTTCCGTAGCAGAGCGTGCAGCAAACATTAACGTACAGTAGAATTATTTGGGGTTTACCTACCACGGACAGATAGTTTGCCTTCATTTAATTTTCAACTTTAACCTCATACAAATTAAGTAGTTATTTCTAAATCGGTAGACGTGGGTAACAGTATTCTGAAAATTGCTCTATTTGTATGACATTAAAGTTGAAAATTAAATGAAGGCAAACTATCTGTCAGTGGTTAACTAACAGTAATCGTACTGTACCGCCTAAGCCGGTAAGCCGGAAGTACTTGTAGCGGCGCCACGAAATCACGGAGTAAGCCGGCCCTGTTGTGGCATATATTTGTTCTATAGAGAATTTTGTTACATATCCGACATCGGATTATCTAAAACATGCAAATCATTTCTGAATCCGGTTGTTGTCTATAGTACTAGTCCATACTAATATTTCACGTCTAAACTAAACCGATCGTGATGAAATTTAATCATAATCATATTTATTGTCTGTCTCTGTCTAGGGGGCGTGTACGACTCAAATCAAGGGATCCCCTTAAGTACTCAGCAAATTCAGTAAAAAGGTATGCTCGATAAGCCATTGTTTTAGCCTCGATTTAAAACTGACCAGTGACGGTGCTTCTGTGACATGGGCCGGCAGTCGGTTGTACACCTTTGGCCCCGTGCGTGATTTGGCACATAGAAAGGTCTAGAGATGGACTTCATTATATTTTTAAATCGACCCCATGCTCCATTGACACAGACCGAATATAGTTGCAGTTAATTAAATTAAGTAATACTCGTAATGACTGATTTTAGAGATCGTAGAATAACAACTTATTCCTAGATTAAATATCGTGATTATCATGACTAATCTCGGAATAAGGTGTATTAAGGGATATTCGAATTGATATTGTAAACAATGTTAGATTTACGTTGGTAGACTATAAGTAAGCTAATTTAAGGGGGGAAGGATGATATGTATTGGATGTGGGTAGATTAAGATCTACATACCTACCGACCAACGTGAAATAAAACAGTCTTGAATATACCAGCGTGCTGTGTTATTTGTCTCCCGATTAAGATACCTAGTACAGGATAGTGATATATAATAATATAAGTGTTACTAGCTGTTCACGCGGTTCCTCTCGCGTTTTACAATGGACGCGGACCAAGCCACCCGGGAGTTCCCTCTACATACAAACTTAACTACAAAAAAAAAGAAAGAAACAATAATAGTGGAAAGGATTGAAAGATTCGTCGCCATTAGCGGACCCACGGTAGCTCGATTGGCAAGAGCCGTCCATCGCTCTTGCCAATCGAGCTTCTTCCAGACTTCCAACTTCCAGAGTAAGCGGACGTTTCTGCTTAATAAACATTTACTCTTACTTAGTTAGTCACAAACGACTCAAACTCAATAACTCTTTCTGTGTAATATTTGTACCTGTAGATTATTTCGCGCGAGTTGAATCCAGCACCGTTAATACCTACGCAACGGATTATATCGGCATCCATATAAGTAAAGACGAGACAGTCATAACTTAGTAAAGGAAGGGAGCGAGCCGGGTGCAACGTCCTGCTGCCGAGTGTCGGTACACTGGGCTGCATACTTAATGTGGTCCCCTACTACGGAATCAGTGGCTCTAGTATAAGTTTTACCGAAACAAAACTTTACGATCTCGTTTGCGTTTTACCCTCAATTTGTATGGGATTTGACAGATAAACGCGAACGCGGTCGTAACGTTTTGTTTCGGTAAAACTTATACTAGAGCCTCAGGTGTGCGTAGCATGGTTGCCACGTTATCACTTATCGCTGTGGATGTGGATACGACATCCGTCACGTTCTGGCAAGTATGCGAGTGCGAGAGTGACAGATGTCTTATCCACGAAGATAAGTGATTAAATGGCAACCACCTTAGGCCAGCAGTCTTCAGCACAATAGGGTTCTCTTCTTCTTCTTATTTAAGAGCTAAGCTCTCGTCGGCGTAGCTCAAAGTAGGCCCTGCATCTACTCCGATCCCACGCAACCTCTTTGACATCTCGATACGACCTAACATCACTCTCTTTTTGAGTAGTGACCTCTAATTTTATTAATGCTCCAAAAAAAGAAGGCAAAAAATATGCCTAATGTAATTACAGAAACCTATTCAAATTACGAAGATACAACCGTTTTAATATTGCTTGATATAGGGAGAAAACGCTTGAGCGCAGTGACGTCACGGGTTCTGAGCGTCTTCGTCTTAGTAAATGACAATCGTTTCAAATATGAAGGTGCGTTTTGCGGAAAAGCCCTCACTTAAACTCATAAGGGCCAGCGCAAACCGGCGGAGCGCAGCGCAGATCACCTAGGAGGATTTACTCCGCGCAGCGCACACCGACGAAGGAAAATCCCCCGCGATACCGCGAGCGCCCGCCAGCGCAGCGCCGGTGGCCGTCGCACCTGGTAGCACTTCTGCGCATACCGGGGGATGCCGCACCCGCGGCATGCTGCCCCCTACCGTGTCGGTATCCTCTCCCCGCGGCGTTGAAGAGCGCCGACGATACTGCGGCGGCATCCCCCGGCATGCGACGGGCCTTCGAAGGGAAAGTGCGGGGTGAAGGGGGTAACACAAGCGGGGGCGCGCTTTGCATTCCATTCAGACCAGTCTTGCCGCCGCATTTGGTGTTTGGTGAATATATGCGCGTGTTATTTTTTCAATATGACTGAAGTCAACGAAGCAAGATTAATATTAACACTAAATCCCAGTCCGCTACACGAAATCTTCGACACGAACGACTCGTACAAAAACAAGTTTTCGACTGTTGGTCGCTATTGGAACGTAATGTATAATCACCGATCATGGCATGCCTTGGGATGCCGCGGCATTGCGGAGGTGTTTGCGGTATCAGAATTCGTGTTCTCCTCCGTCGTCCGCCACGTTGCGCCAAGCCTTCCCCTCCCGCAGCCCCCGTATTCCGGCGCTCTCGGGAGGCCTCGGCGCATAGCGGGGGATGCGGCGGCATGCCGCGGCCTACCACCGCGGTATCCTCTAACATGCTCCTCGATACCGCAGTGTAGAAATCCCCCGTGATGCTCCGAGGTCGGTCTCAGAGCATTCAAATTCATATCTTAATGTAATTAAAATGCAAAAAAATATACATTGATACATTTAAAGTGATCTGCGCTGCGCTCCGCCGATTTGCGCAGGCCTTAACTTTGTGATTGGCTTGCGTTACTTTGTTTTTCCATGTGACTATATTTTTAATCCTTTTTCGAGAGAATTTAACATTATTGATTATTTTATTTGGTGTCAACATCCCTATTCGTCAATCTTCGACCATAAGCACGTTCGTTTCCTGTTTGTTGATTAGTAACTTTGGTTGAATCCAAAAAATTGTTTTTAGGGTTCCGTACCAAAAAAGGTAAAAAAGGAACCCTTATGGTGCGACTCCGTCCGTCTGTCTGTCTGTCACAAAGTGAAATAGTAAGCTATAAATTTGAAATTTGTAATAGTTTTAAATGAGAGTTATCCACGTGCATGGAAAATGAGGAATATGAGGAGGGGGCAAAAAAAAAAATGAACTATTAGGTCACGTGGGGTATCATAAGAAAGGGCTTGAGTTGCACTTTTTGAAACAGTTTTTCTTTTTTTTTCTACGTTGGTAAAATTTTGATCTATGAAGGAAAATGTAAAAAAGAATACCATCCCCCCCCCTTATCGCCGAAGTTATCCAAGCGAAAAAATTGAAATAATTACTTGTGATTAAGATAAACATAAATATTACTGGAAAAGTATAACTTTTTCTGTATCTAGCTTATTTTTTGTTTTATTTTCAACAATCATTTTTTGAAATTCCTGTAAGACTATAATAGAAGTACTCTCTTGCAAATAAAAAAAAATCGAGATCGGTTCACGTGATAAATAATAATCGCTAAAACACCAACATATATACTAACTGATTGCCCGTGCACGTAAGTACCAAATGGGGCCGATAGATGGCGCTGACCCCATTCCTACTTCGCGCTGTTAAGATTTTTCTAGAATTAATGGGGTTGGGATGGGTATATTTCAATAGCAGGTCAAAAAAATCGCAATTCAAACGTCTTGGTAGTTCGATGGTCTTGGTGTTAAAGTTATTCGTTGTTAGAAATTGAATTCTGTTTTGTTGTATTAAAATAAGTAATTTAAAACAAATATTAGGACATTTACTTTACCTTGAGTTAATTCATAGTTTGTACGGAACCCTCGGTGCGCGAGTCAGACTCGCACTTGACCGGTTTTTTTTACAGTGAACGAAAAAACCATAAAAGTATCGCCGCAAAATGGCCCCACAGAATGGGTGCCATTGCCTTTATGCAGGAATGGGGGCGGGGTTTAAAAACGATGCCAGGCAGCCGTTTAGTTCGAACATGCGCATACCGGGTTTTAGGCACGGGCTTGGGTAAAAATTGTATGGTTTTTTCGTGCGCTGGTTTTTAATATGGGATTCTGCATCTCTCTCTACAGCACGTCTATCATGAGACGGCCGCGACATACTCTCGATTTTTCTCGCATTGATGGAGTCTGGGGTCTATTTGGCACCTAACGCCAAGATTAATCTTATATTTTACCTTTCGTTCAATTCATCCTGGTATTCCCCATATTTCCTACTCAAGTGAAAAAAAAACAATCACGAGCATTATAAAGCTTTTGAAATTTCATGCGTATGTCCGCAATCCTAGTCCAACTTGTAATATTATAACCTTAAAAAGTCAGATGTTAATTGGGCCGACAGGTTACCGTATAGTACCCAAGCTGAGATGGCGATATTCTAACTTCGATATTCGATTTCCGTGTCTCTAGCTCCGATGTTTCTGATTCGCAGATTACTGTCGTTTTAGATTGACTGTCTGCTGGGTGCTTAACAGAGCCCCTACTACGCTTACGCTTCTAGGTATTACATCGGAAAAAAGTTCCTTAGATTGAACTGAACTGATTGCATAGGTCATTAACGTTAATGGAGTTGGAATGGGAAACTCACACGTGAAGTACTATCGTCACAGCTAACAGACCCTTGGTGAACCTTGTTAAAAAGGGATAAGGTCTACTATTGCAGCTATTTGTTTCTCCCATGTCGTTTGTAGGTACTAAGATTGAGGTTAGGTTCCAAGTGGAAAGGTTTGCGTTATCGGCAGTAGGTTTTATACAACTCGGTCTTTCGCGTAACATGTCGTTTTTTTTACCTGTTTTGGTCTCGTTTGAATCACATTCCTAGACAAAGTTCATTATATATACCGTAGGTACTTCTGCCCGCGAGTTCGTCCGCGTGGAACTCTTTTATATCGTGCCTACATACAAACTTCCGCCCCCCATTTCACCCCCTTAGGTGATTTCCGGGATAAAAACTATCCTACGTCCTTCCCAGGGTCTCAAACCATCTCCATACGAAATTTCACCTCGATCGGTTCAGCGGTTTAAGCGTGAAAAGGTAACAGCCGGACAGACGGTTCCTTTTATCAATTTTTCACGTGCAGAATGGACTTTCTGGAACATAGTACTCTACTCTAGTAAATAATGCCAAATATCTTGGCTTCACCATTGACTATGGATTAAAGTGGAATGTGCATATACTTAGATGACCTATGTAAAAGACTCGGAAAAGCTTCATTTCACGCTTGACGAAGATGCTCAATGATCAATGAGTCAGAAACGCATACTTTGCTTATTTCCAATACATAATCACCTATGCGATTGATATCTGGGGACAAGCAGCTGAGAGACAGCGCATATTTATGCTTCAGAAAAGAGTGATAAGGATAATGGCTAGGGTGCCCTGGGATACGCCTGCCCGCAACTTATTCCGTAATCAAAAAAAAATTACGTTTATAATAAGCCTTTATACATTTTAGAAATATCAAAAATCGTCCGTAAAAACCTTAATGAGTTCCGTTAATACAGGCCAAATAGTCACAATAAAGATAATCTCCTACCAAATAGGCACAAACTCAAAAAATCGGAACCGTGTGTGTGGTACACCAGGTCCCAAAATAAATAATCGTTTGCCTAGTAACCTTAAGCGACCAGAAATATCAGAATGCTCGTTTATATGTAAGCTTAAGGAATATTTGACTGACATAGTGACTGACTAAATAATAGTAATAAATGTAATGATAATTCATAATATAATAATAATGTATTTAATGTTGTCTACCTACTTATATGAAATGTTCAAATGAATATTCTGTGTAAATTGAATTGAATTGAATAGGCTATACTTTGTTTGTTTGCTTTGCCTTCTGCCCGATCTTTGCAGTACGCGGGCGGAGCTGTCCGCGCAGCTAGTACATAAATAAGCCCCTAGTAAAACCAGCAAGAAATCCCGCATATCACTAGACGACGACATCTCAAGTCTCAGCCACATGTAACTCGTATGGCTATGTTTGGCGAGGAATGCGCGTTTGTATGGCGCGGATGAGTAGCCAATTAAACTTCAGGTTTTTCCTGTATCTGCTACTTTTTTGTATCTTTGCCATTAGCAGACCTAATATAGAGTTAACTATACTGTAAGAAAGTTATTGCGAAGGGAAACACATAAACATAATAACAACAAAACAAGTCGCGTCCCATTTTCAAGAATCCCTTAGTATGCCTTTGATTAAAGTTATGTAAGTAAGTTATGTACGTATATATTTCATCATCATCCTTCTAGCGTTATTCCCGGTTACGCCCCTAAAGGAGCCCGGGGTCCGCTTTGACATCTAATTCCAAGATTTGGCTTGGCACTAGTTTTACGAAAGCGGCTGCCATCTGACCTTCCGACCAGTGACCCCCCCGAGGGACCTACGAAAAAAAAATCCAAGAACTGATTATTCACGGGTCAAAATCTATAATGACTGAACTAGTCGGGAAAACCTCGGCATCAGCATACTGACCTGAGCCTCTTGAGCTCATTCCACAACCGGAGCGTCCGAGGGAGGAAATTTCTCTGAAACCGTACGGTACGCGACCATTTAGATTCCAGGGTGTGAGGATGAATACCCTGCCAATGGCGAGCGGTGCGGTGGTAAAAAGCAGCCGTAGGCATCATGTCGAACAGTTCTTCGGAGCACAACCCGTTGTACAAGCTATAGAACACGCACAAGGAGGCGGAGTCAACGGTTCGATATCGCTGGTAAGTTTGGGATCGTCGAAGATTCGCACAGCGCGTCTTTGAAGCGAGCCAAAAGGCCCAAGCTGGTATCCAGGTGCTCCCGCCCAGAGATGACAGCAATACTCCATGTGGGGACGGACTTGAGACTTATATAATAAAAGTCTCTGTTCCGGGGAGAAGTAACGCTTTCCTCTGTTAAGCACACCGAGCTTTTTGGATGCCAGCTTGGCCATGCTCTCTAAGTGTCTTCGAAACTGGACGTCGCTGGAAATGTCAACACCAAGATGATGATTGATGATGAAGATGAGATTGATGTACTCTTGCACTGCCTTTACAATTCTAGTTTAAATGTTTCCTGCTACCCAAAGGTTGCCAGGAAGACACTGGTCGCTTTTAAAGATCGTTTGTACCATTATTGAATAAGCCAATTTTTGTAACATGTTTCTCTCATGTCGTGGTGCAATAAAGAATATACTTAAATATATAATATAGTTTTTAATGTTTGTTATTGTACTGCTTTCAGTTTTGCTTTGTCATTGTATCAATTTGCTTGAAATATTTGCTATGTTTCTCCATAATTATATGGCCTGTCAAATGGGCATTGCGCCCGCGTCACATGTCTGTCTTGTTCGACGTTTTACTTGCCGGGAACATCCACTTGTCATCTAAATGGCGCTAGTTGGTCGGTTAGCGCGGTTATATGGTTGCGTTCGGGAATTTTATTATTTGTCTTTGCGGTATTGTTTTTTGTCTATTATTATTATTATCATCATTTGTGTGAGTGTAAAATGTGTGTTGAGCCCTGGAATCACCGGATGGTTCCATCGAAAGACCAGGCCAGCACAACGCTGAGATGGAACCGTTTCGTGGCCATGTTGTTCTCTCTTTTGTATTTGTGATTTATGTACATGTATGTGTTGTTGTCATGAATAAATGATAGTCTATTCTTTTCTAAATATATAATTATTGGCTCTGTGAGCAGTAGAACCCGCGAGTATGTATTTTTTATTTACATTTGTTTTTCACGCCTGCTTTCAGAAAAAGGCTATTGTTGCCCTCAAAGGGGCATCAAAGTTTACTACTTTTCTTCCCTGATCCTGCTATTCAGAAAAGATTCACTGTAGCCCTAAAATAGGGGATTTTAATTTTCTTCAGTGTGAAAAGTATAAGTGTCACTCTGTAGCAACATTATTTCCGTCTTGGGCGTAAACACTTGAATCCCTCGTTACGCTCAAGATTCTACTTTAGAATCCTGAGCGCATAGACGTAAGTAAGTTGAAGATGGACGACAAGCCAGCGACTTGGCAGCCTTTCGCACATGCACAGCAGCCCCAGATTTTAGTTCAACAATCCCATCTCGATTTCTCCTGCAGGGGTCTATTTTTGCTCGTCGCTTCCGATCCCAATCACATTTGAATTTTGAATATCTTTCGCGCGATCGCCCACGCATGCCGAGCTAACTTGTTAGAGTGAGAGCGCGAATGAAATGACACTGGGATGTAAAGTTCAACTGAATCGAGACCCAGCTTTGCGACACGCAATAGTTCAGAAAAAGGCTGAAGACGCAAGCGACAAGAAAATCATTCTACCGATTATGTCATGTAACGAACTCCCACGACCGATTAGTACGGGATTAATACTGCTTACTTTCGCAACCTCATATTTCGTGTAAATGAAATATCTAAAAGCTACCATGTCTCGTTAGGTATAAAGTTCAGTTTGCAACACAACTTCGAAGAGACAAGTTGAGAAGACAATCAGTAAAAGAGAAAAATCTCTATTAAAACGAGAGAAATTCAACCAAACATTCAAATTCAAAAACAGGAACAAAACATGAACCAGAAAAACATTATGCAATCTTTATAATTAAAGTTGCATCAACTCTTGTAATTCAATGCACGCCGTAGAATTAAGATTACAACACAAAAACAAATGAAAAGCACTTTTAAAATTAAAAGTTCTCATGCCGTGTTACAGGTGTGTTTAACCCGAGTATTTTGAAAGGTTACTTAAAGGACACACTGTACGCGATTGCACTCCATTTCGGAGTAAATTCTTTAACAATGAATTTAGTAAGTTGTAGGTATCATTAGTATTTCGTATTCTAACCGGCTAGCACGATAGGTTGTATGGTCACGATATACGACCTAAATGTAGGTACTGAAACATCACGTAAAAGGTATCATGCTACTAGGCCGTTTTGCCAAGTTGAGAGGCCACTAATCACAATATTCACAATATTGTACGATTCCCACCGAACGGGCCGGGCCGGTCGCAAGTCGCAACACTCGCAACGGATGCGCGAGCCCCCGAAGGTAGCCGGCCGCGTCTCAAGAGACTAAAGAGTGCAGCCCCCTATTCTGTAACTTGTTTTAAGCCCAGCGCGTAGCGAATATCAGAAAGAAAGAAAGAAAGAAAGAAAATAAGTTTATTTCGCAAAAATACAGAATACAACAATATTATTAAGTATACATTTTGACATTTCGTGAAATGCGAAAAAGGAGTCTCAGCACAATGTCCACAGAAGATGACTCGACGCTGATATTATGTGGATCCTTGAGTTGCACGTCACAGGACTGCACTTCCATCGTAATACGTTACAGACAAGTGGAAACAAAAGATATTTCGAAAAACCCAACTGCTTTTTACAAATATTTTAGCCTATTTCACTCCTACAATTAAGAGGAAACCAACGACACCACATAGGTCGAAATCCGTCAGTCAGTTACGCGCTAATGCGGCTCACCTCACCGGTCACCCGTCCCCGTCACGAACCTAGACCTCTACCTACGCTTAGTTACTACGCATCGCGGTGTCAAAATATATTTGGGGGTGAGCGTTGAGGTGAGATTAAAACAATTTACAGAATAGGGGGGCAGGGCTGTTATTCGCTACGCGCTAATGCGGCTCACCCCGCCGGTCACCCATCACGAAACTAGACCTCTACTTACGCTTAGTTAGTACGCATTGCGGTGTCAAGATATATTTGAGGGTGAGCGTTGAGGTGAGCTTAAAACAAGCAACAGAATAGGGGGGGGGCAGGTAGGCAATAGGCGAACGGAGCCGACCGGCTCTGACCGGATGCGACGACAGCCGAGCACAGCCGTCCACGTCCGCGAGGAGGCGACCGGATCGCTAGTCCATTCAAATATGAACTGTAACCGCGTGTTCACACTGCGTCCGTTTCTGTGTCCGGGAGGCATCCCTCTTTTTCTCGCTTGCGATGTTTCGCCCGAGTGCGAAAGAGACGGATGCCTCCCGGACACGGAAACGGACGCAGTGTGAACACGCGGTAACGTGTTTATAGCTAAACTTGTAAGATGCGCTCAGAGCTAGACAACAAAATTCGAAGTTCGGGTATCTCCATCTCTATCGCACTTACATTACTCGAGTGACAGGGGTGCATGTATACGAATTTCGAGTTTCAATTTTCGTGGTTGCGCCGCAGGTACGCTCCGGCCGGGCGCGGTCGGTAAGAATCGTATACTTATGAGAAGGTACATATGAGTTGTGGGATCAAGTTCTAATGCGTCGTGGACACAATGAGCAATCAGCAGTCCTGGGCTGTTATTCGCTACGCGCTTAAGCACCCCACCGGTCACCCGTCACGAAACTAGACCTCTACCTACGCTGGGTTACTATTACGCATCGCGGTGGCGGTGTCAAGATATATTTGTGGGTGAGCGTTGAGGTGAGCTTAAACAAGTTACAGAATAGGGGGGCTGTAGCGCGCCTAAATGAGCTATTAAAAGTCTTGACCCGACTCTTGAGCATAAGTTTAAAGTCATAAACTTGCGAGTATAGCTTTAGGTTTATATACAAAAATTCAGACAAATTGTTTTTAGAATCTTGGTACGTAGGTACTTAGGTAATGGTAACGTGGTAAGTAGCATTTCGCCTTGGTATAGTTACATTTAAAACCTCTCTCTTACTTCCATTCGCAAACATTGGGTGTCCAAAGGCTAAAGATAATCATCAGTCGGGATTTTCGCTTTCGTAATGTCTTCGTTCAACGGAATCTTAAGAGTCCGCAGTAAGCTCTATTCTCCATACAAACGTAGTTACGCTCTCATTTTAAAACGACTAGCTAGTTTGCTCTGAAACTTTGAACTTAGAATATGTTAAGGTATATCCAGGTCTGTAATTAGTTTATGTAGCTTCAGATACCATGGTACAAAAAATACAGCAAATTAACGTTTTTCATACAAAACTGGTTTTTGCTGTATTTCGTTTGTTATATAAACTGGAGCCATATAAACTAATTACAGACCTAGATATACCTCATGTCATTGTATATGCAAAGTTTCGTTACGATCCAACACGTAGTTTTAAAATGAGAACGAAACTCCGTTTGTATGGGAAGGTGAAATTCGGCCGAGCTTACTGCGGACTCTTAACGCACGAAGCACGATTCGTTACGTTTTAATGGCTGTTTTGTGACTTACCGCGTCACAAACCGTGGATAAATGAGTTATCGAGTTGCAATTGTTTGTAATGGTTAAATGGGATGGAACATCGAGATTAACCCTAATTGGGACAAAAACTTTAGCGATACACATAAGTTCTTTGCCGCAGGCCTGTGACGATATTGGACTTGATTTTCAAGTTAAATGGGATGGAACATCGAGATTAACCCTAATTGGGACAAAAACTTTAGCGATACACATAAGTTCTTTGCCGCAGGCCTGTGACGATATTGGCTTGATTTTCAAGTTAAATGGGATGGAACATCGAGATTAACCCTAATTGGGACAAAAACTTTAGCGATACACATAAGTTCTTTGCCGCAGGCCTGTGACGATATTGGACTTGATTTTCAAGTTAAATGGGATGGAACATCGAGATTAACCCTAATTGGGACAAAAACTTTAGCGATACACATAAGTTCTTTGCCGCAGGCCTGTGACGATATTGGACTTGATTTTCAAGTTAAATGGGATGGAACATCGAGATTAACCCTAATTGGGACAAAAACTTTAGCGATACACATAAGTTCTTGTGACGATATTGGACTTGATTTTCAAGTTAAATGGGATGGAACATCGAGATTAACCCTAATTGGGACAAAAACTTTAGCGATACACATAAGTTCTTTGCCGCAGGCCTGTGACGATATTGGACTTGATTTTCAAGTTAAATGGGATGGAACATCGAGATTAACCCTAATTGGGACAAAAACTTTAGCGATACACATAAGTTCTTTGCCGCAGGCCTGTGACGATATTGGACTTGATTTTCAAGTTAAATGGGATGGAACATCGAGATTAACCCTAATTGGGACAAAAACTTTAGCGATACACATAAGTTCTTTGCCGCAGGCCTGTGACGATATTGGACTTGATTTTCAAGTTAAATGGGATGGAACATCGAGATTAACCCTAATTGGGACAAAAACTTTAGCGATACACATAAGTTCTTTGCCGCAGGCCTGTGACGATATTGGACTTGATTTTCAAGTTAAATGGGATGGAACATCGAGATTAACCCTAATTGGGACAAAAACTTTAGCGATACACATAAGTTCTTTGCCGCAGGCCTGTGACGATATTGGACTTGATTTTCAAGTTAAATGGGATGGAACATCGAGATTAACCCTAATTGGGACAAAAACTTTAGCGATACACATAAGTTCTTTGCCGCAGGCCTGTGACGATATTGGACTTGATTTTCAAGTTAAATGGGATGGAACATCGAGATTAACCCTAATTGGGACAAAAACTTTAGCGATACACATAAGTTCTTTGCCGCAGGCCTGTGACGATATTGGACTTGATTTTCAAGTTAAATGGGATGGAACATCGAGATTAACCCTAATTGGGACAAAAACTTTAGCGATACACATAAGTTCTTTGCCGCAGGCCTGTGACGATATTGGACTTGATTTCAAGTTTGTGATATGACGTAATCGGCATACCTATGTAATTATAATGTCCACTGTTATATACAGTTGCGATCTCAGCGACGAACATTATTGTACATTGTAAATCTTTGTACATACTTACAACAAAATAGTCAAGATATATATATTATATTCCGTCGCGGGAGTCCGGTAGACACGGGTAGCGCAGAACAAGTCATTGGGGTTTTTTGGAGGAGGCCGATGTCCAGTAGTGTTTTTGTTTCCTAGTTCTAGCTTTGACATAAGTAGGTACCTAACTCATAATTTTCAAATGTATGCCTGTAATGACATCCAATTAAAGCGGCTTTTATTATTTCTTATCTCAGTCAATACATCTTTTGTCTTAAGATTATTGACTCAAGTATAACCTCAAACGCACCGCGTCTCTCGGAGTGTGACTAATTTCTTATATTCTTTTAAAAAATGGCTTCGATCTAAGTTAAGATGATTTTGCCAATGTCAAGTTTGCTTATAAAGCGACGTTGTTCGGTGGTTTGATCAGTCGCCAATAATGCAATCTGCGTCAGAAGCTCCGCTTAAGAAGCAAGGCGTCAACCGCTGACGGCATCCAGCCTTTGGAAACTCTCATAGAATGAAAAAATGTACGGGATAGTTAACGCATCTTAGCCAACCTAACAAAACACAGAACCTTTGCACCTTATAACAAGGCAATAAAGTGCACTCATTTTTCTTTACGTTGGTAGTAGACATACGAGTAAGAGAATTCTAAAACAATGTATGAAGTTCCGCCTCTTAAAATTAAAGCGTAGTGGTTATATTCTCTTTGACGGCATCCCCGACGAAAGACCGGAATGTGACTAATTTCTTGCGGTTGTCATTGACAGCTGACACGTCATCCGATACCCGTATGAGATACCAATGAATAACAAAGCAATCTGTATTCAAATCATTCGTGGAAAGGTTTCCGTAATCGTATGGGTCAGACAGACACAGGAAAACAAACATTTTCTCCTATACCCGAAAGTTATATTCAGGTAACAAGCAAGGCAAAGGCGGGTGGCCATATGCAATTCTTACTTAATATTATAAATGCGAAAGTGACTCCGATGAGCCGATTGAGATGAAACTTGGTATGGATGGATGTGGTTAGAAACCAAGGAAAGGACATTCTTCAGCGCAACAATAAGATCTTGCTCTAAGGGGGTGAAATAGAGGGCAGAAGACTGTATCTCCATCCATACAGTCATCACATCATCACTATCACTATACATAGTATAACAGTCGCTTCCCGCTGTCTGTCCCTATGTATGCTAAGATCTTTAAAACTACGCGACGGATTTTGATGCGGTTTTTTTTTAATAGATAGAGTGATTCAAGAGGAAGGTTTATATGTATAATATAGTACCCGTGCGAAGCCGGGGCGGGTCGCTAGTACTCAATATTATAAATGCGAAAGTAACTCTGCCTGTCCGTTACATTTTTACGCTGAAACCGCTGAACCGATTGAGATGAAACTTGGTATGGATGTAGTTAGAAACCAAGGAAAGGACATTCTTCAGCGCAACAATAAGATCTTGCCCTAAGGGGGTGAAATAGAGGGCAGAAGACTGTATGGATGGAGATACAATATAAACGAGTTCAACGCGGAAGAATTCGCGGGCAAAATCAAGTTGTGTATTATAGCACAAAGCCATTAACTACATACCTATACAGTTGTAACTGCCGTGGGTTGATTGTGTTTATAGCAACGGTATATATTTTTGAACCCAGTCCATCTCGGCCGGTTGCTCTAAGAAAAAAAATCGCATTTAAAAATGAAAGGATTGGAGTCGTTTTTAGGGTTCCGTACCTCAAAAGAAAAAAAACGGAACCCTTATAGGATCACTTTGATGTCCGTCTATCTGTCTGTCTGTCTGTCTGTCAAGATCCTTTACTGAGAGACTCGCCCACCGAGGGTTCCGTACAAATTTCCAAATGTATTTTTCAGATGTTTCCCTGTAGGTACTTGTAGTATAAGACGATATTACTTGCCAATTTTTATAGTTCTAGGTCAACGGAAAGTACCATATTAATGTTGATTCCCTTGAGAGTGTGGAAATATACGTTTGGTCCGTCATAAACGGCCGTATAATTTTTTATTGTAACTTAGAAGTTTGATTTTTTCACAGCTTCAAGGGATTGTAGAGTGTAGACTCAGTACATGATTTTAATTGCAACATTATACCTCCAGGCGTTTCCTAGATAAAGGGTCTTGACAGGCAGATAGACGGACAACAAAGTGATCCTATAAGGGTCCCGTTTTTTTCTTTTGAGGTACGGAATCCTAAAAAAACTCCAAAATACGCTTCAGTGACATAAATAGTTGTCCAGCCAATATAAGCATTTATAGTAGATTAGGTAGATAAGTGAAAGCTTCTGATAGGTAATTCGAACGTCCAATTACTCAGGAACATTTTCTTAGACAGTTATTAATGACAATGTACCAAGATCAAGTTTCAAATTCCCACCAATATTTATAACGAACGAACAGATTTGCTCGACCGAATTATTAAATTGTGGACTCAGTAGAGCATAAACACATTGAGTAATTAAAGTGTTCGTGGTGATTTCGGGCATACATGTACTGAAGTGTTTTTTTTAAACTACTACAATGTACAGTCATCTTAAATAACGAGAAAGGTGATAGAGTTTTGAGTTGAGACAGTTACACTTGTACTTTAGATAGGATTTGGTGGCGAGACGTCAAACGTAAATTAACTTGTCTCACTTTTGTGAACCTTTCCGCCCCAATGCCCATCGGTTCTACGAGCAATGTGCCCCGCCCACTGCCACTTAAGTTTAGCCAATCGGAGGGCTATATCGGTTACCTTAGTTAGTTATGTTGTGTTCATTGTGGCACTCTTTGAGAGAGGCCTATGTCCAGTAGGTAATGGATGTCTTTTGGCTGATATGATGATGATGACTCTTGTGAAGATTTGTAGGATAATATACCTAATCAATTGGCCTAAAATAGGCAACCAGTTGGAGAGGTGTTCTTTTAAACTGCGCCTCGCCTCTCACTTCATTATTCGTATGTAGATAAAGATCTACCATATTTCAATTGTGATTTAGGTAGGTACGCAGAGTAGTTCGTTAAGTAATAGAAAATACATACACTTGGGTAGGTATAAGAAATCGAATCACCTATGGCAATAAAACCATAGCAAACATAAATGTGATCTTTATCAGTACCCATGAACTTAGGTTACGTAGGTGGTCAAAGCGAAAATAGATTGTTTTTATGCGTTTATATGCAGTCATCACTATAAATACATTCTTACCTACCCACCTGCATTATAGATTTTACAAGAAGATCATATCTTTCTTTCTCTATCACTCGAATGCAAGTGCGATAGAGATATTCGAAAGCTTTTCGCGGTTATATCCTAGGTTATCTAAAAATGCTCTATCATGAAATGCTTTTTTTCCAATCTACTGAACAACTGAAGCCTGCCTATTCAATAAATGAATATGCATGTGTTAATGAAGGGGCTTCTAAACAAGCCACAATTTTCAAGATATGTGGCTTGAAAATTGTGGCCATGCAGCGTTTAAAAGTATAACCCGCCTAGAAGCCCCTTAAGAAAAGGTAGAGCCCCAGCACCTGTTTCGAAAATGACAAAAGATTTTTTGTACTGTTTTGTCTTTGTCATACATCCGTTAGAATGATAAGAAACCCAGCCCTAGAAGGTACCTGTTCTGTTCGACATACCTGAGGTCGCCTTATCAAGGTATACACAAACACAATGCCTTTTAGATTTATATTTGGGAGAATAGATACGAACGCTTGCTTATCTATACCGTATTCCAAATAAGAATACTTAATGATCGAAATAAGTATAACTGGTACTCCTTCGCTTTGATGGGTCTATCTGTTGGTCTAAAAATTTTTGGCCGATATTTTTTTCGGCACATATTTTTTGGTCTAACGCGTGGTGCCTATTTCCGCTCTAAGGGACACAAGCTAAGCCTAACCTAACCTACCAAATAATACAGTTGTTACGAATATTGTTTTTTTACTGCGGGGGGCTACCCCCTTTTTTGCCTGCCTTATCCTAATTTAACGCCCGACCTACCTAACCTAGTTGATACAGTATATAAAATATGACTACATCAACTGTACATTAGACGAATTTGTTTGTTTTGTTTTAGGAGGTTTTATGTTAGGCTAAAGAACAATTATACCTAACAATATTATACTTTTAGCCTTTTAGTCAAAAAAAAAATATACTGAACAATTTTAGGTCAAACATGTTTTACGACAAAAAAAAATGTGTGCAAAAAAATCTTTATGATAAAGAATAAGTAAACCATTGAATATTATACTAAACATTTTCAGCCAAACAATTATAGAACATAAAATTTTAGACCAAGCGAAGGGCACCCCACTTTGATATCCTAGATAAACGAACAAATGTAGACTAGTTTGACTGTTAGAATTCTAATGTTATAGTGAATGAGGTTGCTAGGATATAGTCTTATATGGGATTCTTAGACAGACCCCACACTACCAGCGCGTCGTCGTGTGAGCGTTCCCATACAAAATTGTACGTTGAGACTTGAGACTTGCGACTTGCGTCCACGCCCGCCGCGTCGACGCAACGCACAATTTTGTATGATACGCTCACACGTCGCACGACGCCGGTAGTGTGGCGCACTATGCAGAGAAGGGAGACTCAGGCGGATACGTATATATAATGTAGTCTTCGACTTAGATTCAGTAGACCCTATGCCTAAATTAAAACAGATGTTACACTGTAGGTAGAGTCCGACCAACGAGTCTTAGGTGTCACTAGAAAAAGCAGAAAATTTGTAAAACAGTCACAGGATTAATAGGTATCTGCCAGAACAAAACGCGCATAAATATCCGACTAGACTCTATTTCTACTGCCGTTAGGACGTGTCAGATATGTTGCCACTGTTTTTTATATAGGTACAGATGCTGTACATATTTCGACGACGACGTGATAGGGTACCTAAAGGTTATTTATTATACACACCTTGTAATTTATCAAAATGTACCTTGCTATGAATTGAATGATCGCTGGATCATTCCAGGCATAGCCGCGTCTCTTTCAGTTCGTGTGACAAATGCATTGTTTGCAGTTTGTTTCTCTATGTTGAATAGGGGTGAAGAACTCTACCTACACTAAATACAATAATCAATGTTATATTTTCTCGAAAAAGGATTATAAATGTAGTCAAATAGAGCAACGCAAGAGGTGAAATAACCACAAAGTTATAACTGTCCAAAGTTTTAAGAGGGGTAGGTATGTTCTGTCCTTTTTCCGCAAAAGGCCCGCATAAGAAACGATTGTCATTTACTAGGTACCTATGACGCTCCAGGATAATGACGCCACCATCCCCGAGCGTTTTCTCTCTCTAACAAGCGACATGAAAACGGTTGTAGCTTCGTAATTTTTTGAGATATTTGTATGGGATTTTCGTCATTAGGCTTATTTTCTGCCTTCTTTCTTTTGAAGTGATAATAAATTTTGAGTCTACACCCCTATTGTTGCTATGCAAGAATGAAATGATGATGATTGTTGATACCTATGTGAGAATTGAACGAATGAACATTTAATTCAGAGCAAGTTCCATATCCGTTAGTAACAGGCTACAGTAACAAAATCAAAAGCAAAACAAACTTACTCGTATGCTTTTGATTTTGTTACTGTAGCCTGTACGTAGGTAGCCTAGCCTGTCTGTATATCAACTCAACCTATTTGATCTTTCCGTGCGATCTACTCTACTAGTACCTACCTACTTAACTACCGTAAAATAATAATATACATGTTTTTATATTGCACTGAATATTCATATCCAACTTAATGCCAAGACGAGTTGGAGGTTGTAGATGTAGTTATTCAATATCTAGGCATATTTTCCAGTAAGTATGTATACTTTGATTGCTGATACCTGACTTTGATGCACTTTGACCCGTACCGTACGCTGCAATTTCTTTACACAATAAACAAAGACTCCACGTAGCTATAGCTACTTCCCAATACATATATATAAATACAACTGTATGAATAACTGTATTAATGAGTCTCTTGAATATTAAATAAGTCTACGGGGGCACAGTTTAACTGGATTTGATGACGAGATATTAAAACATGCATAAAACGCTTCTATTGACTTATATACGAAGTTATTTCAGGCCATAAATGAATGACCCAATTTTATTATTGTTCGTATTCGTAATGATATACCTACGTACCCAATTAGGTGCAGGCTCTTATACTTATAAACTAAGTAAACGTGCTATGAAATCAAGAGCTATATAAACATTAGTAGCTCGATAGAGTCTAAGAAGCAAGCCTGTTAAACACCATACCTAATTAGTTTAAAATCAACCAAAACAAAGCATTAAACTCAACTCACCAAACTCCTTTCGTATACCACTCTAACCATGCCGAAAGAAAGGAAAATAATATCCACACGTAGTTTAAAAGCCAATATTGTATGCTTTTGGCGATTGCATCGGAACTAGAATCTGGTTTTGTGATACCGCTATGCACTCAATCTACAAAAATAGACATACCTGTTCAATTGTAACACACACGACACTGTAAGTCCTTAGGGAAACATTACTATAGTTTATTTACGTATACAATATGATATTTATTGTTCGTTATTATGAAGGCGTTTCGTTCGATCGTTGTCGTTTGACCGGTCGGCAGACGAGGTTCCGCGCGATACCTGCCTTGGACCCGTCCACTAATCGACTGTCTGTCTATGCTATGCTGCTATACTATAGTCCACGACTGTCGACTGCACGTGTTTACTTCACGTTGTGTGCATGTGTGTGTGTGTGTCTGTGTGTGCGAAGGCTTCAATCGCTGCGCGTGCGCGTGCGCGTGTGCAGTGTTGCCAGTTAATGAACATTCATCAAATTACGGGATAGTTGAAGTAAGCTTGGTTGGAGTGGAACTTTATGTAATGTCTATTCATTATTACGTGTCCTATCAAGTAAACAAAATATGATCATACACAATAAATAGTGATGGGAAATGACGACAAAATATACAAGTGTGATTCAAAGAAAATAAAGATAGATTTATCAGATATTTTTGAGGTCATTCGTTTGTTATCGACTATTGTTTTTTTTTTTACTATAACTAAATTATATTGTTTAGTGGTTACTTTGTTGATTTCAATATTTTGTGAGTTTCTTTACGTATGCAACATTTTAAATGATTATTATTGTGTTATCCCAGAGAATCATCATCATCATTTACATTCTACTTATACATATAAATAAAATGTCAGCATTGTTAAAATATTTGACCTAATATTATTATTATATTTCTTCCTTTGACATGTAAAATGAAATTTTTACCAATAAATTATTGTATTGTATTGTATTGTATTTGTGTGAATATTCGTGTTTCCCCTTCATTTTTAATGTATTTTTATGCTTTTGCGATAGTCTGGCCAGGGAAAAATAAGCTACGTCTTAAATTGTATGGTATGATGTGATTGTGTTGGTATGATCAGTCTTGCGCAACTCAGTATAAGAAAAACTTTTGTATGGAGTTTGCTGAAAAAATAATGGAGGAGCTGTCATTTGCGTGTCGTTTCCGTTACAAGTAAGTACTCTGTAGTTTATACCGCCATATTGCTTCCTGTGTATATTGTGTCTGTCACTGCGCAGCCGATTACATTTTTGGCTATTTTAATGGAATTTTGTGAAATGTGTTACAAATAGTGATCATGAAGTATTATTTGTGAAAATATAAAAAAAATGCCACCGAAAAGACGGTTTATAAGATGTGAAGTGTGTGGACTTCAAGAAAGCCGCGAAAAATGCGTTAAGAGGCCATTTATGGTGAAATTTCCATTGGATGAATACCGGTAAGTAGAAAACTAGTCATTTATTTAGCTTAATATCAGTAGGTACTATTGGCTACAAACAAACTTATGATGGTTGAAGTATTAACATTATTATTGAGTTATTGATATCGATAAACCTACTTTTATAGATACGCCACTATTGTGTATTAATTGTTGGGTTGGCACTCTTGAAATGTCAGTTTGACGACTGTCAAAGAAAGCAGACGCTTCGCTTGGTCATGTTGGTATTGATTTGCCATGCAAAGTGCATTCAATTTTCGTTCTTAAACCGTAGTGATTAATTATTCTCTTTGGTATGATGTAACGAAGAAAGTAACTGTTCCATAATAAATTGGTCTGTTTTTACTTTTCTTGACATTGTATTTTAATTTTATATGATACACAGTTTTTGATGTTCTTTTTGTATTTTTGTAACGGACAATTTTTTTGGCTCTAACGAGGCTCGAACTCACATTTTTTTTGTTATTCGCCAAGAAAAAGAATTAAAAGGCTCACGGCTAATATTATTCACATCGAAGAATATCCTAAAAACGTTAAATTATTATGTCTCGCCAAAATTGAAATTTTGGAGAGTGGTTTTGTTTATTCATCTTAAATATAAAGTAGAATGTAATTAAAGAGTTTGATTTTCATACTAGCTTTTGCCCGCGGCATCGCCCGCGTAGTAAACGTAATTTTGCAATACTCGTAATTGTTACGCCGGCAACGGCTTACTACTACTTAAGGCCTGCGCAAACCGGCGGAGCGCAGCGCAGATCACTTTTAAATTTATCAATGTATATTCTTTTCTATTTTAATTACATTAAGATATAAATTGGAATGCTCTTAGACCGACCTCGGAGCATCACGGGGGACTTCTACTCTGCGGCATCGAGGAGCATATTAGAGGATACCGCGGTGGTAGGCCGTGGCATGCCGCGGCATCCCCCGCTATGCGCCGAGGCCTCTCGAGGGCGCCGGGGTAACGGGGCTGCGGGAGAGGAAGGCTTGGCGCAATCCGGCGGACGACGGAGGAGAACACGAATTTTGATACCGCAAGCACCTCCGTAATGCCGCGGCATCCCACGGCATCCCACGGCATGCCATGATCGGTGATTATACATTCCGTTCCACTAGCGACCAACAGTCGAAAACTTGTTTTTGTACGAGTCGTTAGTGTCGAAGGTTTAGTGATGGCGGACTGGGATTTAGTGTTAATATCAATTTTTCTTCATTGATTTCGGTCATATTGAAAAAATAACACGCGTGAATATGTTCACCAGAGACACCAAATGCGGCGGCAAGACTGGTCTGAATGGAATGCAAAGCGCGCCCCCGCTTGTGCTACCGCAAGAAGTCCCGAAGCCCCGTTACCCCGGCGCCCTCGGGAGGCCTCGGTATAGCTCAAATATAGCTCAGTTAAATATATCTGTATACTTTGTAGATTCTATTGTTGCATGCTCATTACTTTGTGAATAAATAAAAATTAAATGATAGCCTTAAGCTGTTGTAAGTTATCTAAATTTTAGTTTTAGTTCAGCCCAGGTACCCAGGTACAGGGTTTCATAGCTGACCAAATATAATGTATGTATGTATGTATGTATGTATGTAAGCACTTTATTGTACACAATAACAGGTTAAAGAATATACATGTCACACAATAGATCAAAGTACAAAGGCGAACTTATCCCTATAAGGGATCTCTTCCAGCTAACCTTTGAGCAATTGAGAGGAGGGTAGGTAGAACGAGATAGGCAAACTTATACCGTGTACAAAATCACAGAGAAAATGAAAACAAAACCTATTAGGTATTAATCCTAGACAAATAAAAACATGCCAATACATATATAAATATACAATATAATACACACTATCATATGCAATATATATATCGCAAATATACAATAATTAAATACTATATTCAACCAATTCTCAAGTCATTGGAAAGCCACAACTTCTTCAAATTCATCTTAAGTGACGCAACAGACCGCGACTGTCTCAGCGACAAAGGCAACTCATTCCACAACTTAACAGCGCGCGCGGTAAAAGATCTAGAGTATGTTCGCGTCTTTTTAGACGGTACAGCAAGAGTAAGGTTAGAACTCGACCGCAAGCGGTGGCCACTGCCGTCTGCTATATAACTAAACCGCTCAGAAAGATAAGGAGGGGAAGTAGGGCTGAACAGTGTGTTGAAAAGTAATGACAGGGTATGCACGTTCCTGCGCCGGCGAATCGGTAACCATCGAAGCTGAGAACGGAATTCAGAGATTGTATGATCATACTTGCGTAGACCAAATATATATCTGATACATACATTTTGTAGGCGCTCCAGCTTATCAAGTAGCTCCTCGTTGAGGTCCAGAAACGCAATATCGCCATAGTCCAGAAGAGGAAGCATAAGAGATTGAGTAAGGGTCAACTTGGTACGAAGAGGAAGGAAGTTCTGGAGACGCCTTAGGGAGTGAAGGGATCTGAAGATCCTCTGACTCACCTCAGCTATATGGGGTGAACAAGAAAGCGTCTGGTCCATGGTGATACCCAAATTCCTGACAGTAGAGGAAATAAGATAATAAAGATAAAAGAAATTCCATCAAAAATAATGTCAGGCACCACCACCTCTGAGAGCTTATTTACATAGTAAGGACTACCAATAACAATCGCTTGCGATTTCTTCGCATTAATTTGTAAACCAAACTTACACACCCAGCAGCGTATAGATTCATGGTTTCGATTGACTTCCGAGATTCATGAGGAGATATCATCTACAGTAGCCGCTGCATAAATCTGTCGGTCATCAATCAATCAATCATTTATTTGTCAAACATAGGTAGAAAATACAGCTGGAGAAAATTACATCTGCATAAAGGTGATATGATGCAGTTAGGGATTCGGTGATACTATTTATAAAAACAGAGAACAGTAATGGAGAAAGCACACCTCCCTGAGGAACGCCAGCGGAGAGTTCGCACCACTCGGACATCTTGTCATCGAACATGACACGCTGGCGCCTGCTAAAGAGGTAGCTGCAAAACCAGGAAAAGGGAGTTTTAGAAATGTTAAGAGAGCGGAGAATACCTAGCAGAATATCAAAATCTACCGTATTAAAAGCACTGCTAAAATCAAGAAGAACAAGGACAGTAAGCTTTTTGGATTCAATATTGAGACGAATGTCATCGGTGACGTTAACTAAAGCGGTGACCGTGCTATGCCCGGGGCGGAATCCGGATTGGAAAGGATTAAACAAAGAATTTCTGTTAAGATGTGAAAGGAGACGACGATTAACATAATGTTCAATGATCTTTGACAAAACTGGGAGAATAGAAATAGGGCGGTATTGAGTGAAAGATACAGCATTAGGGATTTTGGGGAGAGGAATTACGTGCGCACACTTCCACGATGCCGGAAAGGTTCCAGTGGACAAGGAGAAATAGGAATAGGAACAATAAAATCCGCCACGAGCATAAGCATATCCACACTGAGGCTATCGTCACCGATGGCCTTCGTCTTAATAGATTTGAGAAGGGCAAGCGTCTCTTGCGGTGAAATCAAACCAAATTCAAAGGGAGATAAGTCGGGGTGTGTAATACTGGCAAGAAGTGCAAGAGGGGATTGTTTAATGGACGGGTCAAGAATAACCGGCGACGCGCTGAAATGTTTGCTAATAGCGTCAATGTCAACAGTGTTGGAAGAACATTGCTGAGTTTTACCGACACCAAGAGACTTTAAAAATTTCCACAACTTAGAGAGGGGACACTCCTCAATCGATTTGTGAATATGGAGGCGTTTTGCATCCCTGCAGCGGCTACAGGCTTTGTTAATGTACCATCTTGTATTTACGTATGAAAGCAATAAAGATACTGATACTGATGCTACCCCCTTCACCCCGCATCTTCCCTTTGTAGGCCTGGCGCACTTCGGCGCATACCGGGGGATGCCGCGGCATGCCGCCGCAGTATCGTCGACGCTCTTCAACGCCGCGGGGAGAGGATACCACCAAGCGGCGGCATGCCGCGGCATCCCCCGGTATGCGCAGAAGTGCAACCAGGTGCGCCTGCCGCCGCTGCGCTGGCGGGCGCTCGCGGTATCGCGGTATTACCCTCGTCGGTGTGCGCTGCGCAGAGTAAATCCTCCTAGGTGATCTGCGCTGCGCTCCACCGGTTTGCGCAGGCCTTTACTTCCCCTATGAATAACCCTTCGTCAAAACCAGTTATGGTAAATTATTTTTGATTTACTATTATTTTTATGCCCGTGTGGTGTCGGGTTAGAACTTCAACACCCCCTTTCTTCCCGTGGGTGTCGTAAAAGTCAACTAAGTGAGCAGGGTTGAAGTGTGTTGTGGGTGACGGGCTAACAACCTATCACTGCTTTATTACATTTTGTCGATCTTTTATATCCACATTTATGCTAAAAGTGGCGCTGGAACATAAGTGTCATGTGCTCTGCCTACCTCTTTTGGGAATAAAGGCATTAATATATGTATGTATGTATTTTTTTAAATTAAATTTATTATCATGAATGAGAATCTGTCATCTGGAATAAAAGCTAGTTTATGTTCAAGATGATATTAAAATATAAAAATATCTCCGCGAATTTCAAGTCTTTGTGGCCCGGACATTGCCATAGGCTCGTTTCCTAAGATTTTTTTCGATGCTATTCGAACCAGTATTTGGAGAGGAACAAAAGTTTGGAGAGGATCAAAAATTTGATTAAAAGATTGACCTCGCTGGCGGCAGCCGAAATGCTTTATACTAATTGTCATTAGATGATTGATGCTTATTATGATTTTAATTATATTTTGTTACAATAATTTGATAGTTTATTATCCAATTAGCAACATTTCGTTATCAATTTTAACATGAGGAAACTACCTACCCTATTATAAGTTAATTTCTTAAAAACCACTTCCGTATTTACCTACCTATTTCTATTAACGCTTTTAGGGGATGAATTTCATTTCGGTTTGACCCCTATTTCACCCCTTAGGGGTTGAATTTCGAAAAATTCTTTCTTTGTAAAGTAAAGAATATATGTTCCAAATTTCATGCTTATATCGTTAGGTAGCGGTTTAGGCTGTCTGTCATCTAGTCTGTCAATAGATTAGTAACGCAAGAGTTTTATATATATAGAAGATATTAATTAACTTCCTTCTGCTTGATCAGTTGCATTGTGAGAATTGAAGAAAAATAATAAGTATCAGTTCAAGTATCATTATTATTTTATCGAGTTATACACAGTGCAGCAACAACTTGCAAGTCTTGCAACACGCTATTTTTTTTTTAATTTTCCTCTTGTCTACGCTCATCTTTACCAGGCCGGATTGTTACGTACGCTACACCCAATTATGACTTCGACATGTTGTACTGACAAATTGTAGTAAAATTACATAAACTGTATACCCCATTAATTACAGTTGATACAATCTGTTGACGAACAGCCGCATCTCGAGTCTGACTCTGACCGAGTTCACAAGAAAAAGGCGGTAAATTTGATAAAAAGTTACACTGAATGTATGGCTTATTTTAGTTAGATATTTCATAGGTAAAATTGTTGCCATACAAAAAAAACTGCTTTTGTAACGAGTCCCGACTCGCTGGCCAGACGATCAGCATGGCTATCACAAGACGGCCCGCGAGCTCTCTAGATTTTTGTCGTACTATCCGTCTCTCTCTTATTAGAATACTTAGAAAGAAACGTATACTGCGAGAAAAATGGAGAGAGCTTCTTGTGATAGCCTTAAAATCAATCAATATGTGAAAAAAGTGTGGCGAGTAAGTTAGTTCGTATCAAAACATAACACAGTGTTCACGCTCAATTAAAAAAAAAATGAACGAAGAATCATAATAGGGATGCGGACTAAGATTTTTTTACGATGCCATTCGAACCAGTTTTTGGAGAGGAACAAATGTTTGTATGGGAGCAACTACAATTAAAGAACATACATACCCAAAAATTTGAGACAAAGATTGACGTCGCTGGCGGCAGCGGAAAACGCTTCATACTGATTACGTACCCTCGTATGACGTCACTTGTACAAAGTATACTTGATTTGATTTTTGTAGTGTGTACAACTATGTACAATTTGTTGTACCAATGATATCATTTTATGCTATAATTTTATTTTATACTACTAGTCATGTGTAATTTTATGATTATAATTGTCGACATATAATATGAATTATTATGAATAAATATGAATATGAATATGTAGTTGTATCATTGTATGGAAAATCCGGTAAATTGTTGTTTCGGTCGCGAAATACTGCGTTTAAGTACATGGTTGTCATACAATTTTGTTTTTATAAAAGCGTAAGGATTCTATTGGCAGCTTTAACCCTTGGCATGCCTGGTAGGGTCTGACAGACCCGGGCTGTTAAAAATCCGTCGTTATTTTTTGAAATTTTAAATTTACCGCGTCGCGTTTCTGAGTAGCTTTGTGTCATGAACTACCCGACGTTTTGACGCTGCTCCCGCAGTCGGCCGCGAGCACCCTTTCGATTTGGACGTGCGTAAAGTGCTCGCGGGCCTGAGAAACCCGACCAGGCATACGGCGTAACATTTTATCGCTAAGTACATTTACGTTATTTTTCGTATATATTTTATATACATACGAGTATATATTTTATAGATAGTCACAATGATATACCAGTGCCTTAAATAAACCTAAGACTGAGGTTGATCTTAGGTATAAGTTCAATTCAATTTTTAAAAAATGGCTTCCATCTAAGTTAAGATGATTTCGCCAATGTCAAGTTTGCTTATAAAGCGACGTTGTTCGGTAGTTTGGTCAGTCGTCAATAATGCAATCAGCGTCAGAAGCTCCGCTTGAGAAGCAAGGCGTCCACCGCTGACCGCATCCCCGACGAAAGACCAGAGGTATAAGTTTAATTTTTATGTTTTTTGACATGAGAGTCTATTTTTGTTGATGGAAATATCAAATGTTTTTATTTATGTAATAAGTTCTTATGGAGTTTCTTGGATTAAGACTTGTATTTATTTCTAGTAAAAATAATGTACAAAATAACCAAAAACACACAAACCAACAAGTTAAAAAAACAATTCATATGTAAATATTTTTTTTACATTTACGGGTTTGTCAGACCCACCAGGCATACAGTGTGACTTTCGTTCACCAGGCATGCCAAGGGTTAAATTTACTCTAGGACAATAAAAAAAAATGCATCATTTTTCTAAACTTTCAAGGTTCATATCTTTTTATGATTTTAATTACATTTTATAATTTATACTTTATTTTATTACTATAATTTGATGGTTTACTATCCATTTAGCATCACTACGTTATCAATTTGAACGAGGCCGCATGCCTATTGCAAAAAATTACATAGAAGTTAACGTACTTATATAGGTCGAGCTGGCGGCAACCCTAGGTCTAAGGCTCCGCCGCCGAAAGAGATGGCCACATTTAGGCACGTTTGGCGTACCTAAACAGGGAATTTGTTAACAGAGAACCCTGTACGTAGTACTATTACTTATTCTGTGCTTGTGCTAACCGTGCAATAAAGACTGCTGCGCTACCACAAAATTCGAAACTCGAACTTCGAAGTTCGTATACATGCATCCCTGTCACTCGAGTATTGTAAGTGCGATAGAGATGGAAATACCCGAACTTCGACTTTCGAAGTTCGTGGTTATAGCTGAGGGCCTACCGCGAAACGAAAACGAACTTCGTCTGTGTTTCTCCCTCTCTGTTGCACTTGCTGGATCGAGCGACAAAGACGGAGATACACGAACGAAGTTCGTTTTCGTTTCGCGGTACCCCTCTGGCCATTTGAGCAGTGTTGCCGTTTTATACCCGTAAAATAGCCACTTGTGGCTTCGAGAAATGGACCACAGTTAGTTACTCGAAAATGCAATGAATACTGGCAACATTAACGGACTACGCATACTTTCATTGTACAAGCAACAGCTCGATCTCTCGCGTTTAGAGGACTGTAGTATCTTTAGACTCAGTTTTATTTTGTTATATAAATAGCCCAGGTAATAACTTGCTGGTCCTGGGTCCCACACTGGAACTGCATCTTATAATTTTCTCAGAAATTGTTTCTCTGAGCACCTTATGGTGAACTCGAGATTCGAATAATCGGACAGGTTTATCCCGTTTCTTGTGTTCTTAATATTTAAATGAAAGGTCGTCGTACCTACTTCGAAATTATTAGTACGAGTATAACCACACCACGGCGTATACTATGTACGAACTTTTAAATTTGTGAAAGATTTTATTTAATATTGTAAAGATGTAAAATGCAGTCTATTGCATTAATAAATATAAGATACCTAAAGCTTACAAACCGGCTAAGTAGCACGATGGGTTTAATATTCAAGTTTTACGGCCCAATTATATACCAAAACGTCAGGTAGGACATCACATCCATCACCATGAAACCATCATGTTAGGTGGACAGTTAATTGTAGGAAAAAAACTTGGCGAAATCAAATATTGTGTCAACCTCATAAAAAATAAGATGACAGGTAAAGTAAATACCGATTATGCCAAAAATAGATTAAATCTAGCCCGGAACTATATCGATTGAAACAGCTTAACCCTAAACTTGGCAGCGATAAAAGTGATCGAATTATTATATTTTTTTATATTTATATAGTTAATAAGGCATAACAATGTACGAGAAAAATGTAAAAAAAAATATATTATTTATATATTATGATTTATAGCATGTATCTTACAAGATACATTGCCAAGTCTCCTACATATTATTTGAAAATAAATGTGTGTCTTTGAGGATACCTTGCCTAGTGGCGAGAGAAAAAATAATAATTTTAAGACAATATTGTATTAATACTTTAATATGACATGACTTTTTAAACATGAAGTATGAAGAATAACAATGCTTATTTTTTTTTTTTCCTTTTTTTTTTTTTTAAAAGAAAGAAATTTATTCAGGAAAAACAAACACAAAAAAGAATAAAACTGAACCACTACATACCATCAAGATCCACAGCGCAGGTTTCGTCATTCCACAGATAATGCACCCACCACAGGATTCGTCAGTAAAATATAAATACAACACACAATCCGCAACACGCATCGTCAACTAAAACTATAATACATATACATACACAATGCTTATTGACATGCTTTTTCATGTCACAACAATTACAAAACAAAAATTAACGTACCTACCTTTTTCTATCGTGGGTATCATGGCACACATAAAAATGTTTTTTCTAAAACTATTATAATCAACTATTTGGTATAATAATCATGTCTCAGAACACAGCCATTAGTAGACATTTATAGATAATACTTAGGTACACATACTGAGATCTCGTATTAAACATATGGACAACAACATGGTTTTAAATTCTAACATTAGAATTAAACATCAAAAAACTAAACGTGTGACTTCTACTAGGCCACTTATAAAAAAAAGCTTTCAAAATAACAAATACATATTATTTAGGACTTGTTATGATAGTTATAAAAGCAATTGCGAGACTCAGTCAAGCACAGTCTTACATTGCATTTGCAGCACAACAATCTTGTCTGCCCTTTTATGCATTTTTTGCATCAACCTTTCGTTATAAATGTTGGCAAGTGGCCAAGATAATCGAAACGGCTGTCAATTTGACATTCAGGCGTCAGGAACTTCTTCAGCCCACGAAGTGGTTTTTAGCAAAGAGAATATTGAATGTTTTTAGGGCCCTTTGCACCGTAACAAGACTTTTACTTGTAGAACACCTGAATTCTTTGAGTCTCAATGTCTTAGCTACTCCAGCCTCCCTTCTGTAAACCAGCCAAGCATTGTTAATGCAGATGTCGAGAAGCTGAGAGAACAGTGGTATGTACCATCTATGTGCTTTTATCGCCGTGCGGTACAAAGCAATGAACATGTCAGCTAGGTCCACACCTCCCATGCTCGAGTTGTAGTGTCGAATCATATTAGGACAAGCTATGTTTTTCCTGGTTTTGCTTGCCTTGTCATATCGCAAAACGTTTTGACACGGATGAGCATCGACATAGGAACTAGCCACAGTGACACATTTGTTGTCAGACCAGTTCACGATTGCTATTTTGCTTTCATTGGAGACAACTTGAGCTAAAGAACCACGGCCCTTTTTTTAAGTTCTTGTCGATGGGTAACTTCTTATTTGCATCACGCAGGCGATTCGACCTTATTATAGTGTACAAAGTAAAAATCCCATACTCATTCCTCATGTGGTGGATTAACTCTAAGGATTTAAAAAAGTTCTCTAAGTACAGTACTTTACAGGCAGGTTGATGGATTGTCTGAGATAGTGCTATAACAATTTTTGCTCCTAAACCCATGCACTCCTCCTCGTCAGTAAAAGTATGGAAACGAAAAGTATCCTCCCCTCCATAAACCAAGAAGTCATACACGAATCCGGCCATTCCTGGCAGGGGTGAGTATGTTGGAGCCAGTGGACTACACGTAGTGACATCAGGACAAGGCAAAGTCGATGTAGGTAGAACGACTGATTGATTTCCATCTTTAGTTGATACTACAATTTCGTCTGTTTCGCTATCACTGTCTGAAAGCAAATGTAAGTTTTCTAATGATGCAGCTATAGATGGAGCAGGCGAGCTGTCAGAATCCGATATACGTGCAGGAAGTTTGAATTCGTTTCCGAAGATTAGCTTTTTTCTAAATCTGAATCTGCTCCTGACTTAGGTACTAATGCCAAAATTCGCTGAGATCTTGTGATGGGCTGCAAACCATGAAATTATTTAATGTTAAAACAACGAACAAGATTCAAACAAGACTTAATTTACTAAATAGTGTTTATTTTATTAATTATGTCAAGAAAAAGATAAAAACATATATATATTTATTTCACGAATCACTGGCCATGCATCCAAAAATGCACATCACCACTCCCAAGCAATCATATACGTAACATGGCAATGTATCTCTGAGTGCACACGATAAATTGCTTGTAGTAAAACACAGAGCCTGGCAATGTATCTAAAAGTGCACACGACAAAATCAATGTATTCCGTCAATGAACCTGGCAATGTGCATATATGGATACATCAGGAAAGACTTCTGTATTTTACCAGGAAATTAAATTATTTACTATCAGATACAAATTAAAACCCATAGTTCAATTATTTAACTATAAAATAAATACATTAGCTACTACCTAAGTAAGTAAAATAAGGGAATTTAGCGAATTCTTACCTTGAGCCTCGTAGCCGCACGCGCACGGTCCGCCATCTTGCGAGCTACTGTCAAATTGTGTTACCAGGGCACAAAAATATATTTTTTGGTAGAAAGTTTATAACGCATGCTACCTTTGTGTAGCAAAAATATATTATAAAGCAATCGCTGCAACCCGGAAGATTTTTTAAAATAAAATGTGCATTATTAGATACGCTGCCAAGTTTAGGGTTAATTTGTGTCAACATTAAGACTTACAGCGCCATCTATTGTCGAGTAGAATTATGAAATGGTTTCAGTAGTTGTAGATTCGAATATTATCTAGTCTGTAGTAATCATTGGTTTAAAAAAAAACTTCTTAGCAGGAATGCCAACATAGTGACCGTGTTCGAAACTCCATTTCCATTCGTTTATTCTGTAATCTGCGGCGCTACTACGAACTTCGAAAGTCGAAGTTCGTAATACATGCATCCCTGTCACTCGAGTAAGGGAGTGCGATAGAGATGGAAATACCCGAACTTCGACTTTCGAAGTTCGTGGTAGCGCCGCTGTTTCCTGTCAAGGCTGTCAAGTCAAAACTGTCAAAAGAAGTGTCAAGACTGTCAAGTCAAAGTCAATGTCGTTATTACAACAAATCATATTAAATTAAGACCATTTTTATTATTATTGTTACACGAGCTTTTAATGATTGTTCTCATCTCGTTATCTTTCTTGTAATCCCCTATTTGCTGTGTAAAGATTGCAATAAGGAAAATGATAATATGTAAGTTAAGTACACGTTAGCTTGCTTTTATTGAAAACTTCGTGTTCGCATAGTACTTACAATTTAAAAGTGATTTAAAAGATGACTTTCGGCCTAAGCTAAGCTAAGGTCTTGCAACATTTTTTGTCGCGTTTGTTTTCAAAATCATTTTGTAGCCAGAGAAGAAGCTTTCTAATCGATAATTTGCGACCAGGAAGTTTTGTGTTAAAATACAACACAATATACATTCCAGGCCTAAGTGAAGAAGTGGACGTCTTTCGGTTGATATGTTGGTGATGATGATACAGTGAAATAAAAATCAATCATAATTTTTAGATTCATTTTATTTTCAATAACATAAAAATGTTATGATTTTCATTTTACACATTTCAAAATGAAGTTCAGTGGGTTCAATCTGATTGCTAAAATGTTCACATTAAATTCAAAATGTATAACTACAGTACAGTTTGGCTTTGCATGAACTTAGAGTCATGGGTTGCATAATACCTTATTTAGAAATCTTCTTTCACTTATTTCCAAATGTTGCATCTTACATTTTTGTACAAGAGCACAAAGTCTACTACTCCACAGCTGTTCGTTTAATATTCAACAAAATATATTGTAATTATTGACTTGTTAGGGCGGATCATTCAACTGGTTTCTTGCCTTTTAAATGTGATATGCTATACATTTTTTGTGATATTTTCCATTTTATACAAACAAATTCGTTATTTAATCACCTAAAATAGGTAAATGTGTAAAAAAAGTGCTATTTGGTCTCACAAAAATCCTTGTGATGATCCACCCAACAGCAGTATTCACTACAATAAATAGAACTAGCTAACTGGAATTGAAGGTCCCTTAAAAGTATGCATTAATTGTCAAAGCGGTGATCAACTAGCCATACAACATTGCCATCAAATGTTTGCTCTGTCATTTACTAGTAAGATTTAATGTAACAATTAAGTTAAGTTCAATAGAGCTCCTTTGTGTGTGAGTAGTTGACCAGAGCCGTGTATATAATACTAATTTTATTGTTTTTCGTAATAGATGACTACTCTAAGAGGCGTCCATATTCATAGCTTGAAGTAAAGATGCGCAAATCACCAATTTTTACATAAGTTAGTGAAAGGATTGACAGATTTACATATAAACTCTAAGATATTTATTAACTGTTTCATCAAAAATTTACTAATAGTAAGTTATCTCTGAAAATTGACATCTAAATTAATTATGGAGTACTTGAATATTTTATGGGAACTTAATTCCATTTAGAATTTTCGCGCCATTAGAGGCCCGCGCCTGCGCTGTGAGCGCCCGCGGTGCCACGGCGCCCAAGCACAACTAAACATTTGAAAATATGTGAAACAAGATCTTGTCAACCATGCTCATCTCAATTTTATCATTTAATACAACTTTATATATAATTAAACTATACAACTTGACAACACCATTTAGAATGTCATTAGAATTCATTATTGCTTCTCTATTTAGATATAGGATATTGCTACGTCGAAGTCGATAAGGGCTCGAATAAAACTAAAATGAGCACAGGTTGACGGCATTGACTAAGGTCGATTGGTGTTTGTTTGCATGTGTGTGGGCGCGTGTCAGAGCACTGCACGGTGTCGAGTCGGTGCCAGGATGCCTTGGGGTGTCACACAGAAGGCACGTGTAGTATTTGCACTCTGAACGCTTGTTTATTTATACATATGGTATTTCGTATGTACATGTAAAACCATGTGTAGATTTTTTAAAATTTAGTAATACTATACTAAACTGGCCGTCATATAAGTATCTGCCATGTTCTCCTAAGTATAACTAGGTAATATAATATTCTTAACTAGATTCATATTTACAAATAATACAGTTCAATTTATATAGAAATTAAAATATATTTCTATCATTCTCGATTCACATAACGCAAAATAATTTAACAGAGTTCATTTTTGCACTCACATTTACAATATAGTTTTGTAACTAATTTGTTACCATTTATTTGTTGATTTCAAACAACTCATATATCACCCAATAAAGCGAGTAGCACTATACTCACGAATCCTATCATATTATCTTATCGTTTAAAAAATGCAGAATATGCGAAAAACTTCAAGGAATACTTTACAGTAAATGGCAATTGAACGTTATAGTTCGCCCGCATCCAATAGGAACTATAAGATTCAGAATGCCTCACGGCGGAGTGGATCGCTACAGTATATGTACACTGCCGCTCCGCGCGGCCCCCAGACCAAAACAGCTAGCACATAACATAACCCTATTTACACCTCAACTATCCAAAAATTATGGTCACAAATGATAGACTCTTAACGATTACAATTAGGTATGCCGCGTCGAATAAGTTGAATTAAGTATTAATGAAAATTTGTGTTACAGTTTATGCTAGAGTTTAGAATATAAGGAGCTCAAATGCGCCACCGATTGTGCGGCGGTGCGAGGAACTATAATACATTCAAACACCGAAGTGTATATGGCCACGCCTCGCCTCACATACTTTACCTATATACTAAACGATCTCCAGCATCATTGTTTCAACAACCGATGCTACCGTGGTGACTATGTTGAATATTGCAGACTCCAGTCAATGCTTAGACAATCGCTATCTATCGCTTGTAACATGATGCCCTTGAACATGATGCACCTACTAAAAACTGAATTAAATGAAACTCTCGTTCGTTAACTTTGCAATTAGATGAGCAAATTGACAACGTTTTGCGACATACAACATTTTCACGAATGGAGAAAGGACTAAAATCTAGTATCACAATGTCGGGCCCCGCTGGCATGAATACGAGTAGAACCAACGCCACTCTAGGCGAACACCGAAACACTAAAGTCCTGTCATAACGAGGTGCACCTTCTTATTCTAGTAGTATACAATTTCTGATAGAAAACACAATTGCTACATTAAGGATAGGTTTCCTACGCTGAACACCCAAATTCAACAACTCGTGTCGCATTAGGCATCTTATGGTGTCACAATCAAATTGTTTGCCACGGTAGGATCTAGCGAGGTTATAAGTCCAATTGCATTTTCCTTCTAACTCGTTACAGGTAACAATCAACCTATACGCTCCCATTCCTTGCTAACGCCTTGGCTTTAGTCCTCAGACCGCACAGACCCACGAGTCCGGGTCTTTTTCAGCAAGGAATGAAGGCGTGATTTCTCCCGCAGTACTCCCGTTAGATCAGTATTCGTGCTCGGTGCGTCCTAGTATTCTGGGTGTTCACTCGAAGAGTGCCAGGAGGTCGTCGGAGGAAGGCACACGGGGAGGGTGTGAGCCCGCGGAGGATGAGGAAGACGGCGGCGTGGCGAGTAGCTCGCCTAGCGCCGGCGCGTCCAAGTACGACAATAACTCCATCGGGTCCACACTTGTCTCCGGCAATAGCTGGAAAATGAATGTCACATTGTACTTTCTGTTTCATGTCTCAACATGCCGCAAAGGAGTTTAGAAGTTATAAGTTGCCATTTACAGATATCCTGTGGTGAGGTAATAGTTAGGTTAATTACAAACTGGGTACTCTGATTCCATGATAAAGATGCTTGCAAAAACAAGGATGGTGGCTGGAGTGGCTGGTGATGAAACTGATAGTGTCCCAACAGCAACTCCTCTTCACCACGATCATCATCCTCCTAGCGTTATTCCCGGTTGTGCCCTAAAGAAACCCGGGGTCCCCTTTGACACCTATCATCCCAAGATTTGGCATACACACTAGTTTTACAAAAGCGACTGCCATCTGACCTTACAACCCAGCGGGAAAACTAGACTTTATTGGGATTAGACCGGTTTCCTCACGATGTTTTCCTATACCGAAAAGCTAACGGTAAATATTCCGTGGGCACATAAGTTCTGAAAAAGTCATTGGTACTAGCCGGGATTCGAACGCACGACCGCCTCTTGACAGCCGCATGCCTGAACCACTAGGCTACCGTAGCTTCACCATGATATCGATGGTATACATATTTCTGTCTACATCCTGGTATATATTAGTCACGATCGCTGGGTATTTTTTTCTGGTCAACTCAAAGGACTCTTGCGTCTCATGTATCTTCCGAATCTTAATGAATTTTCATGTAACTTACATTGAGATTTTCCGTGCCCTCGCCGTCGATGACCGCCGCGGGATCGAAGTTCAAGTCCGACGGTATGTCCACGTCGGTGAGGGAGTGGTGTCCGACCGACGGCGGGCCCGGCGTGTGCGAGGAGCCGGGGGTGTGCGCGCCGCCGCCGCCGCCCGGCGTGTGCGCCGACCCCGGCGTGTGGGGCGTGTGTGGCGTATGTGGCATCTGTAAGGTAATGTTAGTGTCATTTATGGTCAAAAGACACAGTCGAAGCAACAGCACGAATATGAGCCATATTTGTAATATTCTTTGCAACCGAGTATATTCGGCAAAAAAGTGTGTTGTTTTCAGAATTTGTAAATTGTAATGTGGCAGAAAAATTATAAATGCATTTTATCCTGCTGTTACAAAAAGAGGGACATATGTTTTACGATCAAATGTATTTAGTGAGAACTAAGAAGTAAAGAACGAACTTTTTAAAAGTCGAAATAACTTACCTGATCATTCAAACTCTTTTCCATCGCATTCAACGGGTCCAGCGAATTAACGCTGTCATTCAAATGTGAGAGCGGACCGTTTCCAGCGTACTCGTTGCTTCCAGGACCGTTGCTCATCCCAAAGTCGTAGTTAGGATTGCCGTTCGCGTTCCTGTTCTGCGTGCTCTGGTTATAGGAGGAGATCATCGAGCCACTAGCGATCGTGTTCATGTCTGGAGGTAGGTACGGCGACAAAGCTTGGTCCCAGTTGTTCATGGTAGGCATGTTCATTGAACCGGGTGACACCGCTTTGCCCCGTTTACCCACGCTGTTGTCATTGCTGTCTTCATCCTGAAAATAAAAAATCGGATAAATATAATAATTAGTATAATTTCCATGTCTAACGTTCGATTGGATTTATCGAGGAATCCTTACAAAATTACATCATTGTTCGAGATTGGCATTTGTTTTTACCTTTATTCCAGCGTTAGCTGGACTTTTAGCTGGCTTCCAATTCGCTCCGCCGTCAATGGTGACCTCATCGACGTCTGAATTGTTTGCAGTATTGAGGATCCCCCACATGTACTGGTCGACTTCTAGGCCTTCTAGCTGCGCTGGTTTACTGGAAATCAAAGAAGTAATTGGTTAATTTCTTACCCCCTTATTTATAAAACTTAAAATGCCTCTGCTATATAAAATGTGCTTTGTCCCTTTCTTACGAACACAAATGTCAAAATAACAGATAAAGACAAACGAATTTTAACACCATTTTAATTAAAATAGGCTTGTAGAACCTTTATGAATACGGCCGTTAATGTGTAACTTTTTGTTATTCTGTAATGAGTTAATTACTAATTTACCACAAAGGAAAAATATAGTTTATTTTATACTTACTTGCAAACAGGACATCTCCACGACCCTCTTTCACAGTTGAGTTGTAGATAAGATTCCAGGTCGAAACACTGTATATGTTTGCATTCGTGCCCTCGAGCAGGTAGCGTGATCTTCTTGAACGTTATTGGACATTTTAACGAAACTTTTAACGCCGTTTGTTCTACGCTGTCCCTGTCATTCGGGTTGTTGGAGATGTTGTTGCTGTTAGCTGGCGATTGGTTGAAGTTCATCTTAATTTTAGCGATGCAATGGTCGGCAGTTAGCAGCCGCTTTCGTAATAGACCTTGCAGGACACTCCTCACGCTCGGCCGGTGGACTAATTGTAATACGAACAGATGCGACTGCAAAAAAAACGTAAATTAACATCGCTTCCAAACTATTTGCAAGATATTGCCGCAGTCTTAAGAACAGGTGTGTTATGACAACTTTTAGACTTGGACCGTATTGTGACAAGTGTTTCAAGAATAAAAGGCAAATGTTTGCTCGGATTTAAATAATAAAGACACTTACACAACAGCAGGCGGACACGGTGATCTGTATCGTGTTTCTGCCAGGCTGGCAGACTTCTTTCAGGTACAGCGGTTTGTGTGATGTTTTGTTCTCTCCTCTATCTATCATTAAAGGTGTTGCGTTGACGGAGACTTGAACACTCGCCGGCCAGTTCGTGTTCATCTGCCTATCTTCGTGGTGGAAGCATTTTAGTTGTAACTCCAGGTCCGATCTGAAATGGAGACATATTGTGAATCAGGCTCATATTTATTTGCTTTTGTTATGAAAATGCTAAACGCCGTGGAATGCATGTGATATTTACCTCCATATTAACGTTGAATGGACCGTGGCTTTTAATTGGAATACATGATTGCTAACTGCTAAATTATGTTCTAATCTAAATGGTGGTAATATAATACCATCTCTTACAGGGAATGTTAACCGGAGCTCATCATCTGAAATCAAAAACAATGCGTTAGTACAACTTTTAACTCTAGAACTAGTATTGACATTAAAAGTGGTTACCTATATTTAGATACGTACTTTGCATGCCTATAGGTTGTTTGAGCTCGTTAAAGTGGGGCTTTTGTTCACCAGCTGAGTTTGGGCTTATGTATGGCGGCATACTGCTGGCTGGCGTTAAAGGGGGCGTGGGGTTCCCAGGGACAGGACTGTGCTGATAGCTCATGTTAGTCCTCATCGCCACTTCCTGAGCAAACTGACCGCTGTATTGACCATACTGGTTGTTGCCACCTTGGTGCTGCGGGAATTGGTTAGGAACACCACCGTTAAAGTACTGTCCCTGGTTAGAGTAAGGCGGCGTCGTCTGCCTCATGCCTCCTCTCATTCCCGCTCCGAAATTCCCACTCGGTCCCAGCGGCTGCTGAGGGGGATATTGTCCCTGGAAGCCCGGTCGGCCGCCATATCCCGCAGGATACTGACCAGGGCCGAATGTAGGTTGACCCGCCATGTATTGCGTCTTACGCTGGTTCATCAGCATTGGTCCTTGGGGATAGGGCGTGTGCCGCCTCTGATACTGCGGCCCCATCTTCGCCGAACCGGCCATTTGCCCAGGCCCCATTTGCGAGGACATCATGTTAGCGTGCATACCCATATTGGCCATTTGCGCCATTGGGTTCATCCCGTTCATACCGGCGTTGCCCATCTGGCCCATGCCAGTCATGCCGTTCATACCGCCGTTGCCGCCCATGCCCATTCCGGTCATACCAGGGTTGTGGGTGCGCTGCTGAGCGTAGCCGTTCATCGCACTATACTGGGGGTTTCCCATACTCATGTTTTGCATCTGGAATTAAATAACATTGCTATGAAATCGACGGCTTCATAAGATTAACAAAAAACTTGACGGGCTCTCGGGTTGTGTGAAACGAATGTGATTTGATTTATAGTAGCCGAAGGGTGTTGTTACCTGCGAGAATGGCTGCGAGTCCTGCATCGCAGCCGTGGTGGCCGCGGCGACCATTGCGGCGGTGGCGCCGAACTGCGCGTTCTCGCCCCCGCCGCTCATCGCGCCCGAACCGCCGGCGCACCCATAGCCGCTGATAAACAAACAAAACGACAAACATAAGATAATGTCATACACCTTTATACACTTCAAAGAAAAGAAAAAAAGGAAAGTTATAAAAATACTTCAGTTTACAGAAATACGAACATTATTCTCAAAACCAACAGAACCGCGCCAAGAACGCACATAGGTACTTATTAAAATGTGAAATCGGTCCAGCTAACTTTATTTCACTCACGATACGAGTAGTTTCTATTGCAAGCGGCCTTGCAGAGCCGAACATTCCACACGTTAACGCTTCGATTATTAATAAACTCAGTTTCAATATTCAACCCAAATCCTATCGACGTAAGATCTTTTTTTAATACATGCCGAGATTTTATTATTTTACGAACAATGAGAGAAAAAATCAATATGGACGTATAGTGACGCGTTGTTACCCCTGTGTTTCTCTCGGGATGTGTTTGATTTTTTGTATAGAGCCAGAGTGGGAGCTCGATTCATGTGAACCGCTTTTGGGGCGAATTCCCGAGCCTTCTCGGAGCCCTTCCTAATAATTCCCGACAAATGCACGACAAACACTCGCACGGGCTATCCATTGTTGCACCGCATCTCTGTGTAGTAGTGCACAACAGTTTTGCCTCTTTGTGTTGCTATTATAAAAATATTCTAATGAATACGCAAACACACACACGCAAACTGGATATCAAAAACTGGTTAACTTGTCATCAAATACTATATATTTTTTGTTTTAGTTATGCAGTGCTAAAATTTGCGAGATGAGTTTTTATTAGTTACTAAATAAGTCGTTACGTCGACTATAAATCGCAGCAGGCCATTGTTGGTTATCCACAACTCCTACTTAAGTATTCTTGTAAATAGCTTAACAGATACTTAGTAGCATCATTGGAATGAGCGACAACCAATAAACACACGAGTCAACAGCGCTCAAGCCGTTGGGTCTATTCATCGAGTCTGCAGATGATTTACAAGGGTCCTTCCTTAGGTAAACTCGGCTCGACCTTACACTTCTTTTTATAGTTTTGTCTGGCTTTTTTCTTTTGCCGACCAAAATGTGTAGCCGACAAAAAAATACGTGTTCAGTTCTGTATCCTGGTGCACTTTTTGTTAAATGGTACCACATCCGAATAATCACTTACGGTCTGCTCAAAATATTTGGGATCTTGAATGTGAGCGGCTCGGTCGTCTCGGCCATTTCTTTTGAGACAATTCTTGGAACTCGTTTTTTATAAGCGTTTTGCAAGAGCGTTGTGACGACCCGTCTGGTTTCAAAAGTACTCTGAGGACTTTAATTCCACTGGAGTTTGGCGAGATACTTTCATAGTTGGCAATATTTCGTAAATGCTGGCGAGCTGTTCTTCGACACACGGGCCGTTTAGTTTAGATAAATCAATATGAAGGAGTGGCTATGTCGCTATTTCGAGAAACTAGAAGGTGTTTGGCATAGTATTGAGAGATGTGTGAGTAACGCGTAGGTATTTTGATACATAGGCTGCTGTTAATTTTAGATCGTTGCGCAGACGTGTCGGATTCCTAGTTAATTGGCAGTGGCGATAATCACGTATTGAATCCAATTGCTAGGAAATAATTTAAAGAGCTGCATTTGTTTAACTGCAGTTCTTTCTTATCATGTTCTCACCGTTTTCGGTTTTCATTCAACTTGATTTAAATCGCTCATTCATTTAACATGATTTTTATTATAAGTGGAGTGTTAAATAAGGCATTAATTGTGAGCTGCGTATAGATTACTATCATGGCGGTGTGAAGCCGTGGCGAGCCCCTGTGTCGACGCCAGTTGGTCACCCCTGTTAAATACCACTTCACATTGTGGCTTGCGCGCACATTGCTGGCATTAACTATTGACGTATTGAATAAATGCGACAGACTGTGTTAAGGTTCAATTACTGTTTAAACTAACGTTCTGATCATTGGTGTTTTTATCTTCAAACATGTATTTGAAGGTATCAATTGGTATCAACATAGCGTGTGCACTTGGTCGAGTCATGCTGTTTACAAACAACTGACGTACGGTAATTTGAAATTAATTATGCTCCTCGGTCGTCGTTCATATTGGGAACATGAAGTCAGTTTTATAATGGGATGGTTCTACTATTTTGTCACGGCTAAATTACTGTATAATTAGATTAAGCGAAAACTTGGTTATTCAATTACAATATCTTAGTGTCAATTTTCTGAATGTACATTTCGATTTCTGTCTCATTCTTGTCAATTGATGCCGGGTTGGGGACTCGGGAGAGAATGAATCATGCTTCAAGGAGCGGATTCCGAGGGTTATAAATGGAGGAGCGTTCCGGGGTAAATACGGTACAATAAGCGGAGGGTCGGGCCGTCGCCCGCTTGGGGTAAGTGGGCCCGGCCCGGTCACGTCAATATGGGGCTTTATTACGGCGACGCTGATAATAATTTGTTTGTTTCTGGTGATATTGAACCGAAACATCGAATTAACAGTTTAAAATTAGTCATTTCGTTACGAGTTGACTATCTTTTGGAAAGGCATCTATTAAATAATGAAAATGTGTTATTTGAATTAATTTATGCATCTTTGCTTTGTCGACTAAACTACGTTCCAATACTTCTAATCCCATAGTTCACACAGATGTGTACCCACGTCTACCTTCTTTCTTTTATTGTCGTCGCTGTTGAGGAATCAAATGCCCGAAATAAAAAAACTATAAAAGAATCCGTTCGACTCTATTGGGCACGTGGTGCTAAGCATTCCTTTCCAAAGGAGATAAGCCACGGGGGTGTATGAAGCTCATGGTTCTTAAGTCCTTTTTGAATTGCGCGGTATATTCAGTGAACGCATCCGCCCCCAACCGCCTTGCCCGTTCAGAACTGACGTTTTTTCCCACGATCACTTACGAACTGTTACAAATCATGATCTACATCTCGTTAGTGTAAAACTATCAGCAAAACTTAATAATTTAATTTGCTTTCTATGTAACGAGCAACATTGTATAATTCAGTTAAAATGTCTCACAATTTTGCTACCCTTAATGTAGACTTCCTGTTCGCTGTTCATACAATCTCGTTGCCAGGTCGCTTTATTATTATTTAGTTATTGGTTTTCTATAGAGGCAGGCAGCCATCAACAATATGTCGTTTGTAAAGGTGACTACAAAACAAAGCCGTTGAGCGACTTAGCACCTGCTCGATTTTTTTGTAATAGAAAAGTAGTTGGTGATAATAATCACGAATATTTTATTAGGTAAGTTTAAATTTTTATTACTATTCAAAGAAATTTAAAAATATACTAGTTTGTCTGGAATAATTTATGACGTGTAAGTATGCGAAGCGTTCAGTTATGTTTTGCTAGTTTATAACGTTTTGTTTGTTTGTGTTTATTGTAAGCGCCAAGTGCAGTCACCGCACCGCCCCGCGTGCATTCCCATCGCGCGTTGGTGTGAGTGAGCTGTCAATGTGTGCGTGAGCTCGATAGTGTGAGTGTCCCGCGCGTGTAAGAGTGCTCTCGGCTTATGTGAGTGTGAATGGAAGAGCATACATTTTATTTATAATTGCAACGATGCGCGATCCACAATGTCACACTCTGCTTGTGTACATTTAAGCCAATCGTCATTTCATTAGGCTGTAAGTGATTTAAATGAGCTTATTTACTTGATTAGTTATTTTTTGCATTGGCCACATTTAGTGGTTATTATTTTAGCACGTCCACACTGGCACTTGAGGTATTTACGTAAACTATATATTTTCGATTTTATTGCCTGTTCACTACGATAAGGTGGCACAGGTAAGCGAGTCACGTTTCAACGTTTTGTTGGAAATGTAAACAAACTTGTTCCGGATAAGATAAAAACAAGTCGGTACGTAGGTAAGTGTGAAGTTTTGGGTTTTGGTAACTGATAAAGCGAAGACGCGCGTCCTCCACATATTTGTGTACTTTGTTAGACAAGAAGGATAAAATATTATAACTGCTTCAATAACGTTGTTTGTCTAGATATCTTCCTGGTTATTTTACAGACGATAAGTATTTATTTTTGCAAAATATTACGTATTTCGTTCTATTAGCTATTGGCTTCGGGATTTTTTTCGAACTGGCGGGTTGTCATCTTTTCATTGCTTATCGACGTTTTATTGCTACCATAAACTGACAGGCGCAAAAGTAAGATCTACGATATTTTTCAAGCAAAAATCAAATGTCTGTCATGCTGACGGGTTTAAGCATTATTATTGATAAAAGCCACGAGTAAATTAAGGTCTTACGTTTTCGACGAGCGTCAATTTTATTTTTCTCACGTATTCGATAAGCATATGTACCTAGGCTATCCAAAAAACAACCGTAAAACCTTTGTCCACTCATGTCAATAATCCACGCAAGAAAAAGGCTTCACTCACCTAGGGGCGTTGACCCTGTATCCTATATTCGCTTGCAGAGGGTTGTGCTTGTCCACAGCGGCCCCAAAGTTGGCGGAACCCGCGTAGCCGACCGTGCCACTAGAGTTCGCCGTCCTGTCGGCCAAGGGACACCCTCTGAAACACGATGCACTTCGTTGTAGCTCCAATTTTAACTTCCCATCAACCCTCCAAATCTACTATTGAAGCCAATTTGTCATATCAGAAATCTTCAAAAAAGATTTCGGTTATAAATTTATCGTAAATCTTCGAGCGAAAATTTCCTGAACGCCCCAATAGCGTACGTGTCAGTTGTAGTTTTTTATCGCGTTAAGCGCCGTAAATTTCCCTCCAGCCAGCACTTCAACAATCGAAACGTTCATCGAGTCGTGGCACTTTACATAATTCATAAACCTTTATTCAGGTATGTTCCGATGGATGCACGCTCAAAAATACCCAGGATATTTTGTTTATTATTATTATTTTTCGCACTTCAGAAAAATAATCACTAAGGATTTTTTTTTGGGTTTTCACATTCAACCCTTTTTTGAGTGCGACACGATGAACGCTTCGGTCGTCAGTCCCGTCATTCGATCAGCTGTGGCAAAATCCAACGTGCGCTCTATTTTACGACAGGTGGTGCGTGTCTATAGTTCAGTTTTAGACAAGTTTCATGGATTCTTTAGTTGAAAATATTTTTATGATTGACAAGATATTTTTTCCAATGATTTTACTATGTGAAACGATTTTTAGTAACTTGTGAAACTTCTATAAACACCACGCAAAACTTCTAAAAAACACTTTATTTACTTGAGTTAGCACTGTCACGGGGCACAAATCCTTTGAGGAGTCACTCAGTTTTTTTTTCTTCAAAATCCAATTTTATCACATAAATGCAATCCGTTAGGTGGTTCACTGCACTGTTTTGTTGTCCAAAATCCACAAAAGTCGCAAGTCACAAAACTTTACAAACAATCCAAATCCTGTGTGATGAGATCTTTATTTTTCACTGTGTTCCTGTTTTTGGTGAGGGGCCTAAATACTTTACACCAGAGTCCGACTGAAATCACCGAAACATTATTGACGTGCGTTCGCGAGAGTCGACACCGACGTCACTGACGGCGGACAACCGCGTGTTTGGCCGCCAAAGGTAACACTGGCAAGCCGGCGACGGTGAGTGGATGCGGCGCGGGGCGCTCCCACCCCGCGCGGCGTTGCCAGCTCGCGGCGATAAGTGGCGCACCCCCTCGTCCCCCGCTCGTGTGTCGTCGTCGTCTCGGCACTCGGCATTCGGTCGCGCTCGGGCGTCGCCGTCGCTACATCGTCCCGCTCACCCCGTCTCGCGCGCTCGACGTTCGTTTTCACGTAACGGTCCCCGATCGAGCGTGATACAGCGAGTGCGATAGTTCCAACGCTCTGTTCTGTCGTCATTCGATTAGGCAGTACAATCGAAGTAGATCGCTATTGCGGGATGATACTCCTACTTAATCTAATTGTATTATAATTTATTATCATTGATACCTTTTTACCGCATATATTAAATTAGAATATTAAATAGACATTACAATTTTAACATACTACTTTCAACACAAAGGAAAAATGATCTAGGTCCAGGTACCTAGAAAACCTAGAGATAAAGATGCGCGCAAAGTGGGTATGGACTGGACAGCGGCGGCGCCACCAAGCCGATGACCCACGCCGCTGCCACTGCGATCGGAAACTGCCTATTTTCGAATTTGGCGCGCATTCTATAAAACAACTTGTGTCAATCAACTATAACAATCCAAAAACTATCATTGCTTGCCTATTATTGGATAAAAACCACAAACAATTCCGACGGTCATTACAGTAAATTAATTTGCAGTCGAACAAACAGTAGATCTTACAGCACCGTTGAGGTGATGGTCAGAGATCGCTACTGGCAAATTTGGGTAGGTATATATGTTTGCGCACTTGGTGATACCCTATCTGGCAAGGCTACGTCGGCTATCGAGTGTTTTTGCGCAGCGGTCAAGCGTCTGCGTTCGGGCATAATAATTAGCTGCGATAAACAATAGGCATGTCCTCTCCGCTACCTGACGGCGAGGACGCGTCAGCGTCAGTCCTGTCGTGTCCTTGCCGGTCGCGCGGTCGCAAGCGACTCGCAACGATACGAATTACACACGCTCTCAAAACAAACATCTCTAGCGTCGTACACGCATGACGTTCTTTTAATATCTTTTAATAAGCAGTTATTAACCGATGAATTAAGCCTGCGATGGTTTATCGATTATTAGCAATCTGTCGAGATAGCGTCCAAATGTTGCCCACAAAAATTTCAATAATCAATGTCGACGTGAATTAATCGTGATTAAGCGGCATCGGTCGTGTTAATGTATAAAGGTCACCCTGATTTTTCAGAGCATCGAATACGCCAAACATTCGCGAACTGTATTTCCACGCAAAAGTATATCATTAAAGGAATGAAAACATGCTTTGTAGTTTGACTACGGTACCTAATAATATTACCGGAAAGTGTATGGCGGACATGGCGGTAACTAAACTTTAGTAACTGAAAGTCACGCTAGCAAGGCGTAACGTAACGTACGTTTCGTAGTAGTATCTACGCGTGCGCGGACGCCGCCGCGGGAAAGTCGGGAAAGCGCGCGCGCGCAACTCCACTTAAAAATTTGAACCTTAATTCAACTCGTTAAGGCCTAAAGTTCAGTGGCAGGTCTTGTAACATTTTTAAGGTTCCAGTCGACATTCCAATAATGACGACCCCTGGCCGGCTCATTCATAAAAATCACTTACAAATATCACTTTGGATTTGTTCCAATTCTCGGTGGACATTTGGTTTCTCTAATGGGTTTAAGACAATCACCTATACCTACTCATGTCAAATACATATGCTGCAGTCTTCATAAGTGTTAATTGTTATGTACTGTAGGTACCATAGGTATTTAGTTAACCGAGCGTGAAGATAATTCGTCATCACAGTTTTGTTTTGTTAGTAGGTAGATAGATACGTGCGCATTTTATTTTAAATTCGTGTTAAGAAAATATAAGAATGGTAAACAATTCCACAATTATTGTGAGTTAATACTTACTATGGACTTGAGGACTATTATGAAGTCTACTTATTGGTATTGGACAATGTATTTTTAAATCAAGAGCTCGATGTGTTTCAAGGCTTTTAGCAAACAGCAGAGGAGCCATCTGTTTCTACTGTTTATTCTAACAGTAGCGATTAAAACGTGTTTAGTCTGATTTACTTCGGCCGAGCTAAAAATCTTATCAAAGCAGATAATTTTTATGACGCTACACTTTGATAATTATTTTTTACATAAATGCACGTAGCGCTATCTGGGTTTTTGTATTCGAACCGCAAAACACTAACACTTATGTGCCTACATGATAAATAAATAATAGGGGAAAATCTTAAACAAATCGAGCTAGCCTCATAGTAAGCTATAAGTTACATATAAATATATTACATATAAATGTACTTAAACACAGAAAAAAAAAGACCGGGTTGCACTCCGGGAGTGCCGGCAGAAGTGAATACTCAATAACATTGTAACAGTTTTTCGATCAGGTCACGTGACATCTTACGGTGTCACCCTAAAAATGAATTTGACGCAAATTTATAAACAATTATCAATTATTTAGGCGGACGGCCCGCGGGCGCGTTGGGTGCGACGGGCCGCCGGCTCCGGGCGGCGGCAAACACAATACCAATTTGTTTTTGCCATTGCCAAATATTTTTCAAAGCTTTACCTCTTTAGGAATAACGTCTAAATTCGAACTATTCGAATTTGCACAGGAGAAGGCGGTGGCGACCAAAATATCAATTTGTTTTTGCCGTTGGTAAATATTTTTCTAAGCTTTATCTCTTTAGGAATAACGCCCAAATTAGAACTATTCGAATTTTCTCAATAGCAAAACGGTGAAGGACGCATTGGTATTATTACAAATTTATTTGCAGAATATGCTATTGCAAAAAGTGTTTAACGGCTTTATACTCTTACGAATAGCGTTCAGTTTTGAATGAAGTTGAATCGGCTAGCAGCAAAAAGTGACCTTCACATCTGACGTCACAAAACTCTGTCGCGTATTTAACAATTTTTCCCCATCCCAAAGTGCTCAGCGCCGCTAAAGAAATTTTCACTTCAAAAATCCAGAACTTAGAAATAAATATTTGCCTTTACCGAGATTCGAACACACCACCGTCGCTTCATAGGCAGTCTCACTACCCACTACCTAGTCTAAAGCTACTTGTGACGACAGTACGCAGAGACATTTTGATGTTAAAGGTCAACAATCAACTAGCAAACTGATATTTATTTGACTCTAATGAGATTCCATGTCAATCTACCTGTGAAATGCTAAACACCTCGAGTAAAGCCGGTTGTACACATTGGGCCAACGTTGGCGCGTGAGCAGGATGCAGTTATGCGTTAGAGGGAGAGGGCTATAATTCGATCTCATTCGTTTACATAGCTGCATCCTGCTCACTCGCCAACGTTGGCCCAATGTGTACAGCTGGCATAACGTATATATCATCGCTCCATCCTTCGATTCAAATGAACTTGAGCGGAATCAAGGTCAGAAAAAAAAGACAGACGGATTAGGTATGCTTAGTTAGTTACATAAGTTAACCATTTGTCTTCGGTACATTATCTTTATTGTCCAACTCCGTGGTACCTAGTATCTGCTTACGCCAAAATAGTAAGATGCTGTTTACAGAACTCCTGAGGAACATGGCACATAAAGTCTGTAATTGCCTAGTTGTTAAATTCACTGCTATAAGTAGTACCAGTACCAGCATAACACGGTTTTTAGATTTTCAAATAAGTAAGTAATGAAAAAAGGTTAACATGCGTGAAGACGATACTGTACATTACAAGTTAAGAACGTATTTTCTTCCTAATCAATAAATATGTATTTTAATCTTACACTTATAGACATAGTTTGATATTGCTACTCAGCCTTAACCTTATATAAATACATTTCAAGATAGCAACAATGTAACAAAACCAGACCACAGCTGCAAAACAATGACAGCCACAAAACAAAAACTCGTGGAATATCAACCCAAACCCCTTTGTCACTTTTATCAGAATTAGTTAACTCAGCTGTTGAACTTTGAAGTGCTAGGAGACTAAAAATAGTTGGTACCAATTGCGTAAGTTCTTTGATTACATAAGCAAAGTTCCAGCAGTCTTAGTACAAATTTAGCTCGCAGGTACCCAGACTGGTAAGGTCACGTGTTCATCACGTACCTAGGTGTACCTACCGTTTCTAGTCAGTTGCAGTTTAACAATAGCTCATCATCAAAGCATTGAAAGCGGAGAATTAAATAGTTAGTTTTTCCTCGTTGACAACGGTTGTAAATCACAGTTGCTGTGTTTACTTTACGATCCAGCTATTATCGTCAAGTCGGCGGTTTTGCAACGCTCGCCTCGGCCCAAGACCGGCGCAGGAGTCGTAAAAAGCAGATATAGTCGAACATGCACATCAGCTATTTCGGTATCGCTTGTACTTCCATTCTATCCATAGGTGTCGATCGTTCCCCATTGCCGGGGATTTTACGCGGTTCGACGGTGAACGCGAGATTATTAATAGTTTGTTAATATGGTTTCTATTCTTATGTACTTGCTTGTTTAATATTTTCAGTCAGTATAGGTACCTCAGGAAACTTGCCTCGTCTTTTGTTAGTTTAACCGGAGCTATGAGAGAAATTCCTTTAACGGTTGGCACCAACATCTCTGTTTGTCAACAGTTATCTCAACCTGCGTTTTTTCCTGTTTTCCAAGGAATTGTAGTTAGTAACCATGATTATTTATTATCATTTAATTATTTGTTACTAAAAAAAGACCGGGTTGCACTCCGGGAGTGCCGGCAGAAGTGAAAACTCAATAACATTGTAACAGTTTCTCGATCAGGTCACGTGACATCTTACGGTGTCACCCTAAAAATGAATTTGGCGCAAATTTATAAACAATTATCAATTATTTAGGCGGACGGGCCGCGGGCGCGTTGGGTGCGACGGGCCGGCTCGCCCGCCGCCGGCGGCGAACAAAATACCAATTTGTTTTTGCCATTGCCAAATATTTTTCAAAGCTTTATCTCTTTAGGAATAACGTCCAAATTCGAACTATTCGAATTTGCAAGAACAGCGGACGGCGGTGGTGAACAAAATATCAATTTGTTTTTGCCGTTGGTAAATATTTTTCAAAGCTTTATCTCTTTAAGAATAACGTCCAAATTCGAACTATTCGAATTTGCTCAATAGCAAAACGGTGAAGGACGCGTGAACAAAATTACAAATTTATTTTCAGAATATGCTATTGCAAAAAGTGTTTAACGGCTTTATACTCTTACGAATAGCGTTCAGTTTTGAATGAAGTCGAATCGGCTAGCAGCAAAATATAAAAGTTGGTGACCTCCTTCACATCTGACATCACAAAAATCTGTCGCGTATTTAACAATTTTTCCCCATCCCAAAAAGTGCTCAGCGCCGCTAAAGAAGTTTTCACTTCAAAAATTACAAAAACATTAATTACTTATAATCCTGCAAAACTGTTGTAACAGTTAACAGTTGTTTATGATACGATACTGCTTACTAAAATGAATTTTATCCTTTTTCTCACAAACACAAATGTCAAAAAGACATTTAAAGAATCGAATTTCAACATTTTCAACGGCTATTTATCGAAAATAGGTTTGATGAGGGTTTATAAAAAAAACCAGCCAAGTGCGAGTCGGAGTCGCGCACGAAAGGTTCTGTACAATTATCTTTAAAAACGACAAAAATATCACGTTTATTTTATGGGAGCCCCCTTAAATATTTATTTTATTCTGTTTTTTAGTATTTGTTGTTATAGCGGCAACAGAAATACATCATGTGTGAAAATTTCAACTGCCTAACTATTACGGTTCATGTGAGATAAAGCCTGGTGACAGACGGACAGATGGACGGACAGACGGACAGCGGAGCCTTAGTAATAGGGTCCCTAAAAGGGCCTCATAATTCTTAAAATTAAATAAGTAAGTGCTTATGTATTTGAGTGTTGCCTATTGCTGGAGTGACACAACACAGACGTTGCGTCTATAATGATGACTGTGAGGAATTCGCAGATAACGATTAGTGCGCTATCTAATCATATTGTACACGTTACGTACAATACAACCATGAACATTAATATTAGCTTGAATTTTTGAATATTTAAACGACGACACTCATTCGCACATACTTAATACAATACGATCTGATGTAAATCTGATGACCGGTTCAGTCTTTTGAGTCGGGGCCCTGCTTGCGAAGTCACACTTTCGGGATCAGTCAGATCGATGAAGGTGTGGATGAGAATGAATATCTGTAGGTATCTGAATCTTGGATGTGTTCTGCGTATTTAAATATTTATTATGCATTACATAATATACATATCGTCGTCTTCTCTACCCATTTGTTTTTTTACAAGCTTTTATTTAGTTAAACTTGTCCCACTACCCGGTGACCGATTGAGCTGAAATTTTGGGTATAAGTATAGTTTGGATGACAATTCAATATTATGGTACCATGGAGCTGATCTGATGATGGAGACAGAAGGTGGCCATGGGAATTCAGTACTTAACCGACGTAACCCCGTTCAGTTTGGGCTCGTTAGAATCGTCGCAATGAGTAGTTGATGATGCTTTATACAGAAAAGTACCTACAGTCGGCAATAAAAGCTTGTACCAAAAATGAAATTTTTGACAGAAGCTTCTTTTTGTAGACGCAGAGGGAAGCATTTCCCCCCGGGGCATAGTGGGGGTATGTGGGACGCGCCCTTGTCTAGATTCAGGGAAATACCCACTAAACCAGTCTGTGGCGTTAACCCTTACTGTCGTTTAGGTTGATTGTCATACCACGAGACGTATTGAGATTGCTTTGTGGCTAGTTCATTTAAGATTGTTCTCTAATATTTACTTACTAATATTTAATAATAAAATTCTTTATTTACTTATACAATACCCCATATCTTTTTGTAAATTATTCAGCGATTGTCAAACAAATTGACCACTCATGTTTCACAGTCTGCATCAAGAAATCTAATGATAATACCGATTATACCAATATGACAAACTAGTCTCGACTCAGAAACCGGTAATGAGGCCTAGATTGAGTGCCTCCTTATTTGAAATCGTTTAAAAACTGGAATAGAGTCAAATTGTTAGAGGCGGCGGTAAAGTGGCACATAATGCAATGTGGCAAGCGAGCATGTCGGAGTTGCAAGCGGTTACATGCGCCTCCCTTATGCGTAAACCTGTTTCGCGCTTCGCGAGCAAAATATGTCGCCAATCGCGCGTGGAGACTGCAATTCATCCTCCTACAACCAAAACGTACTAAGGACCTAAGAAGCTCTTGTGTCTAAACACCATTTTTCAGCCGGACGGAGAAACTGGCTTGTTTTATTCGCTTATTCGCAATGTTTGTTCGTAATGTGTTTTCTGTGTATAAAGTTTGACATTTTTGTTGCATCGCTACTTTGCCTGCAAGTTATAATGCATATTTAAACTTTCCATAGTTGCTGAGAATTTAATATGTATAGATACTATTGCCTTGCGTGAAACCAGTTCACGCGCGAAGATTGTTTTCGCGGACATAGCACATATTATCAACGAGATTTTATATTCTAGTGTCAATAGAACATGTATCGTTTAGTTTCTTTATTTTCACAGAATTTAACTCTTGCTATCACCATTTGGTAATCTAATTGATTACCTACTTGGTACGGTTTTCAGAGACGTTAGTTAAAACAAATGTTCAAAAGTAAAGCATCTAGGGGTTACCATGTGTGTTTCTGCGTTCCACTAGGTATTTATCGTAAATAAGGGTAGTTATGGCCTACAGGTAGGTTACATTTTTCATTCTGAAGCCTTCTATGGTTTGTAAGCGTATGTCGATATTGCTATGTACAGTCGAGGTCAAAGATATCTTTACAATTGAGTGTTACAAAAATACCTTTACATTTAAATAAGTTTACACACTATATGACAAAAGCATACTTACAACGCACATGACAGTTTCATCTTTTCACTTAATGCACCAAAGTTCTGTTTACCATCTGTCTTCCATAGAAATATTTACACACATTGTGACATAATAGGTTTACATTCCATGTTACAAAATAAGATTTCCTGTCAATGTGCCCTAAATATGTTTACAATAGCAGTGGCACTTGAAAATTTACGTTCAAGCTTACTTTTATTTTACTTACACCTATTGCTACATAAATATATTTACAGGTTGATTGAACTGTTCTTAATTTAAATAATGACATTCAATTGTCATATGGTATGGTTCTTCCTTAATTTCATCATTTGCGTCTTGTATTTGTTATCAATTTCGGCTCTTTAACCGACTTCAACAAAAGGAGGAATTTCTTAAAATCGTTTTTATGGGATCCTGCCGTTTTGCCAAAGTTTTTCATTACCCAAACGAATTTTGGCAACCGTTGTATTTGGTAATGCAATGTTTGGAATAATTTTAGTAGGCACATTTTCATTTGGTCAAATTTTCACTCAGCATAATATTACCACGGAAAATAACGGTCAGGCATTTGGTCTTTAGCAAATACTTTATTAAAGCATAAAATGTCTAGACATTGAACATTTAGTCAAATGAATTGTTATGACAAACAATTTAAAGACGACGGAATATTACGACGGAAAATAATATTTAGGCAGGTGCGTAACGATGCACGAATTTTTGAAACAATATTAGAGACCAGACCACTATTTACTACTTACCTAATACGTAAATATTATTTAAGTAAAATTTACTAAGCGTTTTTTTATGCGCCTTGAAAAATCATGCTTGGTTGCTTGCTTGAAAACTGACAACACAAATCATTTGCCTTATTATACTTGGCGTAAAATATGTTTTTCCAACTGAAACAATTGACTACATGAAATTTGGTCAAAGTAGGTAAGCGAGTAATTGTTTAAACGTTCACTTGCAAAAGATTGGGTTTGTGTTATAATGATGGTAACCCCGTTTTTATATTAGCTCCCTTGTCAACAAGAAACCCAATAGTTTTGCCATGTCTGACTGTCTGTCAATTGGCGGGTTCTTTATATATTCTTTATTATTGTATTGTAGTCATGTTCATAGTACATTGAGGTGTTACAAGCATAATAGATGATAGGTGCATGACACCCAGTAAAGGGCACTGAATATTTGTTGATCTTAAATCTAGATTCATATAATTAAACTAGCTGATGCCCCCGGCTTCGCCCGCGTGGTTATAGGAAAATGTAACATATTGAATTTTCCCGTGGGAATTAGAGGTTTTCCCGCTGGAAAAAGTAGCCTATGTCACTCTCCAGCTTCTAAACTATTTCCATATAAAAAAATCACATCAATACGACGCTCCGTTGCGACGTGAAAGAAGGACAAACATACAAACACACACTTTCGCATTTATAATATTAGTAAGGATGTATTGAGAAAGTCTTTTATTGAGCACTGTATCATCTTAATTCTTTACTTAATTCACGTTAAATGTTTACTATTGGCCCTAGGAAATAGCATAAACATAATAAGAATTTTTATTGTAATTACATGAGAATGTCCAATTGATAGATTTTATTAAAAATTATAACATGGTGTTGTTGATCCATACTAATACTATACAATTATCAATTATGAATGGAACGAAATTAATTAAATTTGTGAAATTAATGTCGGTAGATAAATTATTAACAAGATTTCAATATGTTTACAGTATTAATATTATTATATATTATTCTAGAAGATCACAAATTTATGTAAGAGGAATATTCGTTGAGTTTTAAACCTTTATGAAGCCAATGACGGATATATCCGCACCATAGCTCTAACGCATAGCTAATTTCAATTAAAAGCGGTTCAGCCATTTAAATGATTCACTAACTTTGAAGTAAAACTATTAGTTTTTTCAAAAAATTAAGCTGAATGTGTTAAGTAAAACTATAAACTGCACAAAACCAATATATATTCTTACACATAACATACAACAAAACAACATAAATACGTTTAATTAACGACATAATCTGTATGTACCTATCCTGATTATAAAATAAGTAGGACAAACTATATTTTTGACGCGTAATTTTTCACTTTTCTATGTTGGGTTGACCTTCTCTTAGAAGACCTGGGGCCCGTTTCATGAAGCAACAAGTTACAAATTACAAGCGGAAGTATCTGTCTATCAAAAGGTATTGAAAAGAGACTTCCGCTTGTAATTTGTAACTTGTTGCTTCGTGAAACGGGCCCCCCTGCCCCATACAGAAAAAACGTCGTCGTTGACGTCACGCCCAAAATGAAAGAGATAGAAATATTTGACAGTATGGTACTGTTTTCGGTGATTGTCATTATTTGAAATAGGAACTGTGGTTTGTGTCAAACTGTAAAGATATTTATGTAGCAATAGGTGTAAGTAAAATAAAAGTAAGCTTGAACGTAAATTTTCAAGTGCCACTGCTATTGTAAACATATTTAGGGCACATTGACAGGAAATCTTATTTTGTAACATGGAATGTAAACCTATTATGTCACAATGTGTGTAAATATTTCTATGGAAGACAGATGGTAAACAGAAATTTGGTGCATTAAGTGAAAAGATGAAACTGTCATGTGCGTTGTAAGTATGCTTTTGTCATATAGTGTGTAAACTTATTTAAATGTAAAGGTATTTTTGTAACACTCAATTGTAAAGATATCTTTGACCTCGACTGTACAAGTTGTCATCCATTGTAATGTCAATATTATAAAGAGGCAGAATTTGAAAGTTTGTTATATGTATTTATAAACAGCACAGTCAACATTTTTATTATGGCATCGTCCTTCGGGAAATTCCGATCATACTCAGAATCTATTCGTAGCAATAAAAATATCATAAAACAGTCGGCAATGAAACATTAAATGAGTAAAGATGTTGGTGATACGTGAAAACCCATTCGTTGTAGGTAAAGATAGGTACCCCCAAAACCCCAAAATTTCGGTTAATGAACGATATATTTAATATCTCCCAACTCAGCATTAAGACTCATGTCGGCAACACGTACTTTCCTATTTACGTTTTACGAGTTTACGACAAAGGGATAGCAACCTTGAAAATGTGTTCGAGTGTTGTACTGTACTTTGCTTTTGGTCATTTTGACATTACTGAAGGCAAAGAGGTCACGGGGCTGCTCGCCAACATGTAGAAGTTGGATTTGGAAAGACTAGACAATATTTCAAAAAGTACAAAGTGTCAGCAATTATTTTCCATTCTGGCATAATTGTTTTATGTAACTTTTTCCAAGTTCAAGTAAGTAATTAACCGAGAAACAGTTTATGTAGCATATGGTTTACCTACCACCCGTGTAAATAATTCATAATTCATTTATTGCTTTTCCATGTTTTACAATAGGTCTTAAATTACAATTATGTACTAAAACATGACCCTGGTAGGGCACAGCAATAACTTATAACTAAAAAAAGAAGAGTTTATGTAACACTTGACACAGTGGTAATATTATAAACTATTATAAGATACAAACAGGATTTTAATGTTAGCTATAATGTCGTTATCAATAGATTTTATGTCAAAAACTTGAAATGAAATGTCAAAAGCCAATTTTTTTCATAGAGGTATCAGATAGGTATTCATTCGAAGAGTAATAACATTTGTCCAGGAGCAGCATAGTTAATCTCGATTTGAATTTAAATATATCAATTTCATCCTTGATTATATCCGGCAATTTATTATAAATTTTTACGCACATCGCAAAAGGACCTGAATGTACCATTTGTAGCTTTGAGGGTGGTTGGCTCAGCTTGTTGCGAGGCCTTAAGTGGGTTGGGTTACCTATCATAATCTAGAAACATGTAATTCCGAATATTAAAATTCCGAAAACGTTTCCCTTTTTATTTGTTGGGCGAATTTTTGTTTGCCCGAAATTATATTTCCCATATTATTATTTTCCCAATTCTCAGTTCGTTGCAATTTTATTTCGCTTATGATTCGAATAGACACTTATTAAAATTCCGAAGGATCATTTGCCAACTAGGTTTTGGCGCTGAAAAGTATTAAGTCCGAAATATTATCATCCCGCTATATCAAAAGATCTAAATTGTAGCATGTAGCCTAACCTAACCGCCAGCGTGTCGACGTCACCCCGCTTCGCGGGGTGCCTATTTCCACTCTAAGGGACACAGGCTAACCCTAACCTAACCTACAAATAATACCATTGTTACGATCATTTGTTGTTTTTTCACTACCCTTTTTGGGCTTTTTAAGAACTCGTGCAGCACTCTAGTTGCCTAAATGTTTTGACCTAATCTAAGCCCCTTTTCTATCAATTGTTTATTTTTAAGGTCACAGTTTTAAATCTAACGTAACCCACTTATTAGCAAAAGTTTATTTTCGCATCGTGCATCAATTTTAAAGTGCACTTATGTAGGGTTTTTAGCATATCTAAATGTTTTTTTAATCGTGGCGGTAAAATGAAATTAGGGAAAATGAGATTTAGATTTTACGTAGCATCGGATTTATCAAAAGGTGGTTAACGAATCGGTTATCATGTTATGAAATAATAAAGTTGGCAATAGTTCTTCTGGTTATTGAGTTTCGGGAAACGATAATGTGGGAAAACAAACCAGCGACATTTCAAAAGTATGTTAAACAAAGTATATGGATTATAAGAATTCGGTTAACCGTTTTCGGACAAGTGAAAATCGGGCAAGTGTTTTTCGAAACTTCGATAGGTTACCCCTTAAGTGTTGTGGCCGCGAGTATTGTGGAAATAGAGGCAAGTTTTTCTGTACAAAAACACATACTTCCAAGGTGTAGGTATATCGATGGTAGAGAAATTATATTCTGTTCAATAAATTGTTTTTTACAGCTCTCCATTGAGTCTATATTAACCAAAATCCTAATGCATCTTTTTTTGCAGTCTAAATAAGTGAATACAATCTACACTGTTACCCCACAAAACGATTCCATACTTCAGCCAAGAATATGCATAGGCGTAATAGGCATTAGGCACACTTGGCTGTTTTCAGATTGGTAGAGATTTTTAGTTTGTGGAGCGCGTAGGTGAATCTATTTAATTTTAACATAACTTTGTCGATATGCTCTTTCCAGTTGATTACGGCGTCTATAGTGATTCCAAGCAGTGGCAAGCTGCTTACCGGTGGTATTATCTAGGTACATTTGATAATACCCACTTAGGTAGGTACTAGGTGGGTATTATCAAATGAGTACTCTATGTCCAATTCGCGTCGCTGGTAAGGTCCGAATTGGATTAATTTCGTTTTAGTGAAGTTAACTTGTAAGTTGTGTTCAGAAAGCCAGGTCGTTATGCTAACTAGGGCTGAGTCCGACTGATTTTCTAGGTTCTGTGCCTTTACACATGAAATTACAATAGATATATCGTCTGCAAAAAGGGTTGATTTAGGTAAATCGTTGATATAAATTGAAAATAATACATAACCGATAACGCTGCCTTGGGAAATGGATTTAGTTACTTTAGCTTCCTGAGATCGTACAATATGAATTTTGCTTGTTGATTAGGTTATGATATTCCACTTCAACGAATTGTGTGCGGTTTCGCAGGTATGATGAAAACCAGGCGTGTACGACTCCTCTCACGCCAATACCGTATAGTTTTTGTAAAAGGATATCGTGCAAAACTCTATCATAAGCTTTACTCATTTCGAGCAGGACTCCGATAGCATAGGCTTTGTCACTTATAACATTTAAGACATTTTGAATATATTTAAAAACTGCCAGAGAAGTTGACCTATGTTTCCTATATAAAGCCATTTTGGCAGTCACTAAGTATATTGAATTTTTCGCAGAAGGAATAAAGCCTAGTATCTAGTCATAGCAGACTCGATAATATTTGAGAAGGTAGTTAGCAACGCTATTGGTGGTCGGTAGTTATTACAGTCTGTTTGACATCCTTTTTTAATGATTTATATTTTTAATTGATCTGGAAAAGTGCCTTCTGTGAAAGATTGGTAAATGAGTAAAGTTAGTGGTGCAGTAAGCTGTTGGGCGTTGTCGACGTGAAGAAAGACGTTGTCTCCCTTCTTGACACTGCTTGTATACTCTGTAATAGACTTAAAGGCCATTGATGAAGCTGTTGGGCGCATTTTTTTATTAGTATTGGGGGCATTTCATCTACGCCAAAGCTACGCTTGCTTTTCAGGTTCCGAATGATTTTACAGTCAATGAAGCCTCAGGGGCGTCACAACAACCAGGACGTCGACTCAGTTAGCGCGCAAGGGCCTGGCTGAAGGAATTTAAAACTAGAAGGTGGTATATCGAGTCGCTTATCTGCGGGACTTAAAAGTGAGAATGAACGGGAGCGAATCAAGGTGAAATATTACAAGTGTCATGTATAAATATACTGCTAATAGCAGGTAAGTTTTTATTACTTGTCTTATCAAATTCTTGCATCGTGTTTTCAACACTCAAAGTGGGCAAATATGTTTTAGTTATTTCTCGTACTCGGCCGGCACTCGATCATTGCATTCGAAACGACTAGATTAAATAGGTAGCGATAACTATGGAATTCCACGTTGCACCAAGTTAAGGCATTTTATTGCAATGTGTGACGGCTAGTTATGCTTTCTTTTGAGGTATTGTAATGTCGTATTCAGTCTCATGATTGTAGATACTATCATGGGCACAATTCGACATGTTCCAATTACAGCTACTGACATGGCGACCATACGGCCACTTTTGTAAAAAGTGAGAACGTCACCCACAACGAACTGCTACTTCGAGGTGAGTTAAGTGTGAATTCAAGAATAAATTCAAGTAATGATTAATCCTATTAATCAACTTTTTTTAAGTCGACACATATCACGGATTGCCAAAAACAATGCTAAATGCGCTTCTGAATGGTTCGTTTACCGCTTGACGCTCCCCGTCCATCGCATGTAACCCACCACGCTGCATATATTTACGGCCCCGATGATTTCCATTCTTCGCGCTCGATGTCGCGTCAGCTCTGATGAGAAAGCCAGACGGTTTGTAGGTGAACGTAACGCATTCTTCGCCGCACAAAGGCATTTGGTACATTATATCTTAATCGAACAACATAAATCGTTAAAATGTTTCAATAAGAACCTTTATGATTGCTTTATGAATTTAATCGGCGTGAAAACTGCGCAAATACGCGTGGGTCCGTGAAACATTTATCTTTTATGTAGAAAAGACTGGCTATATGGTTTGTTTGCGTCCGACAAACAATTAGATTGTAATACATTGGTAATTTAACACGCAGTAGCTTTTATAACAATTTTAGATAACTTTAAAACATTAATTAAGTACGTACTAACACACTTATGGTAAAGGGAAACAATGATGCGCGGGTTAAGTGTTTTACAAAAATAAAGGCCAGAACGGGCACAATGACTCATTTGGAATTCAGCCGTGCACGCTGCCTCGTCAGAATCAGAAATACAATCCTAATTATAATCGTACGCATCCGTCCAACTCCTCAATCGGTTCAGACCGCACCGAGCATGTTTCAGAAATCATCTTTGTCGTTAAACGCCGACGTTGAACCGATGACTGTACACTTTTGTTTTTATCACTGGTGGCATTGATGGACAGCGTTAAAACGTTTAATACATCATAAAATGTTATTATATTATTCTGGATACGGATCTTAGGTACTTCTGTAACTTAAGCATTGCAAGGGTGCAAAGTATCGGTTATTCGGAAACTACGAAAAGATAGGCTACGGCGGGCAGTCTTACCAGTTTAACTACTGTGACAGTATTAGCGACCGGAGAGCGGTACATACACTGTTATGTACATAGGAGCAACATTGCCGCATTGCGGTGTGCGGCCATGTGTCGACACATCGCTCCTGCCCTTAATGGCGCGAATACTCGAATACATTTTAGATCAGGGAGGTCGAGATTTTTTGGGAATCGCCGCGCGGTTTGGAAATGTTTTTAAAAGTTGATTCTCTCCAAAAAGTTTTGTTATTAAGTGGGTTCATTACCTAAACGTTATATATGTGTGTTATTTATGGAATGAATTTCATCACGCTGCTTACTTTTACCCGATAAGAAATCCAACCTTAAAAGGCTGGAAGCCGAGTCCTTATTTTTGACACATAAACATATTTCTGTGAGCTGTTTTTCTAAAAGTTAATTATAAAACGTGCTTTTCAACTTATGACGCCGTAAAGGGAGGTAGGTTACTTTGATTCGAGGGGTGACTTTGATTAAACCGTTTTTATTTCTAAAATATGGTTATTTTATTGTGTGACCTGTGGAAGTGAATAAATTAGTACCTATACTTATCTTGCTGTTTATTTGATCAAATCTACTTAAGTAATTTAAAATAGAACAGCTTTTATCCTCAATCCATATGATCAAAGTTGATTATTTCCTAAAGTAACCTTATTAATGGTTTATAGTAGGTACTTCAATATTTGAAAATGTCTTAATGTGTTTTTTTTCTGCAAGATTCTGAGATATTTTCTAAAAATATGAACTAATTATTGTTAAAATATAATTTGAATTTCCCGCCTTTTCTAGCCAGCTCACGCTTGGCCCTTGTTATTTTGTTTTTGCGCCATCGTTTGTTCTCTCTTCATATTTTTCACTCCGTGACAATAATAAAAAATAATAATAGTACATTGTTTAACGAGGGGCGTAAGTGGAATATTGCGAACAAGAGTCTATCAGAAGCCCGACGCCGAAGGCGGAGGGCTTTTGATGACTCGAGTTTGCAATATTCTTACGCCCGTGTTATACACAAGGTTTTTCATCACATTTGCGAGGAAACAAATACATTTTAGATAAAATGAATACAAATCATAATAAAAACTGCAACATGTCAGTCGTCCATTTTGTTGAATTTGACGTGAGGCGCGTATGGCAAAGACCCTTCGGTATACAGCCACGATTTGGAAACACTTAAAAACATTTTACATAGACACTAAAAAACTACATATTAAATCTGTAAATAATTCAGTTAAACATGTTTAAGTAGTTTTTTAAGTTTAAATTTATTTATAAATACGTTTTCAGACATCGTATTTGATATAAAACCTCTTTGCTTTGTAAATGCCGCCTGAGTGACAGATACAATTTAAGAAAAAAACCATTACGCCCGTGGGCGTAACACAGGCCATTACAGCTCTGTATATCTGCGCATTATGAAGCCCTTTTCGATCAAGTGTGATGAAAATACTCTTTATTGCACCAAGACAAGAGAGAAACATCTTACAAAAAAATTGCTTAATGATAACAACAGGGGCACAATGTCATAGTCTTGGTATTTTATAGTATAATTAAACTGTTTCATCACAAATTCCACCTTGTGTTGATTTATTTTATCAGGTTATGGGCCCAGTAAAGCCCAGAAATAAATTCAGTGCTAAAACTCGTTGTGCAAAAGTGTCAGTGCAAAATTCGTGTGGGTATAACCTCAACAATGAACAGTGATCTTTGATTGAACTCTTGACTGTGTAATTCGTGTTTGTACTCCGAAATCCCTGTGAAAATGTCTGCTAGTAATCAAATGGCATTAATTGAAAAGTTAACCGGATCCGTTAAATTATGTTCACAAGCGAACACTGCCAAAGAAGTTTGGGACAACTTGTCAAAAGCGTTTGACGACTCTGGGCTGACACGCCGCGTTGGTTTACTGCGTCATCTCTACAATACTTCGTTATCCGAATGTCAAAATGTAGTAGAATATGTGAGCAAAATAATGAATACTGCACATAAGCTCCGAAACATAGGCTTTGCGGTAGACGACGAGTGGCTCGGTAGTCTCGGCACATTGCTGCTCTCCGGTCTAGCTGAATCGTGCCAGCCTATGTACGTAAGTGCTATGGAAAGCTCTGGCATGAAAATAACTTTAGATTCTGTAAAAGCAAAATTATTACTAACATAAGATAAATTTAAATTTCCAAGATCCAAACATGGAATGTGTTCATATAGCTCTATATAATTAAATAGTCGAAATGTTGCAAAATAGGGCATGCTAAAAAAAATTTTATGTTAATATTCAGATGCTCAGTATATTTTGTAATGTAATGACTAATGAGGCTCAATTTCAAGGGGAGTGTTAAAAGTATAATTTGAATTTCCCGTCTTTTCTAGCCAGCTCACGCTTGGCCCTTTTTATTTTATTTTTGCACCATCGATTGTTCTCTCTCTTCATTTTTCACTCCGTGACAATGTCATAGTCTTGGTATTTTATAGTATAATTAAACTGTTTCATCAAAAATTCCACCTTGTGTTGATTTATTTTATCAAGAATGATGTAAAATTATCATACGAGATATTTAAACGTTCAGATTAATGATTAAATATCGATTTTTCAGATTATTTCGCCGGTTTCCAAGTTTGCATATATGTTTGTTATCTCACAGCTTTAAATATTCATCCACATTCTTCGCTCTAGCTTTTCAAACACGAATAGACGATTCTTTCTTGAAGCTTCTGTCTAACTGCTTAAGAAGTTTACCGTGTAAGAAGGCTTATTCAATGTCTTATGAAGTAATTTTTTTTTCACAACTGCAATTCAGAAAAGAGTCATTGTTGCCTTCAAGTGAGGGGTTTCAATCTTCCTCATAGGAGGTGTGAAAGTGAGTAAGTGTCACGGTAGCGAAATTATTTCCGTCTTGGGCGTAAACACTTGAATGCCTCGTTACGCTCCAGATTCTACTTTAGAATCCCTAGTTACGCTCCAGATTCAACTTTATAATCCCTCGTTACGCTCCAGATTCTACTCTAGAATCTCTCGCTTTGCTCAGGATTCTATTGTATAATATTCAGGAGTAGGTATCATGCGACAGGAATGCGTATGCAAGCAGGTACATCATTTCTCATCACTACGTTGCGCTGTCCTACCTTTTTTGACAGTGAAATGTGTCGAGCGAAGGTCCGTCTTTTGACACGTCGTCATTTCGGTTCCTCGTCATTGTCCGAGAGAACTGTTAGGCCAATGAATTATCTTCATTCGTCGCTTTGGTAGAATGTGCGTCAAAATAACAATTGCCTCGAACAGACTGGCTCATTATCAGTCAATTGTAAAGAAGCATGCAGCGTTATCAGCGGCTCCTTTCCGGGTCAGGTAATCGTTCCACACAATGAACATTTCTATAACGTGTTGCTGGCCGATTCTCATTTACAAAACTTGGATAAAATCAATAGGAATGATAGGTAATTTCTCTAACGTGTATTATTCAAATCTTGTAATTTGTACATGCTAGTGAGTGTTTCTATATTTTTATTCTTTTAAAAGCGACACGGTTTTGACCGGGGATACCCCGAAAGACGTTTAGTTAAGTATACACAGTTTATAAGCTGTTGTTAAGTTTAATAACAATCAAGCTAAATTATAGTCAAAGTTTAACCAAATCTGTTCCGTGCATGTTGAAGAATACGAAATATGAAAGTTCTTGGAGTTGTTTTTGTTACCCGCTTTAGAACGGTGTAGCGAGTTTGTAATACATTAGTCCGACGTTGATTTACACGGCCACGTATCGTGAGCGCTTCTATTCATAGTACTAATATACTAAATATAGTACCGATTCCCTATTATTTCTCGCGACTGACTCAGTTCCGCTTTTATAAGTAACTAGCTTTCGTCAGGGGTTCGCTTGAACCGAAGTTTTTTAATCTTTTATTTGGATGTTAAGATTTAAACCGTCAACGCGCTTGATTTACTTATTTGCTGTTTGTTAACTACCTTCATTCAAGATTGGATTTGCATATATTGTATCTTCTCAAAGTAAAGAGTACAGTACCTACTTGAAACTAAGATTTGTGATTTGTAGCACGTGGTTATATAACCGAATACAACATGCACAATAATCAAATCAAAATCGAAATCAAATCAAAACATTTATTCGTGACAAACACAACACAGACGCACAATACGGGTGTAGACTCGAAAATTATTATTACTCCAAAAGAAAGAAGGCAAAAAAATATACCTAGTGACGAAAATCCCATTCAGATATCTCAAAGAGTTACGAAGCTACAACCGTTTTAATATTGCTTGTTAGAGAGAGAAAACGCAAACGGTGTGTGACGTCACATTACAGGATGCTGCCGGGGGGCAGCGTCGACGGCCCCGCCGACCGCGATGCGGCGCGGCACGTTGCCGTCTTCTGTGACGTCACATTCTTCCAGTGTCATCGTTTCATATGAAGTTGCGTTTTGCGAAAAAGGGACCGAACATACCCCTTCTTAAAACTTTGGACACTTATAACTTCGTGATTATTTAACATTTTGCGTTGATTTTTTCTCCATTTGACTACATTTTTTATCCTTTTTCGAGAAAATATGACATTATTGATTATTTTATTTAGTGTCTACGCCTCTATTGTGTAACTTCTCTCTGCTGTATTGATTCGAATTTACTCCCCACTATTACAGGTTAACTTTGATTAGGTATAAGTTAACTGATGCTTGATAAAGTAGTTAAGATCTTTACAAGCGAATAAACGCATAAGTAGCACTTTACCTATTAACAATTACCTGTGCAAATCCATCGATCTCCATTATTTCATTTAATCCCATCTCCGCATCCTGTTATTTTAATACAATTAGCGTTCCAAGAGAAACGCATGTTAAAAGCATCTCAAGGATAGCAAGTACTATGTAAATAGCATACAAGCGCACATATGCAGAGGCGACGAGCGCATGCAGGTAGGTGGCTGTCTGATTCTACACGAAAACTGCAATCGGAATTCCACATCCCCACTAAAATAAGACTAGTCTCGCGCTCAAAGGTTACTTAGGTGTAGATTATTCTCATCTGTATCCAAAGACAAAACAAATAACAATCATTCTATTACAACGTGTGAGACATTAATAAATGAGACGGGGTAAATAACCGTGGAGCTAACACGTCATACTAATTTATTTTTAAAATACGCTACATTGGAGCTGCTATTGAACTTTTCCTCCTGTAAAGTTCAGCTTGGAAGTTTCGTTGCAGCTTTGAGAGAATCGGGCTATGGAGGTGGTGATGGCGGTGGCGTCTGCGTACGCGCACATCTGCCGCTGCCCGCGCCCGCGCAGACGGCGCGCGCGTGGCAACCCGCCGCACCCGCCCGGCGCGGCCCGAGTCACGGGCGGAAACCGCCGAGGCATACCCTCCACTAGGAATTTGGGACTAAAATAGTGACGTCATAGAATTTGCAAAAACTAAATTGCCAGATATTTCTTTTCATTGTATTTAGCCCGTATGTAGAACCACTACCAAGTCAAAGCTTTCTCTATATTACGCTACTCTCTTTGGCTTCTTGTCTCGTTCTATATAGACCTAACGACAAATAAATTAGGTTATGAAATATGTCATGATTCGTTCGTTTTTCTCTCATGTCTAATAAGGAAATAGAAGGGAAATGATTGCATTCAGAATGAAATCCTTTAATAATTAATAGGTAACTTTTGTGACGCAGTTGTGTTTCTGTTAATAATTAATTAATAGCGTTATCAGTACCGAAGCACTCGGGATTACACCACATGCATAAATTATTTCCTGTACTCTTATCACTTGGTTTGTGAGTGGTGAAATAGTTGGCGGGTTTTAACGTCACACGGGGAGGAAAATACCTACTGTTAAAATTAATTTAATATTTAAGGGAAAGTTACAGGTTTGAAACAATATTGTCCTTTCCCTTTGGCTTCCGAGGGTGACCAAGGATTATAAATTATAATGGATTGCTCTGACAGTATACGGCGTTATAAATGTTATCTGTCTTCTTATCGTCGTGTAATGAAAGCAATCCAATCTCTTAGATATCGTATTGTTTTTTGAACGAGCGAGCGAAGCGAACAATGTTCTCCGTTTCAGCTTGGGCCAAAATTCTTTCGTATACCCGGATGCCCGGCTGTTCTTCTCCACAGGTCGCATTTCACAACCGATTCTCGAGTCTTTTTTAATAGCTGGTTCTATAATTATATATATATTATTATATACATATACGGTTTTTCGAAATTAACAAAATATATTAAAAGACGGTCTCGCAGGTTATACAGCTAACAGCGCTACTTAGTTTTATTATAAGAATTGTATACTTGACGTATTTAAACCCAATTACTTGGTGTACTAGTTTTCGGATCTAAATTCCCTTATCGTCGCCACGCTGCGCTCGTCACTCGGAACGGAGCCTGTCTCACTGGTTGGGAGCGCAGCTAATTATAATCCACTAAACATCATCGAGAGCTCGTAACTTAGGGTCGCGCCTGCGCATGTATTTTTATGCACTTTTTCTACACTTCCTATTCCTGTCGCCCGGGGTAACCGATTTGGGTAATTACGCCACGAAGTTAACGTAATATTTTTATTAGGCTTGTATGCTAATATAATTTGATACACCCTTTTACTTATATATGTAGTAACCGTTAAAGATATTCCTGCTTTGAGTTTAATTGTTATCACGCATAACATAATAAAAATAGGAAGTGACTGGGGAAGGGAACTGACCATACACCCTTAGGATAGGTAGATACGAGTTTCATTAGGAAAAAAGCATAACAAAACGAAGCACAGGTATAGTGCAAAAACCTTTACCACAGACCAGGTGAAATTAGATCAAATGTCAATGTTTTAAAGATTTTGACAGGACATAAGTTTTCTCTACTGCACGTGAAATATGGGTGTGCAATAGTGAATAACGGGTTTTATTTTGCGTTCAGCCCTACTCGTTGCGCTTGCGTCGCGCCGTCCGCGTTTCGGCGCGCGGCGTGACTGGGGCAGGTAGCCGCGCGTAAACGTCTCTTAGTGGCACTTCACTTTGCGGTATTTGCCCAAATATTTGTGTTGTATCTTTTTCCTTCCTATGGCAAATGAAAGAGAGGTAACCACGCAACGCCAAGTGTAGTGCCAGCATTACGTCTCTAAGTCGCACCACACATCAAATCACGTAAATATTTATGAAGGTCAGTTGAAAAAATCGTTTTATTGTACGATTACTGAAAGTTGTTGGGAATATTCTACTTTTGGGATTGATTGACGTTTTATATCCTACCAATATTTTAAATGCGAAAGTTAGGATGTTTGTTACTCAATCACGCGTAAACGGCTCTACCAAATTGGATGTTATTTTGCACGTAAGTAGATAGTTTAGCCTGGATTAAAATATAGGATAGTTTTTATCTTGAATCCACGCAGACGAAAGACGGCCGGAAGCTAGTAGATTAATAAATACATACAGTGTAAATTAAATAAATAAACACTAATATAAAATCTAAAATTACTTCGAACTGCCTTTTCAAAGGTTAATTTGAAACGTTTCACATCGCAAACGTGAAAGTGCCCGAATCATATGTCATAATAACTAATCTACCTACTCACGCTGTATTTATCCAGATCGTCTTGGTTTGTTGCCAATGACTCTAAATAAATGCCATACGCGGTCCGGCACGTCTGGGTGACACCGACGACAATTAACTTTTAGGTATATTTGAGGGAAATAATTAGACATCTTGTTATTTATGAATTTGCTTCTAGGTAAACCATCAATTTCTTCTGTAACACATGTATTTTTAATTCATTATGTGAATAACTTTATCTCGCCGTCTTAGTTTTTACAAAAGGGCAATTTATATCCAACAAGTTTGCTATATTTATATTACTAAGATTGAAATACATATGTATACAACACGAGGGCAAATAACCGTTAATAATAGAAAGGCAATAAAAATCATAGCAAAGTTGCATGTATTCTTATGAGTTTGTTCCTCAGACGTGTGAGCCCATTGTTCGGGTTACGCGTGAAAATCAAACTTCCGCGATGCCATTGGGAAACTAAAAATACAATAGAGTTCAACGTCTATTAAAGATATTGCAAACAATTAGTATCTTTTGTTTTTTGTTACGATTTACACACTCCGATAGTACATCCGTAGGTATTTCAATGTTTAATCTGCTTGATTCCCCCGCAGCGACATGCACTTGTAACATTATCTGTTGCTCGAAATCGTTTGAAACGCTGCTGTTTTGGTAAAACGGACGATTACCGTGTAAGTAATAGGGTTAAATATATTCAACGCAATTCTTATCTGTCGCGGTAATTTCTTATATCTCGCTGCGTATATTCCGTTACAGTAATTCCGGAGTGAGGACACGGTCATACATATTTCTCTGGAAACGTATCACCTTGTCGCTTGGTGCTGGTTACTTACAATTAAAAAGCGAAAAGAGCGCGGATTCCGCGGTGAATTTCGAGAAATATCGACGGGGTCGACGAACTACGTCGACGCATCGTGTCCGCGTCTTCTCTCTCAATTTTTTATTGTTTTTGTATTATTGCGGAGATTTTGAAAGAGATTTTAATATAATTAAAAGGTCCGTGTGGTATGGTATGTACATTTGGTAAGCGGAGATCGGTAGAGATATTGTGGGTTGAATTTATGACCATGGTGAATTAACGAGCGTGTCGTATTATGATGAGATTAAAAGGTCATTTTACAACATGCTTGAAGCCATTATTATATAAATTATATTATGAATTTAGTCCAGTTTACCTAATGATCGATCACGATAATTTTTCATACTGAAAGCAATTGCAGTGCCTGCAAAAGCGATGTCTAATATAAATATAATGAATATTCCCTTCTAGTTAGTTAGTTTAGGCGACTTTGAGTTGCCAAAAGTAGAATCATCGGTTTTTTGAATGTAAGAAACACTGCGTTAGTAAAACTTGATTGATTCCCAGCAGCGTTAACTCCGGAGATAAGCCCGAGACATCGAAATAAATTACCAATTTTCCAGAATGTCTGCTTTTTAAATTCCAAATTAACATCAGCATCACATCAATTATTTATGGTGTCTTTAAGCTTTAATTTTTTGGGTTTCTTCGAAATAAAAAAAATCTTCGAGACGCTCATGTATTCTGAAGATTAAATAAATGCCACTGTCGGTTCTTAATTAAGACATTAACATTTTAAGGACAATAGGACAATAGGTACCAACTTTAAAAAAAATATTGTCAGTAAGAGTTATTCTTTCACCAACAGAATGTATTATCAACATCCCCGTTAGCTTATATACGTCGCACTGCTGGGCACAGGCCTCTTCTTATGGATGGATTCAAAACTTAAATCCAAATGAAATAATCGCTCTGCATAACTCTGACAAACTTTTAGTCGCCAGCATGTCACTTTCAAACCAACTTTTAACAACGCACGTCGACCCATAACATCCTTCTTTTTGTATCCAGGCTAAAAATTATCACCGGCGTAGAAATAAAATAATTTAAAAAGAACAGCCGCCGCAGGTGCGGGGGCAGGTGGAATAATTGGCAATTCTTTGTCTCAACCCGTACCCATACTAACGAAAACCTATAGCAGCTTAAAGACCTTAAGTCACCGACGTCTTATTTTATTATAACTTTTTGCTCCGTTTGTCTTTTTGTTGGTGTGGGTCTGCCGCGCTTGCACTCCATTCGACGACTCCTAATTTTATTGTCCTTTTAGGTATTTCAAAAGTGGTTTGTTGAGCTTGTGACGGATGATTTCTACGGTTTATATTTTAACGTGTCGTGGACTTCGTATATCAGGCGTGGTATTTTAGCGCAATTCCTCTATTCTGTGAATAATAAGATACCAAATATATCGGATAAAACTGTTTCCATTTACGGATTTTTCATCCGATCCTATGCAATAAATAATATTAATAATATGGATTTTCAATATTCCGAGGCCAATATGCGCTTATATGACAGCGAGCTCCACGTTAACACAATAGCTGGTTCTTTAATCACATTTGCGAACTGAGAGGCCCACTTTATCGAGTTTCCCAATAACTTTATTTTGCAGTCATCGAGTCATTTCGCCAAACATCAGTGCAGCAGTACATAGCGACTGTCACCGTGAAATTCCGGAAGGCAGGAATGTGGGTGAGGTAACCCCATTCGGTTAGTGCACATGCGCTTTGCGATTTCTGTTGCAACCCGACCGAATGTAGACGCTTGTCGAGCGTCGGTGAGCGGTTCACGGCATTTCAATCTTCAACTCGGCTGGATGCTAACCTCATTGTGAGAGTACATACGTAGCGCAACCCGGTCACTTAGCTAGTACGCATATTATCTCCATTTGCATAGTGCGGACAAGTAGCGGTGTTGACTTACGCGTCGCTGCCACATATAATGCTGTTGCGTTCAAACTGCATAAAAGTATTACAATTTCTCTTCTAGTCTAGTAGGTACGCCGTTGTCGTTGGTGAAGGTGCGTAACCAATTGTTTCCATGACAATATATAGTGAGCTGACACACTATCGGGTGGATTTAGTTTATGCCATGTATCTAACGCGCTTTAGATTATCCCAACTTGCCGATGCAACTGCTCATACTAACTGGCCGCCAGGAAGATTATTGAATAATTGATCCTTCTGAGAAATATTTTGGCCTGGTTGACGTTTAAACTCTTTTGACATGACACGAGTTTTTGGCTCGGATAAAACGGTATGATTCTGCTTACCCACCGGTATGTATGATCTAAGACCCTTCTCTCTCTCAAAAAGAAAATAATATACAGCGAGCTTTACATTAGTTTTTTTTTGTATTTGCTTATAACACGGTAATTGTTTCTGTAGAGCTACAGATGCGATGGCTGCGCAATATGAAGAATAAAAAGTTAAATACACAGCCAGGTAGTCGAGTTGGTGCGACATTGAACAAAACACGCGATCGCAACAATGGTCATGAATGAATGTCGCTCGAGCGCATGATGTATGTACTCGTATGTACCCGGATAATGATGTTATTTGCTTTGCCTTCCGTCATCGTGGATCATTGCTGTTAATACGTTGTTTGCTTCCTTCGTGATGTTTCTGTAATATCCAGTCTGAGATGAGCATGTTAGTTCTTTAATCTAGGATTCTCTTTTCTTTCATATCTTTGCTTCCAGCATTATGGCGAGGGGGTCGATTTCAACTGCATTTATACATGTCATCATGATCGAGCGAAACATTTTAAGCAACGAAAAATATACGACTGAGATAGGGACTATTAAGTTTATCCGAACGTACCTCTTGCGCTCACTATCTATCCAGTACGGTTAGAATTAAAGAGGGTTCATTGTCAGACAGCACGGTCGTCTGTGGGTGACTTTATCTAGATATGTTTCTACATTTAAGTTTTTCTTGTTGTTGAGGTAAATCTTTCGTTTTGTAGGTATTGAGTATATTGTACCATGCTCACAAGTGAAATGTCTTACATCCAATACCATTATAGTGGCATACGGCTTTCTGGCTTAGGGCATTGAAGCAATGCTATTATGGGCGGCCGCCCTTGATCTTATCTACATTGGAATTACAGTGACGTCGGTAGGTACTTCATACTAAGTAACTAGGTATTTTATGTGATCATTATTTACTATTTAATTACTTTTTGATAGCATTCATTTAAATATTTAAACAGTATTTTTGTTAATTGTAGGTATGTTAATACAAACATCGGCTCCTAACATGTTATTTTTCCATTATAAATGAATAAGTGTCAAGCGCGGAGACATGCATTGACCTACAGTTATTCACAAGATCACTGGGGACATTGAAAAGTTAAGAATTTAAATACGTGTTGAGAGCAAACATAATTACACATATTCTGCCATAACAAAAGAAAAACGCAGTAAGTAAACAGTGAACTCGTATATAATCGTTGCCTTTTAGCACAACAATACATAATCCCTGTCCTCATTATACTCACGTGTTTAGTACCTATAGTAGGTATCGCACGTAGTTCGGCTCGCGATTGTTATTGTCAAGTATGTGTAAACAGCTCGAATCGTATGTACCTGCTGCCTACGACAACCTGGTGTAAAAGTAACTCTGATTTGCTTATTGCAACCTCATGTCGTTGACGATAAAGTTCAAATTTGAAATTGTTGCAGTAGTCAGTTATGAGGTCTGGAAAGTACATACTCGATATGCGAACGTTGACGGTATGTACTGAAGCAAATGAGTGTTCTCTAATTAAATTAACTGGTCATGTTTAACTGGACATTTCTAGTGTGGACTAGGTCGCCTTATTAGCGTCTTAGCATTACGTTTAGGAACGTAATCTTCTTGGGTTTGTGCAATGTTGTTTCAGTGGTTTTAATCCGACATATATGGACATGCCATTCGTTTTTTCAAATACACCTGTCAGTAATATTTTATTACACGCGTGCATTGGACATGTCTATAAGAATAGCACTTAAACCTTTACATCTAAGTGCTGAAGTTAGCTGAATGCGTAGCGGCGACAGTAACTTTCTGAATGGGATAAAGGTCCAAACTGCAAAAGGCATGATGATGATGATGTCCTCCCAGAAGTATCCGTCGACGGCGACGAGAGATACTTCCTGCCTGAACAATCGATTGCACAAGTTGGGGTGTATATAGGGCGTATTGCAGTAGGACCTGTTGAAGCATTGATCGATCCACTTGGGTGGATGGTGTCTTTTCTCTAGGCTGCAGAAATACTCCATAAATCTGTTCACTAGTGGCTCCTAGCAGCTGTGGTGCACGCAGCGGCCACAACCCGGTAACCGCGTCGATCCGCGGGCTAAACCCAGGGAAGGGGCCTATTGGGACAATCCCTCCCCTTTGTGCAAAACGCCTGCAGCGCTTCTGAAGGCGGACACCGCAAGTATGGAAAATAAACCGGCGACCGAGGCGCTGCAGCAGAGTATCCGCAACGTGCGCATGTCGGGATTCGAAGAGACATGCGGCCAGCTATTGCATCCCTAGGACTAACAAAAGGCATAATGTGTGATTGTCTTTACGTTACATAAGATACCATGATCCTACATCTATCTACTTGTGAGTCAGACAAACACACTTATTAACTATAATGTGACGATCGACATGGAGTAAATAAGGTTTAAAATAAACAAAGCGTTTCTGCGTATGCGCTCGTGTGAGGTCATTTAGTCGGAAAACTTTTGGGTCCGACCCACGATGACTCACCTCTAAGTGCGGGAACATCAAAGTCATGACTTTGTCATACCTGATATAGATTTACTTCTGCGGTGACGATTGTGAAGTCAAGTAGGTATACCTACCTACTTAAACACTTCAGCGTGAGTCTTTATGTTATAAACATTTGCATTTGAGTATTTTGTTATTAAATCCTTTTTCACTCCCGACGCAAAACGAGGGGTGTTGTAAAGTTTGACGTGTCTGTGTATCTGTGTCTGTCTGTGGCAGCGTAGCTCCTAAACGAATGGGCCAGCTTTATAATGTTTTTTTTTTGTTCGAAAGCTGACGTGATCGAGATGGTTCTTAAAAGCTACTTTTCAACAAAATCTGTTCAGTCGGTTTTGAGACATTGAACTTTGAACTGCAAATGTCCGGGGATTTTCAACTTTTCTAAGTTCTTACTAAAATTAAAGTTTTTTAAAATAATGTGCATTAATGAAATAACCAATTAATAGCGCTTATCTGGTGCAATGTCTTTTTGACATCCTTAATGAAAACTACTGCGACGTTAATCAGACTGAGGCTGCTTGTTAGGACAATTAATTAATTCGTTTCTCTAGGTAAAAGTAAATCGGAAACACAATTTCAACTGTGTTATTAGCTTTTGAATGTTCAGTTTACAAGTTGGTTTAACGTCTTTGTTATCGGTTTATTTTATGTGTGCACGCCAGTTTAGTGATTTTTCCACGCTCGCGCCACTCACACTAACCCGCCGTGATCAAAGTACTATAGACATACGTTATTTACTACCACAATCCTAAGGCTGCAACACAGATACTACTTAAACGGCATAGTGATAAGGTCGAGAATGGGGCGCAGGAGGTTTATTACAGGTTTTCAGCAATAATATACCATGGCTACTAGGTATTGCACGTGTCAATTCGCGATAACTGATTTGCTGATTTTGTATTGTTTGTAGCATTTCGCTTTGACCGTGAGCCATAAGAAAAAGAAAAGAATCACAATTCGCATAAAATAATGGGTATTTGAATTTTTCGATTGTGATTGTGGAAAAACCTACGAAGTATTATTGCAGCTTATCTATTAATTATCCATGATGTCACTGGCTCAAGTGCCTCATAAACGATTGTGTATTATACAATTTTAGACGGGTTTTACAGTGCGCTTGTATGCTTCATGTGTTGCTTGGGCTTTGTAACAATGGTTACGTGTTCCTAGCTAACAGTTACGAAACAATCCACACTAAATTGATCGGTCTTTAGTGGCGACAAGGAAACACGATTATACTATATTACCTGCATATTACATATACCTGGGTAGTTAAACGATGTCTTCCTTACTTATCTGTATTACACGTGGATATACATAAAACTTGGCATTGTCTCTTGCGGCTTACCTTCAACAATGCGCAGTCTTAGGTTTCATCATTTCGTCAATTTAAATGCGGTTCCTTGATATAAATTGTAGTTTACCAATTTTAGTGTCGAAGTGTATGCTACATCTGCATAATGCAATTGATTATAGGAATTTGTCTGTATGTTAAAACATCCAGCCAGACAGAGTATTCAGTTATCGAATTATTGTCACGAGATTAATAAACAATACATCTCTTAGGGCCAAGATACTCGAAAGCGAGGCGTACGAAAAGCAACCTTCGTAAAATCTCAATTTAACAACGCAATGAACTCCTTCGCTGTCGAAGGTAGGCAAAAAGGGCACCCGTCCATCTATTACGGTGTATTTGGTAAGACGCGTGGTGAAAGTGATTGCGCGAATGTCGCGTGCGCCGACCTTGCCATATAAGCGTGCCCGGGCGGATCCGCGCATCTCCTAGGGTTACCATACATAATTATGTCGAGCCAGTACTACCACTTCTTTATTCGTCTTCTTTTTATCAGGGCCGGTAAGGAGGCATATCCCGCGTTGATTGATGTCTCTCTCGTTCGGAATTCATGAAAGTACCTATGTCCCCTTTTGTCAAATAAAATAGCTGATGGAATACTACTGTAAGCAGTGCCTATGAAAAGACTATTGTTTTTATTTTATTAATATTTTGTTCGTGTAATCCTGTTTTTCGTGGTAAAACTATAACATAGGTTAGGTTGCAGTTAAAAAAAACGTAATCCGTTAGCAATTCCTCGGTGAAGTTTATTTATAATTACTTTGCCATTGAGGAAAGAGAGAGAGAGGCTCAGCAGTACGGACCATAAATAATAATAATATAATAACCACTTTGCTATTAAATTCCCTGTACATAAGTGTTTATTTCAGGGCAATATCGACAAGTGATTGAATATCTTAAAGTATGCAGGATGTGAATCAAATGAATATTACAATTTAGCACCAAACATTCTTGATTTTTTATTAGACTTAATTACAAAGGTGTTCTGATTAAGTTGTTATTGGACTAAATATACTTATCTAATTCACAATTTCCGCTCCTGACAGCTGATTTGAAGAGCATTTGCGAAACAAATTTAATGTCATGTGGACATCCTGAGCGGCATTAAAAAGGGACAGTGTCCGATGTGCAGAGTGCAGGTGGCGAGCCTAATCGCTGACATGCAACTGCACCACTTGCCTTGAGACGCCTTTTTGCTTGTCCTGCCATACTTAGTGTGTCACTTACGTCTTTATTGGAAGTCCTCTTCGAGAGGCACTTATATACATTAAATCGTCAGTTTTGTACGAAACAGTCATCGTCAGACTATATACGTTCCACTGCTGTATCTCATGGACGAGAGAAAAAAGGCTGTGGTCGTAATGAAGAAAAAAAAAATTGTCTGGCTAGGCTGATTGACTCAATACCCATGCCTAGTTTACCTATTAAAAACCGGCCAAGTGCGTGTCGGGCCACGCGCAGTATAGGGTTCCGTATTTGCCTGTCTGTCTTAGTTACATCAACGTGCGGTGGTGCGGTTGCGTCGGCCGAATTTGTACGAAACGAAACAAAAATTACTTGTTTCGTTTCGTACAAATTCGGCCGAAACGAAACGACTCGAACAAAAATTAGGGCTTTAAAGCCCAATATCTCGAAAACGAATCACTGATTTGAAAAATGGTTTTTAGAAAACCCATAATATTTTTTAACGAGCTATCCAACGATACCCCACACCATGGGTTTAACGAGAAAAAAAAATTACATCCCCGCTTTAGGTGTAGGGGAGGTACCCTAACAAAAAATTTTTTTCAAGATTTTATTGTACTGTTTTGTCGGAGTGATTGATTTATATACCCATGCCGAATTACAGTTTTCTAGTAGTAATTTTTACTGAGCTAAGCCAAAGACGGACAGACAGACAGACAGAGACAGACAGACGGTCATGGCGAAACTATAAGGGTGCCTTGTTGTCTACGGAACCCTAAAAACTAGGGTTTATTTGATATTAAAACTCCTAAAAGCTAATACTAATATTCTTTAGTTTAATTGGTACGTAGAGAAAAAATGATGCATTTTATGAAACGAGCGTCAGCGAGTTTCATAATAGGATCACACGAGTGTTTTAAGGCCAAATATGTACTGTTTCATACACTACTTTATCTACACACATTGATATGTGTGTAGATAAAGTAGTGTATGAGTAGTGTGTGCTTATTATTAAGTACTCTAAGATGGGTTCTGAAGCCGTAGGAAAGTGACCTGCATTGCTACTATAGTGGTACCTGTAAAATATCTTTGTTGCAATCGTGGCTGCATTTACGATATCCGGCGGAGTGTGCATATCGTTCTCGGAGTCACTACTACTCATATTTTCAACTAAAATGTGAGTTACAAACAACTTTTCACAATTCTACTTTCGTAACAACAAAAAACCAACAAAGAAATGACAACAGTAATGGCGGCAATTCGATCCTACGTCAAGACGAATGTTTTTTTAAATCATAGACAAACGAATGAAGACCCTATTCTCATGTCACTCGAGATCAAATATCGTGCGGTTTATATTAAAAAATCATACTGAATTGACGTTTCGCATCGATAATAGTTTTAATATCTATGAATATTAGAATAGAGACCCATATGAGTTTTGACAGCTGTTCCAAATTTAAACTCATAACCTTACAAAAATCTGTACTGTAATAACATTAGAGTACAGATTTTACCTACTACCACAGACAAGAAAGTTCTCATAGTAAAATTGGTTGTAATAATGCTGGTCATTTCCTACGGTTTCTTAACGCAAATAAGAGCACTAATGATATGTGCGTAGTTAAATATTGTTTAAAGCACTTATTTCAGCAATACTATGTAAGTTACGGAATATACACGTACTTATCTACGTGTCTTAACGCAAATTCCGGGTCGTGATTCCAATGATTGAAACCGTCGATAACACTACGTGCAGGATTCTATGAATTTATGCATGTGTCAATGCGTTTTAGTTGTAATTAGATGTGGATATGAGGATGCGCGAGTCAATCGGCAAGCGAGTATGCGCGCTTTGCGCGTTGTTATTGTTGTTATAATTGCGCGTCATACGCGGTCACGTGCGCGCGAGGACGGCTGCCTGCGCGCGCGCCGTCGCTGCGAACTATTTCGCAATAAAACTCGACTTGGAACAAGATTGAACAGTGCTGCTTTTATCGGGTAATCATGTATTAATGTAGATGGATCCGCACGAGTAGTAAACGAATTAATTCCGTGATAATTGTGGAAACGACAAAAACGTAATATTGAAGCTAATTTTATAAAATTAAAAAATATTTGGCTACTAATATGTAAGTAGGTATAGTAACATTTTAGGTAGGTACTTATCAAATTTATTTTCGTGGTTTTTTTTTTATAATTAAGAGATCGAGCATCGAAACCTGCATACATCCACGAAGAAATTCAACGGTGTAAGTGAAGTCCCCAACCCGCACTGGGCCAGCGTGGGGACTACTGCCCGTTCCCTCTCATCCATGAGAGGAGGCCTGTGCCCAGCAGTGGGACGTATATAGGCTGATTTATTATGTATTATTATTAAGACCAGCCATTTGCACTTTTATGGATAGGTAGTGAATGCTTCAAAATAAATAAAAATCATAAGTACTTACACATCAACATTTGTTTTAGTCGACCTCTTTTTTATTAGAGCAGGTGTATTAGTATAGTAATATTAGTATATGACGCCACCATTGTATGTCGTCTGACATTTAATTTTCGGATGGCCCAGTTCCTATTCAAAATGAATACGAAAATTATATGTCGCATCGTCAATAATGCCAATCTATTTTTATTTGCATCAATAGACAGGTATTGGCTAATAAGCGCGCATTTGCTTCGGGGCCGCCTGCGCCCGAGCCAGTCCACGTTAGAGCGGCCGACCTCTCGCCTCCGTCCCGTGTTCGCTTTACAACAACTAGCATTGAGGCATTTACCTTTCTTAGGTCCGACCTGTCCTCAATACAGCTTGAAGCGTTGATTTATTACGATGCATGGAATGCTGCCTCAATTTAGAGACAAATTTTGTGCAATATGTGCCTAATTTGCTCGAATGCTTACATTCTAGACAGCGTGTGTGGCTCGAATGCTGACCCCGTTTGCCCGGTTTGTCGATCAGTTATGATTCTCAGGTACGTTCCATGTATCTGTAGCCTTTAAAGTGCATTTTTAAGAGCTATGCATTCGCCTAAGACTTTCTGGCTAGCCGTCTTTATATAAAAACTGCTAGAAGGAACTTGTTACCGGTGATTTTGAATACTTCTATTTGGGTAAGGACCAAATTCTTGGCCAGCTCAATAAAAAAATATATGAAAGTTTTCCGTTGTGACACGAAAATTAACCATACAATTATATGGTTCATTTTTGTGTCACAACGGAACTTTGACCACTTGTTCAGTTTGTACGGCTAACTACCGACTAACCAGGCTAATAACTGGCCAAGAATTTTGTCCTCACCCATTTCCGTTTAAATACCTATATTAATTGCTTTAGTTTAGACCAGGCCATTCTATAAGACCGAACATAACGCTGGTCTTTAGAAAGTGATAGGCGTTTGATGCTAACTGGATCATGTGATTGTGTAAGCACCGTATGCAGACACAATATGATTGTTTCTATCTAGTCATGTCCAAGGCTCAACAACAATACCAACACTATAAAAACAACGCATGGGCCGTTAAAACTTGAATAGATAAACGACCTTTTCGACCTCAACCAAGATTGAAGGCGTCAATTGTTTCAAACGAATCATTCTCATTAATTACAAACTTGTTAATCCATATAAATGAAGTACGACATTTTTTTCATTAAGTACGCGTTAAAGAATTATTTATTCCTAAAACCAACCTAATGTTAGATTGTTATCTAATACCGGAAAAATTATACATCAGACTGGCAACGTTAAAAAAATGTTGTCCAAAATCACTAGTCAATTTAGTAGGATAATTTGTCATTACTTTAATACATTGTATCAAGTGTACCTATTGTCAGCTGTTACATTACAATGGCACTACCTGTTTAACTAGTGTGACGGAAATGATCACTACAATAACCCATTCGATCCTACCGAGTCTGATGTTAATAAAATGTACGTACATGTTTACGTTTAGCAACGTTGTTTTTTCTTTTAGGTACATGCATTTACACATCTTATCAATATCAATTTGAGATATTCAAAGCAAGATCAGAACTTATTAGAAAAGATTGCAGTGACTTTTCTCCACATGAAAACATCAGGAAACATCATTAAATGTGGTTGTTATGAGGATGCAACCTTTGTTCGTAATTTGCTGAGTTTACCTGTATATATATATATCTTCAGTGATGGATCCAGGAAAACGTTGCAGCTATCTAATGACATTGTGAACTGTTTTTGTGCTTGATGACGTGACTTAGAATACCAATTTCAATCCTCGTCACAATCCGTAAGGCCTAATAAATAAACTAGGTTTAGTTTCGCCTTAGTTTGGTAATCGTAGCGCAGAGAACTCATTTATGGAGTTAGAATTGACCTTCTACGACTCGGCAGCATGTATTCTTAAATCAAAATCTATATCCGCAAGTAAAGTAATGGATTGACTTCCGTTTGCTCGCGGATTACACGAAATCTCAGGAGCCGACCTCATGACGCCGGCGACATTGAACGCTCGACCCGTTTAAGTACAGCAGACGCGCGAGGCTACCTCACTGCCTCACAGAAAGCCTTAGCACATTCATGTTTCAACTGCACATACGTCCTTTCTGAAGTACGGTCAAAGTGCCGGTTATAGATGAGAAGGTAACACACATTTCCGCTTATATGAAAGTTAGGACCTTTAGGTCTATCGCTTGCACGCCTGTTGTCCACTGTTCACTTACCGATCATTATACCACACGGGCACGGTAACCATCTCAACTAATTACATTTAACCTTTTACGTATTTAGAATGGTCTGATCATTAATTTATAAAAAAACAAAGAACGGTCATTTCATTGGTCAAAAACAATCAGATTAAAGGCAATAGATTGTCTTTATTAGATCGATTTGCAACATGTGACTTCGTTTTATAGTTTTGGTTGCTCTTTAAAGCAGATTTATAGTGAGTCGTAAATTAGCGAATCATATTGACCTTCGGATGATTTCCGTGTTTTGACATTCGCGACCTAGATGGAATTCGATATGCGCCGACATTTATTCGAGTAATTTGATATTGACAAAAAGTGTGCATCACCTTTTTTTCTTAAAAACCCTTAGAATTCCCTAATACATATATAATTAACTACTAATATCAAAATGAGGCCCCAAAAACTAACCTAATTAATGTGTTATTCCTAAACAATTGATTTCAGAGAAGTAGCTGTCAACAAGCATGTCGTGACAACATGTTGCGTTCGGCGTTCGGAGCCTTAGACGTGGTACAACCGGCTCCATATGTCAGCCATCGTTGTCACATCGGCACAAGTGTACAAGTGACAATTGGTGCAAGTGTATGTGTTAATTAGTGCGAGGTATGCTTGGGACGGAACAATTTATTATGGCTCGACGTAATAACTTTTCTTTCATCATAGTAAAGTGTCTTTAAAACAAACATTTATTGCGAACTGTCCTGTTTTATGAACATTTGCTTACTCATTAACAACCTCATCGAGGCATTTCTATTTCTAGCATGTAGTGTAAAATCTATGGGATGGGATTACTTTGTTTTTTACACCGTTTTTATGGCTGCTTTCGAGTTCTCAAGCTCAATTAATGTCGTAAAGTAAAATTTAAGTTACGATCGTGCGTATTATTTTGAATTATAATATATAAGTGCCTACCACACGTTTTCTTTGCGACATGTTTCGAACTCATCGGGAAATTATTACATGAGTTCCCGTGTTTATTAAGAGTTATTCATGTTTCCAAATATTAATCGGTGATGGTGCCCAGGGGCCTATACAGAAATATATCTACCTAATAAAAACCCGCTGCAAAGTCAAGGGGACTTTTTGCTTTGCATTCCTGCGCCGACGCAGCAATTAATTACATATAAGTGTAACGGACAAACCGACAGTAGTAGACATATCACGTTACTATAATTAATTTGATGGTTTACTATCCATTTAGCATCACTACGTTATCAATTTGAACATGAGGCATCATGCCTATTGCCATCATATCATGATTATATGAATAACTAGCTTCTGCCCGCGACTCCGTCCGCGTGGAACTCCTTTATATCGTAGCCCCATACAAATTTTCACCCCCCACTTCATCCCCTTGGGGGATGATTTCCGGGATAAAAACTATCCTATGTCCTTCCCCAGGACTCAAACCATCTCTATACCAAATTTCATCCAAATCGGTTCAGCGGTTTAAGAGTGAAGAGGTAACAGACAGACAGACACACTTTCGCATTTATAATATTAGTATGGATATGGATTAAGTATGTGGTGTATAATTTAAATTAGTATACACATAGACTTGACCGTAGATATGATGTGATTTATAATAATACAAAATCTTAATTTTAGGTACTTTGCCCTATCACATACACACACATTTCTACGTGTATGTTTAACTTCACACATAAAAGGTTAGCTAGAAGGTGGTCACTTCAGGTCCCAGGGATAAGTTCGCCTTTGCACTTTTGATCTTATATGTTATGTTTTAACCTATTGTTGTGTACAAATAAAGTGATTCTGCAGGGAGCAAATACGTTGGTTACTACTGAGAACATTCAAATTTTTATATATGGGTCGATACTATTTGCGGAGTTCCACCGATACCCCTAGGATTACATTTGGTACTTCATTATCATTTCGTTAATTTTGGTGCTTCAAAATATGTACGTCAACGAAATATCATCGGAATCTGAAAACATTAATATCTTCATCATCCGTTCCACTTCACCAAATATGTGGTTTCTGAGAGCAAATGCAACTAATTCCGCCTCGAGTGTATATGATCAACAAAGCACACTCGCATCACAATGTATTATTATTGTTACAGCTCACGCTACGTATAAATAGTTGCTCAGGGAAAAGTTCTTTGACCTACTATCTATAGCTCGTAGAGTTTCGTAGCACCGCTACGCCGTAGCGAAAAAAATGTGCGCGTTCTCTGCTGTACCACCCTTCTTACTGACACAGCTGTGAAAATATAACCGCTATAATATGCACTATGTAGACTCGCTTTAACGACATGTAATGAATTAAATGCCGTGACGTGTGTGTAATTATGATTTGACTACAAACAAACCACTTTAACAAACAACTACATCACAATGTGTTTATATTTCAGGCTATGTTCTATCTCTTTCATAGAGTAACCGAGAAGGTATGTCTGAAAGAGATACTGTAGAATTAGGGCTTATTAACTACACGCACTTACAACACATACCTGGCTGGCCAAATACTATAAATTGGCAGTTTACAATTGTAATTTGGCACTCATTTTGTCTTTTAATAAGTCATAAAATGGGTGAATAGCGTAAAATTAACTATTACTTATTACGATTTCGCATCAAGCCATCATTTGCGTCAATATAATAATGTTCAATGTTCTTCAATGTTCTGAACTTGTGTACCTGCTAGAAGTGTTGCTAAACGAATAATGGCCTTATTCAAAAGCATTCATCCTGTTTTAACTAAAATTCCCTTAAATTTCGTCTGTCTTATCTGTTACTTTGACAGTTAATGGCCGGTTCCAATAATCAATCCACCGATAGTTTTCCTTACCGGCAGTTACATTTTGACAGATTACCCGTAGAAAATGTGTCAAAATGTAACTGTTGGTAAGGAAAACTATCGGTGGATTGATTATTGGAACCGGCCATAAATAAACTAATAAATACCAGGCGATACATTTTACGCAAATCGAACTAGCTCCATGGTAAGCTCAATGAGGCTTGTGTTATGTATGGGTACTACACGACGATATATTTAATATATATAAATACTTAAATACATAGAAAACGTCAAGACTCTGAAACAAATATTCATGCGGCACACAAATATTTGCCCTTATCGGGATTCGAACCTAGGACCTTTAGCTACGTAGGCAGCAGCGTTCACCGGTCGTCAAAAAACAGTGGTTTGTGAGAAAGGGCAAAGCGTTTATAAGTTAACAGAGGTTGATTAAGGTCTATGAATAAAAGGGGTAATCTGTTGTAATATCTTCAATTGCATTATGTTTTATTCAACTTTTGACGAAATTTCAGTGGCGTCGATGTCTTTAACTTAACCTACTGAGCGCTAATTATGTGATATATACATCGTATGGTCACAAACGTTAGACCTATTGAAAATGATGACAAAGAAAAATAAATAAATAAATGAATATTAATTACTAATATGCACGACAGCTACTAACAATGTAACAATGTTAATCATTATTGTCCGCTGTCCGCAGAAAACGATGAAACGATGAAAACGATGTCACCCACATAAATCAAGTGGGAAAAGTTTTTCCCTGACAAGTCTTTATGAGATTAGCATATTGAATTTCATCTGGCCAGTGACAAAGTTTTTTCACTATAATATATCTCTTTAAACTACGCTACTACTTTAGAACTTTCCTACGGCAGCCTAGTGGTTCAGGCATGTGGCTGTCAAGCGGCGGTCGTGGGTTCCAATCCCGGCTCGTACCAATGGGTTTTTCGGAACTTATGTACGGAATATTTACCGTTAGCTTTTCGGTGAAGGAAAACATCGTGAAGAAACCAGTCTAATCCCAATAAGGTCTAGTTTTCCCTCTGGATTGGAAGGTCAGATGGCAGTCACTTTCGTAAAACTAGTGCCACATCTTGGGATTAGGTGTCAAAGCGGACCCGGCGCTCCTTTAGGGGCATTACCGGGAATAACGCTGGGAGGATGATGAATATATCTCTTTAAACGCTCGCACTTTGTACACGTTTTTTTTAAAAAGATATTACTTTACACAGGTCTGACGCGTATAATCAAAAATAAATAAATCTTTTGAAAATGTTTTTTTTTTCACTATCATACTCAAATTAGATAACCTGAAATGTGGGTGGCCAATTAATTCGTAACGCAACACTTGGAAATAGTAATATGTATGGATCTATGCGGCAGTAAATCAATATGACAATTGTAAATCGTCGCGATTGTAATCTCGGCCGTGGTCTGATGTCACCGCGCGCGCAGCCTTGCCTCAAGTCGATTTTATGACAAATACTTGTTCGTGTTTTTATGTGATAAAATTATGATTTTTCTAAATATACTTTCTATATTTATTAGACGATTAGTGGGTAGTGAGTGACGCTGCCTAGCAATCTGAAGATGGCTTGAATCCCGGATATTTGTGCGATAAGCATGAATATTGGGACGTCAAATAATCCTTATTGAGGCCCTTTTATGTTGTTTGTTGGTCGCACTTACGCTTCTGATCAGTCTTGGTTAGGTACCAGTCGCCATCAGATATATTGGAGCGGCCAAAGTACTCACAAATATCTGAACACGTTTCTATTGTCGATGCATTGGTGACTGTACATAAGTCGTCTGTCAAAGTTCGTGTGAAACGCAACGCATCAAATTATCAAATAATAACTTTAAAGTTGTTTTCCATCATGCTAACTTTTGATGTGGATCTTCACAGTGGCAAAGCAATAGGTACGTAAAGACCACTTCGTTTTTTCCTCAGTTCAAGGCAAATTACGTTTAATTTTTCGAAAAGGAGTCTCATTGTGAATATGTGATCGTCGCCAGATGCCTTAATCACGGCTGGTTGCGTAATAACAACTGGTTTGGCTTGACTTTATATAGTCATATTCTGCTTTGTTACAAGTTTTTAATGCCAAGACTGGGCAAAAAACATACGGTGTATTTGTTAATCATTCCGTAATGTTGAAATTGGTGTCGCAAGGCATTAGGACATTAATGGTGCGTAAATACGTCATTGAGTATTAAAAGTGTTCAGAATATAGGTATTAATATTTGAGATTAATATTAGATAAGTAACGTTGGCATGGTTTCATCACTGGTTATGGTTGGTATTTAGTTATTTTATTTGTTGAAGAAGATTGCATGATAATGTGCATTAATGATTGGCGTTAAACAACGAGGTTTTGTAGAAAATTTTATAAAATTATTAGAATCAGAAGCAAAAAATATTCGTGACAAGAAAGAGTAAATCTGTGCCGTGTCACTAAGTGTTCCCAAATCAGCATGATGCTGGCTTTGCAGCCAGCGCTGGTCTTCTCATGGGTCCACAAAAGATAATAAAAGAAAGGAAATACGGACATTACATTAAATTGAATTGAAATTATTGAAACAAACCTGAAAAAAAAGTTACGACATTTATTTATATGCTATAGGCATAAATCTAGGTGTTTATTATTAAAGTCTGACTTATTTACTACTAGCTTCCGCCCGCGACTTCATCTGCGTGGACCCGGGATAAAAACTATCCTATATTTTAATCCAGGCTATAAACTATCTTTGTGCAAAATTTCATCAAAATCAGTTAAGCCGTTTAAGCGTGATTGAGTAACAAACATCCAAACATCTAAACATCCAAGCATCTAAACTTTCGCATTTATAATATTAGTACGTAGGATTTAAGCATATTTGATCAATGTTGGATTCTATTTTTTTATCCTTGATTACTCAATTGCAATATTTTATCGACGCGTAGTGCGATAAATGGCTGTGTTTTCAATAATTACGGTTTAAAGTTATAAATTGTCTCGAGACAATACCGTTTCATCAAGACAGTTGTCATACTGCTCTGACGAAAACAGTGAATAATAATATAAAGGTTGTAAAAATGAAACCTGTGTTAGAATTTACTGTATGCTATCTCTACTCAGATAGTCAAATATCTCAAGTTAAATTACATCTCCAAGCAGGGACTGATTTCGGTTACGGTTTTACCGGTATGAAACCGGTATTCCATTACGGTACCGTAATGGCGTAAAGGTTACGCGCGCCGCGCCAACGTAACAGTACCGTAACCTTTTTGAAATACCGGTTACCGTTATCGATTTAAAGATGACCGAAACATTTGTAATACCGGTTCAAAACCGGTATTATAAAGGTAACTGAAAAAATAAGCGAAATTACACTTACACAGACAACTTCTTCCAATAGGAACGAACGAACGAATCAGAAAAGTATAAGAACAGAACCAACAAAACTGAAACACAAAACGGCAGCGCCGGTGGTTTGGCAACGACGCCAAAATCGAAGTATCGGTAACTCTTAAAACGCGGTTAAGGTACTGAAAAAAATAAGGGTTACCGTTATATTTCGATAGCGAAATGTAAAGGTTCCGCTACCAAAACCGCTATTTGAAACATACCGGTATTTTTCGGTTATGCAGTCCCTGCTCCAAATGATCAGAAGAAACTCATAACAAAGTAAGTTTCGCACGCTACACCGCGTATGTTTTGTCTCCCAGCTAGACGTTATTAATGTATTCGCTATGATAATGTTTATGTTTATTATGGCATCAATGACCGCGGAGTGGGGATTAACATCGTTTCGGAGAGTTCACAGCCACTGCTGATAACGTGAGTGGGCGGTTCAAGTGCTTCTCGACACCGGTCGACTTACAAATGATAGCTTTTAGATGGCCAACAGCTGTGGATTGTATCTATCTCAAACATGGGATAAGAAGTTACTTTATTAAAATGTCTTTTTTAACTAACTTAACTTGTTTGTAAACAGATCTAATATGGGAAATCCGCGTAAGCTTAAAATACGATTAGGTTGAAATTGGGAATTATATCCGAAATATTGTGCAAGGGTTTTATTCCGGAGCGGCTGCACCGGGCTAGTGATGTGTTGAGATTTAAATGGAAACGTATATTTTTCGATGAAATAAATTTGGTTGGTTTTCAAAAAATATGCTGTATGCTCTTATCAGCCAATGTCCATTAACGATCGGTATTAATCCATTATACTATCTCCATACTTCATATTATAAATGCGAAAGTGTGTCTGTCTGTCTGTCTGTCTGTTACCTTTTCACGCTTAAACCGCTGAACCCGGGGAAGGTTATATGAGACTTTTTATACCGGAAATCATCCCCTAAGGAGGTGAAATAGGGAGTGAAAGTTTGTATGGAGCTACGATATAAACGAGTTCCTTGCGGACGGAGTCGCGGGCAGAAGCTAGTTCATTATAAGTCTTCAAAATTGTTATTTAACTATTATTTTTCAGAAAATGTTTGTATGGTCTAGCTAACCTTCCTCTTCGAGATAATTAGTGATTAATTCAAGAACGATCTCGTTTTGTCGTGGGCGTCAATGTTAGTAATAAAAGTGGCGCCCGTGGAGCCGCCACGCGTTGCATTGCATCAAGTGAACCACTTGCAGCTTAACATCTTTGGAGGTCGAATGATGGACAATGAATGTAAAGGAAATTAAAGGTCGACATCAGTCCTTAAGTTGGGTAAGACAAGGTAACTTAACCTATCTGTGTTTTGATTTTACTATTTACGTAAAATTTGCTAGTTTTTTGTTCGTTAAGAAGTATTATTATTGTACAGAAGAAAGTTAGGTTTGTTTATTACCATCCTGAAAATATATGTGTTTCAGGGCTTCGGATAACTCGAGAAGCAAAATTCAGAAGTATTAGAAACTAGCTTCTGCTCGCGACTCCGTCCGCGTGGAATTCGTTTATATTGTAGTTCCATAGAAACTTTCACCCCCCATCTCATCCCATTAGGGGATTATTTCCGGGATAAAAAAGAATCCTATGGTCTTTTCTGGAATTTAAACTATCTCCATACCAATTTTCATCTCAATTGGTTCAGCGGTTTAAGCGTGAAGAGGTGACAGACATACAGACAGACGGACACACTTTGGAATATAATTATAGTATGGATGTCTGAGTGTCCGTTTAATTATGACGACACATTTTAATTGATTCCTGCATACGTCAAAGAACGTGCACCGTATCAGTAACAGAACTATGAAGAATTTCCGAGACATTGATTTGGTCTTGGTAAAAATGTGATTAATTCAAGCACATCACATCCCACTGTGACGTGGGCGACAATGCTTGTAATAAACGTGGCGCCTGCCGCCGGGCGGCGCTGTGCGTTGCATCAAGTAACCACACGGAGCTGCTAAGATCTTCGGACAAGCCAGACGCGGTTTATAAATAATAATAATTAGTGTCCGACCGAAACACGATTTGTAGCCGAAACGAATATTCGGTTTATTTCTGATTTCGGCTGAAACCGAAACCGAAATTTTTGAAGACGTATCAAAATATTCAAAATTACTGTATAAATCGTAAGGAAAAGGTTATTGCAAGGATTTCTTATATGAGAATAGTTACTTTTTTTGTTAAACAAAATAAAAAACGTTTATTTACATACATCCATACATTTTACATGGGTAATTGTCGTTACTCACATGATTAAAGTTAAAGCTTAGATTAGATAAAGGCCCTTAACTATGTACATTTTTTTTGGTTTTCACCCTAATTCTTGCTGTTCTTGGAAATAGACCAAGTTATTACGTTCATTGCCCGACTACGGCAGAGCCGAAAGGACGGGATATGATTTTAGTAGTCTATGTTTGTATTAACGGAGAATCTATAGCACATGTATGGACATAAGCTTTATTTGGGCCAACTAGTTTCCTTCCAGGCGTGACAAGAGAAGGAAGTCGAAACACGGACTTACAACGCCTGGAGGAGCTATTGGTCCATGAAACATCTAATGAAGGGTGATCTCCCATTATCACTCAAGCGGAGACTCAAGGACATGTGTATACTACCGATCCTCACCTACGGTGCACAGACTTGGTCTTTGACAATCTCAGAATTCCAAACTCGGGGTTTGCCAGCGAGCTATGGCGCAGCATATTAGGTGTAAAATTAATGGATCGCATCCGGAACACCACGCTGCGCTCCAAGACCCAAATAGTAGGCATAGCTCGGAAAGCGGGTAGGTTGAAGTGGGACTGGGCTGGTCATGTCGGCCGCATGCCGAGTGAGCTTTGGGCTAAGATTGCAACTGACTGGCAGCCCGACAGCTCAAAACGGAGACGCGGCAGACCTCGTTGGCGATGGCGGGACGAGCTAGACTCCTTTTTAAAGAAATGGCCAGAGACTGCTCAGGAACGCGAAGTCTGGAAACGGAGGGGGGAGGCCTTTGCCCAACAGTGGGACACAGCAAGCTCTCAATAATAAAATAACGTTTGTATTTACCTACGTGTGTTCCATCCTCAAAGTTCCACAGGACCATTTAATATGCTGAACCAATTTTGATGAATGAGGTGTCAATCGATTAGAAATTATGCTCCGGGATACGACTATTGATATCTTTGTACGGGTCATCATCATCATCATATCAGCCGAAAGACGTCCACTGCTGCACATAGGCCTCCCCCAAAGAGTGCCAAAGTGACTGGTCCCGCGCCACCCGCATCCAGTGGACTCCCGCAAAGGGTCATTGGACGGGTAAGTACATACAATTGTGTGTTTAAGTAAGTTTATATTGTATGCATAATACATGTATATGTATATTAATGTAATTCATTGATTTGTGTTTCCATTCGTGTCTCATTAATTAAGATCCTGCATCACTAAAGTTTCTGGTTAGCCCAATGGTTGACTGGTAGGGAATACCTGAAGACATGAAGGCCGCCAATTGTAGTTTTTATATTTGTGAAATAAAATTTAATTAGATAAATAAATAGGCGACATTTTGTATGAAAAATAAATAGGTTATTTTTCAACTCGTTTTTTTAGTCGGGATACATTGAACTTTTTATGCTTGTTTAAAACTATCATTTGATGTAAACCATTGGGTGTAGGTACACCCTTATAGGTATAAAGGCCGAAACGCACTGACAGCCGAGGCGGTACCGGTGCCGGTTGTAATGTTCGAGCTAATATGAAAGGGTCCGCACAGAGCGGCGAGGCGCAGCGCGGTATTCTGTGCGGACCCTTTCGTATTAGTTCGAACCTTCGAACATTACAACCGGTACCGCCTCCGCGCCGCGGCGCCCCGCCACCGCTGTCGGTGCGTTTCACATACCTACATTGGTAAATATTGTGTCTGTTTGTGAGAATCGAGATGCGTCTTAATTACTCGGAGATTTGAGGTAATAAGCATTAATATAATTTATTTAATGTTGCTCGTTATTGTGACTTCAGTTAACATAAGGAATGCTCGAGTATTTAAGTACCTACATATGTATTCTCTAATAGTATGTTACAAGATTTATTAACTTGAATAACGCATCGACAAATTACATATGATAATTTAAAACATAAGGTGCGATATAGTTAAATAACTAACGTTATGTGTCGTGTTACTGATAAGAATACCGGTTTGTAAAACGCGCTAAATTTTACATATGGCGTGGATACTTTCGCGATGTTAAAGCATCTTTATGCATTAACTTGTGTTATAATATGACGACGTATAAAACTAGGATAAGTTACCTAAGTATATTTACGGAGACGGGAGTGTAATTTTTCAAAGGGTGGTCGCCTCTGTTAAGTCTTGCGATTAAGCATCGCGTGACACGTATAAAAGGGTGTTAAAATAATCGTCATGTTAGTGTGACCTGTATAATTGCATATGACTTCGGTATTCGATATATTATGGCATCGTGAATCTTGTAATATGGCTGCTTTATCATGAATTTTGAAATGTCTTTGTCTTCCTCAAAACTTTGTATCATAGCTGCAAATGGAACAAAGGGTGAGATTCATTCTTTTATTATTCAGTCCGAAATAAATGATTTTTTTTCGTTTTTTTTTTTAATTATGTTACTGTAGCCGAGCTTATTTGGTAACGTTATAAGTTAAACAACTTAGTTTTCATTTACTTAGTTAATGTAAATTATGTACCTACTTGTAAATATAATTTTGAATAAATGGAACTATTTTCCAATTCACCGCTGACATTGCCACTTTTCACAAAATTGGCCATTAAATGTAATGAGTGTTGATTAATACAGCTACAGAATATTTTGAAATCGTTATTTGTACACGCGAGTTCCCATAAACCGTATCCACGGTAACGGAGTCCCGTGGAGTGGGCGTGCTGGTCTACTAAGTACAAATCGGCCTGCGCAAGCGTCGTTCCTCGTGCACTATCGTCGAAAACAAAAACGTCGCAAGTAAACCGCACCTCCATACATAGTTACTCAGTTTTAAAGCAATATTGTTAAGTATCTCGCAGTATCATTTCATTTCTAGAAAGCCTCGGCTTAAACTTTCGATTTGATGTCAATTTATGCGTAAGAGCGTCTTTAAACAGTTTTTTTCTTATTTATTATTTAAATTGTTTTCTCAAGCTGATAAATCGCTTAATTATTCTGTTTTTGTTGCTCGCTAAGTGCGCACTGGGGGTGGGTGGGGGAGGCGCTGTGGCCAAAGGAATGCTTATAGTAGCGCTTTGACAGTTAATTTACTTTATGCAATGCGCCTTTTCTGAACCTCGAATACGGGTTATTCTTTTTGAATTTCTTTTATTTTATGATTGCTACGTAAATGGCATTTTATTTCATTAGTAAGAACGACATTGTTTTACTTTTAGACCATCATCCCTTTTACCAAGTTTAATGGAATTCAAATGAATTGTAACTTCATTTTCTTCTTATTTGTACAAAATTAAAACGTTCTGGCATTTTTTGTCCGTCTGGTATACGTATAACATCTTAGAAATACATACATTATTATACCTACGTGTTTAAAGAAAAACGTGAATTACTGTGCAACGTGAGATGCTTAACGAAATGAACATCGCACCGGTTACTTAAATATAAACCTTAGCGTTCTCACACACACAGCGCCGGGACCGTGCACGGACGCCGACTGCGTCTGTATGAGTGCACGTAGCACGTAACCGTGCACACTCTGTATTGACCCGCCCACGGTATTACCGTTTCCATCGAACGTTCAACTTACCCTTATTCATAAACACATAAGGTTCCTTTTAGAATGGCAAGTTCACGGGCGGATTAATAAATAAGTTTGTGTTACTATACCGTATTGTTTCACGTTTACGCATCTCTGTGTGGCGAGGTTAAGTAGAGCGGCGTTATCTCTGAACAGAGATTCCGTAGAGTTGGATTAAGGGACAAACCGGATTGTAAATAAATTTAAGAGGAGGATTAAAGTAATGCAATTTAGTTTAAGTTATGTAATATTATAAAAATGCCTAAAAAGTCATATTTTTTCTAAAATCTTTTTTTAGCTGAAATGCTTTATTTTTGATTACTAATGAGGTCGAAGCGGAGAAGCGTCTCAGCCAGTTTCATAATTGGAAGGTTTACGCATTGTCCGGTCCCAAATGTCATCGAACGCAGTTTCGCAACCGTCAATCACGGCGGTCACCTACTTTCGTTCTACGATCGGCGATTAGCCGGCTACATTCACCGCGGCTTCTACGCAACAATTGTTTCTGTAGGAATCTTTTATTTATGGCAGCACTGAGCTTGTGACAGGCGCTGCGCCTGTGTGAGTGATATGACGGCGCCCGTGCCTTACCTGTATATTCGACACCCACCATCAATACAATTTGGATTCTATGACTTTGAGATAAGGTTTAATTTCGGTAAGTGTTGGTGTAGATAGAAATGCCTTACCGACTATAAGTTGACGCTCGAACGCGCCTGTTTGACAAGATTCCAACCGCGTCTGGCCTGTTTGTTTATTGTAATCGGTTTGACAATGAGCTTAAGGTGCGGTTTCGAGTGATCTCTCGGTTCGCCCGCTTGTGATTGCTCCTCTGTGTTGGTATGGTATGATACGTCATGTAATGTAGGTATACTGGCTTACTGTAGTATCGCTTCTTTAATTGCTTAGCGACTAGAATATGAAATGCGCTTTGACTGTTACGCTGAACAATTGATTATATATTTGTAATTTCATTACAAATCTACATCTGTTTTAAGTTTGATTTATGCAATTAAATGATAAATCTAATTACGATTTTTTTTTATAGTATCGTTCTCAGAGCTTTAAACAAACTTTATCTAACAACGGCGGTATTACAATACGATTAACAGCACTAATAGGGTGGCGGAGTAAAAAACAACCTTTGATAAGTAGACGACAATCCCAGAGCAGATAACGGAAGGTCAATGAGACGGCGCGCGCGGCACGTAGGGGGCATGGGGGGAGGTCGGAGGGGGCCGGCGGGGGGTGCGGAGGGGGCGTGGGCGAGTGGGGGGATATCGTTGGCTCTGTCCCGCCCGACCTCCTTGGATGTGCGGCCCGCAAGGTCGGCCGCCGCTTTAATTAATAAACTCACCGTAAAGTATTTGAGGCCGATCGGAGAAGCAACTACAATCTTACCCAGCCTTTGTCTAGTTATTGACCCGACGCGAAGGTTATTTGTTTAATCTGTAAGGTGACGGTAACCTTTTAGGGGAGATAATTTTATTGCTGCGTAACCTGTAGACATGACAAAATCGGCTGACAGCTCGTAAACTTACATCACTATAGTTAAGAAATTGTAGAACTTACACATATTACAAGATTTTAATTGCTCACAGAGAGATTTTAATGGTCTTATTTATTTATTTATTCATTTAAATCAGGCAACAAGGCCCATATTACAAATACCTCAAAGACTAACGTACATATCAATATAAACTTATCAATAACTACAAAACACACAATTAATGCGACGTGTTGCGCATTTTCGTGGTGTCAGGTAACCGACCGCGAAAACGTCGGAACTTGACTCCCTTCGGCCAAGATTCTTTCTTATTATGGATACTTCATTATCAACTTTGTCTATTTTAATTTAGTGACCTGCTGTTATTCAATAAAAGTTCAAAATCACTGACATGTCCTAAGGACGGGCGCTAAAGCCACTTAAGCCACTCACGAGGTAAAGGGCAACCCTAATTCTGTATTTATTTTGAGGACAAATCTGATTTGATATTTTTTACAGGGTTCAACCTTCTCATTATTATTTTTGATGTCTAGTTACATGTTTACCTACTATCCATTATTATTGTAGTTTATCATCCATAACTTACTACGCCTAATGTTCTATTTGTAGCGGTTTTACTAGTAACTGGACCGACGCCGACCGTACGGTGCAGTTTTAAAATATGTATACGAATATGAATCTTATTGCCTCGACCTAAGCTCTAAAATGTATACATATTATAATAGTGAACTGTATCTACGCGCAGACGCCGCTCAAACGCGGTATAAACATTGGATGTTACCATTTCATGCCGCGTGGTACAGTCTAGTATTCGTATCATTCCCGCTCTTTTTTAATTTATTATGGTGTTAAGTTGATTTTGCACTGCCGCACTCAAAATAGAAACAAATATCTAATACTAGCTTCTGCCCGCGACTCGTCCGCGTGGCACTTGTTTCTATCGTAGCTTCATAGAAAATTTCACCCCCCATTTCACCCCCTTAGGAACTGATTTCCGAGATAAAAACTATTCTATGACCTTCCCCGGGACTCTCTCTCTATACCAAATTTCACCCGTACAAACTTTGCACCCCTATTAAACTCGCTTAGGGGTGGGGTTTTCCAAAACCCTAAAATTACTTTTATTGTATTGTAAAAGGAGTGCACACACAAAGTTTTAAGTCTCACTTAAAATTTTACTAATTCCCCATACAAACTTTCAACCCCCTTTTTACCCCCTTGAGGGTGGAATTTTTAAAAATCCCTTCTTAGTGGGTAATTACGTCATATAAACTACCTATTGTGAAAAAAACTGCTTTCTACATTCAACGGTTTGAGCTGGGCGTTTATTTAAGTGAGTGAGTCAGTCAATCAGTCTGTCAGTCAGGACTTTTACGTTTATATACTTATACAACGTGTTAATAAAATAACGCAAAACCTGAAAACAGTTTGTTCAGAATCGAGCATAGAATGCGAAAAAAATAATTTTTACATTTGTATGGAGTGTTGGCCGACTGGGGCGACCTGCTCCATACAAATGTAAAAAATAAATCGCGTCAAATAATTTTATTTTTATTTTTTTCGCATTCTACTCTCGATTCTGAACAAACTGTTTTCAGGTTTTGCGTTATTTTATTAACACGTTGTATAGATTATTCAACTCAAAGTTTGGCCAGAAGTTCTAATGGTACTCGTAGTGTCCTTATTTATCAATTGAATGCATTTAAGTAATAGTAATCCTATACCTTACTACCTACTTGTTATACCTTTCTAGCGCACCCACGGACATATCTGTTGCGATCAATACCATCAACGCAGACCTAGAACGTATTTCTACTTGGTCGGAAAAGAACTGCCTAGTCCTTAATCCGAACAAGTCGAAATATGTTGTATTTGGGTCAGAGCATCAAATCCGTAATACCATCAGTAACCTCAAGACTTTGACTACCAGTAAGGTTGCTATCATGGGCGAACCAATAGAGAGGGTGGTAGAAGCAACTAACCTTGGCCTCCTCATGGACGGCAAGCTGCGCTTTGAGAACCATGTACTGAAAGTTGTGAGTAACTGCTTCTACCGCCTTAAAGTTCTTTACAATGTTCGCGATTACTTAAGTGTTGATTTGCGTGTTAACCTTTGTGAATCGCTGATATTGTCAAGATTAAACTATTGTGATGTTGTCTATGCTGGCTGCATTACTGGTCGTACAAAAAAGCTCATACAACGAGTGCAAAACGCATGCATTCGTTTCTGTTTCCGAGTCCCACCCCGCTCCCATATCACTCCCTACTTGAACGCCGCTGGTCTGCTGAACATGCCTGCACGCAGACGGCTTCACCTCGCCACTCTTCTCTTTGGCATAGTTCAATGTGGGGTCCCAGCGTATTTGCTGAGTAGACTTGTATGGCCCAAGAGTGCGCGTAGGTGTAAGGCGATGATTCTGGTGCCAAAGCATCGGACCGCGGCGTTTCGAGGTAGCTTCAGGTTCGGGGCGTCCAAGTGTTGGAATGATCTCCCCCCACCTATCCAAGGAGCGTCTAGCAGGTATACCTTTAGGCGCCAGCTTAAGGGCTATTTGTTGACGCTCCAAAAATCCCAACCCTAACCCATCCAGCACTTTATTTAATTGTTATCCATTTTGTTTTATTAAACATCCCAACCGTTTCGCGTTTCTCACATTGTCTCTCATCCCATTGTGCTTGTGTTACTTATTTTACTAGTATATTAATTATTTATTTATTTTGTGTATACGTTTGTATCGGCGGTATGTTGTGTTGCGTTCCGTGGGTCACGTACGGTGCTGTCTGAAAATCAGCGCTGTAGGTGTCTGTCTGACACCTCGGCATAATGCTGAGATAGCGACCGATTCACTGCCGCGAAGACACACACATTATGTGTAAATTGTATTGTATTTGTACTCCCTTTGTCTCTGTGTGTCTTTTGCGTAGTGAATAAATGTCTTCTTTCTTTCTTTCTTTCTTTCTTTAATCTTTAATTTTATTTGTTTTACTCTTTTGTCTTGTTCTGTCGTCAGGCACTGTATTCCATCCGCGTTATTCGACAAAAGGGGACACCCCCTATTATCATATCATGTATCTGTCTTTCGAAGTCTGAGTAACAGGTAAAAGTGAGGATACGTCCCTTTATGTCAACCTAGCTTCCGCCCGCGACTTCGTCTGCGTGGTCCCGGGATAAATCCTATCCTATATTTTAATCCAAGCTATAAATTATCTTCGTGCAAAATTTCATTCAAATCGGTAGAGCCGTTTAAGCGTGATTGTGTAACAAACATCTAAACATCCAAACTTTCGCATTTATTTTATTTGTATTAGGATATATTGGATTCAACGCGGTCCTAGTTGGTTACCTTAGTGGATCACTTTTTAGAAAGACGAATGTGTTTGTTTGGGTGTTACCATTCCATACTTTCAGGTAAAACTCCTGCATTGTCACAATAAGTTATGTAATAACAAAGCGTATGCTTTACGTAAACTTTGCACAACCGTTTCAAATTCTATTAATGAATGTCTACCGTTTTTTTGACAAAACGTCAGTTCTCTCTAAGTTTCAACATTCTGTGAATATAATTTGAAGTGTCCGTTTGGTGCATTCTCTCACGACGATACCTGCGGGGCTAGCACAACTGACGCCGCGCCGCGACGCGAGTTCAGAAGGATCTACCCTCTTCTTTCTAATTTGCACGGTGCGAGTGAGATAAGAGACGCTCAGTCGCGCGGGAAGCGACAGAACAGCAAGTTGTGCTAGACGTACTGGAGAAGAGAGGTAGAGCTCAGAGGAATATCATGTCGCTCATACTTGGAGCGGCCCAACGGAAAAAGCACCTCCACCATAAAGAAGACCGCACCCATAAAATCATAACTACACGTTGTGATCCTGATGGTCAGTAAGGTTGCCAGATCTCCCATGGATACGTTGTTTAGAGAGTAGGGGTCCCCTGTCAGTCAACATAACGTATTCTCAAATCATTGAAGGGTCAAAATCGCGCTCGTGATTTATGTTTAGTTGCAAGCGTCCTTAAACTTATGGTGTCACAATTCAATACAATGAAAAGGAGAGGGGCATTTCTCCGTACATTGAATAGTCTATACAAAATGATACTCATAATCCGGTTTAGTATAGTAATAGTTGAGCAAATTAAACATAAGTAGTGCATGCGTCTAATAAACCACGAAAGTTATGATTGACAGAATTAGAGCTTCCTACTTGTCGATTACGATCGCGCTAGACCGTTCCGTTCCTGCTGCAGTTAAACTAACCTCGTTCTGACTTCTGCCTATTGTCGAATCTTCCGTTTGGACCGTTGTGAGATTTAAAAACAAACACGGCGTTGATATTCGTCGGCGGGAAAACTCGGAAACAAACAGTGCTTCCGAGCGTTGATGTGTATACTAGTGTATAGCGTATTCATTAGGCGCGGAGCATATTGGTTGAAGAGATTGGGAGAGTTAGGCGGAACATTAGAGAGTCCATGATTTTTTTATCCTACCTAAAAGTAGTTGTACTGTTTAGTCAGATATGAAACAACAGTGCTAAATAATAGAATATGCATCTAATTTTACAACCAAATAACATTAACGATATTTTGTTTAATATATACTTAAATGGGCAATTACTATTATATTTAAATAGGTATCTAGGTCTATCTATCCATCTAGTTATTTACCCATCTCTATAACAAAATAAGTATGGTATTTAAGAAATCATCTGACTTAATGATGTAAGAATAATCACCACGTCCATTACAAAATGCCAGTTTAAATTTTATAAAATAAATATTTGACAATATAAATTGGACACAGGATGTGCGACTGCGCACATAACGATTAATTAAATGACGTCAATATCGGTATTTTTATTTAAAACCCCGACCCGCAGTGAACGACATCGGCTAGGCTAATCTATGTGTATTCTCCGGGCACACTCACATTGTTGACTGCTTATGTAAGTCGAAACGTCTTCCACTTTCGAATCAAGTTTATTGACACGAGTCGACAAAACGGCCGGTTCACAGTTACACGCGGCCGCTTTGATTCCACGTCGGTGAAATGCGTGATCTTGTTCCATTGTGAATTTGTTTTCATTTCACAAAGAATACTTCGGTTTAAACGGTCGAGTGGCCAGCGCTATGTGACGGGCTGCTACAGCGCCGCGTTAGTTTTCTAGCCGGAAGACGCTTCTGTTTGAACTCAGCCGTGTTGTTAACGATTCTGGAAATGCGACTACGAAACCGGCCAATCTCGCGGCAATAATTGCTGCTTACAATGAGGTTACCGCGACTAAAAACTATGAGCGACAGCGTGGCTAATTTAATATTTATCCAACATCATAAGCTTAACATAATGCTCTTTTAATCTTCGAATAGAGACATCATTTCGCTGACAAGGTAAACAGAAACCGCGATAAATTAGTCGCGCTTGCAATTTATAATAGTTGTATTAACAGGTTTTATGTTGATTTTATGTAAGGCCCCGCCTCCTACTGTATAATTCCTGAGACTTAGTTCTCAAAGGCAGTCATTAAGTTTTTAATAGCGATAAATCTAATAGCGTAAACGGTTTTGTCGCGGCACAATCGCCACCTTGATAAGCGGCGACTAATCGCTGCTTAAATCGCTAAGCCTTTCGACAGCTCTCGCCACTTACGGTGCGGCTTCATTGTGACAGATCAGGTAAATGTCAATTATTCATGTAGAAGCAAAATTAAATGCATGGTTCTGTGTAGTTGTGTACTTACATTATTGAACGTATAACCGACAAAAACGAAGTATTCCAATTTCCTGATATTTTATAAAAAGGTCCTCAGTTAACCAATATATGTAAAGCTCATTAAAGGGTGAAAATCAAAAAAATTGTACATAGTTAAGGGCCTTAATCTAATCTACGCTTTAACTTTTCTCATGTGACTAACGACAATTACCCATACATTTTACATGGGTAATTTATTTTGTCGTTATTGACATGAGAAAAGTCAAAGCGTAGATTAGATTAAGGCCCTTAACTATGTACAATTTTTTTGATTTTCAACCTAAATTATTTTAATTGTAGGTACCTACAGGTAGGTAGGTATAAATAAGTATATTTGTACGACTGTTAATAACATTTGGTTTAGTGTTTAGTGAATTGTCATTAGTTTCTAGTGTTGCGTTTGTCTTGTTAATAATGTATTTATTATTTATTTTCTAGTAACGATAGATTCGCATCATACAGACAGACGGCAATGCGGCACAGCGCGCAAACACGTGTGAGTTTGCATACGCGTGGCCGAGTGTACCGTTCTTAGTCATATTACACTGGAGTTAACTGTTTTTAACATACAATTTCATCGTGCGACTTTATGAAAACGATACACCTCCTCATCATCATCATCATATCAACCGAAAGACGCCCACGAATGGACATAGGTCTCCCCCAAAGAGTGCCAAAGTGACCGATCCTAAGGATAAGGAAAGGGTACAGTGTGCTGTGTATATAATTTTATAAAAATCTGCCCGCGTATTACAAAGAACACGGACGGTGACCACCGCGATATTCCTTTAGTGTCAATTCGGCCAAATGAGAATAATATTAATAATTATTATATTCCTTTTTTTTCGGGGAGAAAACCTGCGAACCGGGTACTCGGTTGTGTGGTAGGTATGTGATAATTTCTAACCACTAACTCTACGTCTAAATCGCCGAAGAGACGTAGCTATCGGGCGTCTCGTGAATCGTGATCCAGGAAAAGGTCGAGGGCACCAGACCGCGAGGCAGGTCACCAATGAGATGAACAGACCAGATGCAGTAGATGCACCACTACACGCAAGCATAAGGAAGGCAACGAATGGTGTTGTGAAGCTTGCTACCAACACCTGAAATTATGACCACGATCACTGTCAAGGATGAAACGACGAAGAAGAAGAAGAAACTCTACGTAGGCTGCCATCTGCGCTAAGTAATTCGGAGGACTGTAGGATCTCAAGATAATGCACTAGCTAGAGCCTTCCTCGCGCTTTGCCCCTGCTGGGTAATTCTGGGCATCCTCATCGCCTTGTCTGGTGTACCTAGCCAAGTGCTGTGCCTCCCCGTCACAAAGACCACTGCCGACCCTTAGGTCGCCTTTTACGACAGGCGAGGGAGAGACCGTAGACCCATCTCGCTTTTTGGGTTGTACTATTATAACATTATTCCTATTATTAGTTCTTAGAACACCAACGATTATTTCGAGTTTGTGCGAATCGAATCGGGCTGTAGCCATTAGTAAAGTATTCGTCACATAGCTTTGACATAAGTTGTATAGAAGACTTTACTATATGTTTATTATATTATTGTTTTTCATCAGGTATATGGATCTGTATTGTTCTGCAATTGCGTCTTTGTTTTGATATACGAGGTCGCTTCTACATGTTGTTGTTCTACAGAATGGTCTTATTACATTGGGAATATACATTTATCACATACGTCACGCGTAACTGTATTGTTCAGACTAAAACAAAGATAAATCCAATCTTAAGCTTAATTGTTAATAATATTTGTTCGTTATCCTTAACCAGGCTTTGGCTTTTGGGTTTTGGCCTTTTTGTGTTTTATAAAGGAGAATGTCTGCATTGTATTTGAGATTTCGCTATTTAATATACATTACTTAAAAAGGTCCATATAATGTACCTTATGTACCGCCCGATACTCTGCGTCTATCAATCTATCTCTCTCTAGCTGACTGATAATTCCAAATAAGTTACGTAAACTTACCGTTTACAGGTAGCAGCACTGGTAGCATGATCGCTTTTACGTCCGACATAAGGCAGCCGTCCCACTCACGCTTGCATACTTGCTAGTGAAGGACGAATGCTTTTTACCTCTGACATAAACGGGACCATGCTATATGTATGTGTAAAATTGTGATCTGAAAATATTGTGTCCACACCTTTATTTGTAGATGTGGTTATCGTGTTGTATCTGAAAACAGTTGTAAATGTCATCGAGACGAAACATATCGCGAAACCGTTTATAATTAAATTATTTATTAACGACATAATGAATTTAAACGCGCGTATAAATTATGTAATTGTTATTAAAATATACAAATTTATACATTTCATTATGTGGTTTACGTCTTTTACGGATATAAATCTTAATCATACACATATTAACATAATAGTCCGTTTACACCACTTATGATATTGTCTAATTTGACTTTGGTATTTATTTATACTTGCAATTATATAAATGCAAGTCGTATAAAGTAATACCTATAAGAATAGAGTACGGATGAAAACAAGAACTTGAGTCTAAGGATAGTATACGCATTTATCAATCCATGTGTGTTTGTATGTTTGTCCGTCTTTCACGGCAAAACAGAGCGATGAATTGACGTGATTTTTTAAGTGGAGATAGTTGAAGGGATGGAGAGTAACATAGGACGATAGTTTTTATCCCCGTAATCATCCCCTAAGGGGGTGAAATGGGGGAGTAAAAGTTTGTATGGAGCTGCGATATAAACGAGTTCCACGCGGACGGAGTCGCGGGCAGAAGCTAGTATTTATATAAATTATAAATCTTATACTATTTTTAATTATAAGGTAGGTATTGTTACAGGTTTTAATTTTACTTCTACTTTCCGGAAGTAGGTACCCAGTCAAAAATAATTTCAGGTACATTTGCATCTTAAGAAATTAAAAAAAAAAAAAAAAACGGTGCCAATGTGAATGCCATGGAATAAGCTTCAGAGTTTTAGTAGGTTTCATGAGGTATTTATGACTAAGTTATCTGTTCTATAAGTTGAGGTAAATACCTAGTTATCATTTCAATTAGTCGGAAGCCTATCTGTGATTTTGTGTACCTACCTAACCTTTTTTTTTTTTGCATTTACCTACGCAGAATAATGAAATCATTAATATAATAAGGTAAAAGATGTGATTGTCGTTCATGCCGCGAGCAGAAAGAGTCAGTCACAACTCAGATAATATCTCGAAAGCGGAGAACGTGTTGGCATTTATTTACATAGATCGCGCCCACTGCACATCCGTTGAGTTACCAGACGTGGGTCAAAAATACACTTTATACGTTTGGAATTTGTAAGTCGACCTAGGACATTACCCTTTGCAGACTTTTCAAACATCATTCCCGTCTTTAATTAGGCCTTTTCAACTCTTATCGCACACCTGAATGATCCAGGTGTAAAATCATAGATGGCGATGTGTTTTCCAAATACCCATTTTTACAATGCCCAAGGGTCACCGTATATTTTTCCCCGGACTACATGTCATGTAAAACCATCTGGTGATAATGGTGAACAAAACTCTTACGCCCAAAGAAAAGTTCAAGGCAAATAGTTATTTTTCATATATCCAATCGGGACAGTTGCATACCTATGCAGTGTTACTAAACCAATACTTTCTCGATATTTCCTAAATGCCGCTCGAATTCTTGAAATGATGGTAACCCGCAGTGATTTTACCCAGCCACAGTCAACTATTACACGGTAGAATTGAGTCGGTGATGGGATATGCGTCTCCTAAGCAGGCACGGCTGCTTCTTTACTCAACTGTGTTTGATTTCACCCGGCCGAAGACAGGTTCTGAGGACCGGTGCGGCATACGAGTAACGGAGTGCTCCGCTCTGTGTCTGATTAATTTGAAATTGTCTAAAAGGCTCGGTCGAGTTAATGAGCTAAAAAACAATAAAGACTGAATGTTATGCTAATAGCTTAAATTATACCCACGTATCGTTAGGTGCCGAGAGTTCGGAATCTTTCCGATTCTAACTGTAACTTGGCATCTTAAAGTCTAGGACATAAGCGTACCTATTGAATGATTTGAATGTAATTAAAAAAGAGGATTCAGAATGGTAGTCACATCATTTAAGCAAGTTCGTTGATTTACTACTTTTAGACAGTGCCCAATATATTATAGGGGAAGATGGTCACCCCTCGTACAACGGGGCACATTCATACAGTAGTCATAAATAAACAAATTTAGTCGAGTACGAACACATACGTATTTTTATTTCATAAAATTATATCTTTGGAAAAAATGCATGCAAAGATAATGTCTGTACTCCATTAAATTTGTCTATTTATGACTACTGTATGAATGTGCCCCGTCGTACGAAGAGTGACCATCTTCCCCTAGACATTATTTATAAACCAATCATTGAAACGCAAATAAGCCCTAGGCGTTTCGAATGTGGCGGTTTTTTGCATTGGTAATTGTCGAACAAAATTAATGATTGAATGTGAAACTATCTGTCCAAATACTAATGACTGGCTAACGCTCGTGATAGTGCACATATAACTTCTCTTTGGTGTATGAATAACTTTAAGACAAATTAGAGGAATAAATCTGGCAAAATTACTAAATGGAGGTGTTTGAAATTTTTTGAAGTTGTTGGTTTTGGTCAAAGTGGCTAAATTGATCTATGACATTGGTTCTCTGTTGATTAGTCGATCTGATCAGTACAGTAACCTAAACTTTGATTAATTATACTGTTTAGTAAAATACAAAATGTTTAGACATGTTAATATGCATCCTTTCAGTTATTTATCGAAGAGCCTATCAGTTGGTTTCTGAATCACTTGTAACCTTTATGATCCGGTTGGTAACTAAGCTTAGCTGAACTGGGTATACCATGTGTAAATTATAAACTGTCAAAATATTATGTTTGAAACCTTGTTTCCTATTTTTTTTATGTGAAAATGACACCACCTTATTACTGTACATTTTATGATAGCGAAGATCCAAACACACAGAAAAAAATTAACGCGCCACTAGTAGAGCAGGCCTGGAATCGAACCCAGTGTAGGTATACATATGGATTACCGGTCCAAAGCGTAATTCTCTCCATCACCGCTGCGCTAGTTATTCTGCCGAATTTTAGTTTTGTAAGTACTGATTATATGATAATATTGGTATCGCTTATTATTGAAATACTTATTGCCTTGGTCAAAATAAGTCAACAGGTGTATTGACTGGGACACAGTGGAACGCACCTGGCTCACAGTGGCGTGGCGTACAGTGTGCAGAGGTTAATAAAGCGCGCACTTGCGCGCGGGTTTATTACTTTTTGTGACTGTTGATATGAAAATGTACCATGTCCGACTACTGTGGCTGGTGGAGGGATCCGTATGTCATTTGGCCGTAGTTTAGCGACAAAGATCACCATACCATAGAGAAGACATCGTCGTGCATGCCTTCTGTTTTAGTAAAAAGGTTCCAATTTCAATTTTTTTATCGCGGCGTTTGGATCCTTTCGGCTAAACTACGTCAATTCATAATTAGGAAATTTTACTGACACACCATTATCACCATTGACCTTTGACATCTATGAAATGATGATATATGATGATGGTGCGATTTAGCATCGATTTGATTAAACAAGATTAGTTTAGTCCAAGAAATGTATTCATTATTTAATCCGGGCCTAAGTATTATATATATGATATTACAATTTTACAGCGTATCTTGGTCAAAATAGTTTCATCGAGTTTTCATCAGACAGGTCGTTGTCAGATATTAAGATAACAAATAATTATATTATCGACACACGTAAATAATATCGCTACCAAAGACATATTGTATACATACAGTATACAGGGTGGCTCATTACCATGAACATTAAATAAAATATATTGCCACGTAAGGGCAGTAGAATCGAATAGTATTGATTCCACAAATAAAGCAAACAAAAAAAAAACATACCTACCCTAATTCATCTTTATAACTGTTAATGTTAACATGACAGACTTGCTTCTTGATAATCTTTCAATTTCACTATTACTTATTCGGGGTTCAAGTAAAATTCGACTTTCCGCCGACAGTAATTCCTGTCACCCCTTGTTATAAGATTGTTTACCAGTGATGGCATTTACCTTATTCTCCGTTAGAGTTGTACTTAATATACAGATTTTTCAGATAAATTCTAACTTGGAAACGGTCAGAAATAGGTATTAACATAGATTATTTGGAAAATTGTAAGCACTAACGCTAAATTCGGTTCGAAGGACCATTCATTGATGTTTCACTTTCGATCGATGGTACTAAGTTTTTATGTATTTAAACATTTACGCAGTTGAGTTTGACAGAGCAGATCCCTAAAGCGTTTTTAAAGGAAAAATAAAATATTCATGCATTCGAGCCTATCATTTTCGCGTCCGATATTTTTTCACTCTTTTATCAGGGATACATCTTTTTCGATATTTATTAATGGATTCGTTCATTTTTACGTTATACTTGAAGCATGCTTTAATAAATTAAATTAGACGCCGTGCGTTAAATGAGTGGTAAGCAAATAAAATTCTTTTAAAGGTGTGTTACACCTGGCTCTCATTTACGAGCTATTTTAGTACTCAAATAGGTAACACAATAAGTTTAAGTATGTGCGCATGCGGCTACAGCTGCCCCTTAAAATTACGGTAGCTAAAGATGCTCTATAAAACACGGAGTGAGCTATTATTTCAACCATTTTATATTCGTAATTAGTATCGTAAATGTATTTTTACTATTTGTGTTGCGGATCGATGAGTTGTAGTTTTAATAAGGAAGAAACGCCTATCATTCTGTTCCCGATAAAAATGATGGAATTAGAATTATATAATTTGCATTGATAATGACGCTCTCGCTTTCGCTCACGCGTAACCAAAGGTATAAGAGCATTGTACAGTAGAATTATGTGGGGTTTACCACTGACAGATAGTTTGCCTTCATTTAATTTTCAACTTTAACCTCATACAAATTAAGTAGTTATTTCTATGGGTAACAGTATTCTGAAAATTGCTTTATTCGTATGATATTAAGTTGAAAATTAAATGAAGGCAAACTATCTGTCAGTGGTTACCTAACAGTAATCGTACTGTACCTACTATTTAATGAACTGAATTTGAAATGAATCAGTTGTTACGCCATTAAGGTCCAGTTATCTTATTGTTATTATACTATTAATTGAACGAATTCCATGTTTTTTTTTTAATACAACGACGGTGGCAAACAAGCGTACGGCCCGCCTGATGATAAGTGGACACCGCAGCCTAATATAGACGCATGCAACTCCAAAGGAGTAACATGGGCGTTGCCGACCCTTGATATGTTTGAGGATTCGCCGTGTTGACAGCTGAAGGAACAAATTCCCTCGCTCTCAACACAACGCATCCTCGGGAGCTCTGGCGACCTTGCTCACCTCCAGGAACACAACACTACTACAGAGCAAGTAGTAGTGTTATTATGGCTGTGGTCTTCTGCAAGGCGGAGGTACTTCCCCAGTTGGGCTGCTCCAAATTCGAGCGGGATGACATTTCGCTGTGCCCTACCTCACCAATGTAAGTTAATTGACCCAAAAGTATGTAATACGACCGGTTAGCCTAGTGGGTAGTGACGCGCCCTACGAAGCTTAAGGTCCTGGGTTCGAATCCCGGTAAGGGCAATAATTGTTTGATGAACATGAATATTTGTTTCCGAGTCTTGGAAGCTTTCTACTTATTTGTATCTAATAAATATATCGTCGCCTAGTACCCGTAACACAAAGCCTTATTGAGTTTTCTATGGGACTAGTTCGTTCGTTTAAGATTGTCCCTTAATTGGGTATTAATTTATTTAAAAATATATGTTTCTTGGTGTTGTATTAAATCCAACAATGCAACAAAAACAGGGAATTCTATTTTGTATATATCGCTTTCGCACCACTCGTATTGTGGGAGATGTGGCATTTACTATTAATAGTACACCCACTCGTTTCTGTAGCTTTCGTAGGTGTCCGCGTGACGTCACACGCCTACGCCGCTACGAAAGCTATCTGCTACGCGCGCCTAAGTCTCTGTCTCCACTATGAGCGAGTTAGTGACCTTGGATTTTAGCTCTTCCAAATATGTCCCCTGTCTCTCAAATTGTCCCGTGTTCTTCTCCTTTTTCGTGTCGAGGTTCCTCAAATAAGAGGTACCCAATGTCAATTATCCGTATTCTTATGTGATGCGATGTGCTCCGAGAAATATGATGAGTGGAAGCTTAAAATAGGCATTTCTTTCGAAAGTTTAGTGTAAAACCATTTTACGGAATGCCCTATTTTTAACCAATTTTAAAAAAGGAAGTTCTAAATTCGGTTGATTTTTAATGTTTGTTTGCCTCAGAACTCCGTCATTTATGAACCGATACGTATTTTTTTTTTGTTTGTAAGTATATTTGTTTCCGAGTCATGGATGTTTTCTATGTATTTACCTCTAAGTATTTCTATCTATTAAATATATCGTCGTCTAGTACCCATAACACAAGCCTTATTGAGCTTACTATGGGACTAGGTCGATTTGTGTAAGATTGTCCCCTAATATTTATTATTTATTTATTATATGCTTCCAGATTGGTCCCTTCTTTTCAAATATCCAGTTGGATGAAGGGATTTATGCACTCGCACTGCACTCAGGTACAACGTTGGATTGGTTTAAAAAAATCTGTTCTTTTTAATTCGTTTTTATTTCTGTGTACACATGACATTGCAACATTTATTAATATGATGACATTATTTTAAATGCAGCTATATATTTTGTATATACGCTGCACATTGTTTATTGTTCCGCATTTTTAAGGTATTACAACTGTATTTATAACGATCACTGTATGACGAGTAGTATAAGCAAATGTATCGTGTTATATGAAATGCATAAGTATACTGAGATAAAATAAACTAAACTAAATTAACCTAACTAAACATGAGGCATCGGGGAAACTCTTCAAATACATTAGGGGCACACGTGTAGTAATTTCGGTATTTTCTATTATAATTTATAACTCGTGTATTTACACCCGGAAATCACAAATGTGGTGAAGTGGAACTGATGATGAAGAGCACAGATGTCTCCTGGAACTTCCCAATGATGTACTTAAAACTATGAAAGTACAGTCAGCATCATAAACGTGTATACACTTTTGGTTGTTCTAGGACCTTAGCGCTTAGAGATAAGGTCCTTGAACCACCAAAAGTGTATTCATGATTATGATGTTGACTGTAAGTCACAGATTCTGATATGATTCCGTTGAAATAGCAACTAATAAAGTGCCAAAGGTCTCAGAATCACCTTTCTTCATGAATCTACGGAACTCCTCAAATATTATCGGCCCACATACCTACAGCGATTTTGATTTTTTCTATAATAATCTAATGTTTTTGTGGTAAAGTGGAAAGGAAATGTTCATGTGACTTGGCGGAGTACTGAATTGAACTCGGTTAAAACTTTTTTTTTTAAGTAAATTATATATGACTATCTTACGTGAGTTCGTTCGATATTAGGCACGAACTGACTCGGAGGTACCTACATCTTTTTATTTCATGTGTTTTCTTGGACCTTCTGGTCTTGAACCCTTGTACAGTAAGACAATAACTGTTAATGATACATTAAATTATTTTGTCAATTTTTTTTTTCAAGACGTATTTATGCTAATTTCTTTCTATGAATGTACTCTGCAATATGCCGAAGTGCAATATTCCCGGGACAAGCGTGTATAATAAGCCTAGTTATTCACTAAAACAAACCGGCCAAGTGCGAGTCGGACTCGCGCACGAAGGGTTCCGTACCATTGTCTATAAAATCAGAAAAAAAAAGTTGGTTTTATGGGAGCCAGCCCCCTTAAATATTTATTTTATTTTGTTTTAAGTATTTGTTGTTATAGCGGCAAGTGAGAAATACATAATTTGTAAAATTTCAACTGTCTATCTATCCCGGTTCTTGAGATGCAGCCTGAAAAAAAAAACGTTTGTTGTATGGGAGCCCCCCTTAAATATTTATTTTATTTTGTTTTTAGTATTTCTTGTTATAGCGGCAACAGAAATACATAATCTGTGAAAATTTCAACTGTCTAGCTATCGTGGTTCTTGAGATACAGCCTGGCGACAGACAAAACGGCAAAAAAAAACACGTTTGTTGTATGGGAGCCCCCCTTAAATATTTATTTTATTTGTTTTTAGTATTTGTTGTTCTAATAATAGGGTCCCGTTTTTACCCTTTGGGTACGGAACCCTAAAAATGCACTATGCGCTACAATGTTTGATGTCGCGTAACTGACAGAGACACAAATAAGGATGTACTCGTAGGTAGGTACGAAATCCTAATTATAATTAAGTAGTTACCAGACGAATTATGTATGCGCGTATTTTCTTATCTCATCGAACTAAGTAGTCTAATATTAATGTCCAATATCCGGAATAATGGGAAGTATCTTAAAAAAATCCTTAAATACATTTCAGATTATTTTTGGTAAAGGGCTGCTTGTACTGACATATGAACTTCACAGGATAAGGTCGACGACTCCAAAACAAAAGATATTTTGCAAAACGATAGCGATCAGGTAATTATGCCGATTAACCTGCCCATGAGCAACTTGCTCGCAAAAATGCGTGCGAATATTATTAAAACAACACACTGGAATGTTTCGGTTGTTTCTTACTACACTGTGCTTTTGAAACACGGGAAATAATACACGTTGCTTATAACCCAATCAATGCTTACATGGTTACTAATATAGAGCATTGGCGAGGAGCGTGTAATAATTGGCGTAGGAGTGCGGCACACCTTCGTTGATTGAACCACCCGTAAATATTTGACAGGATTTAAATATCTACCCAGTCAATGACTCACAGATACTAATATGTGGATCGACAGCGAAACTACCACTCCGGAAATATTCCTAAGAATTATCAACACTCGATTTCACATTTGTGCTATAGAAAAACAAAATCGTGTGCACACATTGGAAACAAAGACGGAGGAAAAAGACAGTAAGTCTCTATAAGCTAACTACGTAGATACTACTTTTTTAAATGATGTGTTTGGCGAACGCTTGCGCATCGCGGGCGTGACGAATGGTCACATTACAAATCGCTCTCGATTGTTACGACGCGACTTAATATTTGTGCTGGTACCAAATCTCTCTGCCCACGGTGTCCATGTGTGCCGTAAGTGGAATAGTTCACGTTGATACAATCAAACGGCCTCATGCTTACTACTTTGAACTTTCTAAACCATATTTCTACCCGCTCTCCGCGCTCAACGTAAATTCTATTCTTTTATTGCGCCTACAATGGCTTTGGGACGTTTCGAGACGATTTAAATTGTTCTTTATTAGGGAATAGTTAAATAGCAAGTTGAGTGCCTTAGCTTGATCGGTATTTAATTCAAATTTGAATATCTTTCGAAAGCCCCATTATGAATTAAGCTTGTACATGTACCTGTGGTTGATTTCCATAAGCACTGTCAATTAATTTAGAGATTCACTAACCGCAAAACATGTATGACAAAGCATAGGAATAATTCGATATCAATTCTCTTGTCTGTTTATTCGTATTCATGCGTTAAATATAGGCAGATAACGTTCGACTGACTATTCGCACACTCAGTAAATATTTCCCGTGATAAATGCTTTACCTGTCGCGACTGCGGCGCGCGTTTCAATAATAACCGTGATATTGCGATGATACGGACTGGAAAAACTCGTTCGGCGGATGTCGATATCCTTAAAGGTTTACCAGAGAGTGCAGGTTTAATACGGGTTTTCATCAGCCACACAGTCCATTGCCCCATTCGTTGAAGCATTAACCAGCAGCGAGCGTATTAGGCACGCAATGTGTATGTAGTCGGATGGTAGAGCCGGCGGTTGTTTGATTTGTGAACAGGGCACAGCGAATGTAGTGCGATGCCACTGAGCGGCTTTCATTCATGCCGCCTCGGGCCACGTTCCACACGAGATCTCATCTTCCAATTACCGCCGTGGCCGTCTCTACCCCGCGATTTTTGTCATTGTTGCCCAATAGTCGTAAACTGCTCACATTAAATTTATGTCGCGATTATGTTAAACATACCGATACGAATTCGTTGGATCTGATCTTGGCATATTGATTTCTATGTTTACTCAAGATTGATTAAACTAGTAAATTATGGCGAACCGGTGTCTTCGTCTCGTAAATTATGTACATTTCTTATTCGGTTTATTTTTAGTAACGTTTGTTAAACAATGTTTACGCTATGCTTTCATAGTCATTTCGCTATGTTATCTATTGTTATCCGAGCGGTCAGTGACCCTGAATGATTATCCAATAAAGCAATAATCGTCATTATTGAGTGATTTCGTCACAGGTGAGGCTCCGACAGCGCGCGGGCGCAGCGGTGCACGTTACACAAACTGCGCTGAGCCATCGTTTCACAATTGCGGGTCGCCGACCGACACCAATACCTAAATTAATTTTCTTTTCGGGTCTACGTCGGTCATTGTCTGATTCGGGCCGATGTCGACCGAATGAGCCGTTTGGTGACACGGTATTCTTATTGAAAGCAATCTCTAATCTATTTACTGAGCTTTACTCTGCGAAAGTTTCGTCTTCGTTTTGTTGTTCCAAATAAACATTAATTTTGCCGCTGACGGCTTAAGTGTCACCGCGGATAGCGGCACTTTATTACTTAAAAGAGACCCGCTCTAAACCATTATCAGGCGTCATAAAGCTATATCTTTGTATTGTATCTTCAAACATGAGCTACTTTAAAAGCAAGCTTTTGCAATATAATATAATTTGTATGATTCCCCTGCGTCCTACGTTTAGACTCAGATATATTTCAGCTTTCCTACTTAATTCAGCGTCACATAAAAATTAAGTGACTTGAGAATATTTTTTTATTGATGACATGGCCATGTGGGAAGTGACTTTATAAGTGCCCAAAAACATATTATATATGTATATATATAATACATAAAATTGCGAGCCTAACGAACCTACATCTTTCGTATGGAAGAGTAAGAGACATAAAACTTATCATACATATACCTTTTATACTAGCTCCAGATCCTTTTGCCTTAACGTAATCTCTTGACATTAAAAGCACATGCTTATTTACCGAACACATTTAAATGCGTGTTCACTGTGTTAATGCACATTTTGAGTAGCGGCTATCATATCAGTTTTGCGATACCCTAACACACGAACATGACATTTGGGATCTGTAACAAGGTCGTCTGTATTTAAGAATCACCATAACGATCAGCATTGTGCAGTTTGCAACTATATATATAGAGCAGCGATCGAGGTGGTTGGATCATCTGAAGTGGACTTTATTATCAAGAGCATTAGATCGTCGATTTATGATTTAGACTAGATTTTCATTGAACTACATGTTGACTGTATATGGCCAGAATGAATAGTTTCGATGAATTAGTACGAAGAGTGAAGGCCGAACATATTGATTCAAAATATATGTATTATTTATTCAAAATATCAAAATTATACAACCTAAGCTTTCCTCTCTTGGCCTTCGTATAAGTACGTTATCTTCTTTTGTACATGTGGATTATAATTATATCTAGAATATATCGAGTTTGTTCGTTTCTATAAATAAAATGAAATAAGATATTTAAACGACCTTTCTCATAGTACGCGCATACTGGACGCGTTCAATGTCGAAGGTACTATATTATGATACAACCTCCGCGAAAGTATAGTACAAAGTATGAATTCAATTAGCTTTGGATTAGCCCCCGCCGATTATCTATACTTCTATACTTACTAATATTTTAAAGAGGAGAGGTGAAGTGCAGGGAGTAATCTCCGGATATACTTATCCGATTACGAAACTTAAGGTATATGCACCTATGTATAGAATGGATTTTCAGGATAGACATAGGCTATGTGTAGCTAGGTTTGCTTGTGTTCTTTGGAAAAAGCGGACAAAGCCGCGCGGGCACCTAGTTCAAGTAATAAAACAAAATCTTTTCGAGTGCCCGCCTATTGGTACAAGTTGATTTTCATCACGGCGGAAGACATTCTGAGCGGTCGGATTCCCGAGGCGAGCGAAATAGCTGGAAATTATGCTTTCCCAGCTATTTCTCGGTTGCGTCGCAGCGCAGGAGTCGCCTACGTGATCTGTGCTTGCGACATTTTGACAATCCGTACTTTGCGTTACGTAACGCCGGCCGGTGACTTCGGCTGCATCGTTTGTTAATATGTACGTACTTGTCTTGACGCAGACGTTGGATGTATTCATATTTTAACCAACTTTCCTACCTACACACTTATCTAACCAGTACGCTTTAGCATTGAGACTGTTTCCACTTAATTGATAAATCATCATGTCTAGCAGGCACTACTTATTATCCTTAATGACAGCTTACTAGGGTCACTTAACAAACTATTGCGTCAATAGCATCTACAATAAGAATCTGCAGAAGGAAAACTAAATAATTAAAAAAGGTTGTTGTATTACGGTTTTCAAGGTAAAATGTTATAATCATGCACGTGATTGCCATTTGTCATTCAAGCACATCCGCATTCCGCAGTTATGCAAAACATCGTTTCTAGATTTTAGAGCTTAGAAATCAATGTCAAAACAGCAAAAAAACCTGACTAATATGAGTTTAACTCGCTGGTAAGGCTTATAATATATTATATGTACCTACGTATCGCGACAAAATATGTTCGTAATTATGAAATATACGTTTTGTGTCACTCGTAGTCTGCACGAAATGACTTACTCGGCAGATACAGAGACTGGTAAACACGACGGTGTGGTCTTCGTAATAGAGTTCTATTTTCATTATTTGGTCGCAGAACCCCGAAATCCGATCGCCGGCGTCGTTCTATGTCAACATTTTGAGGTTCATAACTATTGACTCCGATTCGATAACGCAAAACGTCCCCGATTTCTCATATATTTAGCAGCACGGTTAGCAAAAGACGGCGCGCGAGCTGTCTCGCGGCGAGATAGACTATCCGTCTCATCAAGAAATAGATTACCGGTCTCAGAAAGAGACGGGTAGTGTATCTCGCCGCGAGACCACACGCGCCGTCTTGTGCTAACCGTGCATGTTTGAGAAAAAAATATCAATTTACACTGAATACGCCCATAATGTCCAAATAGACAAACCCGTAAAACCGCCTATGAGTAACATTAATAAATACATTCAATACTCAATACTCAATACTCAATCATTTATTGCACATAATGGTTATACAGGTGGCATTCAAATAATATAAGGTATCACATTATGTACCCTGTTGGGCGCAGCAAATAAGAAGGTGGACACTTAGGTACTATATTAATATTAGCATACAATAAATAGTGTTCATTATCAATCTTGTTTTTAATTAATTCTATCAACAAACTTATCGTCTAAATATTCCTTTAACGAGTAGTAGGTTTTCGACAGTAAGAACTGTTTCAATTTGTGTATGAACAATGTTTCTTTTTTTTCAACTTTCAACTCTTCCGGCAATTTATTATATATTTTAATTGACATTACAAGAGGTCCTGACGAATGTAGCTTTAGTCGTGAGGATGGTAGCATTAGTTTATCTTTATATCGCATCCTACGGTTTTTGAGCACATCTTCCCGTTTCGTATAAAACTCAGGATGTTTACGGACAAATTTACAAATTTCGAGTATGTAGATGCATGGGAGTGTGAGTATGTTGTATTGTTTAAAATAAGGTTTACAACTGTCAGTCTGTTTAATATTAGCTAGGATTCGAATGAGCTTTTTTTGTAAAATGAACAGGCTTGGTTACTGATGTGCCGACGGAAAGTTTCCTATATTGCGAAATGTTTCTGCAATTTAACATAGGAAAATTTCGGAAATTTTCTTCATTTTTGTATGGGAATTGAAACTTTCCATTTCCAACATGGAAATTTTCTTAATTCCTTATGAAACTTTCTAGAAATTTCCGAGAACTTTTCCAACTTTTTGGAAGATTTCCGCAATTTGCACATCTCTAGGCTTGGTGCGTCCGTGCTATTGGCCCAGAGGATAGCTCCGTAACTCAGCCAGTTATATGCGTACGAGTAATATGTCTGAAGTGCAGTTTTCAGGTCGGTAGTTTTTTTAATCTCTCTGAGAGCGTATACAAATTTAGAAATTTTGTTTCTTATATTTTTTACGTGCGGTTTCCAGCAAATATGTTTGTCTATTACTATCCCGAGCAGTGTACATTTGTCAACAACTTCTATTTCGTTATTATTATAAGCGTATGATATATTTAGCGGTTCCTTTTTCTGCGAGTGGAATGACATGAGTTTCGTTTTCGAGAAGTTAATTTGAAGGTTATGTTCGCTTAACCAGTCTGACACTTTTTGTAGTATGCTAGTTATTTTTTCGTTAAGGTTGTAAGTGTCTTGGCATGGCGTGAGGATGGATATGTCGTCAGCAAACAATACGCACGGTTCTTTAATCACTTTTGGGAGATCGTTAATATATATTCCGACGGATAATGTGCCTGCGCTCGCGCACGTCCATTGTTGTGGTTACGTCTACCGACCCGTATACTTCAAAACAAACGGAGAAAGTGACGCCGTATCATCTGATACTAACAGCAACACGCTATTATTTGCTCCGACCGCTCGTAGACCTTATACAGTGGCAATAAGGTTGACAAATGGTCACTGTTTTGTCGATGGCACACTCGCTTCCTAACGTGATAATGACAGACTCTCTATGATAAACAGGCGTAATGCTAGGCTCAAGGGATATTTCATTTACATGATACGTCTTCACATGTATTTTGGGATTTCACTGCCTCTCTTAATGATTCTGGGGTAATGGTACGAAAATTAAAGAAATGCTTCACCGATAACGATGAACTATTATTTGACACCTTGTGCCATGTGCCATCGTCCCATATTAAGTATTGTACGTTTAAGTACTTACTGGGCACAGGTCTCCTCCAGTGTGACATTATCAATCAACAACTAATTATTCATTTAAACTTAAAATAAATCTCCGCAATCTGTGACATCATCTTGCAGATGTTTTTTCTGTTACATAATGATGTACCTACCCACCCTATCCTACCATGGTAAAGGTCGCGGGAATCCGCTGGAAGCGGGTGGCGCAGGACCGATCCCTTTGCCACTCTTTGGGGGAGGCCATGACCAGCAGTGGTCGTCTTTCGGCTGAAGATGATGATAATGTACCTACCCATTCTTCGCAACATATATTCAATTTTACGCGTCTCCTAAATGCAGAAGCAACCTAACTTATAATTAGCTTATTATATTAAAAAAAAACTATTTAACTCCACTCTACCCAGAATGCACCCAACACTTCTAGCGTAGCAAGGGCAGTGGCTAAAACCATCGAATTAAAAAAAAACCTTAATGCTTCTTAATTTTGTATGGATAATGAACCAAGCCAAAATATGTATCAATTACCTTGAATAATCTGTACCAATACAGTGACCCAAGCGGGCGAGCGGTTACGTATGGTCGATAAGTACATCAGACAAGTGAACTTATTGCAGTTTCGAAGTATTGTTGTGCAACCAGCCCGATTAGATTACCTCCACAGAGACGTTTCATAAAGCGATTGTTACTTTCGTTTCGCTCGCGCTGTACTGGTTGAGGAATGAATTAATAGTACTTGGGTAATTTGTAGTTGGATTAGAAAACAAGGCTTCCGAAGTCTATTCAATTGAATGTGAAGGAACTGGATGTTCAATTATCGTTAGTTTCGCTATTATTTACATTATTATTTCGACATGTGTCAGTAAGCGGTTCTTGTATGTGTTTGTGTGCGAGTCAATAAATTGAACTCTAATATGATGTACCACGTAACACATTAAGTGCAATCCCTACAATTAAGTTTCCTCATGTTAAAATTGATAATGTAGTGTTGCTAATGTTGCTATATGGATGAAATTATTCCAATAAAATTTAAATTACAAGATATGTATAATCAAAGACATAAAAAAACAATGAAAACTAAAAGTTTAGAAAATGTATGTATCTTTTATTGTCCAAGAGTAAATTTAAAGCTACCAAATAGGATCTCTGCGCTTTAATAAAATCAAAATTGTAAGACTAAGCACTTAAACGCAGTATTTCACGACCAAACAGCAATTTATCTACTTGATTGCCCATGTACACCGATTAGTACAAATAGAAAACTGTGACGTCATACTTCTATGTCAATTAGTATGAACAATTTCGGCTGCCGCCGGCGAAATCCGTCTTTTTTGTGTATGTATGTTCTTTCATTGTAGTTGCTCCCATACAAACATTTATGCGATAGTCTTTTTACGTGGACGCAGCGTGGGTAGACCTCCGACGACAAGGTGGACTGGTGACCTGAGGGTTATCACGTAACGTTCCGAACGTACGTTAGGACAACTCAACTGTAATTTTTCCATACTAAAAGTTACGTTCAGATCTAGGTACCTGACGCGCGTACAATGCGTTACGTGATCGACCTGCTGGTAAAGGTCGCGGGTTGCCGCTGGATGCGGGTGGCGCAGGACCGGTCACTTTGGCACTGGGGGAGACCTATGTCCAGCAGTGGACGTCTTTTGGCTGATATGATGATGATGATTCTTGTTGTCTGCATGTTTACGAGTATAGACGCCTGTGCACGAGACGTGGAGTGTCAGACAAGTATGAAAACGCTCCCGCCTACGCCTGTCTGTACAAAACTCTCCTATGCGACGCCAGATGTTTGTGTTTGGGCGACTTCCGACGCGGGGCCCGAGCTGTCACACGCGTCGCTTGTCTATGCACGTGGCCTTAGACTGAGTCCAGACGTAAGGACATTGTTAAGCATTCCATACTCCTATAAATTTGTCACAATAACCGCCTTCAAAGTGAATTAATTGCGTCCCTTTCCATCTTATAGCTGCGTCACTAGGTTGTTGTGATATATTGCTAGGTGTATAATGGCCTTAACATGCATCGTCAATATTGCGCTGGATTCGCTGCGCATGAAAAATTTGCCATTGGCGCACTGCGGCGCTGAGCGCTCAGAGCGCGCTGCAACTTGTTTGATTGTGTCTGGACCCATACTACCGAATACTATTTTACTACCAGTGAACCAAATTTGATGTAAGTCGTTATGATATGTTGTAAATGCCGGAAAATATTACAGGATACTTTTATATCCGTGACATGATTCCCAAAGGGAAGTACGTAAGGATAGAAGTTTGTATGGGAGTGGAATTATCGAGTTCTAGGCGGGAGGAGTTCTCTCTAAGATTATGCGACCAAAGTCGTTGGTATCGCCTACTTAGCGTCCACGTTTACCGCCACATGTCCAGTTTAGCAGCTCAATTAATGTTTATAAACATTCGTTAGTAATTAGTACCGGTTGTACCGACTTTTTAGAACTGCTTTTCTTCAAGGTAACTTATCAAGAACGGGCGACATAACACGGTAGATTTAGAAATAGCTTTCTTAATTTGATCGTCACTCAAGTGACGAATAATTGTTTAGTTCACTCTAGGTTTAATTAGTAAGTTTTATTTTTTTGTTCATTTTGTATTGGTTCTAATCGGTGATTAGAAATCAAACAAACAATAACGATGAAATAGGAATCCTATAGTATATCACGTAACGCATTGTACGCGCGTCAGGTAGATCTAAACGTCACTTTTTGTACGGAAAAGTGACAGTTGAGTTGTCCTATCTGCATTTTGTGACTGTTTAATATTTGATCTGTCTATATTGTTCTAATATGGGATATGGGAGCGGGATGCATAGATAACCAGAAAAAAAAACATTTTACATACCAATAACTAATATCAATGTATTTACTTAATGCAGGTGGCAGATGCAGACCCTAGTTTAGTCACCCAGCACTGTTAGTACAAGTCCGCGTGCAAGTTAATCTACCTGACTCTTTCTCTGTGTTCTAATTAGAATGAGACAGACAGTCTATCTTGTGTGCGACACAGCATGCGCGCAGTTGTGGTAGCCGTTCAGATAGGTTAGTCTACGTAGGTACTTGACGAAACACAACGTGGTACCTAAACCTGTGTACTACCTCGCCTACTACACACTACTACCTATTAATCGCAGGGGACGCATGCATCAAACGCTGATAATAGTAAATTACGTACCCAGGGCGGTGAATTCGTGAATACCCCAGATCGCAGGTGTTTGTGGCCCGAATCGAAGGTGATTGCCATAAATATGCGATCTGGGGCTTTACGAATTACCACCCGTGGTGCGTACACAATTTTACGTCTTCTCCTGGGTGTGAAGGGAGATTTGCCGCTGCGCCCGTGGGCGGTAAATCTCACTTACAGACGCAATATATTACAGACGCGTGTCATGCCTCGCGAATCTCGCGACACATACTTCATACTCACTTTTAAGCACACAATTACATTTGCACGTGTAGATATACTGGAATAATCGATAGTTGTAAAATGCAAGTTAATCACATATACTTACGTATAGTAATTATATCATCATTATCGCGACCTTGTATTACTTTGTTATTTTGCACATGACAATGACGATAGTGTGGTCAAGGTGTCAAGGTGATGCTAACAAACACAAGGCAAGGCAAAGAAGCACCTAATAACAAAGTCGATAAAATTGAAATTCCTGCAGCTAATTTAAAGAGGGACACTAAGATGACACTAAGAGGGACGCCAAGTTCATTCGCTGACGGTAAACTAGTCACTCGCCTATTAGTCACTGAAAGCATTCCTTGCGTTGATGACTCGATCTCGATAGGGTTGACAACTTCACAGTTTTCTCAAGAGGGGTTACATAGGAAGACGCTGATGGACGAAATCAAGGCTTGACAATATTCAGACATATTTTCTTCGTTTGGGACTAGGGCGATTTGTGTAGGAGTAGGAGTGGAGGTGTGGGCGTATCCTGGGTTCTCGGGCGTTGATAGAAGACGATGGTACTATGTTTACAAATTTTACTAAGGACTTCTCTTCAGCATAGTTACAAATTAATGTGAAATACAGTGAACTGGCAATTTCGGTTCTCGTATTCCATCACACCATTCTCTCTACACGATAAACTCTCCATCCAAGAGAGCCAATTCTCCATCCATGACAGCGAACACCACCGTAGTTGTTCTGTTTCTAGTTCAAATAATACTCGTTATAGCCCTCTGTTGGCGCACGGCGGAACTACAAATATATGTCCTCGTTCGCATGTATATTGATTTCCCATGTCACGAAATAACCTTGCATCACGAGTTAGGATATAATTAATTGGATAATTAATTAACCTCAAGATTTTGCATGGATCACTTATTGCGTGGTTGCGAGACGCAACCTGCGAAGTTGGTCTGAGATGGCTGGATGGTTGGATGGATGGTACGAGCCTTGTTTCAAATCCTGCCTGTGAAATATTATCATTCTTCATTGCGCTTTATCCTTAGTACAAATGTTTCTATAAATAATTTATCATCATATAAATAACGAAATATAAATAAGGCTCTCACAAAATCAATAAAAGTGAAATTAAATAGACATGTTGGCATCCCTATTGGTGTGGTTGGACAGACTTATTACAAATCTTTCAAGATAAAGGACAGGTAATGTCTGGTTAATCTTATTGTCTCCTTTACGATTTATTGAAAGCTCTGGCTCTGCTATGTTGATGATTGCTTTTGAAGGTTCATTTGCTCTTGGGCGATTCTCCGAGCCGGCTCGATTTGCTTGACTTCGGTGAACGTATTTTTTTTTCACTTTTTCGATTGGTGACCTCGGTATTAAAGAAAAGGCCTAAATTTAAAAAATATTGGTGGGAAAGGCCTTCATAGGAACCTTGTAGTTCATGGGATATTCGGGTTTTTGCGTACACCGAAATCAAACACACACACCGAAATCAATATTCATAAAATAGTATCACCGAATTCAAAAAATGCTTACACCGAAATCAAATTTGAAATTAAACCATGTTTTTTGCTACAAAATAACCTTTATTTCCAATTGGTACACTTACAAAATATATATGTATACAGTCGTGGCCAGATAATTAAGAACACGATTTTTTTCCCCATATAGTTGCATACAAATATGACTGTCCAAATTTGATAATAATTTATAATGTGTTTGATTACTTTTGTTTCTGATTATACGGATGTAACCGTGTTTAAATAGTATTTAATATAGTGCACATACGGCTTGTGTTCTTGGTGGTGAGTAAGGTCGCCAAAGCTCCCGAAGATGATCTGTATTGAGAATAAGGTAACGCTGAGCCACATATAGACTTGTGCCCATTTTGGCTTAGAGCGGCAGTACGGCCGGCCGGCTAATAAAGTACAATAAGCATAGTAACTAAACCCTAATTATTTATATAATATTTACCTTCTTTTGTATAGCTCTTATAATAAGTAAGCATCCTAAAATAGTAGTTTATGCAACTGATACATAATCAGAGGCCTTAAAATACGAGTGTGGTTTTATGAAACAAGCGCCAGCGAGTTTCATAATAGGATCACACGAGTGTTTTAAGGCTAAATTATGTACAGTTGCATACACTACTTTATCTACACACATATCATAAGTACTCTAAGATGGGTTCAGAAGCCGTAGGAAAATGACCTGCATTGCTACTATAGTGCTACCTGTAAAATATATTTGTTGCAATCGTGGCTACATTTACGATATCCGGCGGAGTGTTAATTCGTTCTCGGAGTCACTACTACTCATATTTTCAACTGAAATGTGAATTATAAACAACTTTTCACAATTCTACTTTCGTAACAGCAAAAACCAACAATGAAATGACAACAGTAATGGCGGCAATTCGATCCTACGTCAAGACGAATGTTTTTTTTAATCATAGACAAACGAATGAAGTCCCTATTCTCATGTCACTCTTGATCAAATGTCGTGCGGTTTATATTAAAAAACATACTGAATTGACGTTTCGCATCGATGACTGTTTTAATATCTATGGATACTAGAATAGAGACCCACTTGAGTTTTGACAGCTGTTCGAAATTTAAACTCATAACCTTACAAAAATCTGTACTGTAATAACATTACAGTACAGATTTTACCTACTACCACAGACAAGAAAGTTCTCATAGTAAAATTGGTTGTAATAATGCTGGTAATTTCCTACGGTTTCTGAACGCATTTTAGAGCACTAATGATATGTGCGTAGATAAAGTAAATAATGATACTGCACGCTTTATTACTTATAAATTAATTATTAATAAATTAAAACTTAGACTGTCCCGGCGAAGAATGATTAGGAGAGCCGACCCCAACTGCAATGGGATTAGGCGAGAATAAAGAAGACAGGTCGGTTTATGCCGACGTAAGGAGTATATTATGGTGTTAGCCTAACGACTCCAGAATAACCAAGAGCGCATTGCTGACCCTTTAGTAACAGGAGGATTCCTTGTGTCGACACCTACAAACAAATTAAATACCCTTATTCTCAAAACAGCTTACCATAGGAAGTTCAAGTGACCTTACACTCAGCACCAGGATCATAATCAAACCTACATACATAGTAAGCCGTGGGACATATCCTAGTTATATTATATATGCGAAAGTTTGGATGTTTGTTACTCGATCACGCTTAAACGGCTCAAGATAGTTTATAGCCTGGTACAGTCAAGGTTACTAACATACGTACATTAATAAGGACATAAATATCTGTACAGGAGTCTATTGTCAATGTCATAAAAGCGTGTACAGATTTATGTCCTTATTTATGTACGTATGTTACTGTACCCTTGACTGAACTAATCATTTAGCCAGCACTAAACTTTAATGAGAATTTTAAAACCACATAGTTAACAGATCCCTGAATTGACAAATGGTTTTACTAAACAATTTTTTTTAGAACTACATATTTACCAATATCCTACACTACTTTTTAGCAAAAAAAAATTACATTCCCACCTTACGTGTAAGACAAGTACCCAGTTTTTGTTAATTATTTTATTTTAACCGTTTTGTTGGCGTGATTGATTTACATACCCAAACCAATTTACACTTTTCCAGTAGTAATGGTCACTGAGCTAAGCCTCGGGCGGACAGACATACGGACATGCTGAAAATATAAGGGTACACATAAATATTGATTTCGGTCCTCATTTTATTGAATTCGGTGACCAAAAAGTACACCGAATCCGCGGAAATCAATGTCACCGAATTCAATATTGATCGATATTTGCAAATTACACAAAAAGTATAGATAGTACAGGGAAAGAGTTATTCAATACGAAATCACATACCTCTGAGGATTGCTTATTCACTTTTTAAATAATTAAAACACAAACACCACACAATTTAATAGCTTCACCGAATTCAAAAAAACACGTAACCAAACTCACCGAACGACGAACAAACCTTTGTAGTAGCTGCCTATATGACATCAGCCGGCGTCCGCTCTCGTCGGCAAACGCGGTGCGACTAAAGCTACCGGCGTGTGCGTCGCGAGATTCCTACGCCATTTCTTTGTTATGATGCCGACGCGTTTTCTAAATGTCACTGAGTTTACGTGTTACCCCCGGACGCTTCGAAAAAATGCTTTTATTGAGTAAGTTTAATAGATAAATTATCGTAATATGGATTATATATGGGGGAAACTAATGTTGATTACGTGAACCGATGTAAAACATGTACTATAATTCCAATCTTGGGTTATGCTTATGATTTTTTGTTTAAACCAACTTGGGTAGTGGACGCTCCCACTGAACGTCAATTTGGGCGCTATTTTTTTTTTCTTCAAACATATGTATATCTACAGAATATCTAAATAGCTGTCCAGGTATCAAAAAGCCTGAAGTATATGTGAGATTTTATTCAAAAATATCACGCACCTATTTGAAGAATTTTTGGCCCTGGACACTAAAAAATGCCACTCCGGAGAAATGCCCTCTTATTATGTGGTTAGCAAATCAGAGTTTATAATAGCTAAGCATATCATTATTTTCAGTAGAATATTTATGTTACTATTATGTTACTATTTAGTGCAACATTTTGGCAGGGCACAGCGGAATGTCATCACGAGGGCACATAGGAATGTCACCATGAGAGGTAGGGCACAGCGGAATGTCATCACGAGAGGCAGGGCACGTAGGACGCCATTATGAGAGGTAGGGCACAGCGGAATGTCATCACGAGAGGCAGGTCACATAGGGATGTCATCATGAGAGGAAGGGCACAGCGGAATGTCATCACGAGAGGCAGGACACATGGGAATGTCATCATGAGAGGAAAGGCACGAAAGGCACAGCGGAATGTTATCATTAGAGGTAAGGCACAGCGGAATGTCCAATGCAGCAGCCCAACTGGGGTAGTACCTCCACCTTACCGCACCACTACTTGCTCTGTAGGTATTGTGTGTTCCTGATGGTTCCGCCAGAGCTCTTGTTTGCCACCGTCGTAGTAAAAAAAAGATGGGAATGCAAACTTGCCCGCGAAACGTAACCGCGTAAAGTTTAGAATTCATATTCTTTCCCTGATGATAATAACATTAATAACGTTTTCCGCGACAGTGACATCCAGGCGAATTCGTTTTTCAAACTTCTAAGTCTCTCCGTGTAGGAGTAGGTACAAGAACTAAACAAAAGCTTGTCTCATTCATTCCCACGCACCTGACCGTGGCCGTTCTGGTCATAGGCCAACACCAACGTCAAGTACTCTTATTAAAAACTTGACTTTCCTCTAGGTGGGGCAGGGGGCGACCAGTCCTCCCCCATTGCGGCTTGCTTCTTTCAGGTACATACTAAATGACTGAGAACTTCTGATTCTTAATTAATATTATTTTCTAACACATATCACATATCATCACACCAACGAAAATTTCACCATATCTGTTGTTTGGTAAACAATTTTCTGGGATTATCAGTGATCAGCAAGAACTGTTTTTAGAACTAAAAGATGACCAGCACCGGTAGCACGTTTATTATTTCCAAGATAAAGCATTGGTCTCTCTCGCACCATCTTTCAAGTAACGAACGAATGTTTTATGTCCGACATACACGCGACCAAGCTAGCTCGTCACAAGTACTTTCAGAGGTTAACCATAAGTTACAAAAAATTGAAAATAAAACTAATACGACGACGAAAGGACATTTTCCCCCCAGTATTGTGACAGTCATAAAGTTGGTTTCAATATCGTTGAAAGGCAATGGTCACGAGGTCCGCCAAGCGTGAACAGTACTGCCTTATTACGTAACAATTGCTGTCTTCGGCATCGCCATTATTAAACATTATGTATGTGTTAAATTACCGCTTATGATCCTGTCAATAGGTATGATTACTCTACTAAAGGGTGAAGCAATTCTCATGCGTGCCGCTTGGGGTTTTGCACGACTTCTCAGACAGGAGTGTGATGATAAAGGTTCATGTTTGTATGCGTGCTTCATTTTTATGAATAAATTGTGAATTGATTGATTTTACGTTTTAATTATAGTTACTTACAATTTATTAAAATAAATGGTGCTCAATCAATTTGTTTGTGTGTGTATAGTTTTATGTGTTTCCTATAGTACTTAGAAATGTTACCTAAGTAAATACCTAACTGTGTAAGAGCTGTATATATGTCTTCATTAATATGCAGTGTTTTAGTGCATGTAAAATACCGGCCCTTCAGCAAATCATCCCAAATTGTATGTGTAGGTACTTCGTCACTTAAACGTATTTAAATGTTTAAGTTTTATAATATTAATATCTAAATGTGACAGCATAATTTAGAGCTGATGATATTAACAATGTGTAGTATTAATTAGGTAAATCCTAGAATTTCCATCGTTTTTAAAATGTTAAAACCACGAAAATTTATCTTTTTGTACGCGCTTGCGTCTGTATGTAGTCATACAATCAATCATATCAAATCAATCATACTGACATACAATCTTTTCTATGTTATATGTGGCTTCGTAACCCGTCATGTGCGAATCCTATTCACACTCGGCCGTTTTTCGTGGTTAAAGGTTCTAACAAAGAAATTTTCCAATCCTTCAGTTTTATGTATGTATTACATACTATTGTATGCATGTAAATTCTTTATTGTTCATGAAATGGAACACAACCGCAAAAGAAATATCACAAGAACAGGTAACATATGTAGTATATGTACCTACACAGGCGAGCTTATCCGTTTGAGGGATTTTTACACTTATCCCTTTCCATTTCATCAAATAAAGATTTTTCATTTAAATTTTTCAAATAAAGGTTTGTTGGACCTTGGACGTAACGTCAAATACAAATATGGTAAAACAAAACATTTTTTTGACGTTCACCGACACAAGGCCTCTAAGCAATAGTACATAATAATGACCAGCGGTGTTCAACCTTTACTCGCATCGACATCTGCATAGCTCCGTTCTCATTAGCCGTCCGTTAGCCCGACCCGACCAACGGGATTGCGGCCGACCTCGTAGGGACTGAACTAGACTGAACCAGACACTCCAATCTTTCAATTTCTCTACATTCTTGGAGATAGTTTATGATTTTATTTGGAATTAGTTTGAAAACTGCCGAGACGGAGATAGATCGTTCAATTCAACAGGAAACGCCTCACTCTTCCAAACATTATACGATTTCAATTTGCATAAGACACTTATCAAGTTTCTACATCGTAAATAATATGAAATAATAGTAGATTGTATGACAAGGGTCTAAAATAAGCCATATTACCACGAGATGGTTATATTTTCACGAGCGAAGTTAGGCAAAATTGTTTGAGTGGTAATATGGCTTTTAGACCAGAGTCTACACAGGCAGACACTCTACTTTTCACTTCGACTGCGAGATAATAGTAAAAACAAAGATTATCTATCCACAATCAATGATTAATTCCACAGGGAAATGATTGTTCAATTTGGCGGCATGATTTTTTTAATGAAGTACTTACTTTGACAAAGATACAAAATATTGACACCACGAATAAGCGCTTCTGACCGTCTATCTATAGGCACGTCCGAACGGCCGAGCGCGACGGACAGTATACGGGGCATAAGATAAAACGAGATAGACAGCAGTCTATCCCGCTCAATCTCATAGCTTATTGAATGCCATGTATGGATTCTACCACGCTTGAACGTTTGGAGGCGGCTATAGACGGTCAGAGCCGTTTATGTTTCCTGATTGGTCGATTTTAATATAGAAATGTTTTTTTAAAGAGTTGTTTGTTTTTTGTATTGGTGGATTTAATACGGTGAAGTGTTATGATTGATCAAATTAAAATGTTTTAAAAGTCAAAAATATTTTTACATATTTTCCCTGGGCTAAATGTACTATTTTAGCCCCGCTTCCTAAGCCTAATATGACACACTTTTCGAGCATGAGAATTTAAAAAATATAAATAGTGCAACTTCAATATAGAAAATGGAACAGTATCTCCGAAAACGGATTGGCATTAAACATTTATTTATTTTATTTTATTTTAATTACGCTTTAACATAAGCAATGTCAGCACTCATTACTGAGTGTTCTTATGCCATAATTAAATATAAAAATAAAAGTCTGTATAGGTACTTCATTACAGGAAACAAGGCCAATGTAACATATAAAAATATAATACATACTGTTTTTTTTTTATCTATTTATTTTTGAAACTTATAATTTGTTTTAATAAATTTAAATAGCATCGTTAAACCGTTTGGTTTGTCTCGATGCTAGCGCAGTGACTTACTGCTAACAGGAAAATGAATTATTGTCATTTAGTTTTTTCACTTATATCTGTCTCGTCTTAACTTATTATCAAAAATCATAATTTAATCCTTTAACTTATATTAAGTTACAGGCAAATTTCAACTCAGTCATAATTATGGTGTCATTTATACACATAGTCTGATATATCAGAAGTGGGCGGGTAAAGGGTTAATTTATCTGTTAACCTTCTAACTGTTGTAACATTTCGTTTTTAAGATATTTTTTTTATATTTATTGTGGTTATTTTATCCTTTAATTCCGTCGGGAGTTTATTTATTAAGTCGGGTAAGATGTATTCGGATGTTCTCCGTCCGTAAAACATCATGTATATTATGTATATTATGTATATTTGGTAGCTCCCAATAAGAATTGTCATCGCACAATATTCAAAAATATATAAATCGTGTTACAAAAGTTACAAAAAATACTATATGACCAGAACACTTGTTTTTAGTCCAAAAAAATGTAGTTAGTTTTTTCTGTCTACCTTCAATCTGCATTTACTGATCCGCTTTATTCGTGTTGGGTTAGGAAATAACTACATCGAAACAAAGTCAGCCAGTTCTTGTCTGTATTCAACGCAACTCGTAAACTGTTTGGTCTTATTATAACGTCACAAATACCTTAAAGTCATTTAGGTTTTGCGAAAGCTTCGTGTCGTGACTGGTTCAGTTTCAAAATTCAAGAAGGAATTAACGAACACTTAAGCAAGTCCACACGTGGTCACTCGGAGTAAATGTCAAGTTATAAATAGAATCGGACGTTCATTTTCTTACTCCTCGGTCATGCAAAAGTGCCACAGATACTTGTCAACAAGTCCTCTAGGTGGAGGTCAAAGGCTTTCTCCGTGAGCTGGGTTATTTGCCACTATTGGGGGGAAGGGAGCTGGGCTGTTATTCGCTACGCGCAAATGCAGCTCACCCGGGCGGTCACCCGTCACGAAACTAGAACTCTACCAACGCTTAGTTACTACGCATCGCGATGTCAAGATATATTTGTGGTTGAGCGGTGAGGTGAGCTTAAAACAAGTTACAGAATAAGGGGGCTGGCTAGAGGGCCACGCGCGAATAGAAAGTACCCGGCTATTGTTTTCTTCATTACGTTACGACACTTATATTTATCAACTGTCGCTTCACGTTCACTTATTGCATTTCTTATGCAAATTAACACGCCTTGGACGCTGTATTGGAGTTGCTAACTCGGCTGGTATAAGGCGTATAAAATAAGTTTTCGTGGTTGCTGCTAGCTTTAGCTTTTTAATTCCCTATTTGAATAAAACAACATTCATTTGTTTTTCACGTAGTTTCCAACGAACAATTAGTAACTTATTATTAGTACAATGAATACTTAGATACCTTAACATCCAGCCAGGAAGCAGCCTGGCCCGTGCTCCAGACCCGCTGTTCTGTAACTTGTTTTTCAACACAATTGCTCGTTACGTACCTCTTATTGTGTCGCTTTTAGGCTCATAATCCTGGATATTAAACACGCGTGTTTTATAACAGTACGACACTTGTGTGTTATGATTATATCCCGATTAAGTCAAGTTGGCACCTTGCACCAAGATGTAAGCATGCACACGGTGCATTCTTAAATTTTCTTAAATTAACCGGGTTGTACAGAATGTACAGCTTTTTTTTTAACTCTCGGCCAATGGATTCTTACTCGACTAAACAAATTAAATCCTTTTTGTTAATTAATTGACTATTTATTTTTGGATATGATATAGAAACGTTTAATTTAGTAAAACTTTTCACTTTTGATAATATTTTACACAACTTAATAAAGATAACATTTTAAAACTAAAGTATTTATTTTATTTTGTATCGGCTGTTTAGAGATTTAATCTAATGCGCGCGCACTGCGCAAACTTCACGAAAAAAAAACTGTTGCGCGCCGTTATAGGTTATTTCACAGATATTTGTAAACATTGTTAATGCGTGTTTGGTTAAGTATTAACAAAAACGTTGACTCGTGGTGACTAGAAAAGTGATAAAAAGAATGGACGCCCCTGGAAATTCTTGGCGATATACACAACGTGTGAGTAAAAACCTGTTACCATAAGTAAAGAAAATAACTTGGCAGGTCTATAAAATTTTCATCTTATGAAAAGGATTTTTTCCTCGCAAAATGTGTTGAAAAACGTCGTATGAAACGCGTGAGCTTTGATAATTACATCCTCGGCTCTCTTATCACGCTCACCTACGGCTCGCGTGATAATTCCGCCTCTGATGTAATTATCAACATACCTCACTTGTATCAAAATGTACTAGCTCACCTCTACGCTCACCCACAAATATATCTTGATGCGATTCGTAGTAACTAAGGGTACATGCAAACTAACACCACATGTTTGCATGAGGCTAAGGCCTATAACTAATGACATGACCTACAAAATAATTAAAGGGCTAAACATAAACAAAAGTCCAGGCATTGACGGCATACGTGCATCAGACCTTATAAAAATAAATGATTTAATAACCCCCGCTATAACCCATTTGATAAACACATGCATAATTACTTGCTCTTACCCAGATAAACTAAAAATTGGTATTATTCGACCTATATACAAAAAAGGTAACCACTCTGATTGTGGCAATTATCGACCTATCACTATCTTACCTACATTGGACAAGGTAGTTGAGCGTTACTTGGGCAATGAACTTATCTTTTTTTACAAAAACATACCATTATCAATCCGAAACAATTTGAATTTCAGAAAAACCTGAGTACCGCTCAACTGCTTTGCCAGTTCACAAATGAGATCAACGATCACATGAACCTAAAAAGACATGTGATCGTTGTTTTCATTGGTTTTAACAAAGCGTTCGATATGCTGCAATTTGACACCTTATATGAGAAGTTGTACCAAAGTGGAATACAGGGCCCTCTTTTGGCATGGTTCAAAAATTACTATACCAATAGAAATACATTTTTTAAGATAGATTACGTTCTAAGTAAAGGTACAGGTATAGAATCCACCATGGGCACAGCCCAGGGGTCAATAATCGGACCGAGTGAATATCTTATTTATGTAAACGAAATGTGTTCTATGGTCGAAGAGGGCCCTGTGTATCAGTTTGCGGACGACACCTGCCTGGTAGTAGCGTAGCTGACACGGATATTGTAAAGGCAGAACAGCAAATGCAAGCACATTTCGACCTGCTGTGCCGCTGGTCGCACGATATGGGACTAGTCATTAATGCCCAAAAAACAAAAGCTATGCACATCCATACTAGCCACAACAAGACAGCCCATGAGCCGTGCATCATCGCGCACAGCGTCGACTGCTTGCACAACTGTAAGGTTAAGAACTGTAGTTGTACGCGGATTGAACTTGTCATGCAACATACTTACGTAGGTTTAATAATTGATCATAGATTCAACTGGGGCCCGCACATACAGCATGTATGCGAAAATCTAAGAGCGCTACTTTGTAAAATTCACATCTTAAAATATAAATTACCCTACTGCACCCTAAAGCTTTTGTACAACTCTATGGCAGACTCAGTGATCACATACGGACTAAGCAGTTATGGTAGAACTTACAAAACGTACCTTGACGATATTTATAAATTACAAATTAGATTGCTTAAAAATATTGTACCTAAAAACATAAGGGAAAAAACCTCCCCAAACTATGAACAGCTGTTTACTAGTTGCAAAATAATGTCTGTATACAATAAAGTAAAATTGTGTACCTTAAAGGAAGAATATGCTTATATAGACCAACTAGAAATAATGTAAGACAAAATAATCTTAGACCAAATATACCGCAGCTAGCCATGTTCAAGCAACCTAAGTTTGTTAATGTGCACGGTAAAAGAAACGTTAGATATCTACTTCCTCATATAATAAATCAACTACCTAAAGAACTCCAGCATAGATATTTAAACAGCTTCAAGTCGATACCGTCCATTAAAAGATATCTCACGTTAGCTGAACCGAACAGTGTGAACAGAGTGCATTGTAATTGTACTAACTAGTTAAGTAAATTTAATATATAATAGCTAAGCGAACTACTCATCAGCATATAAACCCCCTGAGGTTTCCGCTGGTGTAAAATGTTGTACCACTACTGTGTTTTTAATATTGTGGCCAATAAATTAAAAAAAAAAAGCTTAGGCGCGCGTAAAGAATAACATCCCTTTCTTATCAGGCGCACAGTTTAGTGAACAGTGCAGAACGCCACCTATGATAACTGAGACAGACTTCATCGGACAGATTTGTCCTTGTTACTTATAATTTTTAGATTTTTTTATTTCTAATGTCTTCGATGCTTAGGTGGTAACAAGGTGTTTTATAAAACGGCCTGTTTAAACATTATTTCTGGTTAACACCACTATATCAACCGCAAAATCTGTCCACGATAAGTACTGCTCTTCGTGTAATTCTCATGTGTTAATGTTTGTATAGTTACGTTCTTAAATTATTACCTGCTACTATTGTGTTAGTGAAGTTAATAAAGTCCGTGAAGCCCGGCTCAAAATGCCCCACATTACCATGTATTCACAATTTGTTCGTCACATGCCGTTGGCGGGCGTACCGTGACCGGAGGATTTCTCGACACATCATTCTTGCCAAACGGATTGGGTCAATTTTTTTGTCCGCATGGGAACGATGCAAATGAGCTGCTATTTCTTTGTTTGATTTCGTGAAAGTTTACACGATCGGCTAGGAAACGCGGCCGAAGAACGGCCCGATGTGAACGCCATTTTTATGTAATTGTTACGTCGCAAGAGTTGAGCGGTGTAAGATACGAGCGGTCAGCGAGTATTTTAGATACTATTTAATTATGGAAAGTAATATAAGAACCTTTTTTGGTTATGAGTTACACAGAGATCGTTTGGTTACAGAGATGAACTGCACTTTTTGTATTTGAAAAATACTTATATGTGCTCAAATAGGTTGGTTTCAAAACTGGTTTAGATAGATACAAATGAATAATACTTCTGCAGTAGCATAACGTGTGGCAATCATCGGGTAAGTCGGGTTATTTTAAATAGGCTAAGGTTTTATGATCAATAAAATATGATTATTATTATTACAGCAAGTTAGTAAGCGCGAACTGCCGTTAATTTTACCTATCTAATAAGTTACTTACGGTTCAGACACACATTCATTTTAAGTAAATCCACTAACTACTATATTGGTAGGTTGGAGGGAAGGAATTAACGGTAAAAAACGAAGCAATGGCAGTATTATTCAAGTCATTATTACTGATAGGTATGGCCCGCATATATCTTATACCTTTCTCCAATCCAAGAACTGTTGCGAAGGGGAACGCCCTTCGTGATCAGCTGCACCCGGGTCGAGATTTTTGTACGTTTAAGGGGAATCAGAAATTAAACCTGTTATTATAATTATTGCATTGTCAACGCGGAAGGGCAGCTCCAGCTGGCAGCATTGGAATCCGTGTCAAAGAAAAGTAGCGAGCCGTGAGACATGTCATTGACATTATTGCTTCCATTACGTAATGTTTATTATGTGACGGGGTTAGTGCTTATGTATCCGCAAGACCTCTATTGTCTGAACTCGACTTACAAAATGTCTGTTATAAGTCAAATAATTTTGACAAGACAACCAAGAGAAATGGATACTGATGCAAATTCTATGTATAGGTGGAAAAGTGAAATCTTAAAAGTTGTAGTTGTGGAGTGTTCGAATAGGCATTTGTTTTTTCTGATTTTTTTTTAATGTATCGTCTATTTGAACAGGCCACCGCTTCACACAAAAGGAGCTGAGCTCCCAATGAACTTCGATCTATAACTGTCAGTTTTTTCGTGTGGCTTTTCCTATTAACAACAACGAGGTTTATCGAAATATTACCCAATATTTACATCAAAACTAACTGTTTTCGAGATATATGCGCCACCAAACTTTGGAAATTTTAGGCCAAAAAACCAGTTTGTTGGACGTAACTTATGAGAAAATGACTTAAAAACAAAAATCTCTCGTGGGTTGCTATAGACGTCAATAAGGAGCAGTTATATGTAGATTTCATGTAAAAAAGTGCATAAGCAACGTACTAATAACGAAAATGTAGAGCAAATGTAGGTTGAAGATTGAAGAATCGATAATCGCTTGTGCCATTAATATATCTATAGTTCTGTCGGAGGAATATCAACTCGAAACTCCTAAAAACTAGTCAAAAAGCGCGTTAAGTTCTTAAGCTTATTATATTACAAATCGGTTTTTGATTAAATTTCGTTGTCTGTTGCCTACAAAATACACTTTGGGTAGCTGCATTTTTAGGCAAAACTGTTAAAATACAACACTACTATGTGTCACCAATAACCCACAACACCACCAATACCTAACATCAATTATTTGTCCCTTTAGGGCTAAGTACACCATCCAAGCCCGGGCCGCGAATATAGGAATAAACGCATTTGTGTAATGCCTAGCATACTTCCCGTAAAGTTAAGGACACTAGAGCTTATAGCCACGTAAGTTTGACACATTAGAATGGTACTAGTCCCAAGTTTTCAAATCCGCGCATCTAAATCTCTATATTTAAATCCCATAAAAGATTATGTACCTGCTTTCAAAATTGGTTAACGTTTTGTGTCACAATAGCTATTTCTCAAGTCTGTGTAAATTCTGTTAGTTTGTATGAAAAGGGGCAGCAATTAATCGAGCATCGTTGGCCGGTTGCGACACGGTGAGCGTGTTTGAGATGTAAGGTTGAGGTCGAGCGGGCAGCGTTGTGTTGAGGTGTGGTTAGATAACGCTCATGCTCCGCTATTTCATCGATATAAATTTCTGTCAACCCGACTGTGACTGAGGCTGGTAGAGAATATTATTTATTAGGATATTCTGTACCTACTAGTATTATAGGAAAAAATATTAAATTAGAAACATTGCATTCGAAAAATTCATTGCACATCTAATTTGGCTAGTATTTTGTTATTATTATTATTTATTTGCAAAATGTTTCCGAGGCCAAAAATTAAAGGTAGTAGATTAATGATTGTACTAAACCCACCGCTAATCGCCCCGCTCCTGCAGTAATACAGTCCGCCTTTACACCATCGACCCACCCACTCTACAAAAATGCTGATCTTCTGACTACATTTGTTTCACTGACACTACATCTTTATCAAGACTAGTAGCCATAAATCTTAAGTAAATGTTCAGTGTACCGGTAAGGTTTAGCTAGAGCCTAATTCAGCCAACTGTATTTAACATAGCTATGAAGACGACTAGACGAGTAGGTCACGGCATTCTCTTAAAGGAGATTCTTTGTGAGTGGGCGATTGCATTGAGTTAAATGAAGTGCCTTAATCCAATTTGTTTTATGCAATGCCTTAAATTGTTTACCTTTACTTAGCGGGTACTTCTTGAATTGACCCAAATAGATTAGGAAGATGATTGCGTTTCGTAACGGAGAAGTAGTTAGGATTAAGGAGTGTAACTTTAGGGAGGTAATATCTGACCAAAATATTTAGAACATGTCTAATATTCTGAAGCGGTTCGTCTTGTCCAGATATTTCGTCAGATAGCTTTAGGTAGGGATATATTTCTCAGTTCACTGATATACGTCTTAAGTCTAAGTCTATTTCGTCCAACTCCCATCAACCTATATTATTCAGCTAGAGAATAGACTGAACTTCACTGCAATAAATTCGGCTACTGGTAGACTTTTCTCTGACTTCAGCAAGAGACATTTAGCGTGGTCAATATGTTTCGAGACATCCTTGACCTAGTTAACCCAATCGTGACGCGACCTGACTTTGGACAGTAGTTTTGCTTAGCTATAGGTTTTCTTGTATCCATATTAATGATCGATGAAATCGTTTATTTTGGTAGAGAATATGTTTTTAAAAGAGCTTCCTTATTGGTTCGGATTTCATGGCGTATGGGTTTTCACCAAGGGTTATTTTCATGCAAGGGTTATTTTTTCTGAATACCAATACGAGTGCTTAAAATAACACGAGCGAGTATTAAGTACTTTGTCGTTGTTTTAATCGTCAACCTGGCCTTCACAGCTTGCCTGACCTATTTTCATCCCATCACATCCTGATAGACGCAGGGAAATAACTAGAGCATAGACTTTATTATGTGCGGCGTTGAGGCATGTGGCTAAATTCTAGCAGAATATTGTTTCATCCTGGCATTTGTGCCTACTCATGGACAGAGGTACCAAAAGGAATGATTCCTACTATGTAAATTATAGTAAGCACTGGCTATTAACATATTATTTACTTTCGTAATGTAAAAAAATATGATTTTTAATGTCCTGCATTGCCGATTTTCATTTGGGTTTGGTTTATGGCTACTGGCCATAAACCAAAAAAATCAAAATGTGTCAGTCAAACTTTTTTTTGCGTTCCTTTATTTTGATCTATGAGTGTCTGTTTTTTTTTAATTACCTTGATTCTCACTGCGGAGATAGGTGTACGAGCTCGTTACACACACAATACACGCAGTTTACTGATACAATTAGGTACGTCGTACGTGCGAGAACCCGGTTGCGGTCAACCTTATTATGCATCGATTATTTGATAAATTCATTGTTATCACTACATAATAGGGTGGACACGTGTGGACGTGAATGATATCAGTCCATCGCGTTATCGTGGCTGTGACCACTAGTTGCGGTTTGACAAGGACACATTCCTAGTAGACAAATACGCGTTAGGTGAACTATATGATAAGATACGGTCATGTGTGAAAATACGGCAAAAAAAAACTACCTAGTCTAACTCTTGCAGCAAACGAGTGACAGAGATCGAGATACAATAACTACCTTATTCGAAGTTCGCGTAACCGCTCTTGCTTCAAATGGTACCAACTTCAAAGATTTGTCAACTGAAATCTGCCGCGTCATTGCGTCACTGCGACAAAGTAGGTACCTACTAATACAACAAATTTACATAGTCGGTATCTGTTTTCTTTATAGTATCATTACGAACATGTTTGCATTTGATACAATAACGTCTCATTCGGTAACTGAGAATTAACGCCACAATTCGTGTTAACATACCTACTGAACAACAGCACAAGCAGCGGGAAGTGTTAAAACTGTGCGGATTCTGTAATTTGCTCGTTTATCGCCTCAAATGGGCATTTGAAAGTTTATGGAGAACTTCTGAAGGAAAACAAAAATTTAACATCAATTGTTTGCGAGTTCCACTCTGGTATATTATTGTCTTACTCATGTTGTTTTCATAAGCGAAGCAACAAGTTAAGTGTATGTGTTATCATTTTTAAGCAATTCGGTAGTAATTTCGCTTGTCGGTCGTTATTTTAGTGTGTTACCAACCTATTTTCTTCCTTATCCTCATTTTGATAGATTTATTAGAACGTTTCTTTTTATGACGAGGACTTATTGTCATAAACAGTTTTTGTTGTCACATTACTCGGTATAGTCACATATCACCACTGCATCTGATTATCGGATGCATTCAGCTAGTCAAACTATTATTGATTAATGATTATCAATACTGTGCTAAATACAAGGGCACATGTTGCATGTTGTAATGGATTTGTTTGACGTCCTCCAATTGAGGTTTATTACAGTGTGTAGGTTCAATCAATTTAAAGATGGTTAAACCTGTAAGTGAATTGGACTTTGTAGACTGTTACTCACAATATTAAGGCCTAGGGGATCACGTTTTGCTATTTGGACTGATCTTTATTATTGAAAGCATATATTATAATGACTGTTGATACTAAAGCAACTTGCGTAACAATGCAAATGAATTCGGAACTTCTATAACGGGCGCCGACCGTTAACCGAGGCAAACATTCGGATCCTTTGATTTCCAAGACCACCCATGAACATTGAAGCATTTGCGTAGCTTTACAAGTACCAATAAATAACCGGGTAATAAAATACCTACGTGAGAAATAGCGTTTTAATGCGTGAAGATCACTGGAAATTAGCAGCCAAGGCGGCCGCCGGAGCTCGTGGCTCGTGCAACCTTGCGAATTAGTCGGGAGTCCACACGCGGGCTACGGAACCAAAAAGACATGCCTGCTTACAGACTATAGCTGAATGAAGCCTTTTAGAAGTGATCTGCCAGTGTATTCCTACATTTGATACAATGTTGTGTCTATTAGACCTTATGTCAATTCATTAAAGGCTACAACATACTAGCTGTCGGTGCAACGCTAGTGTTTAACAAAGGTGTAGTGACGAGTGAGTGACGGCCTCAATTAGGTACAAATCGGATCTGCGGCTGTATGCGTAATGGACCGCTGATATTGATTATGATGAGTCGATGTGCAGGAATTTTAATTGTTTTAGCTGCATGCGGAAATGGGTTATTTGTAGTTCGTTTTAGCTACTGGTTTAGATGTAAGAAGAAAATGTATGTGATATGTTTTAACCCTCGAGCCAAACGAGGGGTGTTATAGGTTAAACATTTGTATCTGAGTCTGTCTGTGGCGTCGTAGCTCCCAAACGATGTACCGATGTGAATGCGATTTTTTTGGTCAAAAATCTGGTCTATCGAGATGGCTTAGCTTTGTTTGTTCTGTCGGGGGTATTTTTGATTGACACTTGAGATGATAAATAGATTTCGATTCCTATCAAGAAACCACGTGTTTTTGGACCTGCGTACTACGGGCGACTGCTCGCTGATCTTAAATTTGAACCATCAGACGAACAGAACATTTAGACGCCTTTTATTGAAAAGTTCGATATACTCAGTAAAAGAGTATTTAAGGATCTGGACTTGATTATGTTTTAAATAATTACTTAAAATTACAACTAAAAGTTACTACCATCACAATTAATATGCGATAGTAAAGTAGTTAGACGTTCTTCTTGTACTTCTTGGTGTAGTACTCTGGCGGGCGTTCCGCAGGGCGGTGTGCTATCTCCTCTCTTATTTTCTATCTTCATCAATTCCATCACACATAATATCTCCTCTCATTATCACCTTTATGCCGATGATCTTCAGATTTATACACAGTCCGTGCTTGGTGATCTCCCTTCTGCCATAGAAAGAACTAATGATGACTTGGTACGCATTCTGAAATGGAGTCAACGATATGGTGTGAGTGTGAACCCAGCGAAGACCCAAGTCATTATTATTGGCAGCAGCAATCTGATTTCTAGAGTCGATTTTGTAAATCTCCCTCCAATAGTTTTTGATGGGATTCAGATTGATTATTCGATGCAAGTGAAAAATCTTGGGATCATTATGGATCGCTCTTTGTCTTGGGTGCCTCAAGTGAGTGAAGTGAGCAGGAAGATATTTGCTGCAGTGGGGTCTCTCAGGCGGCTTCGTAATTTTCTGCCTACTGCAACTAAAATTGCGCTTGCTCAAACTTTACTTCTTCCTATTCTTGATTACGCTGATGTATCCTATCTCGACCTTTCTGAGGAGCAGCTTAATAAGCTTGAGCGTCTCTAAAATGTCAGCATTCGGTTCATATTTGGGTTACGCAAATATGACCACGTTTCTAGTTTCCGTTCCAAACTCAAGTGGCTCCCTATCCGTTATCGTCGTAACTCTCACATTATTTCGCTTCTGTTTAGTGTCCTTTTTAACCCTGCAACTCCCCGCTATCTCAAAGAGCGTTTTAGTTATTTTAATTCTGTTAGATCTTCTAACAATTTGCTGTGCCTTCGTCATCTTCGAAATTTTACAGTAGTTCGTTCACTTTTAAGGCTATTCGACTGCGGAACTCTCTCCCTCTTGATATAAGACAAGCTAAATCTATCGGTAACTTCAAATCTCTTCTTAAAGAACATTATTTGTCTCTCCCCTAACCCTGATTGTCTTACTATTATTATTATTGGCTGACTGTTTATGTATTATATTTATATATTTTTATTTGTGTTATTTGTATATATGTATGATTGTGTATGTATGTTTATATATAGAGCTATTTATGTACGTGTATTAATGGGTAAGGCCGTTATTTCTTCTTCCTGATTAAGCAGTTTAAATCGTCTACATTTTAATCACTTCCAGTGTGTTACGCCAATTAGCCATATTAATGGATTACTAAATTTCGTAACACACTGGAATTGATTAAAATGTAGACGATTTAAACTGCTTAATCAGGAACAAGAAATAACGGCCTTACCCTAATATAATTATTTTGATTTTTGGCTTATTATAATCTCTGCACCACCTACTATACTCTAATTATTAATCAGACAGAAAAAAAATAAACAAAGTTATGTCACTGTCAAAGTGACATATCAGGGGTTCTGAAAGTACGGGTCGGTCATGCAATATTATTTAAAGTTTACTTTAACAGCAAAATTGAAAATAAATATGATAAATAATTATAAGCAAAACTACTACTACTACTAGTAGTTACTAGTTACTAGTAAAGCATTGAATTGTATACTGCATCGGTTCTTAACCCTTTTTCCGTCCATGGACCCCTAGTAAATCAAGCACAAATCCAAGGATTAATAATAAAAAACAGGCAAGACTTTTTGTGGCATTTATTTATTATTGTGAAATTGTCTATGAGTGAGACTGCTGCGAACTCCCGTACATAACTATAGGTACTCGCGGACCCCCAGGGGTCCACTGACCACAGGTTTAGAAACACTGGTATAGTGGATAAAGCTGTTAGAAGCCGAGTGAGCAGTGACAGGACAGGCGTCAAATATAATAAAAATCCAGCTACCGATATTATTTGCCATTCGCATTAAGAAAAAAAATTAGTAAGCAACCCAAAGATGCACAATCCCGGCGTATCGCAGCAGTGATACCAGTGCTAAAAATATATTCTACACATAAAAACGGCATTATCTTTTAAAATAATTATGAGGGAGGATTTTTGTAAATATAAACATTAACGTTATCAAAATTAATTTGCTTTTTGTAATTAGAGTGTATATTATTGAAATAGGACGTATGTTTCTCTTAACTGCGAAAATTATAAAATCTCCTCATTGCTGCAAATGGTTCTTGTTAACGGCAACACCAGTGTTTACATTTTTTCTGTCTGATTAATAATCAGAGTATACATAATCTAGTTTTATCTCTTTCTCCGATACCCGAAGGTTGTCTGGAAGAGATCGCTCTTCAGCGATAAGACCGCCTGTTGTCTACCTCTACCTACATGTTATTGTATTGTTTCTCTTTTTAACTGCTTTGTTTGTGTGAGGTGTGCAATAAAGAGTATTTGTATTGTTGTATTGTATTGTATTGTAGTTTATTATCTTTATGTAGACACGCGTATTGTATTTATTATATACAAAACATACTTAGAATCTCTGCGCTTTATTTATTATATATAAAACATACTTAGAATCTTGCCGCGTTTTGCAGTATAAAAAACATTGCAAAATGTTTATCTTTCGGGAGAATTTTATGGTTACACCACAATCGTAATATCAAAGTAATGATCAATGCTTCTATATTTCAATACATGTGGAAACTGACACTTTCTGTTTATTTTTAGTTACAATGGGTAAGTTTTATAAACTATATTAAATTAAACAACAAAGAGACAATTCAGTTACCAAATAATTTATCTGTCTTATAAATTTATACATAAAAAGTTTTGTTATTGTTTGTTGTTTGGACGACCGCTTTAGCCTAGTTGGTAGTGACCCTTCCTACGAAGCAAGAGGTCCTGGGTTCGAATCCCGGTAAGGGCATTTATTTGTGAGATTAGCACAAATATTTGATCCTGAGTCATGGATGTTTTCTCTATGTATTTAAGAATTTATTTATCTATATAAGTATGTTTATCGTCGCTTAGTACAAGCTTTGCTTAGTTTGGGACTAGGTCGATTTGTGTAAGATTGTCCCCTAATATTTATTTTATTTATTTATTTATTTTTTATTTTCAGTAAAAAAGAACTAACTTAAGAACTATTTGTTCTCTATTCTCATATCCCATAGTCATTATGAAAACGGCGGAGTGACCTCAACTACATAATTTCACTGTAGCCTTGCAGTCCACCAATGACTTGTGAACTATTCACAAACTAACATCGGGCGCAGGGCGGCGATGGAACAATCAAGCGTGAGCTCATCCCGCAGAAACAATGCGGTTCTCACGCGCGCTCTCCCACACTGTTTAGTACTGATTGATTGTAACGGGGATTGTATCTATACAAGTTTAGGGAGCACTTGGCCGATTGGACTTTATACTGTTAACTGTTATCTGAAGAGTAAAATCTCGATATATTTGTGACTTTAGTTGTGGAGGGTCAACAATATTTGTTATACGGGTCAATCGGATCTTGTAACTACAGAAATTGAGCATATTTGAATATAGCGCGCCCGACACAGCGTTGATCTGTATAAATTGTTCTGTGTATGAATTAGAACCTATATATGAATGAATTTATCCTATAGGTATCATTTGGTCAGTAAAATCAGTAAGTAGCTAGATTTTTCCGAATATTGACATTGGAAGAGTGACATAATAAATGGTCGTTAGGCATGTTTACCCATTTTACATTCACAGTTGCGATTTGGGATCTTCGTGATACCAGCTGGAGCAACAGCTATGTTGAAAATGAATGCCATACAGTAATTTTCAAATAAATTCACATGAACTTTAAAGACGTGCCTCTACGTAATTGTACTCACTTAACGCCATTGTTCAACGGAAGACATATTGGGTTATTTTGCATCGGCGTTCTCAGTACGAAAGGATATTTGCCAACCGTTTAGCCATGAGAACGAAACAAAACGATTGGAAACATAATGACCATTACCAAATGTTTGCTGTAAAGCATGTAAAGCCATGTTTTGCGGTTAACAAATATAGTTGGCAATTAATCAAGCCGAAAATTACAATATCACGTGTATTCTGTCTGCATACTAATGACCTGCACTATGACGTTCACATATTACTTACCTATCTACTTATTCTGAATCGCAAATTATTCATTTCAAATTTAAATACATGTCAAGAAAAATATTGACATTTGAATATTCAATTGTTGCTGGTTTTCTACATTGATATCTCCATAGGCGAGACTAATTCATTGTAACCGAAGGAGCGAGCGAAGCGAACGAAGAAGAAGGAAGCTGAAGCAGAGAAGAAGGAAGTTCTCTGCTTCAGCTGGGAGCTAGAATGTTTCGTATACCGTCCGACTGTCCCGCTGGTCTCCTCTACAGACCCCGTAGTATGGACGGCCTTATCACACGATAAGTTACAGGATAGAGCGTCCGTCACTGGCGACACAGTTCAACAGAACGAGACGGACGCTCTATATTGTCACTTATCGCGTGATAAGGCCGACCATGATACGGGGTCTGGTCGCATTTCTCAACCGATGTTCGTGAAATCTTGTGAGCAGGTTCGATAATTATCGAACACGAATTAACAATGACAAAATAGAACTTAAGACAAGAAAGGAAGTAGGTATATTGGAGTAAGAAAGAAAGATTGAGAGCTTTGAATTCCCAAAATAGAAAATGTAAACCATATTATTGACACGAATTTAGTAGTTAGAGTCTAGTATTTTTAAACACCTGCAAATAATAAATAACCGCGATTTTAAAACCTCTAAATTTTATAACTAAGTTATATTTAAAAGGACACAACCTTGCACAAAACGAGTATCATCAATCAAGGTCCAGCAATTTTGCGTCTAATTACTAAATCTTTTCACCTAAACTCGTTAGTAGCTAGCTAGTTACAGTTATAGCTACCTACCTAGCACGGCGCTCGTTCTGCTGCCATGCCAGGTGAAATACAATTTGGTACTACGCATCTGGAAAAAAACGTCAGAGTTTTGTTATTGCAGGCTTTAACGCGAGTGTTAAAATGTCCTGCGCATTAAAATTTAGGTGTGATTCGTTGAATTAATTAATTCAATAAATATTGATTTCGTGTTCCATTTGTAAGTGTTGAACTGGGACTGCTGGATTTTATTATCTAACATCTATTGAACTAATTTTAAAGTGGGACTTCGCTACGCCGACTATTGCTATATACAAAAATATCGTTCTCTGGGAAATGAGACCTTAAGCAATGTAACGTGCACTCGCTTCCTACTTCAAAAGTACTGAACAAATTAATATAGGCAATTGTTTTTAAAAAAAAATATTCATTTTCAATGTATTCATTTACCATACATACTTTATTAACTAACTAGTTAGAATATTAGAACAGTATTAACACAAAAGCTCATCAATATTAACATGTAACTGCTAATTTGTACCGTTTTTCATCAAAACATTTACTTACTGAGTACAGTTTACTGGCTAATGAATTCCCCTGTAGCGGTCCGTTTACACTATGTATTGTATCCAATAAACTTTCGCTCGTTGGTTGGACTGTCGACTACATCATATTACTCAAATTAGTAATACCTACGTCATATTTCTCATATTAGTTTTATTTAATCGTATGGCTTACATTATTTAGGCCTTCTAAGTTTGTGACTCTTTAGAACCCAGGGGACACGTGCAGGGTTGTGGTAAGTAGCTCCTGCGGACGCGAGTAACGGTTGTCCCCCATTTGTCAAGTGTGTGGGCAACTCGACTGTTGGAAGTTTTTAAGCCGCCCGAAGGCAGCAGTCGGTGCCTTCCAAAGCACGGAAGCGCTCATGTATATTAACCACTTAAATATCAGGCGGTCACCCATCCAAAGACTGACCGCTGCCATCTTTGCTTAACCTGCGTTATCGTTTCCGACTCGCAGGCGCCGCTAGGCTATGAGCGCTTCGCTCATATATATATATATGAGCGAAGCGCTATAACTCATATTAGTAATACGTCATATTACTCATATTAGTAATATGCCATATTGCTCAAATTAGTAATACATCACATGACTCAAATTGGCCACTTTCCTAATGGTACACTTTTTAGCATAACGTGGCGTCACGCGGGACTATAACGGGCTATATCTTCATATTTTTGTTTGATTGTCAATAAAAAAATCGTGTTAAATATTTTTTGATAATCTAACTGACGAACTAAATATATTTGTATTTTTTATCCAGGAAAGTACCCAATTACTCAAAATACAATTGCAATCAGCCTCAACAGATTTTTCTCGGCTCGTCAGCGAGCGTCATTTTAGCGGTCGCACACGGCCGGCCGGCCGTGATCACTAGTACGTCGCGACCGTGACCGCTGTAGTCGCCTACGCTTACATCGGCGACCTCTGCTGCAGCCAGTGCTGCCCATCGCTTCCAGTGTCCTAATATTCAGATTAATCTGCATGATCAAAAGAAAGTCCACTTTAGTTTCTATTTTGTTGCGTTGCACAGGCTGACTACTGGCCAACAATTTTTAACAAGTTCACACTCGCCTACTTTGGCAACAAGAAACCATTATTTATTTCTTTAATAATTTTAGTTGTATGAACTACGTAGTTAAACTAGTTAACTGTATTCATCAAGGCTACATGCGAAGCTTGATATCTGCCACCTGATGCTGGTACTGTCTGTAGCTCATCATCTCCAGAAATTCTTTTATGGCCAACGTAACCCCTTTTATATTCTCGAAAGCAAATATTATTTTGCCCGAAAAGTTTAGTCTCCAGGAATTTATGGCGTTATTTGGTTTGAATGTTGCGCTGCAATTTATGTCTTTCATGCAGACGACTAGATAGAGGGTAATACCAGAGATGAGTAAGAGTAAATAATATAGTTTAGTTTCGTCCACCCACACTAAGCTGCGTTCTTCTAAAATAAAAAAAATATCTGTGACTTAATATAAGTGATACAAAACACTGGACAGACAGTTAGCTGCGGTATAATAACGTGGTCTAATTAAAGTAATTTCGAAGACCTGTATCTGAGTATCGAGTTTGGCAGACTGTGGTATTAAATTACTATATTTAAGACACTATCGGTGACATATTGGTCTATAAGTAGCATAACTTCGTCAGATTTGTCAATAGTTTAATTAAAAAAAAAAACAGATTTATCATTGATTTTTTGATGGTTGTTTGTTATTTATTGTTTTGTTTTTTGTGTGTTGTGTTTTGTTTGTTGTTTTTTGTTTGTTGTTTTGTTGTTGCTTGTTTTTTGTTTGTGTGTGTTTGTTGTTTATCCATATCATTATCGTCATTATCGTGATACCGCCCACACAGCTGAGTATATACATATAATATATTATTTCCAATGTGCCTGCACGTCAGAACTTTATCACTGTATATACAAATCCGCCAAAGTTAATGTTTACGATAGGATAGCCCAATCCCATTAGTAACTTAGGCGCCGTTTCCCATCACTATAGCCAGTGCATGCACGAACCACTGAATTATTTACTACGAGCCTGATGGACGAACTGCACCCACGCTCACAATGTTTTCATTCGCTTAATTAAAACTGTGGGTCTCTGACACGACTTGAGTTTAACTAACGAATTAGTAAGTGCGCTCTCTTAGAACAAATATGTCTGCGATTTTCGTTTATCGACATTCGGGCGGAGTCGTTGAACCGTAGGTCGCGTAGGACTTATCGTGTTTTGAATTAACATCTTTAAAACAGTTCGTTCGAGATGTTGTCTATTGATTAACCCCCTAATTCGCCCGCTTTAGCTTTTGACGACCGCTTTAGCCTAGTTGGTATTGACCCTGCCTACGAAGCAAGACGTCCTGGGTTCGAATTGAAATATTTGTTTTGTTTATTTATATATAGCTATCCATGTCGTAATCAGCAACGGCGACCCTAGCTAATTACGGGCGTGGGCTCTAATATGGCTTGCAAAGCCGAACTTTCTTTTAAAAACTCTATCGCAGGTAGGGCAGTAAAGTTGTCCAGAACTATTATAAGTATAATTATAGGAGGGTTTCGGCCGGGATTTACGTATCTGACGTTTCGCTTCAAGGTCAATGAGACGAGCGCCTTCAAAGTATGTATGTATTTAAGTATTTATTTATCTATATAAGTATGTCTATCGTCGTCTAGTACCCATAGTACAAGCTTCGCTTAGTTTGGGACTAGGTCGATTTGTGTAAGATTGTCCCCTAATATTTATTTATTTATCTGATGCATAAAACTTAAAACGACTGCAAAATAAAATGTGCTTTGTCTCCTTTCTAAATGTTTCCGACATTCAAAATGAATAATGACCAATAACGTTGTACCTACACAATTCTCTGACTTAACTCATTATAATATTTACAATGATAATTGTATATACGCACTGTCGTTTTGTGGTTTAAGTATGTTCGCCTCAATGGCTGTTTACATATCTCCGTGTCCGTTTATGTATGACGTGTATGGCGTAACTCAACATCTACCGGCACCTTTATTAGACTTCAAGTGACTGGAGACAACATAATACTGAATTGTTTCTTACTAAACAAATTCTTTTAAGGCGCCTTAGGTTCGGCGAAGTTAAGCGAACAGAGTTTTTGAAACAATATAATGCGTCTGTTTATATAACAAAATGGTTTCAAAAAAATACGAATAGTAATCTTGAGCGAGATCAGTGATTCGAAACATCAACATTTCGCTCGATAGAAAAAATCACGAACATAGGTTTAAATTCCACTTAAAATATTCGTAACAAATTATGCACAAAAGCTAAAAATATTTAGTTTGCTTCTAAAAATCGGCAATATCATGTTTGAGAGAACTCAGTGATTACTTTTTTATTAATTTAAACGGCCAAAAATTAAAATTTAAAAACATGATATCCGCGGTTCCGAGCACGCTCTTCCATCTCGCTCACGCTTATGCTCAGTGAGAGGGAGAGAAGACCGTGAACCTACGGCGCCATACCATTAGCTTCTTTTTAACTTCGTTAAGTTGATGGTGGGCCACCGATACGGCACAGCATCTTCTTCTTTAACATCCTAGAAGGTAAAATTGAATTCTAGCCAAGTAAAGGATCATGTTGATGTCGACTTGTATTAGGAAGTCAAGAGGCTGGCAATGAAGAGAAGAGTGGCGGTTACTCCACTTCTAACAGCAAGGCTCTGAAGTAATGAAGATGAAGTTGACATTAAAAAAGATATCCAAAAGTTATCTGTAGAAGTTATGTGTAGACATTAGAAGAACAGTTACATGCACAAGAGTTCCTCGGATTATGCGAGTCCTAAGTTTCTCTCACGTCTCAATACAGGCATCCGAGCATCGCTTGAAAGTATCGTTGATACGAATATGTAGTTGTAGGTTTACCTATCATATTGTAAATAACCATAGGTGACATTGAGTATTAGAGAGTATTTGTTAAATATAATTAAGATTTCTCGCTGCTCGCATCCAAGAAAGCTCCCTGAAAAACTTCGATTAGTAATTAAAAGTCGAATGACTAAGTCTCGGTTGGGTCTGAGAGACCGGTATCGAGATTTTGGTCGGACCTTAATCATAATTCCCACTAGTCTATATAAGTCCCACTGCTGGGCACTGGCCTCCTATAATGGGTGAGAAGGAATGGGCAGTATTCCCCACGCTGGCCCAGTGTGGGTTGGGGACTTCACATATACCTTTGAATTTCTTCGCAGATATATGCAGGTTTCCTCACGATGGTTATCTTCACCGAACAGCTAATGGTAAATACCAAATGATATTCCGTAGGTACGTAAGTTCTGAAAATTTATTGGTACAAGCTGGTTGTGTGATGGTTGACGATTATTTATTTTGTTGGCGCCCCGACTGATGATTGTACGTACGTCAGCTAGCTAAATATCACTTTTTGTATGGGGAAATGGCAGTTGAGTTGTTCGTAAGTACGTCCGAAAACTTACGTGACCACCCCTCACGCTGTAGTAGGTTGTTGTACCGACTTTGATCCTTAAGGGGCTACCCGAGGTTTTCATCGATTTTTGACAAGATTTGAATCGTTCTGAATACTTTTGCACTACAGATAGAATTATAAGTCAAACGGCTATCGGTTCTTCAATCTTTAATCTCCATTTTTGTCTACCGGATTTTTAAAGAAATGAATACCTACTTAATTTTGTATGTTATTTTTAAACATTGTCTAATAAAACACTTAAGTATTAAATAATAATTAATTGACTTAAGATCTAACATATGTGAAATCTACATATTTGGGTTTGTCTATGACGTCTCTAAAAACCTGTCTAGGGTTTTCATTTTAAACCAATTAACACAAAATGTATGGCCAGAAAACCAGTTTGTTCAATTTTGATACCAAATTACTCGAAAACAATGAACTTTGAAGTAAATAAGGGTTACTATATTGCTTAAAGCCGTTGTTGTTAATATAATAGCTACAAAAAACATTAGAAAACTAAGGGATTCAGATCGAAGGTCATTGGCGTATGGGAGCCCCTTCATTTATTGACTACTCATGTCATGAGTATTTTAACTTGGACACTAAGCTGTGGAATAGCGAGTAATTCTAGATCAGAGGCCGCCGGATGAGTAGATGTTTGTGTCTGTGAGGAAGGGGCAACACATATTTTAGTTAACACAGGTTTATACAGTTTTATGAATAAACCCAATAATTGATTATGATTTGATACTTATCCAATTTGATGTATAGTAAGACTGGAATATAATTTTTAGTTACACGTCTATGGTATTAAACTAGCATAATATCTCTCTAAGGCTACAACACTAACAGCATACCGATGTTGATAGCTCATCAAGCTCCGAAGCTTAACGGTATTCACATTAGCTGGAAGTCAATCACTTGCGTCGAGTATGACTGCGCCGACCGTGACCGCACCAGCGAAGTAGGTGACCTTACTCCAACCTTCGGCTTTCGGGTCTCCACTATTGACGGCAAATACAAATAACCTTATACGGAGGTTTTGTACAGGAAAACGCCTTTTTATAGAATAATACATATGAACGTTAATGGTAAAAAATAAGGGTTTGCATTCTGAAGTAAATCTGCCTGACGACGTATGGACGTGGTAACGGTGTGCGTATATATGTGCAGTCAAGGGCACCAATATGTATTCACTCAAAGTTTCGTAAATATGTATACTACAACCTTATTGTTGCAGAAATAAGGTCTGCCTACACATTTTTTAGAGTTTGTGGTGTATATGTGCCCATGTATTGGTGCCCTTGACTGTACAAGTGTATGTTTCATGCAACTAATTAACTGAAACGTGGAAATATTTCAAAAACCAAGAATAATATTTCTAAACAGATTTACACTGTGTACCAACTTATGTCTTAATTTTCGATAATTATGGCATATTGGTTCGCGAGATCGCTGGAACGGAATACCTAGCACAATTTAGTTTTTCAAAGTAATTAATAATCACAGTTTTGTACAAAAGTCAAGCCGAAACCATTCTGACGTATATTTGTCATTGAATAGAGAAACAGATTGCACTAAATTTGAACCTTATAGCTTAACCTATTTCAATTACGCCAGACTGATCAAAAAGTGCGAATTAGAATATCAGTGTCTCAGAGAATGTATTTAATTGAACCCAAGCATTGTGAATTTATCAGAAATAAAAAAATACAGATTGTATGTGCATTTTTTCCAAATACGGGAAAGTCTTCAACATCTAACGGTTACAACGTACAGCCTTCAAATTAACAGATGAGTTCAGATGCAGAATTATCTAGAATTTGGCAAAATCGACGGCGGATTACTATTTACATAATGGTAAATGTACATTCTCGCTTGTGCCACATCTCCCCATCAGATAGTTACGCACCCGTCAGCGGCTGTCATTTTCTAAGATCATTCCGAGCCCAGTTGCAGTACCTACTGCGTAACACTTTAAGATATGCAAAATGGTGCTATCGAGTACTTCCTCATGTGACGTCACTGCAACCTCGCTTGACGTCCAGCTGTCTTATTTTATTATATAACTTTGATAGTGACTTGTCAGTGTTTGAAACGGTCAAAACAACCTGTGACTATAATGTGACGTCGTTGTCATGTAAACGCATGTTTTGACAGCCATTTCGATAATTACCGTCCGTTGTTAGTGTTCTTGAGTGATGCGTGGGTAATTGGTTGTTGTAACACTTGTAACTGGAGTGATGTATGCCACTTAGGTTTGTACGAGTATCTACGAAAAGGTAGTCCTGTCAATTCATTTTCTTAAATCTTGCTTGGTGGTACACAAACACCGTAGTCTATGGCCGCTTGCGAATCCAGAGCCCCACATTATTGATTATGAGTATTCGTTATATTGGCATCATCATTCATCATTTTCAGTCTTTAATCGGCCACTGCGAGCATAAGCCTCTCTTGGAGTACGCCACTTATCCCGGTCCTGTGCTAGTCTCATCCAGAAATGACCCGCGGTCTTTTTTACGTCGTCAACCCATCGTGCTGTAGCCAGTATATTGGCAGCTAGAGGTAAATTCGGGTCCTTCACTGTCAACAGAGCGGAGCTTCGGGAGATCTGGCAACTTTGCCCACCACTAGGAAAGTAGGAACACGACACCTGAGAGATCTGTGACGTCGAGGCACACTTCCCCAGTTGGTCTGCTCCAAATATGAGCTAGATGAGCATTCTGCTGTGCCCTATCTCCCTATCTAGGTATCTACCCGTTTAGTTTGGTGAGAAGAAGGGCATTGATTACTCTAATAGTTATAAATTAACAGTTTATTGTTCCTACACTTCCTACCAACATCACATTGCTATTGCTATATTGATCGAGTAGTGAAACCTTATAACGTTTCCTGCTAACGTGGTTCTGCTAACAACGCAGCGCATGCCAGGTAATAACGACTAAATAATAAATTAATTAGCCATATTTATGATTAAAACTCGCAATAATATACAGAGTGTACCAAAAATGGGGTGTGAACCGACCAAGGGCATAACAGGTATCGTGTTCTGATAAGAAAAAAAAAAAAAAATCTTGACGCGATTTTTTTAAACTATTATATGGAGCAGGTCGCCCCAGTCAGCCAACGCTCCTCCATTTGGCTTTGATCGGTCCACCCACACCCCCTTTTTGGTACACTCTGTATAAAAGAGATTATGCAGAGTAGCAGTTATTAGTCGATGCGGATTGAGGCTTCCCTGCGATTCAATAATTGTTGGAGTTTGAAATCAAATGGATTTAACACAGAGCACACAATTCACAAATAGTTTGGTAATTCGATATCTGATTCCGCGTAACTACGGCAAAAACGTCCAGTTCCTGTTGACCTTGTGAATGAGTATTATGTACATTAGGTGAATAAAATGGGAACCTAGAACATACGACATTATCAAGGTTGCCAGCATATGTTAGTCTTTACTTTTGAGTTTTTTAAGCACGAAATATTAGCTTGCTCTGGTTAGACGGTCACCTCGGATACGCCAAAAATGTTGCATAGGTACCTACTCGTATATATGTTTCAAAGTCGTAAATTCATTGTTTCAAAAAAAAATAGTTTTCTAAATCACTAAATTCAGATTGACTAGAACGCCTCTAAATAACAAATTAGCTTGGCAGCCTGAAATGAGTTAGAATGTGTTTGTGGAACGGCAAATATTTAGACAGCAATTATCAGTAGACCGCGATCCTCTCACAATGCTACCCCTGAACCAATATTTGAATTTCCTCACCGGGCCGAGTCCAATAACGCTTTCATACGGGTGTTCGTTGAGATACTCTACTCCAACTTCGCAATGTACGTTGTTTACAGTGTATCTATGTGGTTTTAGTACCGTTGCGTAGTAACTTGGTAGTTGGTTTGATTACTACATAATCGGTCTGTTGCTATGATATCATTTGGTCGAGAGCGCGGTCACGCCCGAAGATCTCAAATCTGAACCCAAGCATCAACGATCACCATTTAAGTAACTGTATCGTTTCAATGTTTCTAAGTCGTCATAAAAACCGTTCCAGACACCGGGAGCTGGTTTTTCTAATAGTAATGTCGGGTTTTATTGAATGACATAGATTTGTGTTTATAATACATGACGTCAGTATGTAGATAAGATATGAGTAGGACAAGCTTACTGTACAGTTTGCTAGTGAGTAAGTAGAAAGAAAACAGATATTGCTTAAGATATTCAGTTTGACATTGTGTTTAATGTAGAAGCAAAAAATGCCGTAGACATACCCAATTTTAAGGAAGACTCATGTTACTTTTTACTTGCTTTCAAAGGCAAGTAAAAAGGTTTATCCTCAAGGATGTGTTTACAGATTCAACTATAGGTAAATTGAATACGGTTTCAATGACGCCTTATTTCAATAAATGGTAAACTTTAATAAATAAATAGGTACATATATTCAGTTATATTCTAATACGTTAAGTTAAGTTCTGTTAGAATTATGCAAATGCCTTATCAACATCCTGCGTCGTGCTTGGCATTCAAAATAAATAGTAGTATATTAGGATTCTAAATATAAGTAGCTCGATTGTTTACGTATTATATCATCGTTGTCTCGCTGATCTACATATATACAAGTATTATCATACAAATACCTACATATCATTCACATTTATAATATTTAAGTCGATTGTTTCTAAAATACTAGTTAATCTCGCGGTCACAGCGACTGTTCAATAAACTGCCTACTCTTAGATGCTTCCAATTGTTTTTCACAGGTATATTAATCATGTCTTATTATTCTCATGCAGTTCATTACACAGTAACTTCCGAATTTACTCTAAGTAAAACATCAATTGTTGATGATGCCTAATTAAAGAAGTCTCAATATACTTACATAAGGCAAGTTTAATATTAATACATAATTAATACTAACATTGCCGGTTACGGTGGTTACTTTGTAAACGTGATCTAATGGCATTATCATGAAATATAGGGAACATCGTTGATGAGTGGCCAGTCATCGGACCACACAAGGAGCAGGTAGAGCGGTTCCACTGCCCTTTCTGGACAGACAACTTGACAAGTTATTTGATTCATTTGCTTCATTAATATAATAATTCATAAAACATTGGAATGCTCTAGTAAAAATTGGATCGATCCACATGTTATCAGTCTTTAGAAAAAACAAAGTATATTTAACTGTCTTAACTTACACTCGTTAGGTTTTTAAATAAGTACGATTAAGAGTTTAAGTGTCCATCAATACAGTAAAGGTCAAGTTCCAGCCTATAAAATATGTCACCTTGCGCAAATTTATTACTGGAAAGAGACAATGACGCCACTCGAAACAGGTTCCGGATGGAATGACAAGCAAACTCGCCAAATTAAGAACCCAAATTGCCGACAGATTCGAGGATCACACCTACCTGTACCTGTAGGCGGTTTCTTTGTCGATTCACATATAGACATACGGCTCTATAAAGTTTTAATTTTTGTATAAAAGAGCAGGTACTAATAAAAAATTGTCTTAGTGGCGCAGCGGCGCGGCGGCGCCTTCAAACGCATCAAACGCCGCGGCAGCTCCCACGACACCGTTTTAAAAATATCCACGGATTTTTTAAGAGCCCCACAACTCTTTTTGTACATATGTTGGACCCATCAAGCGAGTATTTGTTTATTTTTTGCCTGGTTGCAGCGGAATAACGCCGATTATGTTTTGTTTGTAAATCTCGTACGTATAGAGCGCGCCTTTGTAACAATTATCAAGGCAAATGCAACGTCGAGAGGCGATAAAGCGATAACGTGTTGATTGATAAAATAAAAATGTAAGTGCTTCGGTGGAGCTGTACCTACGGGTGGTGGAAACCGGTCGCGATAAGGATACGGCTCATCTGGAGCACGCGTTTGAAACACTTTTCGAAATAATTAATTCTTTTGTGTCATTACGCCTCTCGCAGCTGCGTGCCACCTACCAGTCAGGTGGAACTCGCGACTTCTGCTCAAAAAAGCATGACATGTAAATTCCTCCGCAGGGCGCATCCGAGCCTACAATAAAATAAAGCGCGCGTACTAATCGTCGCAGGTTAAAACCGGCTACAAATGGTAATAAAATACATATAACGCTCGAGCCGCTCTCTCTTTCCAATATAAATAGTGCGAGGCGAGGCGAGTAAGGCGCACTGACCGAGCATCGACAGCGATCCCGATAATCGGGCGAATGTTTGAGTTTCTCTATTTTCAAATCGTGTGATTGCGAGTCGGTAGGAGGTTGGCGGTTAACGCGTACGTTTAAGTTCGTATTGTATGGGTGAGTGAGTGGCGCGGGGGGCGGAACGCGCGGGTGCGGGGGCGGGGGATGCGCCGGCGGCGGCCGTGTGAACGCGCCGCGTTAATTGGCGTGCCGAGTGTCCGGCTGTCTACGCCGCGCCACGCGCCTGCGCGCGCCAACCATCTCCAGCCGCTCCCGATTCCAATTCATGAACTACCGTCATTGAAATATGTTTTAGAGCTTTACCCTCTGAATACTTATCATCTTATGCGTCTATAATGTTCGACGTTTAATGGAAAATATTCAGGTACTTATACAGCAGTTTTTATACTAAGTAATTTAGTAAAATTAAAGTTTTTTATGTTTCAAACGTGCAATTAAATAATATTGTTGTGTTCTTCATAATGGGCTTCGAAGTGTCACGTTTCGGGCGCAGGGAGACGAGAGACCGGTAATGGCATTTCATACAAAATTGGAGGCCTAGACCTGCAAGATGGATTTTTTAATTTCTTTTCCACAGTTTGAGGCACAGGATCACGGCGTTCAGCCATGAAAATTGAAGCAACGAAACAAAAAAAAACAAATTGATGAACAAAAATCTTGCAGTTTTTTTTTAATTTATTTCATTGCATGTTTGAGAATAGCACTATACATTCCTGGGCGTGAAAAGGGGTTGCCAGCCTCATAACTATCCGACCTCGCTACGCTCGGCCGTCTGTATGTATGTACTCGGCCGGCAACCCCTTACTTCCCGCCCTCTGTATAGTAATGTACTATTGTCCCGCGGCTTGCTTGCGCTCTGTGTAATATGCGGTCATATGTCTAAATGTCAAATTTTATATGAAAAAATGATAGGTAAACGCGCGTCCAAAACGTTACGTGATTACCCAATGATGTAATATAAAAAAGAGGTAGATACGTTGTCTATATGAAATTCCGTGTTTAAAAATGGCCACCAAAGCCGAGACGTCCATTGACGACGCGACATTGAGGCAAGGTCATACAATTGGCCGAGTTTTAGTGTGCCATTTTTGGAGTGCTTATAACCTATCTACCTCTTCTTTATATTAAGTCATTTATTACCCCTCTAATGATTACCTTTTCAGTCAGCATGACATAATGCGCCCGCATGTGTCTAGCAAAAGTTTCGCCACTGACGAGATTTAAGCTGCTGCGGGCTACGGCACTGTGTCTTTGCTCCTTGAAATAATTAATTAATGGCATTACACAGGTCATTGAATTTATTGGCTGATATGTTCCCATGAGGTTTTCCTACACCGAAAAGCTGAAATGAAAATTACGTAACGAAGTAACTTCCTTACTCCTCATTGGTACGCGCCAGGATTCGAACACGACCAACTGTGTGAACGTCGCACGCTTGAACCACTCCGCTAGGTACCACAACTGTTCGCGCTCGAGTAGACATAGACACCAGAGCAATTTAACTCCGTAGTAATGTAGGTACTACTGTTTTAATATTCTGACAGTACCTGTGAAACCAACACTTTAAGAGAGGGAGGGCACAGTAGCTCCAAAACTGTTCACCGCTGCACTGGAGGACGTTTTCAAAACTCTGGACTGGAGAAGGCTATATAGGCATCAACATCAACGGCGAGTACATCACTTCGGTTTGCTGACGATATAGTAGTCTTGGCTGAGACCATGAAGGACTTAAGTACGATGCTCGATGACCTCAGTAAAGCTTCCGAGCGAGTTGGTCTAAGAATGAACATGGATAAGACGAAGATCATGTCAAATGCCCATGTAGTACCAACTCCCATTACAATCGGACACTTTACGCTCGAAGTTGTAGACGATTATGTATACCTAGGACGATAGTCTGTCTGTCAGTTAAGTAGGTCCAACTTCGAGAAAGAGGTCAATCGTCGAATCCGACTCGGCTCGGCAGCGTTCGGGAAGCTACGGCACATCTTTTCGTCCAATATTCCGCAGTGTCTCAAGACGTGAGTCTTTGACCAGTGTGTGTTGCCAGTGATGACATACGGCACTGAAACGTGGTCGCTTTACTATGGGCCTCATAAGAAGGCTCAAAGTCACCCAAATGTTGGGAGTTTCTCTGCGTGATCGCATCAGAAATGAGGCTATCCGCAGCAGAACCAAGGTAACCGATATAGCCTTCCGAATCGCTAAACTTAAATGGCAGTGGGCGGGGCACATAGCACATAGAACCGATGGCCGTTGGGGCGGCAAGATTCTCGAGTGGCGACCACGTACCGGAAGCCGCGGCGTGGGTAGGCCCCCCACAAGGTGGACTGATGACCTGGTAAAGGTTGCTGTAGTCCGCTGGATGCGGGTGGCGCAGTACCGGTCACTTTGGCACTCTTTGGGGGAGGCCTATGTCCAGCAGTGGACGTCTTGCGGCTGATATGATGATGATGATGATGAGGGCACAGTATCATGTCACCTCGCTCATATTAGGGGCAGCCCAAATTCGGGTAGTACGTAGGTGCAATCAACAGCATTTAATATAGATGATCAGTTGGGATGCGAAGTAGTTGAAAGTGACAAGGTACTAAAATGACATGATACACGTGGCTAAAAAGGGACACAACCGGCCTGATAAGTAAACGATTTCACTAAAATGATGATCCATGTACTGTTTTGCGGAAGACCACAGTCATAATAACGCCTCTAGCTCAGGGCTATTATTCGCTACGCGCTAAAGCGGCTCGCCCCGCCGGTCACTCGTCACGAAACAAGACCTCTACCTACGCTTGGTTACTACGCATCGCGGTATCAAGATATATTAGTGGGTGAGCGTTGAGGTGAGCTTAAACAAGTTACAGAATAGGGGGGCTGAGGTGTTGTCTTCCTGGTGAGTAGGATCGCCAGAGCTGACGGTGTGTCGTATTGAGAGTGAGGGACCTGCTTTTGTCTCTAGCCATCAACACAACGAATCCTAAAATCAATAAAGGGTCGGGCGCGCTTGTTCTTCTGGAATCGTAAGCGTCCATAGGCTACGGTGGCTGCTCGGCAGACCGTATGCTTGTTTGCCACTTAAATAAGTGAATACGCGCATTTTAAACAAAGCCGGCGGTCTCGTCAATGCCGTTATCATCGACGTTATCGAACCCAACTCGACCAAGGGCGATAGCGTACTTGCTCCGGTGGTGGCAGACGCGAAAATAACCTCAATATGGGAAGATAGTGTTTCACGAACGACGCATTTGTTATATTTGTAGCCATAGTATTTAGAGGACGCCGCACTATTAAAAAAACAAACTTGATCATAATTTTTGACGTGGTTGTCGTGAGCTAAAGAACCAGTAGTGTAGCATCGATCGATTGAATACACGATCACTTCGTTTTCCAATTTATTTAAGAAGAATTATTAAAGAAGAAAATGTATCAGTAGAAACAATTCGTGTAATGTATTAAGCAAGCTACTGTAATATACATGTAGTATCTAAATAGATTTCATCGTTATCATCACAATCATCATCATCATATCAACAGAAAGACGTCCGCTGTTGGACATAGGGCTCCCCCAAAAGAGTGCTACAGTGACCGGTCCTGCGCCACCCGCATCCAGCGGTCTCCTGCGACCTTTACCGTCCTGGTCGCTGCCCCACAGTCCACCTATTGTGTGAGGTCTACCCAGGCTGCACCGTAACGTGGTCGCCACTCGAAAAACTTTCCGCCCTAACGGCTAGTTATATAAATATTAAGCAGATATCCAAAAGTAAATAAATACGTGGGCAGCAGTAGCCGAGCGCGTATTTTGTTATTAAATATATACGATGTTTTCTATTACTAATAAGGTTGTTTTGCAGGTTTTAGTTCAGAGGGAGGTTAGTCTGTAACCCGTAGACAAAAGGTTATTGACAGTCGAGCCACCATACTCACGACGTCTGTATTTTCCTTACTTCCCATCCCAGACAACCTTTAGGTATATTGTCAGAGAATATAAACGATACACGAACGCACAAGGTGACGTTTTTTGACGTTTATATCGCTCGAAAATTTAATACGAGTAATTACGACTGTAATGTCAAAATTGTAGGCACTTAATTTTCAACCGATAGAAAAGACGACTAGTGGTCAATACCACACGTTTCTTAATTTTCTATCGATATTTAAATATAGCATTTCATGGTTTCTGTTAGCGTCGAGTGAAAGAGTTGAGCGCTCGAAAGTCAAAAATTGCCTCCTAGGCCGTGATTACATTTGCTATCTTAATTGACAGCAGGATACATCCGATGAACTGTGTATAAATAGGAGTCGCTTTTAATGCCATTCCGATTTCAAAAAACGGAGACATGAAAGTGGGGATATCCCCATGACATGCCAAGAGGCGTCACATTTTATCATCTCAAATCAAGCCCTGGATGTCTATTGGACAAGATTCTAAGTCGTATTGATAATTCGTTTGGGATTTTGAATGGATCAAAAAGGTGACGATAAGACATGACGTCAGAGATTCGTTTTCTAGCTGGGCGTATTTTTAACCCCCGACGCATGTATCTGTCTGTGGTATCGTAGCTCCCAAACGGATGAACCGATTTTCGTTTACTTTTTTTTGGGTCATAGATAATTTTATCTCGAGTGTCTTTAGCCACGTTTCATGAAAATCTGTTCAGCCGTTTTTGAGATATTGGACTTTGAAATGAAAATGTCGAGGATTTTTCAACTTTTCTTAGCCTTCTAGTAGTAGTATTGTAACAATTATAATCTTCGATTGTTGCTCAGGTCAAGGTAAATATAGAACTTGTTATGTTTCACTTATTGAACGAGCCAGCGAAGCGAACAATGTTCTCCGTTTCAGTTTTGGACAAAATTCTTTCATCGGCGTCTGACCGGCTGTTCTCTACTACAGGTCGTATTGCTCAACCGTTTCGTGAAATTTCGTGAGCAGGTTCAATAATTAACTATGGGTGGAGACACTAAATAAAATAATCAATAATGTCATATTTTCTCGAAAAAGAATTAAAAATGTAGTCAAATGGAGAAAAAATCAATGCAAAAGGTTAAATAATCACGAAGTTATAAGTGTCCAAAGTTTTAAGAAAATAATTTTCAAGTCTACACCCCTATTTTTTTTTTTTTTATAGCTTAAATTGTGTCCCACTGCTGGGCAAAAGCCTCCCCTTTTTTCCGCCACTCGTCTCGCTCCTGTGCTACTGTTCGCCAATCTGTGCAAAACGTATCAAGGTCGTCCCGCCATCTCCTTTATTATAAAAAAAAGAGAAGTCAGCTTCCCTAGTTCTACAGCTCACAGAGCCACTGGTTTATATTCACTAGTTGCAGTCGATGGGCAACCGGATCAAAAAGAGTTTAGAGTATATAACTATAGGCTTGCCTAAAAATAAGCGCCCATACAAGCCGGTGGGAATCGGCTTGTATGGGCGCTCGGCCACTGCAAGCTATTGACAATGATGATGATGATGATGATGATGTTGATGATGATGACCATTTATTTAAGGCAACTAAGGCCCATAGTTACAAATACCTTACAGACTAACATACATACAATATAATATTTAAACACTAATTATTCACTAATACTGTATGTCCCACGAGCCGCTTGGGTGTATTCGGCTCTCGCGTTGCCACGAGCAGATAATTTACTAGATCGCGGTTGGCATTGGCACTCGGGCGCTGCGTAGCGCTATTGTTAGGCGACTTGTTTAAAGTGCGAAGTTGATGACCCTAGACATCAGACAAGGATGGCAAGAATCGGATTTGCTTGTCCTGTCGAGTTCGTCAGTGGACCTTCTGTAATCTACTAGCTTCTGCCCGCGACTACGTCCGCGTGGAACTCGTTTATATCGTAGCTCCATACAAACTTTTGCACCCCCTTAGAGGATGATTTCCGGGATATAAACTATCCTATGTCTGTCCCAGGACTCAACATATCTCTATACCAAATTTCATCTCAATCGGTTCAGCTGGTTAAGCGTGAAGAGATAACAGACAGACACATTTCGAAATAATATTAGTATGGATTTGTGGATATAGACGTCATGTCCCGTCTGTCACTAAAGCTTATAGGTTTTCGGTCACCGTAACAAGTGCGTTTATAACAAGTGCTTTTCATATTCCAGCGTAGTTTAGTACTATGGAATTGGGCGCATTTACTAAAATAGCTTCTAAACAAAGGCAAGGATACGGATTCACGTGGAAAATACCCAAGTTCCCGATGACGCGGCGTCTGGCGGGACAAATTGCATTTCTCAATTTGGGATCAAACATTTTAGCGACACCTCAGGTCATTGTTCCGATTCGTACTGAGAGAATACTTATGAAAACTATAACATATCTAACTAAACTCATCATGGATTCAAAATAACTCATGAAAATATTGTGATTATACTTAGTTAGGTATAAACTTGTATTAATTTCAGATGTCCACCACTCGAAATTGCATTAGGTATGCCTCGACTTCCCGGAAGCAGGTCGATCACGTAACGCATTGTACGTACAGTCGCCATCAGATATATCAGAGCGGCCAAAGTGCTGTCTTTAATGCCTTGACAATAGAGACTTGTTCAGATGTTTGTGAGCACTTTGGCTGCTCCGATATATCTGATGGCGACTGTACGTTAGGTAGATCTAAATGTCAAATTTTATATGGAAATACGCGCGTTCGAAACGTTACGTAATCACCCCTCAGAACGAGACAGTTCGGATCCCATCCCAGCATGGCTATCACAAGATTCACAAGACGGCGCGTGAGCTCTCTCGATTTTTCTCGCACTATCCGTCTCTCTCTTATTAGAAAACTTAGAAAGAGACGTATAGTCCGAGAAAAATCGAGAGAGCTCGTGTGGAGTGTTTAGTGGGTAGAATTTCTAAATGACTTCTTTCGAAACCTGGGGCCGCAAATTCTCTCTATGAAAAAGTTCCTATCATGTATTTAAATCTAGTATGCTTTACTATGTGTTGTTGTTAAATATAACTGGTTTGTTCTATCTACAGAACTAAAAATAGTCTCTTTACAATGTTATTTCTAAAACCATACCTATATACTGCTAATTACATGCAAAGCATTCGATAACGACTGCTATCTCACCAAATGATGTTATATATTGTTTAAAACTGCATATCGACTAGTTCTCCACAAACCGCGAGTGACTTACTGATTTCATTTCATTTCGATCTTCGACGCTTGTCATAAGGTTTATTTTTCTAAAACACAATTGAATGTGATACCTGTTTGCGTAAGTAATTAATCGATATATTCGTTTGTGTTGATACGCGCTTATCGCAACGCAGTGCTTCATAGGAAAAAGGTCCTAAGTGTATATAAATTGCATGTGTTCTAAATGTCTTATTTCTTTAACACATCAGCACGTACATGAATGCGTTTGTGCAACTCTCTTGCGCAATAGGAATTTTACAGAGTACCTACATGGAAAGTAATGGTTTCTAATCTCAATGTCGTTTGTTATCATAATTCGTTGCATATTGTGCATGTGCATTGGCTGTATTTTGGTGCATGTCATGCATGGAGCACGCGACATCTGTCAATCCGTGTGCCGGAAAGGAAGTTGACACTGTAATGTAAAATAAAAGATTGAGGTCTAGTTGCAGAATAAATATTCGAATTATGAAACAAAGAAGCCTCGTAACAATATCTACAGAAAATATTAAAAATGTTATTTCTAAGATTGAGGAACCTGCGTCATTCGCCACTAACACATCGAGCTAGGATGTTTTAATCTTATGTAAGCAATTAAGTATAGTACGGATTATTTTTCTAGACCGAATTCACTTTTCTTTGTGCCTAGGAAACTATCTGTCCTAGAAAAATAATCCATCCAGTACACTCGCTTATTGGCGCTAAACATAACTTCTCCATATATTACGTCATCGTTTTTTGTCGGTAGTGTTCCCAGCCCCTATCAGCATCCTGTTAATTCCTTGAATGGACCCTGCCCGCCTATTAAAATTATTACCGTCATCCAATGGTCAGACCTCCCCCCATTTTGAAATTAAATAAGAGGGAAGTATACCTTTGGGATACTACGCACTCGTTCAAACAAAAAGAGAAAACGTTATTCCACTTCTAAATATTTTCTAATCTCAATGTTTTTTTCTTCTTCTCCTGTTTTTTTAGTACGTTATTGACACAATTAAAGACTAGGTTTATGAGTTTTCCGTTTTTAAAAACTTGCAATACCTAAATTAAAATTTATAGGCACCTAAAAAGGTTTTTTTTTAAAGCGATATTATTATGCTGAAACGATCTACATTAAGAGGAAACACAAATGCAGTTTTTCCATACAAACGTAGTCCCCTGTTTTCTCCCTGGATAATGGCAGTAGAGCAATTTTTTTTTTCCATAAATCTATGGCTACTGTTGACCATTCCTATGTTTTCCTTTTTTTCATAAATTTATTCTTAAAAAAAGAGATATTAACCTTCAGAAACCTAAAAAAAATGCCAGATTTTCCGCTGTGTATTAAAAAAAGGAAAACATAGGAACAGGGCCAAAGCCTTTCTTTAATTAGTAATAAAAAAATTACTTAAATAGGTCAAGTTTTGGAGAAGAAATCAAGGGACTACGAAACGTTGATTTCATTTACTTTTAATAGGTATTTTCGGTCCAAGCTGCAGTTGTCTCTATCGCATTCGCGCTCGCTTGATCAGGCACTGCGCGACAGCAATACATTTTACAAATACCTATTTCTCAATTATCTCGGCCTTTGTGTTTCCTCTTAAGATTTAGTTACTGGAAAACGTTTTCTCCTCTTTCTAGCTATACTTCCCCCTTAATTATGTAATACTAGCTTCCGCCAGCGACTTCGTCTGCGTGGACCCGGGATAAAACTATCCTATATTTTAATCCAGGCTATAAACTATCTTCGTGCAAAATTTCATCTAAATCGGTTAAGCCGTTTAAGCGTGATTGAGTAACAAACATCCAAACATCTAAACTTTCGCATTTATAATATTAGTAGGATATGGATAGCCCCTAAACGGCGTACTTGTCCATGTTGACCACACTATGCAAGTCTAAATTGTCAGGGTTATTGCCGCCCCGATGTCGCACACCTCCGGACAATCACTGGAGATATATACATTTTTACTTTAAAAATCACTTTACTTTAACCTAAGAACTACAAATTTTGTAGATTGTTTATTTGTTCAGAAGACATACCCCTTCTCTTTTGTGATTTGTTATGGCGTCCATTTGACAAATAACGACCCGATTCTTGTATTCTTCTGCCCCCCTAGCACACTAGGTTTGATGTCCGACAAAGCATTTGTCCCTCTTGCACTCGCATATTGGCCAGAATGGGACGAATGCTTTATGTCCGACATAAAACTTAGCGTACTAGCCCCTCTGTTGTGTATACCTGATTAATTGGATATAAAAATGGATGAAGGATTTACAGGAGTGAATCGTGCTAACCAGCATCGATCATAACTAACCTAACATGCATAAATATACAGTCAAGTATAAATTTACTTGCGTTTTTAAAATTTATGTGGCATTACTTACCAATCCACAATAGGGCCAAACAGACACTTAAAATTGGTGCAGAGTAAATTCTCAAAGTTTTAAGGCGTAATACAGACGTTTTTATGAAATAAACAATTAATCCTCCATATCATTAGGTACCTAAGCTGACAAGAAAAACCTAAAATATATTTTTTTTTACATTTGATTGGAGCAGGTCGCCCCAGTCGGCCAACAAGTAAAAAAAAAGCTTTTTTTTTTCCCTTAGTTTTTTCTTATCAGAACACGATACCTGTTCTGCCCTTGATCGGTTCACACCTCATTTTTGGTACACCCTGTATATGTATAAGTAAGCATCAGGAGGCTCGGCGGGGCGACCTTCACGCTTATCTCCCATGAGTACGTGAAGATGACGGAAACACGGAAATAAAAGTGCCTCTGTCCCGTATAACAATCACTGGTTTTATTTAAATACACTTCGAATCAAAGTAACATGTGATTGGTAAGATACAATTGGATTAAGAGCCAATGCCAGCCAGCACCGAGCACGGCTGTCCAAGTAATGGTCAGCCGTCACCGGTCACCTGCTACCCTATTCGGGGTTGCCCGCTCTTTTTTTACACTACCCTCAATAATTTTATAACTATCAACATTATTTCAAAGATACTTCGGTTACATGGTATAACAACACAGGTACTCTCTTCCGAGACTCGCGAACCACGTGACTGACACAAGCCTACGTCATCATGCTGTTAAATGCCGTTTGATGACGTAGGCTTGTGTCAGTCACGCGGTTCGCCAGTCTCGGAAGAGAGTACCTGTGTTTTTATACCATGCTTCCATTATTATCACAACTGTCAGTCAGTACTAATCATTTGACGTTAAACAATCAAAAGAAAGATCCAAGTAACACAGATAAATAATCAACCACGCACTTTATTCAAAGAACGTATTTAAAGTTTGCGAGCACTATTCCGGCAGCGCGCCGTTATATACAAACAATAAAGATAGGTACATTTAGCTTTTTCAAAAACATGTAACTGTCGCTACTTACGAAATTACAGCATTATTCCAACGGTGTGAGATATATACTCGTATGTTTATATGGCGACAGTTCCCGTATATATATTCCTTATTTTGACTTTACCATTAATCATTTTGTAATACATATGTTCAAATGGTGTGTTGTACCTGTGACATTTCATTCAATTATTATTATTTTCATTATTTGACGATCACAAGGTAAATTCGTGTAAATTAGCTTTAAGTTAATTTATAATGTTAAATTATTTTATGAAATAAATTAATCTAATCTATGTTTTACGTGACGTCTGTTCCCAGTTGTAATCACGCTGTTCTTGTTATATATAAATAAAATAAATAAATGAATATATTTCAATTAGCTTCCATAAGTTTGACATAGATTATGTCTAAGTAGTCACTAACACGTTATCCGACATGCATGCGTGGTACCTACTATCTGGTACGTGTTTGTTAATATTTGACTAGGTCACGCAACGTCTTTACCCAATAAGCGAAGGTCGACCGCATGCCCTTTGCGGAAGAAGTTCATTTAGGACGGTCCATTAACAAACATCCGAGGGAAGCTGCGATGAATCATGTCCATGATAATAGGTAATGTTTTGTTTTATTTACGAGAGTACTTCGGATGTACTTACTCCTCTGGCGCAACGAGTGTCTTGGACTTCAATAGTGTACTTTACCGATCCTAGTCTTGTGTGGTTCTCCGCAAGTACCTTGGAGTTCGCGTAGGTCTGTCTCGATCACATCACCCAATCACCCATTGGTAAGTATCTGGGCCGAGTACCTATAAGAGTACCCATGGCTTAAAAAGTTTAGTTTCAAACTGTACACACGGGTTTTTCTGTTGTATTTTTAGGATTCTCACACATTATTTTGACTTTTTTTAAACTTTGACTAAACGGGACTTATATGCGCGATTAAGACCCGTTTATTAAAAATAAAGTATTTTTCACCTCACCGGCTCGAAAAGGCTTGCTTCGCTCAAAATCTGCGCCCAAAAGCCCATTATATCCGCTAGCGTGGAGAGTTTTTGAATTTGGAACATGACTGTCAATCGCCAGATCCAACTTTTTTCTATACAGAATGAGAGGTCATTATTCTGTGTTCAGAAACTGATGGTGTTTGCCAATAATTAATTACTATTATTTTTATTATTATATTAATAATACTTATTATTTCTTAATTACATACGAAATATCACTATTAAGACTGACTTATAAGGATACAATACGAATAAATAATTTTAAAATGTAGTTTTATTTTTCAAAAATTTTCGCTTTTTCCAAATTTGGAACGCACCGTTTGAAAAGTTAATTTAAGAAAAAACTCATGTACCTATACATTTAATTTTGTTTTGTTTTAAAGCCACAGTAAAACCAAAATAATGGTGGTTATTTATAGATTTTAGTGCAGAAGATATACATATATGAATTTTAATGCCTGCTAATTTAGCGGAAAAAGTGAAATAAGCGTATTTGAGCCTTATAGTTTACCCGTGCGTGAGTACCCAACAATACTTCGACCTTTTTAGTGTAAGTAAGCGTGGAGTTATTTAAAGATGCAAAAATGTTTATGTTACATTTAATAATTATAAAATGCTATATCTTTATGAGATGTAAACAAACCTTTATTGAAAATGAGTATAAGGTCCAAATTACTTCCATTACATTTACAATTTTCCTCGCGGTGGTGAGGTGAAATGTTGTGTGTTTCGCTCGGCAGCAAAGTTGTTTGGCGTCTCGTGCCTTGAAAGCCTCGCTATGCTCAGGATTGTACTTTTGAACCATTCGCTTCACTCATGGTTCAATCTTACAATCCTTCGCTAGCTTGGCTTTCAATACAAGCACTTGCGCCAAACAACAACTTTGCAGCCTTGCATAACAAATAACTATTTCACTTCTCATGCTCAAAAAGTGCGTCATATTAGGCTTAGCAAGCGGGGCTAAAGTATAGTATATTTAGCCCCTAGGGAAAATATGTATACATAATTATGATTTATAAAACTTTTTAATTTGATCAATCAAAACAGTTCACCGTATTACATCCACCAATCATATCTCATTGTAATAAATACAGCTACTTAGATATTAAAATCGGCCAGTCAGGAAACAGAATACATTTCAAACATTAGGTGTTTTTTATTCCCTAATTCACAAGCGGTGAATTCGTGAATGCGCCAGATCGCAGGTGTTTGTGGCCCGAACCGAAGGGGCCATAAATATGCGATCTGGGGCTTTACGAATTACCGCCCGTGGTGCGTACACAATTTTACGTCTTCTCCTGGGTGTGAAGGGAGATTTGCCGCTGCGCCCGTGGGCGGTAAATTTCACTTCCCGCCTGGAGCTGCATATAGCTGCGTCCAAACGTTCAAGCGCGGTTGACTGCATTCATGACATAAGCTATGAAGATTGAGCGGGATAGACTGCTGTCTATCTCGCTTTATCGTATGCCCCGTGCGCTCGGCCGTTTGGACTCGGCTAGTAGACTGTCAGAGGCGTTTATTCGTGGTGGCAATATTTTGTATCTGTGTCAAAGCAGTTTATTAAAAAAATTATGGCGCCAATCGAACAATCTTTTCGCCGTGGTATAATTAATTGATTATGTTTGGATAATCTTTGTTTTGACTATTTTCTCGCAGTGGAAGTGAAAAGTAGAGTGTATAACTCTGGTCTAAAAGCCATATTACCCTTCGAACTATTTCCCCTCACTTCGTTCGGAAAAATTACCATCTCGTGGTAATATGGCTTCTTTACTGATACGTGATAATTATATCAATCTTGTATGAAATGTATATCTTTACTCAAGACATATTTTTTTAAATTCTTGCTCGCATACAACGCGACCATAGGCGTATAACTGCTAACTAGGCGAAGGCTTACCAGTATCGATATCTCTTATTAGCAAGTACGCGGTTGTGGGGTGAAGTGCGCGCTTATAGATCTTAATCACAGAGAATTAGTAATCGGAAATGGTGGCGCGACTTGAGAATGTGTTTAATATGAATTGAGTTCAATCAATTAATGAAGTACGTAAATTATGATCAATACGTAATAATTACGACAATAAAAGCTATCACAGAGTCCTGCCTGGGAAGATATTTTATCGTCTGTTTCTATATTTGAATATTAATAAATAATGACTTATTGTTTTTACCCATAACTTCAGGCGGCGTATGGTGGTTTTATTTATGTCGTTTTATCGCTTTATTCTGTGTGTATCATCCGCTATAATAATCATAAATCAACCACCAAATGACAAACTCATGATCAGTATTTTTTACTAATAGATTTTTGATCTAAAATATCTCTTTTCGATTCAAGTTTTAAGAACAGTTCGTTCACTCTCTCCTCTTTATACAAGTCGGTTATAGTGGTTCTTTAAATACTGTTAAAATTAAAGGATAATCTGAAAAGGGGCCATCAGAGCATAAATTAATGACCCAATAGGCCAATAACTATCTAACGGTATAGGCACAAAATATTGTTTTCGCTGACCTTACACGTCTGATGAAAGCAATTTTCCGAAGAGCCGTTACGTTTTATTATTGAGTTCCCTTTTTATTGCCCATATAGGTATCATATCGCGTTACTTGCTTCGTTGTGTAATATTTTCCCACATATTCTGTACGACTTAGGAGACGACTGAAGGTTATATCAGTCTACGACGACATACGCATTTATTATAACACGTCTATCGTTAATTCGCTTGACGTTTTTCGAGTTTAAGGTTTTTCAGAATTTCACCAAGGAAGGAAATACGGCATTAGTTTCATTACCTACCATTACTATCTGCCCGTGCGGCTTCGGCCACGTATAGCAAAGTACGCACCGCAACCCGCGGGATTAAATATATATATTATAGCCTATGTAAATACTTTATGGTACACAAGACACACAGGTAAAAATACAGACAAAAAAAAGTTAAATCGGTACAAAGGAGAACTTACCCCTGTAAGGGGACTCTTCCAGTTAACTTTTGAGCAATTGAGTTGATTGAGTTGAGCCTATGATTGTGGTGAAAGAATTTTTGAAACCGGATAAACTGTTCCGGAGATAACCCATTACATAACATACAAACTTACTAAGCTACAATCTCACAGACTTTTCCTCTTTATTAAATTAATATAGATAAAACATTCGTGGTATTCCTCAAACCTTTGTTTTTTAGCGATTGCGTTTCGGAGATAAGTAGGTAGGTAAAATACTGTAACTCCATTAGTCGGCGGAAGATATGACAAAAATTGGGTATAATACCGGCGGAATATGACCGCGAAGAGCTACTTTTTTTATATCTATTGAACTGATACATTTGTCGTGGTCGTTGTGTCTCGCTTGGGTATCTAACTGAGGTACCAAAGTCAACTAATTACCTTGAATATTTCGGTTGCAATTCTTCCAAGAAGGTAAGTGTCAACGAAGTTTGCCAATTAAAATTGCAGAGCGAGGTGAATGAATCAGGTCGCGCCGCAATTTTGTTCTCGAAACGGCTTTTGCGAATTCTCACAAAACAGCTTTACGTGATTCCATCAAATTCGGTACCCGAATACCTAGTCTAAGAAATCATCTTATCATATGGCGCGTTCGAAGTACCTAATGTTTAATGTTTATCTTATGAAACATTTTACTCTGTCATCATTTAATCACGTAGCAACTCCGTACACAGTTATGTTCTCGAGGCATCGTAATTAAGTGTAGGCCGGCGTGATTTATAAATATAATTTTCCTTATATTCTACGTTCAAGATTAGTTTAAAAATGCGTCCCATATAAGATAATTACATGAATATATAAATATTAAGGGACAATCTCACACAAATCTAACTAACCCTATAATAATGTCAATAAGGCTTGTGAAATGAAACAGAAAAATATTCATGCTCATAAAATATTTGGCCTTACCGGGATTCGAACCCAGGACCGTCAGCTTCGTAGGCAGGGTAACTATCCACTAGGCAAATGTAAGGTTTGATGAGTTATTCAACCCAACTCTCAAAGCTACGTAATAAAAGGTTTGGACCAGCGTTCGTGACGAATGACGTCCATTTTTATCTTATTAATATGCAGTAAATAAGATGAAAATATAATATATGTGAACCGTAATTACTAAGTTCCTAATACATGTACTCGTAGGTTAGGTACCTAATCATTTCAATAGCCCCCTCGCCAAAACAACAGCGTCGCGGCCTACCTTACGGGGAGAAGTATTAATCGTATATTGTTGTGGTTATTATTACTAACGATTACTTGCGTTAATTATTACTATTCATTGCTCTTTCTTTCTTTTAAAGAGGTATCTAGCTCGTCTCGCCATCGCCGACAAGGTCTGCCACGTCTCCGTTTCGAGCTACACGCAATGATAAAAACTCTGTAAAACGGCGAGTTTTGTTTTTGCTACGGTTGAGATTGGGACCAATCTTATTTCCTTACAATTAGCAGCTTGGTTGAGGTAGACCCAGTCACTTCTCGATCTGCATGTCGATCCCAACATGGGGACCTGGTGAGATTTAAGCCTACTTAATGAGGCCCAGTAATGCCGTATTTCCTTCCTTGGTGAAATTCTGAAAAGCCTTAAACTCGAAAAACGTCAAGCGAACTAACGACAGATGTGTTACAAATTAAAATAAACGAGTTCAATCCCTCGATGCAATGCTTGCACCCAACTGGTTACGACAACTACATAGTCCCATGTACATATTTGGTTAGCGAATCTATCGAGTATCGTTTTCAAACGAGTTTATTTACACATACTGTTTGTACAGTGTATTTCTATAATAACCTGGGAATATAGACGGTATTATAAACAATAATTCTTACTTTCCCTTCCACTTGTCTCTTTCTAGGCCGTGGTAGCGAGTGCGACGTAAAATATGTAGTTACGCACTGGATTTAACTTAGAAATCTGACAAGTGACAATGACAGTACGAATCGATTACATTTACATTTATTAACCCCCACTAAACTATGTATATATATATACATAGTTAACATTAGAAAAATCGTGCGTCAATTGTCATTCGATTTCGGGGAAAACCATTTTAAAGCGTATGATAAATTATAGCGTTATATTTGAGAAGTGATTATTGACTGATATAATTAAAACGAGTACACTATGTTTCTTTGATATCCTAAAACTAGATACACGAAGAAAAATAGATGAAATTGTCTGTTAATGTGCATTGGAAATTATTGCGTGCTTTGAAACGCCGTTCTGACTAGATTAAGAAAAGATTGTCTTAAAATATTTATATTGTACCTTGGTTAGGAGCATTTTAGAGATGGATCCGTAATATGGGCACCTTATTATAATACTCACATCAATAGAATCGAAAAATTACAAAAACAGTTTCTCAATATGCTCAGCTACAGGCTTCGGCTTGGTCGCAGCCTCAGATCATACAGTCGAGTTCATAAATATATGTACACTTTTTTACCTAATCGAACGCGTTTGCATACTAATTGTTAGCGGCCGCATTCGAGTTGGTAAAAAGTGTACATATATTGGAGAACTCGACTGTACCAGCAGGCTCAAGCATTTCAATATTCCATCGCTCGCAAGTCGTAGGAAGTGCAGTGAACTAATAGTACTTTATAAAATTATACATTCCCAAATTGACAGTCCCACCCTTCTATCTCTTGTCAACTTCATCACTCGATACAAATCTCGCAATCCTTCACCCAAAATATTTCAGCTTCAAATTTATAGAAACAACACCTCATTTTATAATCCTGTAACAAGAATGTAAACTGTAACTAAAATTGCGCTTGCTCAAACTTTACTTCTTCCTATTCTTGATTACGCTGATGTATCCTATCTCGACCTTTCTGAGGAGCAGCTTAATAAGCTTGAGCGTCTCCAAAATGTCAGCATTCGGTTCATATTTGGGTTACGCAAATATGACCACGTTTCTAGTTTCCGTTCCAAACTCAAGTGGCTCCCTATCCGTTATCGTCTTAACTCTCACATTATTTCGCTTCTGTTTAGTGTCCTTTTTAACCCTGCAACTCCCCGCTATCTCAAAGAGCGTTTTAGTTATTTTAATTCTGTTAGATCTTCTAACAATTTGCTATTAACTGTGCCTTCGTCATCTTCGAAATTTTACAGTAGTTCGTTCACTTTTAAGGCTATTCGACTGTGGAACTCTTTCCCTCTTGATATAAGACAAGCTAAATCTATCGGTAACTTCAAATCTCTTCTTAAAGAACATTATTTGTCTCTCCCCTAAGCCTGATTGTCTTACTATTATTATTATTGGCTGACTGTTTATGTATTATATTTATATATTTTTATTTGTGTTATTTGTATATATGTATGATTGTGTATGTATGTTTATATATAGAGCTATTTATGTACGTGTATTGATATAATTATTTTGATTTTTGGCTTATTATAATCTCTGCACCACCTACTACATAATCTAGTTTTATCTCTTTCTCCGATACCCAAAGGTTGTCTGGAAGAGATCGCTCTTCAGCGATAAGACCGCCTGTTGTCTACCTCTACCTACATGTTATTGTATTGTTTCTCTTTTTAACTGCTTTGTTTGTGTGAGGTGTGCAATAAAGAGTATTTGTATTGTATTGTATTGTGTCGCTTATACAACGAAACCGTTACCGAGAATCCGTCCATAGACATATTTAATTGTAGCCTACCTTCGTTTTAAAAAACTATCAACGGTATCTTTTGCACGTAGGCTGCGTTCACACTAGCCAATTTTCTTAAGTGTTTTGTTTTTGTTTAGTTTAGTTTTTAGTAGTTTAGATTAGTTGTACATTTACCTCATTAGCGCCCTTACTTTACCTTAATTTTCTTTCTTTCTGTGCACACACGTTTAGAGTTATAGTCCAGATCGGAACCTTTATGCTAATATTGTATTTCTGTAATTGCCTGTAACTTGTTTTGTGAGCCAAATAAAATAAACAATAAGGTCTGATTTTCAGATATATGATTCTTGACTATATGATTGTTTATGTGTATTAATCGATATTTGATTGCCTAAAATTTCATCGATAGAAAAAAAAACCAGAGTTGGGTCCTTATTTTCTTTTTTTACTCAGCCTACTCAAACAATATTTTTTTACGAAACAATCAAGTTGATACTATCGTATTTTATCTCATCTAAAATATCACTTAATGAAATATAAATAAACTTCAGTAAGTTGGGTACCTAGTAGTAGTAGTAGTAATTTGACCAAAAAAGCCATTCCTCTTCGGGAGCGTTGCATCTCTTTTTATCGTGCGCGGAAGTCATAAGCGTGTCTCTGTCAAGTGGGCCTGGTCGACTCGAATCAAGGCATCCCCTTAAAATTCTAGGTATAGTTAGTAACGTTTAAAACAAGGTAACGACTAAATCATAAATCATTAATTTGCTTAAGGACACAACGTAGTGCTAGAAGAGGTCGTTATGTGAACGAACTTCAGAGTAAACATGATTATCGACAGTTGACATGAGGACATGACTTTAGCGTGGTGTTTGATTGATATGATTTAATTTCAATCGAGTTTATCACACCATTTAAGAGCATGTTTTGAAACGTTGTTTTTCCGTAAAGTGAAATTTGCAATTATCAGACATTTAAGTCTGGTGTAGATAATAATGAAAATTTATTATGGTTGGATAGGTTTGGTAGTTTGGTGGTTCGGTGTTGCCAGTAATGACATAATACGTACCGGAAGGCGCGGCGTGGGTAGGCCCCCCACAAGGAGGACTGATGACCTGGTAAAGGTCGCGGGAGTCCGCTGGATACAGGTGGCGCAGGACCGGTCACTTTGGCACTCTTTGGGGGAGCCAAATGTCCAGCAGTGGACGTCTTTCGGCTGATATGATGATGATGATGATGATGACGACGAGGTTTGCTATTACTAAATAATATACCTACCTATAGCGAATTTCTGTTACTTATTCTGAAAATATTATCAATGACACTAACATGAGTTCAATTCAAAACTAATGTGCTAAAATAGTGCCTATTTACCAAAATGTGGGATAATGAGACATCCTTACATCACGGGCATTATGGTGGACCCGCGAATGAAGGAGTGCGTTTCACCGGCGCCGGCGCCGATAGCTAGACCTAACTGGAAAGCGATATGCCTTTCACCTTCCGACCGTGCGTTATAATCGCCATGGCGCTTACTGTTTAGTCGGGAGCATTTGTTTGTTCTTAGTAAGGTTTATTCTTATTTGACTTGTGACTGACTATTGGTCTTACTCTAATTGATAAGTAAGTTTGGACTTCATGCATCCGGAATAAGGACGGAAGGGGCAGGGACCCCGGATGCATAAATTGCACGCTGAAAAATAGGTACTTAAGAAGTTTATTTTTACAAAGGTAAAGGTAAATAGGTTGTTACCTTTATTTATGTTTTTCTTATGTTGTGGTGCAGTAAATAATATTATTATTATTAAGCAGCAGTGGCGGCGTGCCCATACTGTAGGCCGAGTCCCACCGGCTTCCTATATATTACTAAACTCGTAAATCATTAAAAAAAACCGGCCAAGTGCGAGTCGGACTCGCGCACGAAGGGCTCTAGAAACGGCAAAAAAATCACTTTGTTGTATGGGCGCCCCCTAAACGATTGTTTTTCTTTTTTGGCAACAGAAATACATCATCTGTGAAAATTTCAACTGTCTAACTATCATCACGGTTCATGAGATACAGCCTGGTGACAGACGGATGGACGGACAGCGGAGCCTTAGTAATAGGGTCCCGTTTTGAACCTTTGGGTACGGAACCCTAAAAACAGCCCTTTTTTGCTCCGTGTTGTCCAGTGAAAATACTCACGTGCCGCCACTGTTAAGCACTACAATATTTTTTTACAATTATTTTTTGTCTGCAGGTATTGTGGTTCCCTTGACACACGGATGGCGGGAAAAACTTACGGTACACGTGCAATATTATAATTAAATAGTTAATATTTGTAGAAAAAACGCGTTCTTAAATTAAATAGGTGTATATATTGGTTAAGAGGAAACATTAAGGGCGAGATAATTGAGAAATAGGTATTTGTAAAGCGCGATAGAGACAACTGCAGCTTGGACTGAAAATACCTATTAAAAGTACATAAAATGAACGTTTCGTAGTCCCCTGATATCTTCTCCAAAACTTGACCTATTTAACTTTTTTTTATTAAAATTCAAAGAAAGGCTTTGGCCGTGTTCCTATGTTTTCCTTTTTTTTAATAATCTATACAAAATTGTTTTCTGAATGTTTGAACACAGCGGAGAATCTCGAATTTTTCTTAGGTTTTTGAAGGTTAATATAATATCTCTTTTAAGAATACATTTATGAAAAAAAGGAAAACATAGGAACATGTCAATAGTAGCCATAGATTTATGAAAAAAAAAATATTGCTCTACTGCCATTATCCAGGGAGAAAACAGGGGACTACGCTTGTATGGAAAAACGGCCCTTGTGTTTCCTGATCAATTAAAAAACCAAAGTATCAATGAAAGTCACCCTGACAAAAAAAATACTGAAAAACGATTGTCATTCACCGATTTACGTTGATAATGAGTGTCTAAACTAACTGAACCACGTAATACTCCAGGCAAAATACGGTTTTGAAAAACATGAATGTATAATAGCGTTTTTTTTGTTGATTTCATTTTAAAATGTTATTCTAAGATGTTTAATTCAAGAATCCGACAAACTTTCCACCCGGAAGTAATTATGTAGATTTAAATGAATCATGCATTGTCTTTTTTTACGATTTATCTTGAATATTATAGAGCAAATGTAAATGAACCAAAATAAAGACAAAAATATTTATTAATATTTTTTCTGACTTTTCAGAAGCTAGTTAGTTTATCGTTTTTTTGATGTCGGATTTTGTCGCTGGATAACTATTTAATTGATAATATATCCGTTACACATTAAAAATAAGCTATTATAAATTATTTCCAAATTTGACTTTTTTTCCATACGAGTGGTCAGTTCATTGACTGGACTATAACACGGGGAAGTATTAGAACACGGACAGGCATTTCGTCTAATTATAGTTTGCCATTCAATGTAATACAAGTAGGAAAACCGTTACGAGGACGGAACTGTTTGTAGGCTCGGTCATTAAATAATAATTGATTACATACTTATTTCTTTGTTGCTGGCCAACCAAACACCAACAGTGAAGTAACCTGTGTGGAATACATGTATCATTTTCATGGCCCTTCCTAATCAAATGTCAATCGAAGTCTATTACTATTGCCGAATTTATCACTGACGCGGCCTGCGGGTCAAAGTTGGTACCTTTTTTTTTTGATGGCACACTAACGCCACATTGTTAGATGTGTAGAGTACTTCCATACAAACAGTAAATACTATGGCAGCTCAGCTCTAAAGTACATCCGTCTTGAGTTATGCGTCCTAATCTATAACGCGTATCTAAGTTATTATGAACACTGAGAATAGGACGGGTAACTCGAGACGGATGTACTTTAGAGCTGAGCTGCCATAGTAACTATTGTTTGTATGGAAATACTCTACACATCTAACAAGGTAACGTTAGTGTGCCATCAAAAAAAAGGCACCAGTTGCCCATACATTTCCAGCAAAGCCGTTTGACGGTTAATGTCAAAATGACTATAGCCTTCCTCCACAGACGCCAGTCTGTGAGAGGCTTCAAGGTGGCTAACAAGTTGATTATGATAGAACTTTTCGGGAGACAATCACAAGATATAGCATTCGACTCTTTGCCTCTTTCTTTCACCGCTGAATAGAAAGCGACGGATGATTTACCTTGTCGTTTGTCACATTGTTCGAATTGTATACTCGTACGTACAGTCAGCGTCACATACACCTGTACTCTTCAGGTTGTTCAAAATATCTGAACATGCACTCAGGGCTTTGACAATAAAGTCGTGTTCAGATGTTTGTGAACGCTCAGATGTATCTGATGGCGACTGTACCAGTCGGCAACAGTTGCAGTCTGTTATCCGAGTCCCAGACCAAATCCTTTAGACTCTTCTAGTAAATAACTAAATATAGCTGCATATCTCGGCTCTGCACAGTCATCAAGATATCAAGCATTTTTTGTGGAACTGGTATCCATTTTAACCGACCATCATCCTCCAAGCGTTATTCCCGGTTGTGCCCTAAAGGAGCTCGGAGTCCGCCTTGGCACCTACCCAAGATTTGGCCTTGGCACTAGTTTTACGAAAGTGACTGCCATCTGACCTTTCAACCCAGAGGGAAACCTAGACGTTATTAAGATTAGACCGGTTTCCTCACGATGTTTTCCTTCACCGAAAAGCCACTGTTAAATATCAAATGATATTTCTTACATAAGTTTTTGAAAAGAACCCAGTGGACCGAGCCGGGTCCGATCCCACGACCTTCGGATTAATAGTCGCATGCCTTACCGCTCGTCTACAGTGACTCCATATTAACGCTGTTGTTCACGTTAATCCCCTGATCTGATCCCCAGGAAAAAAAAACGGTTAGGTTGTTAGGTGAACTGCGACCCTACAGCGCGCGAGCCGAGCGAGCGAAGCGAGCGTGACGCGTCAGCGTCCGGCGAAGCGCCATAACCGAACATTATCATTTTTTCCTAGTTGAACATAAAATAGTTGCCGCTAATTCCCCTGGGTGATCGGGGTCAGGTGATTATTGTGGATAACGTGATATTAACCGATCACTACGGCTTTAATATCCAATAAACAATATAATCATTATATTTAAAGATGTATAAGCATACATTTCATTATAATTGGCAGCTCCGTTAGTTTCAGAATAAAACGTGAACATTTCATCTAGGTTAGCTTATGATTGGCTACCTTTTACTTATACATTCACTGCATTTTACCTCATTGTAAATAGTGGATCAATATATTTATAGCTCAGACGGATTGAACGGAATATTCAGGTCAAGAAATGTCTGCATGTTGGATTTGACGTTTCACATCGCACAATTTCGCTAATAATAGCGCGGCACTCAATATTCGACGCCCGTTTGCCACTTTTGATGGACGAATATTGAGAGGTTAAATAATGGTTCAGTATTAAGGGGCTACCCGAGGTTTTCATCGATTTTTGACAAGTTTTGAATCGTATCTCCTCCTTTTGCCCTACAGATAGAATTATAAGTCAAACGGCTATCGGTTTTTCAATCTTTTATCTCCATTTTTGTGCACCAGATTTTGAAACAAATGAATACTTAATTTGGTATAATATTATTAAACATTGTCTAAAAAAACACTTATTTCGTATCTCTATTGACGTGAAAGATTACTAAAATATACGAAATCTACATATTTGCGTTTGTCTATAACGTCTCTAAAAACGTGTCTAGGGTTTTCATTTTAAACTAATGAACACAAAAGTTATGGCCAGAAAACCAGTTTTTTGGCCTAAAATTGTTCAACTTTGATGCCAAATATCTCGAAAACAATGAACTTTGAAGGAAATATGGGATACTATATTGCTTAAAGCCGTTGTTGTTAATATAATAAGCTACAAAAAACATTAGAAAACTAAGGCAAAGGGATTCCGATCGAAGGTCATTGGCGTATGGGAGCCCCTTAATTTGTGACACCGTAAAGGCGACTTTCACATGCTGAAAAGGGCAGACCGCTCGTAAACGAAGTCTTTTAAATAATAATAATAATAATAATAATAATGTCTGATTTTATGTTTTATATGTATAGTTTTATATTTTACTTTTTATATAATTATTGTAAAAACCTAGCTTAAGATGAAATATAAATAAAGAGATAATAATAATAAAATAATAAAATCGTTTATTTCTAAAAATATATGGTAGGTACAGCTGTATTTGTGAAGCCTCTGACTTCTAGGCTGGAGCCTGTGTTACAGAAGTCAGTGTCCTCTCCCAGTTTGTGTTAATCGTGAATAACATTTTTGCTTTTTAAAGATTTGATGGTATTTGTAAAATATAGATAGGTTATGAATCTCAGCTCTTGTTGATGCTATTGCTTTCAATATGACCTATTCATCTTTACAATTACCTATCATATAACCTATTAACAACTTACATAGACATAATGGCAGTTAATCAAATTGCAAAAACCTCGTAAAAACTAGTGCATAAAATTAATCATAACGCAAATATGTATCATATATATTAATTCAAAAGAAGGTCACCATAACAGTGTCGCCGGATGTCTGTCCAGTCCATTTTCTTCTATCACTTTAGGTTAGCAGATTTTACTACGCGACGATATGATAGTAATTAGATAAAGAAATACTTATACCTACATAGAAAACATCCATGACTCAGGAACAAATATTCGTGCTGCTCACAATTAAATGCCCTTACCGGGATTCGAACCCAGGTCGTAGGCAGGGTCACTTCACTACCAACTAGGCTAAAGCAGTCGTAATAAAAGTTACTTGTTTTCGTCTCATTGTCTTAATCAGTTACTTATCGTAGTATGCGTTAATCTTATATTACTCGTCATGTGTGCCCGTATTTTGTAGATCCGCCCCCACACGCGGTGATGTTCATTTATTGGTCTTAATTCATTCGCCCTTCTTCCTATACTAACACGATGATTCCGACCCATATATACGACGTTAACGCTATAATTGTCACCTTTAACCTGTATTCTATTCATTATTAATCTATTGTTTTGTGATGTACTCGTACCTAATTGGTATACACTAATTACCATATTTATTAATCATGGCTTAAATTAAAATGATTCTCCAATCCGATGAAAAGTCGGGAAACATCAAATACGAGTAGTAATCCATCCAAAAATATCCTTGAGTTTCGTTACAGACGGCACTCGTAAGTAGTCCAGTGTTTTCAGACATTAAAGCATTTGTTATCAAAATGTGTGTTGACTGGTAGAAAACTACGGACGCTATGTAATTCACTGATTATAAAATCGTACATGTAATTTCTTATTTTTTTTTTTCTTGACTTTACGCTAATGTGAGTACAATGAGTGAGTAAAATTAGTACTTTCAACAGACGGTAACTCTTACTAAAGAAATGCACGTCTCACTCGAGCCCAAGCACTAAAATGTTAATAATTAAATGTTTATAATGGTAGTAAATTTTTGAGTACCTAATACGCTAGTCGCTAACCATAAACACGGGCCCTTAGGCTCAAATGAGGTGTGATAGACTGAGGAGCTCGCATCAGCTGGTCAAGTGAAAGTCCACTTTCTTACTGCCTTGTCTTTACGCCATAGAAATTATTTGCGTTAATCTAGATGGTACATCTTGGAGGTTGAAATTTCTGCATACTGACTCATAATATACCAACTGTGTTTTTTTTCATGTTCAGGTATAAAGACACCGCGGACCCACGATACGATGTTGCATTTTGCCCAGGGTTTATCTTTTGTTTATCATACTGTAAGGTTGATGCCACCCTATAGTTATTTGTGTCACAAGGGAGCAAAATAGGATATTTACGGCGAGGGCGGTGTATTGAATCCTGAACGTAGCGAGGGATCCTACAATATAGTTAATTCTAACGTAAGATCATGGGCGTAGTGAGGGATACAAGTGTTAACGCCCGAGACGAAGATAATTTTGCTACCGAGTGACATAAAACTCATTAATTTTCATATAACGTTAAAGTTAAAACTTGAAATATGTTCGTTTTTAATCGATTACGATGAGATTACAGTCGATTATTTTATTAAGATCTCTGTTCAATTGGTTCATTGCGTAAATGCTACATGCCAATGAATACCTAAATGAAAAAAGTAGCTTGAACACAAAAGTAGCATTTTGGTGGAGCAAAACATACTTGTCCGAATGAAAGGTGTGAAAAAAAATATTCACACTGGACGTTTGGTGTGTTCTTGGTTTGAATTCGAAAAAAAAAGGCTTAGCGGTGTGATGGTAAACTGATTTTGCTGAGACAGGATATATGTGTGGGCTTAGTAGTCATTACCTTTAAAACTATTGCAGCGAGTCACCGGCCCGTGCGCATTTACTTAACGATTATTAGGTATTTATGTGCCCAATTCACTCTTGTAGCGTGTTGTTAAATATATTCTCTTTATCTCTTGTTTGTGCTTATCAATTGATCGCAGGAGTCCGCTGAAGGCGGGTGGCGCAGGACCGGTCATTGTGGCACTCTTTGAGGGAGGCCTATGTCGAGCAATGGACGTCTTTCGGCTGATATGATGATCTCTCCTAGTTTTGGTTTGTTTAAGGCGCCGTAGGTTCAGCGAAGGAGTTTTTGAAACAATATAATGCGTCTGTTTATAATAATATGGTTTCAAAAAAATACGAATAGTAATCTTGAGGCTTTTCTGCAGGGAAATCAGTGCTTCGAAACATGATTAAGTAAATTTCGCTCGATAGAAAAAAATCACGAACATAGGTGTAAAACACACAAAAATACACTTAAAATATTCGTAACAAATTATGCACAAAAGCTATAAATATTAAAATTGCTTCTAAAAATCGGCAATATCATGTTTGAGGGAAATCAGTGTTTACATTTTTATTTATTTAAACGGCCAAAAATTAAAATTAAGAAATGTGATATCCGCGCTTCCGAGCACGCACTTCCATCTCGCTCACGCTTATGCTCTGTGAGAGGGAGAGAAGACCATGAACCTACGGCGCCTTAAGAGGAAACACAAGGGCCGTTTTTCCATAGAAACGTAGTCCCCTATTTTCTCCCTAGATATATATATATATATATATATATATATATATTTTTTTTTTCATTTATTTCGAGTAACAAAACTCATAATACATTTTTTCAATTAAGTTTTGTAGTAAAGTAATGGCAGTAGAGCAATATTTTTTTTCCATAAATCTATGGCTACTATTGTCATGTTCCTATGTTTTCCTATTTTTCATAAATTTATTCTTATAAGAGATATTAAACCTTTAAAAACCTAAGAAAAATGCCAGATTTTCCGCTGTGTTCATTCATACATCCAGAAAAGTCCAAGCTGCAGTTGTCTCTTTCGCGCTCGGCGGGGGGAGGCTTGAGGTTGGCGCGACAGCAATACATTTTACAAATACCTATTTATCAATTATCTCGCCCTTAGTGTTTCCTCTTGCATCAATTTCGTGGGTAAGGCAAAGAGAAGGAAGGTAATAGCTAAATCAAGAAGAGCATAGGTAAGATGATATTAGTGCAATGTTTGTCTAATCCCCTAACCAGCTCAAAAGTTATTTCCATCGTCTCTAGATCCACGGCATTCACTTTAATCGAGCAAAACTCGTGTGACGGTTTTCCCTACAAACGGCACAGTCTCACTGTAGGTTAAATGCATTGTCGCTTTCTTGCCACTCCGGCGCATTGCTAATTGTCCGTCTGTTAACCTACTGATTTAAATACACATCGGTTTTACTAATGTAGTGCCGAACTACATGGGTATCGGATGGTGTATGACTCGCGTTTTAATTGGGAAATTAAGGACCCTAAGTATGTAAGAAAGTAATTGGTTTCTTGCTGTACTTGAACGAGCGAGCAAAGCGAACGAAATTCTCCGTTTCATGTCCGCCTTTTCTCCACTACAGGTCGCTAACCGATTCTCGTGAATTTCTCTGAGCAAGTTCTATAATTGTATAGATTTTTTGGGCGATTCCGTTTTTAGAAAAAAAAGACAGGCTCGCAAATTCTACAGCTCACAGAGCCACTGGTTTTATAATTGTAACCTACGTAAATTGAGTACTTCACTAAAATAATGTGGATAGGTACATTGAATAGAATACATATTATAATATACGTAAGTAAGTAGGCGTTATCGATTTTCGTTTCCATAATTAAAACTCGTTTGTCATAGCTTTAAATGGTTACCAATCGCGCCCGGTTTTTCATCAGAACAAACAAGTAATACGTAGATTTTTCACTCGATCGAAGTCCGACAATTCTTGGCTCGGCTTCAAGTACGCCCGTAATAAATATTTACCTGGCCGCCTGGTTTGATGTCACCCCGACCGACGTTCACTGCTCCACAGTTGAAAGGCACCAACGTTATATGAGCGTCATATACTCTTACTACCTATGTTTAGGATGGTATAATTTTTCTTGATACTTGTTAATTTGTTGCATCTTTATTTAGACGGCTAGGGTGCGCGCGTATTTTTGATCGTTTATCGCTGTTGGCAGATGTTTTATTTTAGATCGTCATATTGGACAGTGTTTTATGTATTGCGAGAACTTTAAATTTGAATCGATGTTTCATTTCTATATTATTCGTTAACGGCCTTTTATTTTGCATGTAAATTATGTTGTTTCCAACTCATATTGTTAGGTAATTGGTAAAAAAGTACCTTCTTACATATGTTCATTTGCATTTTAAACACGATTCCTTCTAGTGGATGTCGTGTCATAGACTTAGGTAAGTATACTTAATACACACATAGATAATACATACATTAAGCATAATTCGAGTTTCTATTCTTCAACTACTTACTAAGTAATGACTTTTCTTTTGATCCCTTCACTCGATTTTCTTAAAAGCCTTTCTAAAAAGCATTTCGTTATTCAAACAAAAATTGGCATCTATTCTTTTGAACTAGGGTTTATTGGATCAGTATTAAACGTAATAATTCTAAATTAACCAGTATTTTGTTTTGTACTGAACTCTTTTTTGAAAATACGCATAAAAAATGTAGGTAATGATTGTCCTTGAAGTAAGACCTATCAAATACAGCCACGTGGTACAGTCAGCATCATATATCAGTCAAATATCCACACACTTACCAGTCTTACCACATTGTTACCGGTACAGTAAAAAAGATCTGTTGTTGTATAATTGGTTACTTTTCTGCTTCTATCCTTAAGATGCCAGACTATGCGCCTACAAATATGTAAGTTCACGACGCCTGTAATGCATGCGATGTTATTTCTAAATTGTCATATAGCATGTATTTTAATTTCTACTAGCACGACCGTGGCGAAGATGTAGGTACCTACTCATTTCTAGATTCTTTATTAAATTAATGGTGTATAAAAATATCTCCTTAAAAGTTTTTTTTTATATACAACGACGGTGGCAAACAAGCGTACGGCCCGCCTGATGGTAAGCGGGCACCGCAGCCTATAGACGTATGCAACCCCAAAGGAGTAACATGGGCGTTGCCGACCCTTGATATGTTTGAAGATTCACCGTGTTGACAGCTGGAGGAACAAATTCCCTCGCTCTCAGCACAACGCATCCTCGGGAGGCTCTTTAATATTTTAAACATGGACATTGTCGACCGAGCATGCATATACCTACCCTTCTTTCTGTTGAAAAACCGCTTTGAAAAACCTTGCTGTCCTCCTAATTTTAGCCCCATAGCATGTAATATTATCATGCTGTTTCTGTTCCCACTATCCCGATTGCATATTGGATCCCAAGATTCCCAAGTAACTAGAAAACCATTGTCAATTTATTTTATTAAAACTTTTTTTAACAGGCTCTCTTTATTATGTTATGATATGACCGACTGACCAAGGTTTTTTTATTAAATACTGAACTGGCGCCCGTCCTTTTCCACTTTCAGGGAGTTCATTCGGACCTCGCTTTTTGGTAATTTCCGTGAGAGCCTTCCTCTTCGAATTAAAGTAGACTCTTCGACGCTTTTGTTGTCAATTCTGTTTGTTAATATCTGGTATTTTCACGAACAGAAAACAGAAGTACACAGTTATTGCTAGCAATGATATTCACAGTAGACGTGGTGATGCCTGTGGGCATTGAGGCCAGGTCCCTCGCAAACGCGGTAATAAGGTCGCGCGGCGGCCCGGCGCCGTCCGCGCCTAGCTACTGCGCGCTTGTACTGTAGACTTATCTCAAGACCTACGCGTAGTGATTGAGGCTCGTGCAACGAGGAAAATATGCTTAGTCATATGTTTAAAGAAGGCCCGTTTTTTATTTTGGAAAATGACTCGATAACCTAATCTTTATGGACAGACACCGGACACCGGCCACGGACCGACAGGCAAACGATTTTCGGTCCAAGCTGAAGCATAGAACTTCGTTCGCTTCGCTCGCTCGTTCGACTATCTATAATTTTTTTTTATGTTCCTAAAAGTGACTCAACAAAAAAAAACTTAATTAAAGAACCTGCTCACAAAATTTCACGAGAATTGTTTCAGAAATGCGACTTGTAGAGGAAAACAGCCGGACAAACCATATTCGGCCCATGCCGAAGCATATAACTTCGTTCACTACACTCGCTCGTTCAAATATTTGGTAACCTAGTCATTTTCAGGTCTCAAGACAGCACCATTCTGCGACATCAGCAATATCACAACAGTCTGTAGTTGGGGTAAAGGCCCGCCATCACGACTTAGAGCGGCTGCAAGAGCGGGAGTAGTGCATCATAGATCATAGGTGGGAGCGATATTCAGCACCGCAATCCCTCAAGCTCGTGCAATCGCAATCGCACCGGAATCGCTCATTAAATCCAACTGCTGGAATCAGGCCTCAACTCATGAAGGGAGTGAGGATATATTCGGGTTCATATTTGTCTGGCGGGACGTGTTGTGACGCGATAAAACTGTACCGTTTACACACGCCACATCCATCCGATGCCTCACACGTGAATTGGTCGATCTGATGGCGTGACAGGTCGTATTGTGTCAGGTTTTAGAAAGCATCAGAGAGCATCGCGTCAGACAATTATTAATTCGGTTTTAGGGATACATCAAACTTTAAATACTTGCAGAGTTAACGTTGATGCTCCTAATGCATTAGTTAAACATTTTGTTGTCTCTTTGCGACTGCACATATGCTCATCGCATTACAAGAACAAAGGGCTCTAATTCTTTCACCAGCGACTAGCTAAACAGTCCCTAGAACTGGGCCACTCAACATGTCCGCCGAGATTCACAAAACCGCGTCGTGAAAGTATAGAAACGGGGTTATTGGTTGCTTTAACCAGTTTCATTGAAATTCAATGGCGAACACTTAGGGGAATGGAACAACAATAATCACTGTGGTTATTTACTCGTACGCAAACAGTGCGTGCCACGCCTCCGCTTTTAACAGGGAGTCAGTTATGGCGATCATATGAACTGATGTTCAGTTGTTTTGAGTTTGAGCACTGTATTCAGTATAACTGGCAATGGTTATTGAGACATACGTATAGGAGGGTTTTGCGAGTCACAAATGTGCTCACTAGAGACAATTGTAAGAGTCGCCGTCATCGGATACGAGGACTAGACTATACTTGCAATTTTTGAGCAAAAAAAAATAAGTACTAGGCTCTCTAGGATGTGTTTGTTGAGAGCGAGGGAGTGCGTTCGCCTATAGCTATCAAAACGAACCCTCAAATCAATAAAGGGTCGGCAACACACTTGTGATTTTTGGAATCGCAAGCGGAAATAGGCAAACGGTGACCGCTCACCAACAGGCAGACCGTATGCCACCGAAGTAGTAAAAAAATATGAAATTTTTCATTCCGTTAAAGCTTTTCTCTGTGACCGTAATTTTGTAATTGCGGTTTCTGGTCTTTGATAACGACTACGTATAGAAAGGTCTTTAGGTTTAGTTTGATAATGAACAATCCCAAAAATGTTAACAATAGAAGTTTTCTAGTAAAACAGTCCCTCGTGTTACGAAGAACCCAGGCGGAGCCACGCGATGATATATTGCTATGTCTATCCCGAACGTCCATTCTTCCGGGTGATTTCGGGGTCATGATCCGGAACGACCAAAAGCGAATTGAGATTAACTCTAAATTAACTCACAGTTAACTCTTAATTGGCTGTTTTTTTTTTGCGATTACGTGGTTGGTCCCATGAGAAAAGTTCTTCAGTATAATCATCTTATTCGCTTTTGGTCATTCCGGATCATGATCCCGAAATCACCCATATACTGGTGAAATAATTTGGGAAATCGGATATTATGTATGTAGTAGGAAGGAATACTGTTTGTCTATCTACGAGAAACAACTTTAAAAAAAACTCAAAAAATCGTGTGTTGTTTTTCCTAGCGGCAATCTGTTTGTTATGGTTGTGAGTATTTCACGTGGCCGAGTTTTTTATAACTGTCATAGGAATTGGAATCTTCTACAATGGACTATAGAGTTGCTATTTGAATGATGCAACTACTTTGATGCAATTCGGCCAAGTCAAATAATCTCAAGGGTACTCATAGTCCAAGCGACCGAGCCCGAATAAATTACATACCAAAGTCAAACGTTTTTTATTAATTAGTTTAAAATGAAAACTCTAGACACGTTTTTAGAGACGTTATAGAAAATTTTAGACGATGTTTAAAAAAATCATACAATATTAAGTATTCATTTCTTTCAAAATCCGGTAGACAAAATGGAGATAAAAGATTGAAGAACCGATAGCAGTTTGACTTATAATTCTATCTGTAGTGAAAAAGTAGGAGATACTATTCAAAACTTGTCAAAAATCGATGAAAACCTCGGATAGCCCCTTGAGAAATATTATCATTTAAATGATCTTAAAGGTCATCAGCGTACCTTTGCTATTGACGCATCTTACGCACGGGGTCCATGACCTGCATAAGTGGATGGGACTTCCGGGCGCGGCGCGTGCGCCGGCGAGGTCACTTCCGCTCACTTGCTTATGCGCAGCTGTAAACTGGGGCGTAGCCGTTTTATACTACTTCGGTGGTACACAAGCGTATGATCTAGACGCTTGCAACTTGAAGAGTATGTCTTATATAGTTAGAATCTCTATTTATGTAGGGTGATATATCCATTAGGTAAGAATCTCCTGAATCCTCCGAGTCGCTAAACTTAAATAGCAGTGGGCGGAGCACATTCCACGTAGAACCGATGGCCGTTGGGGCGAAAAGGTTCTCGAGTGGCGACCACGTACCGGAAGGCGTAGCGTGGGTAGACCCAATGATTTGGTAAAGGTCGCGGGAGTCCGCTGGATGCGAGTGGCGCAGACTTGCGCACTCTTTGGGGGAGGCCTATGTCCGGTAGTGGACGTCTTTCGCCTGATATGATGATGATGAAGAATCTCCTGCGCTTTGTCAATGCTTGTAATCATCTGTATTTTTTTAATGAAATAAATAAACTGAATGTTGGGATATCCTCGGAATCAGCTTATGCCGCAGCCGGAGCATTCGCTGGAGGAAATTCAATAAACTATTTAATTCTCTTAATAGGATATCGGCACCAAATAAGGCGAGTAACACACAGGGCGGCGCCGCACCGCTCACGTAGTGAGCCTGTAAATTCAATCATTTCGAATGTTCTTGAAGAATGATTAAAAATATAGGAGAATTGTGATAAAGTAAGTAATTGATTGAATTTTAATTACTTTGATAAGTTACGAGAACAATAGTCCCTTGCTGTTCTGCTAAAATACGTCTATTAGCGATAATGAGATATAATACCTGTTTGCTTATTTTTGCATGCGGATAGTGAGCAAGTCGGCCTTATCACGCGATAAGTGACAAGATAGAGCGTCCGTCTCGTTCGGTCGGTCCAGTGAAGGACGCTCTATCTTGTCACTTATCGCGTGATAAGGCCGACCATGATACGGGGTCTGATGATGTCTCGTGTCGTGGTTTTGTTATTTTGGCAAGGTTTGCATGTTTACTGCACGTGCGGAGGGGAGGGTGGGCGTGTTAACCGCATGCAAAATTATGCAAACGTTTTTGCAAATGAATATTGGTCTCGGTACTTGAGATAAAGTTATTAAAAAAGTGTAAACTATAAGATAGTTACAAATACATTTATCTAAAGCTTTAAGAGACCCTCTTCTTCGTTTTCCGCTATGCGCCACTTTCTGTCCCTTACCTTCGTATGTAACGAAAGTCATTTACTATGGCGCTAGAGATCCGTGGACCGTGACGTTACGTCACATCCTGTAGCGCTTTAAAAAAAAGCTTCGTATATGTCTGTCTGTTTTGTCTGTTTTGTTTTTTGAAATAAACCTAATTCTTTGTCAACATAAATAAATTTGTATTAATTAAATTTAATCTAATACTAACTTTTTGACGTTTAATGTATTTGTGCATTATAAATAAATGAGTTTGAGTATGAGTATGAATGTTTGTACAGACAGTAGCAAAATTAGTTGTTTCATAGGTAATTATTACCTATTTATTCAATACTATAACCAAATATCAATAAAGCAAAACCGAGATCCACCAAGAAACGCTTCATTATGTTGTATATGAAAAATGGTTCACATCCATCAGGCGGGCCGTACGCTTGTTTGCCACCGTCGTTGTATAAAAAAAAAAAATTGGTAGAATTAACCCTTGGGATGCTGATGTAACCAGGTCATCAGTCCACCTTGTGGGGGGCCTCCCCACAAGGCGCGGCAAGGGGCGGGAGTCCGCTGGATGCGGGTGGCGCAGGACCGATTATTGTGGCACTCTTTGGGGGAGGCCTATGTCCAGTAGTGGACGTCTTTCGGCTGATATGATGCTGATGTAAAAATTTGAACTTGAAGTTTTAGACGTAACTTGCAATCCGTTCTGGACGGATCCGGAGCAAGACTTACGAAAGATTAAGATAAGTTTAACAGTTCCCTGTTTGCGTAGCACTTTACCGTTTTTAGGGTTCCGTAGTCAACAAGGAACCCTTATAGTTGCGCCATGTCCATCTGGCCGTCCGTCAGTCCGTCCGACCGTCTTCGGCTTAGCTCAGTAACCATTACTACTAGAAAACTGTAATTCGCCATATACCCATGTATATAAATCAATCACGCCGACAAAACAAAAGAACAAAATCTTAAAAAAAAAAATTTTTGGGGTACCTCCCGTAGGGGATTTTCTGAATTACATCCCCACTTAGGTGTAGACCTAAGTGGGGATGTAATTCAGAAAATCCCGTTGTATGAAAATGAGTCATGCTTATCCTTAACATATTATGATAAGCTTCCTGAGTCATTGGGAACTAAGAATATCCCTATGACCTAGAGCTACCAAGAACTACAAGTAGGTAGGTAGTTAAATCAAATCTGATGATCCGTTTTCCTAAGAATATTAGACATAAAACCACATTAGGTGAATAACATATGTGTATTTGCAAATCACTGGATTATTTTAAAGTCTTCTTATAGTTGTTAATTAATTATTCGAACATAAAATTATAGTATAAGCGGTGATAAATTCAACTTGACAAGTACCTAAAGTGTTTAGGCTAAATTTAAAGCGTCCTTTCTCTTGGTTAAGAGAAATTTAAGTTACATGTTCATTAATTGGTTATCTAAATGTTTTTTTATCACACTTGCTCAAAAAGTGGTGTTTTTCCCACTTTTGTCTCTTTTATCGTTCCTTACAGGCCCCTATTCAGGCAGAGTTGGCCACACACATTTACATACTTAAAAAAACAGTTTTTTGGTATTTTTCTTGTTTTATTTCAACTTTCTCGCGTTTTTTTATTATTAGCACCATATGATAAGTATCTAAGATAGTACTAGTGCCTATGCCAAATCTTGGGTTTAGGTGTCAAAGCGGACCTCGAGCTCCTTTAGGGGCACTACCAGGAATAACGCTAGGAGGATGGTAAGTATCTAAGATACACGTGTTAATCGTTTTCAATGTAAACCCTAGTAACATGGGATTCGACTCGTGCCTTTTAGCCGGTTTTAGTTCTCAGATGTGTAAAAAAATCTATGCAAACAGCACAACGACCGTAAGAACCACTAAATAATATACTACACTCAAAGATAGCACGTATATAATTATTAGGTATATAGGCAGTTGATAAAACGTGAAAAGCGTGAAATATCTCGCATACCTGGACACGGGGCGATCATTTCGTACTCGTAGCTTTATTTTTGGATGCATCCTGTATTCATAAACCAAATTTTTAAAGTAATTTACATATTAAGGTTATATTTTTATTTTTATTCCGTTGCTAATAAAAAAATCAGCATCATTTCAAAAGGCCCTTTAGAGTATGCAACACTCGGCGTTATACGGTCTAGGAAACAGACACACATATCTTTTTGTTATAGCAAACAATTTAAGGACAAAAGGAGAAAAGCCGAAGGGAGTTCGTATAGACTCCAGATAAACAACCATATACCATATGTCTATGTTATACCACAAAGTACAAATCAATGTACAAAGTAACTGGTTACGTAGTCGTAAATACATAATACTCGTATGCCGCACCAAAACACTAAAGGATGTTTAAAATTTAGTCCTTTTGTTTATGCTCCGGATAACGAAGTCTTATTGCGAAACGATGACGTAGTTATACAGGCGTCAGTTTTCCTTATTATAAGCCTTTACGTGGCCTTTATTTTGTTACCAATTACATAAGGTACGTTAAAAACCGTCCTAGGATCGGTAGGAGGTAGGCGTAAAAAACGCGTGCATATGAGTGTTCATATGCACGCGCTTTTTTCGTAAAAGAGAATTTTCGAATACGAGTGATATCCTCGAACTGGGAGTGACGCACTGAGTCGTCACTCATCCTATTGCGAAACTGTGACGTATGCTTACTTATTTGCGTAGAGTTTGTTCGTTTACGCAATTGGAAGCTCCTTTATTGTTTCACAGAACTTTGATGTGCGTGGTAGATAAGGCTTTGGAAAAACGATAAGTCATGGGTTTGCGGCTTACGCAATCGTTGAGTCTACTTAAATTACCAAGTTATAGCCAAGATAGTGTGATTGTACACGTAACAAATTATTACTTAAATCAAGAAATAGATTAGGTAGCCCTCTTGAACTAAGATTATTCTCTATTTCTCTCGAACCAACAGGAAAAAATCTTGGATCAAGATAATTTCGGACATTCGAAATAATTTAGGTACAATCTTCCTATTTTAATTCCACTGACTTACTATATTACTACGTTATAGACTGGCAACCAAGAACATTTTTTCTTGTCGTGTTCCAATCAGGCCGCTATCTTGGAAAATCAGAGAGTACGAATATACGAAAAAAAAAAACCAGCTGTTCCATACATTTTGGCGTTAGCCGCCAAAATGTATGGCGGCTAAGCTCACGCCGTTTGTATGGAACAGCTGGTTTTTTTTTCGCGATCCGGATACAACTTATTATCCAATTTTGATCGAGATGACCCACCGAATCACCTCCCAAAATTAGAACGTCACTACGTCAGTCCGACTCCAGGACCGGAACTCGAAACCTATTCCGCGGCAGCAGGGAGTCAGGCAAGGAGATGTTATTTTTCCAAAACTGTTCACCACTGCACTGGAGGACGTTTTCAAGACTCTGTACTGGAGAAGGCTAGGCATCAACATCGACGGCAAGTTACATCACTCACCTTGGGTTTGCTGACGATATAGTAGTCTTGGCTGGAACCATGGAGGACTTAAGTACAGACGAGAGTGAGCTCGATGAACTCAGGAAAGCTTCCGAGCGAGTTGGTCTAAGAATGAACATGAATAAGACAAAGATCATGTCAAATGCCCATATAGTACCAACTCCCATTACAATCGAACACTTTACGCTCGAATATGTATACCTAGGACAGACTATCCAGTTAGGTAGGTCCAACTTCGAGAAAGAGGTCAATTGTCGAATCCGATTCGGCTGGGTAGCGTTCGGGAAGATACGGCACATCTTTTCGTCCAATATTCCGCAGTATCTCAAGAAGAGATTGTTGCCAGTGATGACATATGGCACTGAAACGTGGTTGCTTACTATGGGCCTCATACGAAGGCTCAAAGTCACTCAAAGGGCAATGGAGAGGGCTAATATATGTTGGGAGTTTCTCTGCGTCATCAGAAATGAGGCTATCCGCAGCAGAACCAAGGTAACCGATATAGCCCTCCGAATCGTTAAACACAGCAGGACCGGTCACTTTGGCACTCTTTGGGGGAGGCCTATGTCCAGCAATGGACATTTCGGCTGATATGATGATGAAGCCTATATTTACCTCAAATACGATTTCTTGCTGTGGTACTATGTAGCGTCAAAGAATGTTTTCATTAATCGCCGTATTACAATGGGTTAAGGTGCAAAAGTGTAAATGTATCTATGAGGTCGACTACTTATTCATATTTTGAAGAAGTGTAACCTTGGCTATAGCTACACTATTTTTGTTAATACTTGTTGCATTTGATAGCAGCAGCACAGCTAGGACAAGACCAGCCAGCTCACGCACGAGATAAACTACCCGTCTCTGTCTAAGTCTTACTTGACTTAAGTTCCTAAGTTCCCTGGATGGGCACGCGGGCGACGCATTGTGGACGCCGTCTGCAGGGCGTCCACAATGCGTCGCCAACGAGCGACGACGCGAGCTTCACACTTCATTTCGCTCCAGGTCTTGTATATGGCTTTCGCTTCTGCAATGTTCGTTCGCCGCCAGGTCTGCTTTGAGCAGTTACGTTTGCGCTTGCCTGGGGACTCCAGACCAACGGTTGCCTCGGTATATGATCATTGATCAAGGTCCTGTCTATGTGCTCTATAAAAAAGGGTAGGGACAATGCAAAGATTAATTCATACATGCTGACGCTTCATTTTTATTAAAATTGACCTTTAATTCTGTAAAGCAGCTACTAGGGTATTATTGTTAAAACCGCTGTCAGATCGAGGTTAACTTACCAGATGATGTGTTCGGCTTCGGTCGAATAACAGACATGTCATGACAAGGTCATATCGTTGAATCTTTAATCGCAAAATGTCCCAGAAACACGACCATCAATAATTTTGTAAAGCATAAAAGTAGTTAGAACAAGTCTCGCAAGTACCCAAGGTTATTATTGTTTAAATATAAATTTGCCCAGATAAGCTTGAACGCAAATAGCCGCGTAGTGCTACATAGTAAATATAGCGTATCATTGAACCACCGATAAACGTGCTATGTGTATCAAGGATAGTGCTTTCGTCATGGCCATGTGATTCGCTAAGACCAAGGTAAGCGATTCGAATATTAATTCATGATTGATTTTAAGAGCAGTCAATTGTTTTTTTGCTAATATCTTCAATGTACAGTGTACAGGTTTTTGACACTACAGCTTAACTATATGTATAGATTTGGATCGATCGATAGCTTTATAAGTTTCTGTCTAAAAAAAAATTTTTGTACAAGCTTTGTCGCCAACTGTTCTTTTCTGTATACCGTCGTCAACTACTCATTGACATAATTCTAACGAGCCCGAACGCAACGGGGTTACGTCGGTTAAATACTGACTATTCCTATGGCCTCCTTCTGTCTCCATCATCAGATCAGCTCGATGGTACCATAATATTGAATTGTCATACTGACATCCATAATTCCAGCACAATCAGTTGAGGTTAACTGGTTCAAATTCAAATTCAGTTCCAAGATTTGTCCCACACTAATAAACAGACAGGTAAAGTTAAATAAAAGCTTGTAATACAGCAGCAGTGGATCTGCGAAGGCGCGCCCCACTCTTTTCATTGGGTATAGTTTGTCTTTTAACACGTTCATTGCTAAGGCTTTCGTAGCGCTACGCTCGTAGCTGATAACATGCGCAAAACCGCTTGTAGAGGAAATCGCCTATGAGCAGAGCGTTCTTCTAGTAGGTTCCTTGCACTGAAAGTATTAAGTATGTTTTTAACGCGAATTATTGTTAAAATTATCAATAAAATGCCGCAGCTTGAAATTGAATTGCACATATTACTGTTTCGGTTTGAACGACCGCTTTAGCCTAGTTGGTAGTGACCCTGCCTACGAAGCAAGAGGTTCGAATCCCGGTAAGGGCTTTATTTGTGTGATGAGCAGGAATAATTGTTCCTGAGTCATGGTGTTTTCTATGTATTTAAGTATTTATTTATCTATTTAAGTATGTTTATCGTCGTCTAGCACCCATAGTACAAGCTTTGCTTAGTTTGGGACTAGGTCGATTTGTGTAAGATTGTCCACTTTATTTATTTATTTAACTAATGTTGTCTTAAGTTGTACTACTATATCACTATCTTGGCACTATCGCTAAGTAGATATTATATAACGAATCTCCGGCCACGTCTGCAGGTCTGTCTGTATGTATGTTTGTAATAATCTAAATAACGACGTAGCGGAGTTTAATGGTTTTTTAAAAGCACAGAGAGGTTTGTCACTATTACATGTTTTTTTTTTGAAGTGAAAACTTCTTTAGCGGCGCTGAGCACTTTTTGGGATGGGGAAAAATTGTTAAATACGCGACAGAGTTTTGTGACGTCAGATGTGAAGGAGGTCACTTTTTGCTGCTAGCCGATTCGACTTCATTCATAACTGAACGCTATTCGTAAGAGTATAAAGCCGTTAAACACTTTTTGCAATAGCATATTCTGCAAATAAATTTGTAATAATACCCACGCGTCCTTCACCGTTTTGCTATTGAGAAAATTCCAATAGTTCGAATTTGGGCGTTATTGCTAAAGAGATAAAGCTTAGAAAAATATTTATCAACGGCAAAAACAAATTGATATTTTGTTCGCCACCGTGCATCGCTATCTGCTGTTCTTGCAAATTCGAATAGTTCGAATTTAGACGTTATTCCTAAAGAGATAAAGCTTTGAAAAATATTTGGCTATGGCAAAAACAAATTGGTATTGTGTTTGCCGCCGCCCGTCGGCGCGCCGGACCCCGGCACCGTTGCGCCGCGGCGGCGCGTTGGGCCCGTCGCACCCAACGCGTCCCCGGGCCGTCCGCCTAAATAATTGATAATTGTTTATAAATTTGCGTCAAATTCATTTTTAGGGTGACACCGTAAGATGTCACGTGACCTGATCGAAAAACTGTTACAATTTTATTGAGTTTTCACTTCTGCCGGCACTCCCGGAGTGCAACCCGGTCTTTTTTTATTTTTATTATGATACTAGAATTTACGTACAATGAAATATTGTTTTCCTAACAAATTTGACTGTACCTACATTCAAATAATTTATGTAATGATTACTATTTGTTTTGTTCGTAACGGATATTATTTATTTCTAGTCAACTGTGCGAAGTTAGGGCGGATCGCTAGTCCTAGTAATATTATAAATGCGAAAGTTTAATAAATGTTTAGAGGTTTGTTACTCAATCAATCGTAATAATTTAAAATTGCACAATGATGACGAAGCTACACTTCCAAATTTCAGCGCGTCTATATTTTTGTGTTTAATAGCACAAACTCTTGCCTCTAAATTGATAGCTTAGCTTAGACTTAAATTTGGCGCGTAAGAAGACTAGAAAAAATGTCTTCACACCACTATTTTTACACACTAAGTGCTCAATGAGGTTCAGCAGAATTATTTCAGCGTATTGTTGAGCCAGGTTGTAGTGTTTTATAACTTGGCAAGATATTCCTGGCTTTCCACCTATCACGGCATCTACATCTACGAAAAAGGTTACAGGGGATTCTTTCCAATGAACTAGGTACACGGAACTGTAAAAAAAATACAAAATATGTAGCTATTTAAAGCTCTGTGAGCTGATGAAACCGCAAGCTCTCTTAAAAAAAAACGAAAAAGTTACTAGAGAAAAAAATAACTTTATGGTTAACGAACCTGCTCACAAAACTTGATTCTGTTAGAAAATGCGATCTATAGAAGAGACCAGCCGGATAGACACCGGACAGACATGATTTTAGGTCCAAGCTGAAGCATAAGAACTTCGCTCGCTCGTTCGTCGACTATCGGATTAATTGAGGTGACGCTAGAACCTCCTCATTCTAGCGTCTGTAGGAGTGGAATCGCAGATTAAAGTTCTACTCGAGTGTTTCTTTGGCATTTTTGATCAGGGAAAATATTATTATGTACATTATCAGACTATTGATTTATGTACAAGTTTGCGACCATCAATGCAGTCTCCGACAGATTGAATCAGTCATGATGGCCATGATGTATCAGCTATGTAATGACATAATTTTGTAATGTTTGACAACATAGTAGCAACAATATAAATCCTATGTTTAGTATTCTGATTCATTTAACGATTCCACAGCGCGTCGCAGTGCGAACTCCTGACTTTGTCATTCGATTCTAGTCTCTGTTAATATTTCCTGAAAAGGAGGCAGGAGGGTATTTATAGATGTTTTCGGCGAGATTCCGGGTGGCGGCCGAGGGTCCCAAGATTTATAGCTGAGCGGGAGAGACCCATCCACTGGGCGTCTCTGCTCACGACCGCAAGTGATGGGAGAAGGCGGGCGCGGTGAGAAAAGAAATCGATATTATGAAATAGGTTAATTATGCGCTTAAGGTTTGGATGCGTCAGGTGTAGAAGAAAGCTTGGGACAGTCACAGGCATTGGAGTGTAGTATACTCTCTCGGAAAGTGACACATACGTATAATTGCTTGTACTGAACATAATAGTAAGCCTAATCGACAGCACAAGATTAAAATAAAAAAATAACCACGTGTTCTCTAATCCACAATATTAAAAAAAATTGGTAGAATTGATTTTGTTTAGAAACTTAAACAGTGTAGTCCATCGATTTGACATGTTATTGTCGCATTGTGATGCCAATGAGTATTAATAAACGCACCAATATTAGGACATTTTTATAAACAAATACAACTATAAAGTTTATAGTTAATTGTATTTGTGTATTGCCGTTGGAAAACCATGGTTACTCAATTATTTTTGTCACCCGCCTCCTGACATTACAGATTAGGAATGCGTATAAAAAAACTGAATACGTCGGGAACTATGTTATCTATACTTATTACTTATCTATACTAATATTGTAAAGAGGAAAAGTCAGTGAAGTTGTAGCTGAGAAAGATTGTAAGCTCTGGAACTACTCATCCGCTTTCAATTATTCTTTCACTTGAATATAAAATGGCCTAAAGGTATATTTTTTCATGCATCGATGCTTGTGCTCTTTGTATAATAGGCTGGTGAAGCCGCGCGGGCAGCTAGTGTCTATTAAACCCTTGATTTCTATTATTCAGTCGATATAGTCATTGGTGAATATAAACGCCAATAACGCCATCTCCTTTGAGTCGCGCCCGCCCCCGATCTCGAACGCCTCACACCCTTGCAGACAGTCTGAGGGCAACTCATTTCGCCGCTCGGTACCTATCCGCGCTTACGATATTTTTCTTTCTAATACAACCAAAATTCTACCACCCCGACCTCTTCTGAGTAGGCCTGGGATTTCATTTTGTCTAATTTTGAAGCAAATTAAGATTTTTTATGGAAGCCTTATTATAATGTCTATTAGGCTGCCGTCTAGCCATTCTAATTATGATTTGTTCGTTTTAAATCCAATATATTTTTATCCATCGGGCCTACGCATGAATAAAGCTCTAGTAGCATTTGCTATTCGAATATTGCCCACTTTATTTAGTATATCTTTCTTTAGTTGTCTAATAACTTTAGGTTAAAAAAAATTGGTGGTCCGTTGTTATCAAAACAAAAATAAATGCAAGGTAATATTTTAGTGGGCTGATTAAGTGACTGGTGGCCAGCTTAATTTTTGACATTAGATACATATATGCCCTTCAAAGACAATAGACATCCGTTTCAATATATAAAAAATGCCCTGCTGTAGGTATACGGTTCAGTTGAAATACCTAGTGGATAAAACAAAATTCGAGCAGAAAGTCGTAACATATTGACCTCCAAGTCATTTAGAAGTCAAGAAGGCCTCGAAAGTGTCTGAGCACGTTTTACTCTAATGAGTATTGTAATATAAATATGAAACTCACTTGAACGTTTTAATATTAGGTAAGTGTAATATTTGGCCCTTTCAGAGACGATTAATTCGTGAGCAATTGGCTAGTACCAACTAAACCTATAAATAAATCAAATGGCGCCAAATCTAAATGTTATCCCATTATATCTCAAATGCCAATGAAATTAATCAAGCCTTATTGACACCCATATCTCTCAATAGCCCAAAAAGGTGGGAACCGCAATAATCACCCAATCGGTAATAATGTTGGCACAAATAAAGTGTCACGTGTTAAACATGCAAATGGCAAGAAGCGACAATAATTTACAAGGGAATTGGCACTTAGGTAACGAATGTTTGGTTTAAAATGACGCAGATATAAGTGTTTGGACACATAAAACAAAGCGTATGCTGTGCGCTTACGTTGACTACGGATTCTCACAGGAAAATTATGTACGTCATAGAACTAGCCTCCTCAGTCGTACACTCTTGACGTGGTCGTGGTTGTTCCGATGGCGTACGAGTTTAAGGGTACGCGTATATGGTTAATCTTCATAGCTCATTTCGGCTGTCTTGTATGATTTCATTGGTTCTGTCCATAGGGTGGTTGATCGGCCTCTAGTTTGCCCTCCACATGGCTCTGCAGTGCACCACCAGTCTTTCAATGGAGTGCTCGTTCCTGGATATGGGGCCAAAGAACTTTAGTATTGGCAATAGGTCAGTCGTCAAAGAACTCCCATAGTACATATAAATGAATCCCAGAGAACCCAGGCAGGCCACGACAATGAAAATGAAATCAGATAACTAGTTTCGGAGCTTATTACCCTTGACATAAAAACGAACAAACTTTCAAGGCTACAATCTTACACACTTATCCTCTTTATAACTAATGTTAGGATACACAAATACATATTTAGGCGTGAACGGAAGTGAAAAACGCTGATTACCCGAACTGGCCGGCTAGCACGACAAGTTTTATCGACGCGTTTTACGGTGAAAATGTACTCAAACATCACGTAAAACACGACGATAAAACGTATGCATGCCACTAGGCCTGATCGATGCTAAGATATTTCACCGAAGCTATTATCATAACGTTGTCGCAATTTACATGATATGGTCATACGCGTCACATGATAAAAACATAAAGCAATCGTTTTAACGACACTCGAAGGAAATCAAGACTAATACTAATACCTAATCTTTATCAGGTGATAAACACGACGGTATAATATGCCTGCTGCATCCATTATCCAATCATATCGGAGGCAGCGCAAGCGCATGTCTCTACCGTTTGAAACAAGAAGGTAATAACAACATATGGGCTTCATATCTTCTTGTCGCGTATCTTCTCTAATGCCTCCATAATGGTAGCGCAAGCTGCGAGACGATCCGCACGTGGCAATGGTCCTTTCCGCTATTTATCAGCAGGTAAACGTTTTTTACTACGCGTCCAAATTAGAAGACCTTTGTGGAATATTCCAGCCCCTTTCTGTGGTACTTGGCTTCATTCAAGTGCCTTCCCACGGTCCGACTTATCCCATCGATACTATCTGCCATCCTCATTCATTACGTTGTTCATTTACATTTTAAATTATAACTTGTCATTTTATGAGGTTTTTCAGCGTAACGCGGCGGTGTCGGTGTTTAACCACGTGTGAATGTTATCGCGTTGCTAATTATCGACAGTGTAGCGTAGTTGTTAGGTGTAATTTTACATTCTTTAGGCGTAAATACTGCTAAGGAAGGACATAGGTATATATGCACATTCTCACATATTTAATCCCGTCTCAACATCATTATATAATATCGTGTTCTGAATGATTTAATAAAATACGAGACACCATTTTGCATATTACTGCTCTTCCTAAGTATGTATGATTCTTCGCATTTTGAGTGCATGAAAACATATATAGAGAAATATTTATTTTCACATTACCTATTCGGATAAGGGCTTTTTCTTCCCTGCTAGGAGGGATCAAAGTGGCACTTTTCTGTTCCAGGACATATTTTTGCCAGAATAAAAAAATATATCCCAACGAATACATGAAATTATTATACACATAATCGATTACTTATTTTTTATAATCGATTACTTGCATATATTTTTTGTTTATAACATATTACGAAACGTATTAAAATACCACAGTATTGGAATGCAGCAGCATGTTTTTACATATGAGGCTATAAATAAATACATTTTTAGTAAGTGTAAATACAGGTGTTTTATTACTGACATATTTCATTATCCTCATAAGTGATGTGAAAAGCAGTATGAGTCACACGGAAGCAAAATTATTTCCATCTTGGGCGTGAACACTTGAATCCCTCACTACGCTCAGGATTCCACGTTAGAATCCTTCGCTTCATTTGGATTCAATCTACGCCCTCGCCGTAAATATGGCATTTTGCTCCCTTGTGACACAATCTACTTGTTAAAGTTAATTAAGAAGTTTTAACAAATTTTCTTAATAATTAATTATCAGTATTCAAAAAAACCCCTCCCCCTCCAAAGCCTAAAAGTATAATCAGCCCGTTCTAACTGTCTAACCATCACGCAAATAAATAATGTGACACAATACACACAAGGATAAAACCCTGTATCTTCGTTTTCTCCACTCTGAGACTATAATGTAATTCTGCCTTGCCTGTTACTCAACTCACAGGACTGGCTACTACCAACTCAAGGGTATTCCTCATTTATATTTAGCCCTTATATTAATATTCAACACATGTTGTTTCAACAAAACTTGACTATTTGTTAACTTAACTTCACATTGTCAACAGATTTAAGTAGCTGAAAAATAAAATCTCGACCACATGCGAACTGTCAACAAACCATAACATCTAATGTTTACGACATTTTAGTGTGTAAATGACCGTTTGCGACCTATTTACGTAAAGGCTTATGCCTATCACCATAAATTTACAATTGGTAACAAACAGTCGAACCATCGTCTGTATCATTCCGAATTCCTAATTTGTGCTCGTTTCTGTTTTACTTTTTTGCCGGTTTTCGGGGGTGTCGGTGTGCCCAAAAGCGTTTTTTGTTGGACAAAAGGCTGCCCTAACGGTATCTTGCTGTGTAGGTACACGGCGCATCCTGGTCCCTGGTTGTGACGACAATGGTGTTGTCGTTCAACATTATATGGCAGTAAACATTGGAGAAGTAGATGATTGATCCTTTATTTGAAGAATAGCAGTAGCAGACTAAGAACAGTCGTCATACTAGTATCTACTAGTACAAGGTTAATAAATTGCAAGAGACTGTCTTGATAAGATTACTGGTAGCGACAATGATGTAATATAAAAAAGAAGTAGATAGGTTATAAGCGCTCCAAAAGTGGCACACTAAAACTCAGCCAATCGTATGACCACGTATCTACCTCTTTTTTATATTACATCATTGGTTAATAGCGAAGACATTATTTTCACGAGGAGCAAGTAAGTTGTAAAACAAGTTGAAAATTAGTTCTTTCTACCCACAATTGCGATTTTAACACGTCCTTTTTCATTTGTCTATCCCAAAACTCCGACACCAATCAATTTGAATAGACTGCCCATTAAACAAGATCGGAGGCTTAAACGAATTTAAAAATAAGCATGTAGCATTAATTTATTTACCTGAGGGAGAATCGGCGTCGGAGGCGTCCCCTAGGAGCCAAGAGAGTCTAGACATTGAATGATACTCTCTTTTCCACATCGAGAGCTTTTATTTAACTTACATCCTAGAAAAACTCGAATGTAAAATGGGCGTATAATATGTAAGTCTAATTGCTTATTGTATTGTTAAAATGTGTGATACTGTTGAGCATTAGGTTTTGGTAGGGTACCTTAAGTATTTAAGTGTACTGTACTTTAAGGGTACCTTATGTATTTAAGTGTATTGTAGGTACCTACAATCAACAACATTCATATGAACATAGATCAAAAATGAACAGGAGTCCTAACAGACCTAGCACTTTTATTTTGTTATAGATAGCAACGTTTTAGATAGTGCTTTTTGTACTTACCCTTTTTTATATAGCTTATGACCACCGGTTAGTAGTGTTGCCTACGAAGCTGAAGGTCCTGGGTTCAAATCCCGGTAAGGGCAATTATTTGTATGATAAGCATGAATATTTGTTTAGTCTTGGATGTTTTTGATTTGTGTATTTATATCTATTACCGATATCGTCGCAAGCCTTGTTGAGCTTACTATGGGGATATTTTTATTTTTCTAAGATTGTCCACTAGTATTTATTTTATTTTAATTATTTGATTGTGTATATGATTCCCGGTTTATATTTATCGTTACTTTTCATTTGTTGTACGATAAACTCACTTATTCTGTTTTGCTGAATTCTGGCGTAGACACCAATGTACTAGTGCAGTCGCAAATTATGGCTGCATGCCTGGACAACAATCGAAAAACATTTGACATTTGACACACCTTCATAATAAAAGCGCTTATCCTAAGCTAAACAAGAAAAGCTACTTGGTACCTACGTAACGGGTACACCACTCTTATTTAAATCCCTAGTTCCACGTGTTTCTTTTTCTCCTCGGTTTAAGGCATATTTGTCTAGCCTGGAAATGTAAACTTTTAACGAGATCGAGAGATTTGTTGCTCGTTTTAAATAGTTTTATTGTACCGCAAATAGAGCAGCCGCTCGTAACTAACTTTGGAATTAGAGTTTATAGTTTATGCTCATTGCATTTCTTTCCATAGCCATTTTAATTAAACATGCTTACGTAACTTAGTAAAGTGGCTCTGTGAACTCGCTATAGAACACTTTTTATTTTATGTGGAAAAACAGAATCGACACAAAAAAAAATAACTGCTCAAAAAATTCACAAGAATTCTGTTGAGAAATGCGAGAAGAACAGCCGGACCGCCGGACATACGAATCGGCCCACGCTGAAACAGAGATCTTGGTTCGCTTCGCTCGCTCGTTTAACGATAAGCAACTTAAGCAACGTAAGTGGACAGTGCGCAGCTGATGCCTTCGCTAGGTACTTCAGCTCGGTGTTCCAACAGGTCGAACCGCGTCTAGACCCTGAAGCCGCGGCGCGCGCGGCGTACTCCTTGGGTGACTCTAGGTCGGTGTCCATCCCCTTTGTCAGTGAGATTGACTTTAAGAAGGCAATTCAGAACCTTAAGCCTCGTTCGGCTGGGGGTCCGGATGGCATCCCTGTATTTTTGGCTAAAGATTGTGCCTCTGTCTTAATGACTCCTTTGTTACACGTTTTTAACCGCTCAATTAATCAGTCCATTTATCCAAATTGTTGGAAAGCATCGAGAGTGAGGCCGGTTCCTAAGGGCGGGCCTGATACTGATATCATCTCTTTTAGGCCGATAGCAGCTCTCCCCGTGTTTGGAAAAGTCTTTGAGACGATCGTTAACCGCTGCATCAGTCTGCAGGTAGCTGGCCGTTTGCACCCCAGTCAGCACGGCTTCCGAAAATCCCGATCGACCACTACAAACCTCGTTGCCCTCGCTGACTACGTTTGTAAGGAGATGGATGCAGGTCGCCAGGTCGATGCTGCATATTTCGACTTCAGGAAAGCATTTGACCTGGTTGACAATGACATCTTGCTGGAAAAATTAGCAATAGCAGGCTTCACGCTAAAGCCTCTCATTTTTTTCGCTAGTTACATGTCTGACCGCTAGCAGTATGTCAGGGTGGGTGGTTATGAGTCAAACCATTACTTCACGCTATCAGGAGTAAGTCAGGGCAGTACTCTAGGGCCTACGCTGTTTCTCCTGATGATTAACGACTTGCCTGATGTGACTCGCACCGCCGAGAGTTTGCTTTTTGCGGATGACCTGAAGCTGTTCCGAGGTATTGGTAGTACGGTTGTTAGTGCAGCGTTACAGGCTGACATTGACGCGGCGGCCGAGTGAAGTATTTTAAATCGGCTGCCTTTTAATGTCAATAAATGTAAGGTGATCCCTTTTTCACGAAAGCGCTCTCCACTCCTAACTGAGTACCATTTAGCTGACGACACTCTGGAAAGAGTTAGTGAAATTCGTGACCTAGGTTTAATATTAGATGATAAGTTTGACTTCCATAAGCACGTAACTGGCATTTGCAAGCAGCCTAGCAGGACCTTGGATAGTTTCTCGTTGTATGCAAGTACCTCAGTTTGTATATAAATTCCGTGTGGTACGGCACACTGCAACGCACCTCCGTCCGGCGGAATTTGTATGCAGCTCCCAGACTTTGGAAACTCTCATAGAATGAAAAAAAATACGGGGACGCAGTCCCATTGCAGCTAATCTAACAAAAAACAGAACACATGGACCTAATATATACTCTAATACAGAATATAATATATTGCCAATATTTTCTTTACGTTGGTAGTAGACACAAGATAATCTTAAAACGATGTATGAAGTTCCGCCTCTTAAAACGTAGTGGTTATATTCTCTTTGGCAGCTCCGCACCTCCGTCCGTTGATGCGGCGCAGTGTGACGGCCGCCTAATAGACCGTCTACGACGGCCAGCCGGCATGTACTTGGAGCGGCGCGACGAAATCACAGAGTGAACGGTCCCTGGCCGAGGAAAGAGGAACTGGTCTGATTAGGGTAGTGTAAACGGTTATCTGTGACATTCCTACAAGTCGAGTATCATTTCATCTTATTAAGTACAGTGAAGTTCAAACATCTGTATCGATTTAATACGTCAGTGCGTCGTACGTGCGTACTGAAACCTTAGTCCACTGACATAAGTGCGATGGACCATATTTATGAGTAAGTTAGTATGCAGCCATATTATTACATTTAACTGTATATTTAGTAAAGAAGAAGTACTAAATGAAGTTACATCAACAACAAAGTCAGAATGAAATAATATAAATAACTAACTACATATATATTATATGGTTGATTATTATTAATACGCACATACACTTACGTATATATTTCCTATGTACATGAAGTTCACACCAACTTCACAGGGTTCACCTACGGACCGGTCCTAAGCAAACGCCCCTGGATATTGGGCAGATTTCCCCACGTAAATCGTTTAATTAATTTGATTCATATTAAACTACACTTTCGAGTTATAAAGTTTGGTGATGCAAAAGTTGTTAGTTCATGAAACGCAATAGTTAAATACTGATAACAAGTAAACTAAATATTAGATATTACTTATATAAGAAATATAAGTATAAAACTGGGCCTAAAAGTATAAGAATCCATACTAATATTATGAATGCGAAATTGTGTTGGTCTGTCTGTTTACCTTTTCACGCTTGAACCGCTGAACCGATTTAGTAATTTGGTAAATAGATAGTTTGAGGGCCGCGGAAGGACATAGGATAGTTTTCATCCCGGAAATCCCAAGGGGGTGAAATGGAGGAGTGAAAGTTTGCATGGAACTACGATAGAAACGAGTTCCAAGCGGATGGAGTCGCGGGCAGATGATAGTAAAATGTAAGGCACTTTTGTTTGGCTTTAGCAAAATGAATAAAAAAGTTGAGATTGAAACATTGCGAACCCATGAGGTGGAACAGTGTGACCATCCATTTTGAACAATTGCCACGAAGCCAATAAATAAAGGCTTTCGTCAGCAGTGTGGCAAATTACTGGGAAGTTGTAAAAAATGACAGTGTTGTAAAACAAGTTAATTAGTAGGGCCTGCCGATTGTCACAATAGGGGGATGACAATTGTGACGCCCGCCGGGCGACTGATTTACGTAGGTACCACTTTACGTCCCGGGGTGGCAAGACCAAAAAACATATTATCGAAAGCTATTAGTCCGGAATAATCTATGTTCAGGTTTTAATAAAAAAACATTTTTCGAAAGAGCCGCGGAAAAATAACTCGTAGTTTTTAATCAGAATAAAATTAACTAGGATCTGAAAAGTATTTAGGGATTGACTAGAAATATTGATGACATACGGCCGTATTCATAAACGTACTACAAGCCTGTTTTAACTAAAATGGCGTTAAAATTCCTTTGTCCTTCCTTAACTGTCACTTTGACATTTGTGTTCGTAAGAAAGGGACAAAGCATATTTTATTTAGCAGAGGCAGGCGGTAAGCCATAGGTATTAAGGTGTTTTAAGTTAAGAGCCCTCTAGCGCTTCGAAAACCAACATTTTGGATATCTACTCGCCTTAAGAGGCTCCCATACGCCAATGACCTTCGATCTGAATCCCTTGGTTTTGTAATGTTTTTGTAGCTTATTATATTAACAACAACGGCTTTAAGCAATATAATATCCCATTATTTACTTCAAAGTTCATAGTTTTTGAGATATTTGACATCAAAGTTGAGCAATTTTAGGCCAAAAAACTAGTTTTCTGGCCATAACTTTTGTGTTAATTGGTTTAAAATGAAAACCCTCTGCCAGTTTTTAGAGACGTCACAGACGAACCCAAATATGTAGATTTCGTATATGTTAGATCTTTCACGTCAATAGAGATACGAAATAAGTGTTTTTTTAGACAATGTTTAAAAAAATCATACAAAATTAAGTATTAATTTGTTTCAAAATCCGGTCAGTCAAAATGGAGATAAAAGATTGAAGAACCGATAGCCGTTTGATTTATGATTCTATCTGTAGTGCAAAAGTAGTAGATACGATTCAAAACTTGTCAAAAATCGATGAAAACCTCGGGTAGCCCCTTAACTCTCAAGAAGATTGTTTGATGGTTCGATCTTGGTATAAAATTTAATACTATCGTATATACAGCAAACATTTAAACTAACAAGGCAAAGCTTATGGAATCAATACCCTTAGAAGTTGACCCAACAAGTCTCATATCCTGAATTTTGCGGGAATAGATTATTATGAATATTTCAGTAATGAGAGGTATAAAATCAGCTTGAGACAGTTTAAATGTCTTGACTAGGCATGCGGTGTCGTAAAAGCCCAAGCTTAGCCAGCATTTCCTTGAATAATCTAAAAGTTGATTCGGTGGAAGATGCGATAAATAAATTTTAATTACAAACTGTGGCCGCGGCTACCGGAAAAACGAGAGCTAAATAGGGCAGAGAAATGGGAAGCTACCTAATTGTAAATTAAAAAGTTCGCGGAGTTACGACACCACAGTCCAGAATGACGCCAGCGCGGGCGAAGGCCCTCGCCCCCTCGGGGGGGGGGGGGGGGGGGCCGCCCGTGGAAAGCGTGTGACATTTTGTTTTAAAATATTGTCCGCGCGATTACATTCACGTAGATCGTTTTTGCTTTATTTATCACAAAAATCCCTTCAAGTGTGTTTAAATAAACGGCGCTTAGCTAACGTTTGTAATTCAAAACGTCGATAAATTTATCACCGGATCACAGATACAGGCGTCTTAATTACCATGTAGCGGTTAGAAACGCTAGCGCAATGGGCGTGAAAGCTCAATACGCACTTCTCTATCACAAACAGTCACAGTGTAAGAAAATGCCCATTAATGGCTTTGGATGCTTCAAGTTTTCTAGCGGACGGATAGGGATGGCCGCTTAGCTGTGGCAGGAAGGTAAGCGCACCAAATATTGTTATGTCAAGGCCGACGGCTTTCCTCCGCATTCCGTCCCTGCCGCCCACAGGGATATCTCACGGTACGTTACGTAACATTTAGACCAACTTTCGGCTGCGATTGACACATTCATTACATTTCTTTTCAAGGTTTCGTCAAATCCTTTTAGGCTACCGTTGTTATAGTGCTTGCGTTTAGTTAGTCTATTACACAACAGGGAAATAGTTTATGATTCAAGTATTAGTGTTAAAAATTAAACAATACTTAAGTATTAGATTTGTATATGATATGTTGAGTTTAAAATAGGCATTGGAACTGACTAAATATACCTAGATGTACCTACGTTGGATTTGCTTAACTTTGCTTTATTAAGTTGAAAGACATTTTTTTTATGTCATCCGCCAAGTTTTTCGACATCGATTCTAAATTTTAAATGTTACAGAGCGCTAATTTGCATTCTAATGAATATTCAAAAACACAAGGTCAATTTAAAATAGTTAACGGATCTCGCCTGATTGATAAAAGCTCGTGCAAAATTGACGAATAAATAATTGAGAACTGCGTTGTTAAACTTCAATAAAATGTACGAATTGATGTTAGCGATACATATATTTATTTGAACGTGAATGAAATTATGAATCCAAAACGCTCGAGATTGTAACATTTCAGTGTTTTGTTTGAATAAATAACACTTACAACTTTTATGAGTAAATTTGCTGCCCGCGGGGCCCCACCGCGCATTACAAACAACACAAGCAAAGCCGAAGGATAAAATATAGCCTACTAACTTCTGCCCGCGACTCCGTCCGCGTGGAACTCGTTTACATCGTAGCTCCATACAAACTTTCACCCCCCATTTCAACCCCTTAGGGGATGATTTCCGGGATAAAAATCTTATGTCCTTCCCCGGGACTCAAACTATCTATGTACCTACCAAATGTCATCCGGGACTCAAACTATCTATGTACCTACCAAATGTCATCCAAATCGGTTCAAACATACAGGCAGAAAGACAGGCGTCTAATCTAATCTAATCTAATCTGACCTAATTAGAAAAATCTAATTAATTTGACATAATATTAACTATTATAATTCATATTATTTTTGACATGTAAAATTTTACATTTTATTAATAAATGAGTATGAGTTATCAGTGTGATTAGTATGGAGGGTCATCCCGAACCTACGTCTACGACCATTCTATATGCTGGTGACAGATTTGTTTTAATCGGATGAGTAGTTGCGAAGATTAATCCCTACATACCTACAAACTTACAAAGCTACTAATTACATTTCACAGACATTACCCGTTTATTATTAGTATAGATTTTTTAAAAGGGGAATATTTATAAATATACGATTTAACAATTATGTTACACTAAGTCTTACTATTAAGTGGCGCCATCTATTGTCGCTTGTAGTTTTGGTAGTCAGTTTTTCAACTAGGTACTAATATAGCACCACGTTATAGGTAGTTTGGTAGACGAGCAATAAAAAAAAAATTGTACCCAATTAGCGTGAGTTGTCAAACAAAAATTTACTCGGTGTCAGTTTTGTGACGACAATTAAGTATTCAGTTTGTATGAAAATTAACTGTTTCTTTTAAATTTATAAATTACTAGCTTCTGCCCGCGACTCAGTCCGCGTGGAACTCGTTTATATCGTAGCACCATACAAACTTTCATCCCCAATTTCACCCCCTCCGGGGATGGTTTGGTCCTTCCCCGAAATTCAAACTATCTTCATACCAAATTTCATCTCAATCGGTTCAGCGGTTTAAGTGTGAAGAGGTAACAGATAGACAAATAGACAGACAGACACACTTTCACATTTATAATAATAGTATGGATACGCATTAACACGTTAACTTCAATGTGAAACAAATGAATTTCCACATAATTTGTTTGAATTGTTTGCTTAATTGTCGGCAAAAAACTGACACTGAGTGAATTTTTGTTTAACTACTCACGCTACTTGAATACAATAACTTTTGAAATTGCCCATATATAACCGATAGAAGGGATCTTCATTAAACTAGTTCATCTTTTTCATCCTTCCATCCATCCTTCCTTGAATTATACGAGGATTCTTTGACATTCGACCACTTTATAGAAATTCTTATCAATCTCACCGTTGTAATGACAATGAATTATGGATGTTTACCGTTACTAAAGTGCATTTTATCTCTTAGCTTTTAAATGAATTGGTCATATACCATAAAGATCCTTTACAAAAGAATCTAGAAATAAATAAATAGTTCTTCTATACTAGGAAATAGTGGCATCGATACGAATCTGGCTGGATTACACGGAGTGTTAATTAAGTGTAAATAAAACCATTATCTCAGCGATGAGGGGCTTAAGTGCATTCCTATCCAGTCGATTGCATCTGTGAATAGCCGGGTGTTCGCGACTCGAGAAAAACTTATTTAACAGTACACCGTCGTTTGCGATTTGTAGCGAACAAGGAAGTAAATGCTTTTTTTCCGACTGAGTGAGAAAAATTAAAAGTTCTTGTACCCAAAATGTCATGATTAAACTGCTGGTTACCTCTGTATTCGTTATAGGTCATAGTAGTTCATTCATAGTAGGGTCAGTTAAATTCAATTGATATTATAGGTTTTTAATTGTGTGTGGATAATTTTATAAGCTTACTAAACGGGACTTAATCGCGTAAGTATATAATTAAATTAATTAAGATCGTTGAGAGGTCTTGCAACATTATTGGTAACGTTTTTATTATTTCAAGTCTTCTTTCATTACTGATCCTTAAATTAAGCTAAAAAGGTAGGTAGGTACCTGTATTGCGCCATTGCTACCGGCCGAAGTGGTTACAATAAAGAAAATATATAAAAGAAACTACAAACACTATAAATAGTGAAACAATATTAACTAGAGAGTAAATTACAGCAGCAAAAGTTGGCGGTCGTGACCAATAGCTAGTTTATTTTAAAGTTCATTAAATACAATGATCACGACAGACAAAGGCTGTTAGTGCTCCCGAACTTTCCCCATTTCGAGGTGAATTCCGTAAACTGGTATCCCTGGTTTGGAGCGAGACTACGTGAGGCGCTTTTAGGGTGATAACCACCACCACTGTGCGAGGCAGGGGAGCGGTGAGCGAGGAAAATACGACCAATAGCATCGCTACCGCTAGCCTCGCTCACGCATCTCTCATTGGTGAATTTTTCTACCCTTAGGCTAGTGTTCATTCAAAAACAGTGAGTTATTCGAGACTTTAATACAATTAATATTGCGTTACATTTTGAAAAAGTGTCAGGACAACTCGCATGTCATTCTTCCATACACAAAACTATATGTAGATATTTAAGATCAAGGTTCAAAACGTTACGTAGGAAATGTTACGCAATCGACCTGCAGGTGTCTCGTTGTACGAGATTTCATTTAACTTGCAATATTCCTATGTTTTTTATACCAAGCCTGTGACTAAGAGGCATACGGCCTGCCTTATGGCAAGCAGTCATCATGGGCTATGGACGCTTTTTAGTTGGCAAGCACGTTGGTTTGAGCACTTGATTTGTGGATTTGTTATATTGACAGCTCCTCAACTCCTGCATGACGGCATGCAGTGTTGTGTCAGTGTAAAGGGCGAACAATCCGATTTTTTTGGGATCAGCTGTGGCGTCAAACAAGGCTGCTTTCTTCGCCCTTTACTTTGCAGTCGTAGTCCTCCTCCTTACTCGCTTTAGTTGATGGCATCCGTATTCGTTTCCGCACTGATGGCAGTATTTTCAATGTTGCACGACTGAAGGCTCACACGAAGGTCTCTCACGCCACTGTCACAGAGATAATGTACGCAGACGATCTGTGTTTTGTGGCGGATTCCCCGAACGGTCTACAAACTCTTATGATGAGTCTCAGCGAGTCCTGTCAACGGCTTGCCCTAATAATTAGCGTTAAAAAAACCGAAATCATGGGGTTACCAACACTAGCGTCCGTTGACATCAAACTCGGTGGTGACTCTAAAGCAAGTAAACAGGTTCAGGTATATGGGGAGTACTTTAACATATAAGTGGCACCTTGATGATTAAGTAAACCGCACAATTAGGACGGCTGCTGCTGCGTTTGGGAGACTTCGCGTCAAGGTGTTCCGGTCACACGAAATAAAGCTCCAAACCAAAGTCTCTGTGTACATGTCAATAGTTCTGCCCAATCTCTCCTGTATGCCTCCGAAACATGGTCTCTGTACCGCAAACATTCGCGTATTAGATAGGTTTCATCTCAAATGCCTGCGTGACATAATGAACATCTCCTGGTCAGACTGTGTCAAGAACACAGAAGTTCTACGCCGTGCTAATGTCAGCGGTATTGAAGCCTATCTAATGCGTAGGCAGCTACGATTGTCTGGTCATATTTCCTGCATGGCTGAAGAACGAGTGGCTACAGAGGTCGTCAAGCGATGTAGCGTATGTACTCCGAATTCCGAAGATCCATTACACATACTGGTGAAATAATTTTAAAAATGGCATTATTAGTTTTGGAGATTACCCCCTACATACAAAATTACAACCTTGATACAAACCTACAGGCTCTTCCTCTTTATAATCGAACGAAGCGAACGAAGCGAGCGAAGCGAACGAAGTTCTTATGCTTCAGCTTGCGCCGAAAATCGTTCGTCTGCCCGGTGTCTATCCGGCTGGTCTCATCAGCAGGTCGCATTTCTCAACCTATTCTAGTGAAACTTTTGGAAGCAGGTTCGTTAATTGCTGTTATCCACGTTAATCCCCTAGTCTGATCTTCCAGGGTAAAAATACGGCTAGGTTAATTGTTAGGTGAACTGCGACCCTACAGCGCGCGAGCCGAGCGAGAGAAGCGAGCGCGACGCGGTAGCGTCCGGTGAAGCGCCATAACCGAAAATTATTATTTTTTTCTAGTTGAATATAAAATAATTACCGCTAATTTCCCTGGGTGATCGGGGTGAGTTGATTAACGTGGATAACGTGCGTTAATTATATGAATTTATTTGTCGAGTCACATTTGAAAAAAAAAAACAGGACAGGCTCGCGAGTTCTCATAGAGCCACTAGTATCTATTCGTATCAAACAGCCGATTGTTGTGTGGAGTTAACTCTAGCAAAACTTAGCGTGGAAAAAGAGCCCAACATGAAAAACGCCACCGTATTTCTAGAACCATCTCTACGTTCTCGAATCTTTAAGATTAGAGCTAAATTAATTATCTTGACTTTTTATCTGTCTTTGCGTATCTGTTAATTTCTAGCTGGCATATCCGGAGCTTTCCCTGATAGTGCGCACTATTCATTTCTTAAAACGAATAAAAGAAGGTTTATACTGTCGTTCTTTTTATACACACAAAGTATTGTAATATATTGTAAGACTGAAAACAGACTATAGTCCGACCGCTTCACTCAGTCCTCGCCAGTGGGGCGCACGGGGGACATGTATAACGGGGGACGGCTTCGCCTCCCGCACGAAGCCCGCTTCCCCATTTTGCCTCGCGCGCGGCGCAGGCGAGGACCAAGTGAAGCGGTCGGACCACAGAGCTGCCAACGAACTAAATTTAGGCAGCTATTTGAAAACTTCGCCGTGGGCGCGATGAATGAATTAGAATAGGGATGTCTATTTTCGTGAACGTAGTATGTCGGATTGCGGTATAATTGAAGAAGTTTCCATCCGTCGAGTATACCTACTAGGTTGGGTTCAATTCATTATCTAGAGTGAAAGAGACAGCGGCTTGCTTTTAATCACTACAGTTTGTAATATGAAATGCGCTTGTGTATGCGAGATTGAATGCTGGCTTATTTTAGCACTAGGGTAGTTATCGTCATCATCATCATATCAGCCGAAAGACGTTCACTGCTGGATATAGGCCTCCCCCAAAGAGTGCCACAATGACCGGTCCTGCGACACCCGGACTCCCGCGATATTGATAGCCGATGGCCGTTGGGGCGGAAAGGTTCTCGAGCGGCGACCACGTACCGGCAGACAAGGTGGACTGATGACCGATGGTAGACTAAAATGTGAGAGCGTGACGTGGTACTTACATACATACCATCCCATTTCAGTTTGGTGACGAAAATTAAGCATACCTACAAATTATGTGAAAATGAACTTGTTTCACAAATAAATAACGTGTTTATGCATAAAGGTAATTCATAAATTGAAATGAAAAAGTTTTATACAAGCTGAATAATTGTCGTCACAAAACTGACATCGAGTAATTGTTGAATAAGAACTCACGCTAATTGGGTACACAATTTTTTGAATATGCCTACTTACAGGTATCGAATCTGTTTAATAATTTCTCCAACACCCTTTTACGCCTTCCGATACTTAATTGTAATTCAAGTTTCATAGATATGGCTTTTCTTCATAAAAAGTTCCCTCAGAATGTAGTAATTTTAGGGGGTGGCGCCCCACCCTCGCCGCTGGCCTCTTAGCGCCGGGAGATTGTCTTCGGATCTGTATTTACTGCAGTATACGAGCAAAATTGAGAAAAAAACTTTACTTTAAATAAAGGGTCTATAAAAAGGGTTAAGGTTATATTGTATATTTATTGTATATTTGCGATATATATATTGCATATGATAGTGTGTATTATATTGTATATTTATATATGTATTGGCATGTTTTTATTTGTCTAGGATAAATACCTATTAGGTTTTGTTTTCATTTTCTCTATGTTTTTGTACACGGTATAAGTTTGCCTATCTCGTTCTACCTACCTTCCTCTCAATTGCTCAAAGGTTAGCTGGAAGAGATCCCTTATAGGGATAAGTTCGCCTTTGTACTTTGATCTATTGTGTGACATGTTTATTCTTTAACCTGTTATTGTGTACAATAAAGTGGTTACATACATACATACATATATCCCAGTGTTCGACACTGCCTCAAAAGTTGTCTCCTTTAAACATAATTAATTCACACAAGCTGGTGCTCCATTGTTTGAAATAAGATGCCATATATTGGGACGTTTACCATTATAATTTTACCATATGTTAACGTTCTATGACATTTTCAGAATGTAGAAAATAGACCTGTGGTAGAGTATAAATTAAAGTATTGAATTAAATATATTATAACAGATTACTTACCTAGCGCGGTCAAACAAAGAATATCGCAGATCGCAGGTATTTGACGATGAATATGCGATAGCGAGGCATATTTATGAGGCGAATTAGGCACATATCCCACCGCCGGCGAGTAGCGAGTACTCTCATTGTAATTCTTACTCGCTTGAGCGAGTAGCACGTAGTAACACTCGCTTACTCGCCGGCGGTGGGACAAGTGCCTGACGATGCAAAGCGAGAACGCGTGCGTCCCGTAGCAGCGCGCGGCAACCATTAATAGACCGCCTAAAGACTGCCGGCTGGCATGTACTTACTTTGTAGCGGAATCACAGAGTGAACCGCCCCTGCCACTGGTGACAAAAATTCAATTTATTTTTTTACACCACGTCGGTGGCAAACAAGCTTACGATCCTTAGCCCACCTGATGGTAAGTGTTTATCGTAGCATATGGACGCTTGCAACTCCAGGGGTGTTACAGGCGCGTTGCCGACCCTTTAAGAATGTATACACTCCTTTTTTGAAGAACCTCATACTGTAGTCCTTCGAGAAAATCTCATTATGGAACAGGTGCGACGTAAACATTGTCACGTGTGTGCCTTTTGATGGCTTTGTATTGCCATGCAAAAATGATCCTCAGTCGACTTTGAATAACATTTTGAACTCAAACTCTAATTCAATGTAGATTAAACTATATAAAATAGCAAGTGAGTTTGAATACCTCATAATATTTAATTCAATTAACAAACAACTTATAAAGCCAGGCTAGGCTAAATGTTTATACGCTAAGCTTGTTGATAATAAAGCAGTCAAATGACGAATTCTTAATAAAACCTCGAATAGCTGACGCAAGTTTGTCTGAAAATAAATTTTCTAAGCAACAAGTTTGAAGTCTAACATTGTATGAAGGATAGTGGAAGGACAACAAGTGCTACAGTAGTAGTAAGTTTGACGAACATCAGGCCGGCTAAATTATATTGCTAAAGTTTTCGTAGCAGTCGCTTAATAGGCAATCCATACTTCCATACTATATACTATAATATACTATATATACTATATACTATATATACTATACTATACTATATACTATACTATACTATATACTATATATACTTACTATATCCATACTATAAATGCGAAAGTGTGTCTGTCTGTCTGTCTGTCTGTTACCTCTTCACGCTTAAACCGCTGAACCGATTTGGATGAAATTTGGTATAGAGATAGTTTGAGTCCTGGGGAAGGACATAGGATACTTTTTATCCCGGAAATCATTCCTCAATGGGACAAAGTGGGGGGGAAAGTTTGTATGGAGCTACGATATAAACGAGTTCCACGCGGACGGAGTCGCGGGCAGAAGCTAGTTTTGTATAGCTTTAACATGTACATTTCATGTAGATATCATCAGCTGAATTATACCATCACTATATCGAGCAGTTTTGGACGATTTCGTATTCTTCACATAATTTACTTTGTACATAATACCTAATTGTTAACTATCAAATTGGGCAAATTATCAAATAAACAATGATTGATGGAAATACCAGATATGTATTATTTAATATTTATTTAACAATAAATAAAACGTTTTGTACAAGGCGATTTAACTTTCATATAGGTAATATTTTTATACCTACTAAAAGGATACACAAAAATGTGTCGTCTATTGGCCAAGTATCAGTTACTAAAACATGAATGAATACTGTGGTAAGTTTGTATAACAGCAAGGCTGTGTGTGGCAAGGTTGTGAGCGATCTGTCTGGAGTGAAACAGAGTTCATGACTTTACAACTTATTACAAGTTAATAAACCTTTTCAACATTACTATCGTCTAAATTCAATTACGATGGTAAAAATCTATTCGTAATTAATCGGCAATAAAGGTTACAAAGGAGATATTTAACGTAATTACGGTTGGTTACGGTTTCGCACATTGCTTTAGACTTTGATGATTTCGTCCGGATAAAACCGTTCATAGACTTACCTATTCATTATAATTAATTTCGAGTAACTGAGAATTTTAGTACTAGCATGGAAAAGACTTAGTTCTATTATAATAATAGATCGGCCAGCCTCCAGCTCCTGCTCCACCGCTCGCCGTCGGCAGGGCATTCATACTCACACCCTAGAACCTAAATTGTCTAGAAAATTCCACTGATACCGTACCGTACTACTAAGGTTCGGTACGGTATCAGAGAAATTTCCTCCCTCGAACGCTCCTTAGTCAACAAAGTAAATCAGGTAAATAAATAACGGATACATGTTGTATTGAAACTTGTACCCGAGTTGTACAAACTCTACCTATTATTTAACTCCGCACTAACCCCGTATTTTATCCCGTTAGGGGGTGATTTCCAGGATGAAAACTATCCTATGTCCTTCCTCGGGATTCAAACTATCTCCATACCAAATTTCATCGCAGTCGGTTCAGCGGTTCAAGCGTGAAGAGGTAACAGACAGACAGACAGACAGACACACTTTCGCATTTATAATATTAGTATGGAAGTATGGATTCAATCAAGCACCATTTGAAAGCTTGCGTTAATGTAGCACAACAAGCGTACCTGTAACAAATGGTTTGAATAAGCCGTAACAATTATGAGTAACAAGTTAACACCAGTCATCGGTATTGTAAACAAAAACAGCAGGTAAGGACCTAATAGAAAGCTGTCAGTGGGAGTTTTTGTCATTATCTCCTACGTTTACAAGTCCTTTAAGTGGCGACATCTTTTGTTTCTTTCACCGTAAGAATGCACAATTACGCGTTCACTGACGATTATGTCTTTGTTAGGAAGGTCGATAAAAATATATAGTGCGTCCTCGGTACTTCGGTATACACAATCTATTATTAAAGTATTAAGTTGATCTTTTTGAGCACACATAAAGGTTGTAACCTTCAAGATTAACATTGTCAATAGCGCAAAAGCGTGTGGATGACTGCCTACATATTTCCATTTCATTTAAATGTCACATCTGTTCATCAAATATTTGACACCATAATTGACTTTCGAAGCTTGCGGCGTATCAACATCACGATAACTCTTTTAAAAACGCGTCGTTTACCATTTAAATCTGTTAAATACGTTATTGATATTTGTGAACAGCCTGGATAATAATATTTGTGTTCCGATGGCCACTATAAAGTAATCCGCCGTGCCTCTACATTTAGTATGAGCAGCGCGTGTTGGGCGGGCGTGGGGGGCGGTGTTGAGGGGCCAACATATGTTGGTTTATGCGTTGTACTGTCCACAATAGGGTAGGTAGGGTCGTTCACAATGAGCCCCGCCGCGTAATTGTTAAGCTGAACGGGGGTTGAACGGCTGTCAACTGCTCCGTCAGACTGAATGGTAAGACTGTTTGTTTTTACACACGACATTATGATCCTAATTAGAGTAAGATTTCAAAAGACTGATAAGTCATAGTGTAATGTATATTAGGTACGTTAAAGGCTTGAGATTAGTGGAAAAAGGATTTGTACTAATATAAAGTGATCTTTGAGAGATTTAACCGTCTACAAATTAAATTAAAGTTCACTCACGAAGCTGTTATCGCTATGCAACATGGAGAACATCTACAACACGACATTTAAATGAGGTTTTATATTAATTAAATGAATGCTCATTAGCGCATTGACCTATGTCAATTAATTGATAAACACGCGAAGTAATAGGTGTCTGCGCCGCGCCGCTGTGACGGATCCACTTCACTGAGGCCAAGTGTTTAAGCCGAACCCTGACTTGTTAAGATGTCGTGATAAATAAATAGCGAGCTAAGTAGTGAACAATGGCGGGCATTACAATAACCGTCTAATAAACTTATCGTAACATAACCAAAGCGTGAATGAAGGTAAGTGCCCTGATACCGATCAAACGCCGCAGGAATACAATTCATCCCTTATTAATTATTTTATTGTAAGCATAAAGGATGTCGTAATCGTCAGAATAATAATATCACCGCTCCGCATAAAGAACCCCAAGTAACAACACAAGCGTAAAAATGACACGCCATGCCACCAATATGTTTGTGTGTATTACGTTAGATTTATATGAGTGGGTCACACACAGGCTCGCAGCAACCCCGAACCAGGGGCGCTTAGTGTGGGGGCGCAGCACACTGGCGTCGCACCCGACAGATGGTCACGCACACATTGACATGCCGAAAGGGAAAGCTACACTGTGTAAACAAATCGTAGGGCGAGTGCCGTCCCTCTCGGCTACAAAGCCGTGTGTGTCCCACGTGTCTGTGTGCACGTCGACGTAGATTGTTCTGTGAAATTGCCAGGTAATAGGCCGAGGGCTATGAGCTATATCATTACACCTACTTATTGGTGGGTTTAGGCGCTCAACGGCCTAATCGAATTGAATATTGGCAACAGATTGATGCCACTGACTTTTACATTGAAATTCATTACCCGGGCTGACTCAATGACGGACTCGCATGAAACCGTACTATGGTGTGCTTTGCTGCTATCAGGCGGGCAATTTTATCACTTTGTTTATGGGATTCCCTTCTAACTAATGGTTATAACAGGAAATTTTGGCCTTTAACTACTGAGAAATGCGCTAATTATGATTAGTGCTAACGGTTACTTAGTGATGGGATTTCTCAAAGTTTGTATCATGGGTATTTATCTTATCGACCTTAGGTTAAAATATAAGTGGATACCTATAAAGATTGTTGAATGGCGGGAGTCAAAGCCGAGTTGATAATCAAATTAAATCGTTGTAGCGTTGAAAATGGCAGTTAACAAACAACAATAGAAGAGCAAGTGAGAACAAATAGATTGAGTGTCGAATTTGCTGAGAGACAAAGCTTATGATTAGATGACGTCAAGTCGGGTGCCGCGAAGGGGCGTGACGGCTCAGATTAGAATTGATCCGAATAAGACGCTATCTGCGACCCGCAGGTCGATCACGTAACGCATTGTACTAGATCTAAATGTCATTTTTTATATGGAAAATTGACGGACTGATCCAACGTGCGGTGGAAACGTTACGTGATTACCTCTCAGGTCGCGACGCTGGGCCCTAGACATTTGTGTTTACTATGACTGAGAAAAACACGTTACTATTTAGAGTAAGAATTAAAAATAAGTAGGAAAGTCATTTCAATTAAGTTACATACTTTTATATAGTTTTTTCCAGTTTAGATGATGAAAAGTACTTAAAACCAACCATTACCTACATCTATATTATTTAATCCTTAAGTAAGGTTGTAAAACAATTACTCATAAACAACATAACAAACAGTAGCTACAGGAACGTACACGTACACGTGCCACAGTTCGGTTTTATTACGTCCCTTTGTTATCTTTCATATTTAGCAACAAAGGAAGTTGTAAAATCTGACCTTAAGGCGCCGTAGGTTCGTGGTCTTCTCTCCCTCTCACTGAGCATAAGCGTGAGCGAGATGGAAGTGCGTGCTCGGAAGCGCGGATATCATGTTTTTTAATTTTAATTTTTTGGCCGTTTAATTAAATAAAAATGTAAATACTGATTGCCCTCAAACATGATATTGCCGATTTTTAGAAGCAATTTTAATATTTATAGCTTTTGTGGATAATTTGTTAAGAATATTTTAAGTGTATTTTTGTGTGTTTTAGACCTATGTTCGTGATTTTTTTCTATCAAGCGAAATTTGCTTAATCATGTTTCGAAGCACTGATTGCCCTAAAGAAAAGCCTCAAGGTTACTATTCGTATTTTTTTGAAACCATATTATCATAAACAGACGCATTAGGTATATTGTTTCAAAAACTCTGTTCGCTTAACTTCACTGAACCTACGGCGCCTTAAGTGCATTTTCGTCATTTTCACTGGAGCAAACTATAGGTACCTACCTTCTGAGCGCCTGGGGATACACTATGTTCAGACTGAGGAATCTGTATTTGGGCTCTAGTTGTCAACAACGAATCCTGAAATCAATAAAAGGATAATTTCCACCAAACGGCACGCATCGCATCGGATCGGAACGGATTTTAAAATCTTTAAATTAAATCATGTACACAGTGTATATTGACAGCGGGCATCTTCCGCGACCCGCGATCGTAGCCGAAAGTAAGCTGCGACGCGCGGCTTGGTAATATAGACTTTAAATACTGTATACATGATTTAATATCGTTTAAAGATTGTAAAATCCGTTCCGATCCGATGCGATGCGTGCCGTTTGTTGGGAATTATCCTATAGGGTCGATAGCGTGCTTGTGTCTCTTCGGGCGCCTATTGGCTACAGTATCTGCTTACCAGCCGGCCGCATGCCTATTTGCCACCGTCGCCTTAAATCGGCTATTGATTGGACTACACAGGAATATAGTATTCAGTCTGCTGTCTGCATCTACTCCTCTATTAATCGAAAGTAGACATCGTCTGCTTACTAATGTAAATAAATACACCTCGCAAATCTTTCACATTAATTATTTTTAATTTGAACAAACAAACAATAAACAGATATTTGTTTAAATACCGATTCTTTTCGTGCTGCCTTATTAAGGAGGAAATTTGTAGTTGACCTGCCAATACGATAAAATATTCTCAAGGCTACAGTAACATCGGTAACTAATTAGTGTTATTAACTTATTAACGTAAACGCGTGTGTGTGTTGCCTAAATATCATAATTGATAATTTATGTCGATAAGTTTTTAGAACAACGTTTTTAATTTTAATGCATGTTTCATATCAGCTTTACAAGTTAATGTTGTTAATGACATAATTATTTATCAACTTGAGGAGATTGCACGATAAAACGATTATTTCATCACCTTTTGCCCCAAGTTAGTAATTCGGTTATGGATTTTATCGCTAAAACTCTTTTTTTACGGCTATAAAGTTCACCAGATGCAGGCTATTTTTAGTGGAAACAGGTACTATACTAGGTGCAATCCTTATGAAGAAGAAACTATTAGAATCCTTACTAATATTATCAATGCGAAAGCGTGTGTGTGTGTGTGTGTGTGTTTGTTTGTCCTTCTTTCACGTCGCAACGGAGCGTCGTATTAATGTGATTTTTTGTATGGAGATAGTTTAGAGACTGGAGAGTGACATAGGCAACTTTTTCCAGCGCGAAAACATCTAATTCCCACGGGAAAATTAAATGTTACATTTTCCTATAACCACGCGGGCGAAGCTGCGGGCATCAGCTAGTACCACTATAAACTTACGAACAAACTTGTTCTAGATCACTATCAATCTTATATTTCGGACTTGTAAAACTAAAAGTGAGTCTTCACCCTTCCTAGTCGTTAAAATATCCCAATAAACCCCGCAACAGGCTGGCGAATTATGACTACGACTATGGTATTGTTAATTCGAAGTCACCCCAAAATGTATTAAAGGTCGTGAGAGCGAGACGGTACTTCGCGCCGCGATGCGATGAGAGAGATAAAAAACCTCTAAATGAGGGGGTGCCGTAAATAATTTCTGTATTTACACTTACAAGGTCTTAAATCCTTGCAGTAAAGCAACAATCTGAAATGCGTCTTGTTTGGCTGTAGATATGGTTGTTTTTTCTTTTGTGTTGGTGTATCAGAAGAACAATGTGGTAGTTCAGAATGAGGAAACCGATTACGAGCGGGTGTCGGAAGCTTTCGTCGTATTTAACTAAGATTACAATACTTTTGCGACGCAACTTGATTGCTGGCTAGTAATTGATCTTGACGTTGTTCTTTTATTACCCACAACTTATTCTCGTTAAACCTCTTTTTATTTTTCTTTAATTTGATTTTTAAACGGTTCTCATAAAATAAATGACGCCTAATTAGCTATAGAAACCCAAACCCTTATTTACGTACACCAGCTTTATTAAATAGTCCTCAAGAATGTAAGACTGTGCAGAATAAAAAAGTAAGACAGACTTGCGAAGTCTTCAGCTCCCAGAACCACTAGTTCAAAATCAAATCAGGTCATGGTCCATGAATGTTTAGTTTCAGGTAAGTAGTTAATTTCCAGCAACAAAAAAAGGTACCTGAACCAAAAATGTTTGGGAACATTGAAATTGAAACGTAGGTATCTGAAACAAATACTGTTTATTTAAACAAAAAAGCAACCATGATGATAGCTTGGGGTGCGATGCATCCCCCAAAGTGTGACAAGTGCTTACTTATCATAATAAAATCTGCAGTGGATTCAAATTAGACGATCCATCAACGTCGCCGGACTTGTGACGTTGCGAACAGAACACTTCATTTGTTAGAATCTGATTATCGCGATGACTAAACAGAACTTAGTCTGAGATTTTCCCAATTTTTCATTTTCAATATTTTTTAGGCTCTTACTATAGTTTTGGAAAATATAAATAATGCTGTGCGGGCAATAAAGACAAATTTGGAAATATACATAGGCATATTTATCTATTATTATGGTACCTACAGTCAAGTGCAAGAATATTTATCGATTTAATCCTCTCATAAATATTTACTGAAACCTGAACCGGCTGACATAAGAGCGATGGGACATATTTATGAGTAAGTTATATGCACCCATATTTTTACACTCGACTGTACCCATAAATCAGTATTTTATCATAATACAAAATAAACTGTAGGGAAGGGATGATCACTAACACGAATGCTAGGTAGCACAAATAGGTATTACAAATTAGAAATGTATTAAACGGCACTACAAGAAAAATAATAAAATATAAAAACTAAGTGATAGTGTCAAAAATATTCATAGACAGCGGAACATTGCTATAAAATGCGTTAAAGTACCTGTAACTAACTCTTAATGTTACTTTGCACTTTTGGAACAACAGTTTTTTGAATATAAATACATTTCTACATCTGTCCTCTGTTAACCTTGTGAACATATCGTTTAGGTTGTCTATCATACATTTATCAGCTATAAGTGAAGATAATCTTATTTAGCTAAGACTACAATGAACCAGTCTGAGCGCCGGCGCCGATGTTACATCGACACGTAATGAAGGCGAAAATCAATGAACTCTGAAATTCCCACACTAGTGTCGCTTTCGTTTCCATTGTGGGAAACAATCGGATTGAATGGACATGCATTGTTGAACTGCTGTCCGAGCAGAAAGAAATGCCAAGTTAGAATAAAATTTCAATACAATTACAATTTAAGACAGTAATTTAAGCACGTTACAAAATTGTTAAACGGGTCAATCAACTTTTATTTGTGTTCCCGGCGTCAAAGATATATTTACACATTTGCATTTTTATCCATAGGGCGGAAAGGTTGTCCAGTGGCGGTCACGTACCGAAAGACGCATCGTGGGTAGACCCCTACAAGGTAGACTGATGACCTAAGGTCGCGGGAGTCCGCTGGATGCGGGTGCCGCAGGACCGGTCATTGTGGCACTCATTGGGGGAGGCCTATGTCCTGCAGTGGACGTCTTTCGGCTGATATGATGATGTTTTTTTATCCACTGTAATAATGGCAGTCTTCGGTTTCCGTTACTGCTACTCATTAATGTAAATGATTTCATGATTGAAATGCGTCTAAATAGTTTTATTTCATGTGTACTCGTACATATCTTCGGCGCCGATTATTCGTCGTTGTCACTGGTCGTTGTTTCTTAGACAACTCCTATTGAATTTACCTAACATGAGTCCATTGAGTCTTGATTTTTGAAACTCTATCACTGTTGCACAACAAAAAGATTATCCACTCAAAGCAATTTACTTCAGAAATGTACCCAGCCTAATTTATCAGATCATTATTTCCAGATGTTTGCAATCTTCCGGTTGATCCAGGAATGGTAAGAAGATACTCTGGTGTACACCCCAGGGTAAGCTTCGTCTGCGCATCCTTCGCCCCAGGAGACTATGCCTAAGAGAAGGTTGTTGGCTACTAGTGGTCCTCCAGAGTCGCCTTGGCAGGCGTCTCTAGCTGGGGACGAGCCGTTTGCGCAGAGCATATCGGGGGTGACCTCGGCGATGCGCAGGTAGGCGCGAGCGCAGGTGTTCTGTGCCACTATGCTCACATCAGCGGCGAGCAGTACTGAAGAAGCCCAACCTTCAAACTGTAAGAACAAATAGGTATAGGTACGCCCCTGTTATGTCCACTGCCGGGTCTACTGTCGTGAACTTTACAGGTATTCGACTATAATTCTCCATATGGGTTGTGTATTAAAACGACCTCTAATCTGCAACTTACGTTATAGTTTCGTTCTTTTCACAGAGTTGTATTCACAAGTACATTAAGGGCTGATGAAATTGACTTAAATACGCGTAAAATTATCTCTGTCATTGTCGCTTATGGCAAGTGCGAAGGATCGGAAGTCGAAGTGAAGGAGAGTCCAAGTCGTAATATTTTTGTGGTTCTATAACCACAAAAATATTACGACTTGGACTCTCCTACGCAAGCAGCAGGCAGGGCTATCCCTGCTGGGCAATAGCGTAAATTTTCGGACGCGCTTAGGGAGATATAAAGTGTAATCTTTTGTTGGGGAATATGACAGTTGACATACCCTGACGCTCGTACGAAAGGTTACTTAATCACTCCGCAGGTTACGTGTTATGTGGTAACAATATCTTATTACTTACTGAGGTAGTTCCAAATCCTGACACCAAAGCTTCACTGCCTGCTGGTAGAATATGGTTAGGCGGAGCTAAAGCTACACTTTGGACATTCTTCCCAAAGGTCATCTTCTTGCTAGTGACTAATAGAGCGATGTCATTTTCAAGTGTCGTCGTAGAGTATGCTTCGTGGACATGTACTTCGGAGATTTCGTAGGTCGACCCACCGGAGAGACGTTGGGAGGTACCCACAACTAGTCGGAGGTATGATGGCGATGAGACGTAACTGAAAAAAGGAGGAAGATTTATAAATAACTTTGTTTCACAAAAAATCGTTGAAAGACTGCCTGTGGTCTGCGGCACTTCATTTTCTTTAGGAAAATAAAGGTCAGACAATTTATTTAAACAAGGGGGAATCCTGAGTTTATTTTTTAACAGATTGAGCCCTGATGCTATAATAACGGATACAATTAGAATTTGTCTAGCTCCCACGTTGTTAATGACCGGCACGCACGTGTGGCCAGCCACAAGCGGCACGTCGTCGAAACGCCGCCTGGATAGGTACGGCACCGCCGCTCTGTCCGCCGTGTACCCGTTTACTATATATTCACCCTGACACGTCTGTGGCATTTTGAATTGAGCACTGTCGATACATTTATGATGAACCGACAAAAAAGATTTATCACCTACCTGATCCCGCAATGAGCTGCAGTGAGCGCAGCTCTCACGTTGATGATGACGGCGCCGCACATGTGTGCCCAGCCGGAGACGGCGCGTCGCCGGAGCGCTGCCTGGTACGGCACCGCCGATATGTCCGCCGTGTACCCGTTTACTATTCACCCTGACACGTCTGTGGCAGTTTGAATTGAGCACTGTCGATACATTTATGATGAACCGACAAAAAAGATTTATCACCTACCTGATCCCGCAATGAGCTGCAGTGAGCGCAGCTCTCACGTTGACGATGACGGCGCCGCACATGTGTGCCCAGCCGGAGACGGCGCGTCGCCGGAGCGCTGCCTGGTACGGCACCGCCGATATGTCCACCGTGTACCCGTTTACTATTCGCGCTGACATGTCTGTATTGTCTGTGCCATTTTGTATGGGCGCTGAAGATACAGCAGCGAATAGACCTATAAACATCCAGACAATCTAGTGTTTTCTGAAGGAAGAATCTTTTTATATTGGTACGTATGAACCCCGGTAATTCAGCACAAGGTTTTTATATCACGACGGTCGCAAACAAGCATACGGCATGCCTGATGGTAAGTAGATACTGTAGTCTGTGGACACTTGTGACTCCAGACAAAAATACAGCTTTAGGTTTTAATATGTATTCAATGTAAATGAACAGTAATCAGAACCGACTCCTAATCGGCTGCGTACCCCATACGTACTATTTTACTTCAGTTATAAAATACATACGTTTAAATTATTAAAATAAAACAAATATTTAGGAAGAATCCATGCAGTTGAAGAATGGTCTCTTACATTCGTAATGAAGTACCTATAAACCAGCACGAACACAACTCGCAAAATGAACTCCTAATCAAGCAAAGAAAAAGAAAAGAAAGAAAGAAAGAAAGAAAGAAAGAAAGAAAGATAGAAAGAAGAAGAAAGAAGAAGAAGAAGAATTCTATTTAGGTGTTTAGCTTATTAATTGTATATTTTTGGATTCTCTCCGGTGTCAAAGCGGACCCCGGGCTCCTTTAGGGCACAACCGGGAATACCGCTAGGAGGATGATGATGATTCTCTCCGACTTGGCTTCGATAACTTCAACGTTATTATCTAAATACAATTTTGGAATACCGAAAAATTATGACGAATAGAGTATAATATTATGTTTGTTATAGTCCGGTATTAGTCCCAGCACCTGATGTTTGGCGGTAATTTTTTTATAAAACTTACCGAGCAAGATGTATTTTTTGGTAGCTATCCGCATTTCGGCTAGTAAAACAATTGACTGACGTTATGAATTGGCGTCTTTGTCGATGGTTACAGATGATAACATATCTCCAATAAGGACACTCGAGATCGCTTTATCTCGGGAATTTTACATTGTTGATGGTTTAACCGTTGCATTCGTACACATTATCTAATAGCTCTAAAATTTATTTTATTGTGAATTAGAGCGAATTTTTATTTTTCAAAATAAATTGTATCATACCAATACTAAATAAAAAACTTCTAAAAAGAATATGACAAATTTGAGGTCTCCAACCAAACACGGTTGACAACCTCCAGAGGAGAACAGTCGGATAGACATACGATTTTTTTTGACCAAGCTAAAACAGATTACCTCATTTGCTTCTCTCGCTCGTTCAAAAATACCAAAAATACATAATATTTAAACCTACAATTGGTAGAAGTGGCATAATTTAGCTTAAATTTTATCTGCTTACCGCATTCGGTAAAACAGGCGTGAATTTATGTGTATCAATTTTACCCAGATTGTACATTTGACGTGTTACTTTTATCTCATCGCGACATATTGGAAAGTACGTTACTGTTCATTTACATTGAACCGCCTGGAATTCCCCCATGGCGTGAAAAATATAATGCGTAGGTACCTAATAACATTTATTTTTGTTACTTCGGGTTTATGATTACATAAGTGGAGTATAAGAGTAAACAGTATATCTTAAAACGGCATTTTAATCTGAATGATACGATAATAAAACCACAATTTTAAGTGTTGCGGTATTAAGAGATCAGTTAAAACATGTAAGTAGGCACTTAATTATACTTACTGAGTTCATAAATATCTTTAACCATAAAATGCTGGTAAATTTGTAAAAGCTTTATTTAATTATGTTTAGTTATAAAAAGTGTAGCGCAGTGGTTTTATCGCCAATTTTATGAAGCATTTATTTAATAAGCATACAAATAAACTCACTTTTAAACCACAACATGACACATTGTATGTAGTTTGCAAAACGATTCGCGTCATTCGCATGCACTTAAATCTATACTTACCTACTCCTAAAATGTATAGTAGATACATTATACATTTTTTGGTAGTTTTAATAAACTACCTTTGAATAATAGAAAATAAGGTTTAATAACCTTATTCAAAGGCTCATTTTGTCTGAACAGCCAAAAGAGACGCAGATATAGTTAGAATAAAATTATAGGTATGTGTTGCTGTCTCATTCCAAGTAGATAGGTATTTGGTACGGTTGTTGCGAGGCTGAAAGAATCAAAATAAACTCGGTAAACACACAAAAAACCCATCGACCACGTACAGTTTACAGGTACAAATATATTTATATATTATTATATGTATAGATACAAATATTAATAACAAATATAATGTAGGGTCATTTCGCTGATTACGCGACCCTCCTTCCCACTTCCCACCTTCGGTTAGCGACCACCTGATGAAGGAGAAGGTTTTTTCTATTGAAGATAACATCAATTCTACACACCCTATTGAGACAATTACTTGTACATGCATTTGTTTGTTGTTTTAGAATAGAAATCTACTAAAAAACCGAGAAAATATCCTTTCAGTTCACCAACTCAGCTTAAGTGGTCGCCCACCGGCACATTAAATTAGGTGGTCGCTAACCGGCGAAATGACCCTACCTATTGTCTATTAATAGCCATGCTAAAAATAGGTTCACGTAATTTAGTAATTTAGATAATAAAAAGTACAGTTCATGATTATCATAACAAATGTTAATTATGATTACCTACCTCAATATATTAATGAGAGCATGTACCTATTAAGTTTGTTTCATTTATAGCATTTTCCTAATTAGTGGAACATCCTATTGCATGATTCATATTTTTCTTATAAATCCATGAAGCATTTGAAATCTCGGAAAATCTGCGTTACCTACCTATTCTAATAAAATTCCGATAACAACTCATGTGGTTGACAACAAACCAGGACTAGTGCCGCCATCTATATCCTGTGCGTTGCAACTGAATGCACTTGAAATACATCGTTCTTGGAATCGTCATAACGACAAATTACTTTCTCAACCTCGTATATTTTCACATTGTTTTTAAAAGTGAGTCTTATGGGAATCGGATTAAAGCCGTTTTATGCATATAGTATTAAGTAAAATACGTTTTTAATAAAGTCATCGACTGTAATCAGTATGCACTTGGTCAAGGGTCACCGCAATGGGGACGGAATGTTTTTTTTAAGGCCAAGAGCAGACCATTGTGAAATGTTACGCTGCATAAAACAATACCTACTGTGCATTCTTGCCTGAAAACAGTTTGAAAGGATTTAAAAATTAGCCTGAACAACCTGCATACCGACCTCCCATCTGTATGTGGAGTGAGACAGGCATTGGTCATGATCAAGCAAATTATGTTCAAAATATTGGCAAAGGTAGCCAAATCCAGGTCGCGATTCGATTGGCCTTGATTGACAAAAAGGATATCCTTGGAATATCACTATTGCATCGTGTCATTTTTCATTCTGATATGTTTCCTTATGTCTTGCCGTGGACGTCATTCGACGGTGGAAATTTCAAATGTCGTAAGGGACATTTTGTCGTAAGTACAGTAAATATACCATTTTAATCAGTATATTTTTTCCTATCTGTCTGTCTGTTGTATTGATATCGCGATACGACTCATATTAAAAAAGTTATGAGATGGTTACAGTTTCTCGTAACTTCCTGATATTTCAAATACTGTGTTGTATCGGTCAAATACAGGGTGACGGGAAATTCGACGTATTCCTTGAAAGGGGTTATTCTATAGCTCATTTGCAATGATTTAGATCCAGTCAACCGGGGGTCAAAACTCATTGGTTTGCAAGTTATTCGAGTTTTTAGAGTTTTTTTAAGAAAACCCACTTTTTGGCATAAAACTCGTAATTGTGAAAAAACTAATTAAATTTAGACCTCAACAAAGGATTTATTTAATAGCCAATAAATGACTGATTAAGGAAAATAAAAAAGCATGCCAAAACTTTTCAAGATATTGCAAAGAAAAGCATTTAAAGTCACAAGGTTTTAAATTTTGTTCCAAATTTTGTAACACTTCGAGGCATTATTTAAAAAAAAAGTATGACACTTCGCGTAAAAATTACATAAATTAGTTCCTCAGTTCATAAGCTTTCATAAAAGGTACAATTGGCGATATTTTTGTAATAATTTTTAATAATAATGATAATAATAGCGGAGCAGGTAGGCAGCGTGCCTTCGGCGACGCGACACAAACAAACCAATTAAGGGTCATTAGGTTAATTGTTCATTTTGGTTTTTATGTATTTTTTCCTTATCTTATTCATTTTCATGAGGTGGGGGAGTACCTGGGAGAGGGACTAAACTAGGCTTGATAATTCTTCATGCATTAAGTAATCAATCAGTTAGTTTCAACTTTCTTTCCAATTCGGACGATTATTGACAACTAAGCTTCCTTTGCAAATGGCTGCTTACGAATTTGCAGAATACGCAGACATCATTTATTGTTACGGACTCTGTGATGGTGACTCCGCTGCAGCTAGAAGAGAGTACCAACGTCGTTTCCCTAACCGCCGCTTACCTCACAGAAGTGTGTTTGGGACGACGTATCGACTTATTCGGGAAAAAGGAACAGTTCGACGCAGCCAAGCTGATGCTGGAAGACCTCGAATTTATGATCCTGCTGAAGAGGAACAAATCCTACAGTGTTTCCGAGCAGACGGCACTACCTCGACGAGAATTGTTGCTAACCGGCTCGGTATTTCTCAGTGGAAGGTGTGGTTTACCCTGCACTCAGCTCGGCAGTATCCATATCATTTTGCTCCAGTCCACGCAATTGAAGAGGGAGACCCAGCAAGAAGGGTGGATTTCTGCAGATTTTTAATTAATACTGATGCTGAAGACCCCGATTACCTGAAGAGAATTTTATGGACCGATGAATCCAATTTCGACCGTGACGGAATTACAAACTACCACAATCTGCACTTTTGGGCGCCTAAAGGTCAAAACCCAAGAAAATCCAATGAAGGTGCTCATCAGCAAAGATTTTTTTTTAACGTGTGGATGGGAATCGTGCACGACAATTTGATCGGACCGTTCTTTCTGCCAGCGCGATTAAACGGCATCGCGTACGAACATTTTTTAAGGGAAGAGTTACCCACATTACTGGAGGATGTGCCACTTGCCACAAGATTGAATATGGTTTATCAACACGATGGCTGCTCTGCTCACTTTCACCGAAGTGTGCGAGAATGGATGGATCAGCACTACCCAAGAAGATGGATTGGTCAAGGTGGCCCAACCCCTTGGCCAGCCAGAAGTCCAGATTTAACTCTATGTGACTTTTACATCTGGGGTCACATGAAGGCGTTGGTTTACGACACACCGATAAATAACGTTGAAGAGTTACGGCAAAAAATTGAAGCAGCTGCACAAACAATGAAAGAAGGGCTTTCGACGCGAGTGACAATCACTGAAGTTCGAAAAAGGCTTCGTGCTTGCATACGAAACCGAGGCAGGCAGTTTGAGCAAGACTTGTGATTTTTAAGAGTTTTTTTAAAGATAATTATTAGGCAGTTTAGTTTTAATTAAGTCTTTCTTTTTACTTTCTTGTATCTAAGGTTAGTGTGACTTTATAAGATACTTATTATGTTGATTTTTTATGATTGATTAAATTATTTTATTTACTAATGAAATTGTTAGTAACTCTTTTCAATCCTTTCCTTGTGACTGTCATTAAAGTAAAGAAAATCAAGAGACCATCTAATAAATTACTTAAAACACCAAAGGCAACTTTTAGTGACTCCTACCTTAAGAAGATAAGATAAGATAAGGAACCGAAGACAAAGCCATTGTAACATGTAAAATACCACCCCTTAATTGGTTTGTTTGTCGCGTCGCCGAAGGCACGCTGCCTACCTGCTCCGCTATTATTATCATTATTATTAAGAATTATTACAAAAATGTCGCCAATTGTACCTTTCATGAAAGCTTATGAACTGAGGAACTAATTTATGTAATTTTTACGCGAAGTGTCATACTTTTTTTTTAAATAATGCCTCGAAGTGTTACAAAATTTGGAACAAAATTTAAAAACTTGTGACTTTAAATGCTTTTCTTTGCAATATCTTGAAAAGTTTTGGCATGATTTTTTATTTTCCTTAATCAGTCATTTATTGGCTATTTAATAAATCCTTTTTTGAGGTCTAAATTTAATTAGTTTTTTCACAATTACGAGTTTTAGGCCGACAGGTGGGTTTTCTAAAAAAAAATCTAAAAACTCGAATAACTTGCAAACCAATGAGTTTTGACCCCCGGTTGACTGGATCTAAATCATTGCAAATGAGCTATAGAATAACCCCTTTCAAGGAATACGTCGAATTTCCCGTCACCCTGTATATTTTCTTGTCGTCTTGTGGTATTAAGTGCAATGTCGTATATCTCAATAATTTTTAAATTCTTGTGTTGTAAGGCACTAAAAAGAAATGACATTATTCCCTTACGACATTTAAATTGTTAAAATGTATATAAAACTTTGAATCAACATTGTTGTAAGTACCAAGTACATTTTGTACTATATCCGTAACAACAATATCGACGGTAGAAATTTCAAATTGATTATCAATAAAAGCAGTACGAGTTTACAGTTACTCGTAGTTTAGAAAATAGTGGCCCTTACGACAAAAAATATAAAGAAGATATGTGTTACGCCTCTGAAAAAACAATATTTATCTGGCAAAATCGCTTACGCCCTTTAACTAAATTATCATTTTATATGATAACTGCGTTAACAGTATCGTCTACTACGAATTTATTTGTTGTAAAGTCATTAAAGTTTTTTCAGAGGCGTAACACACATTAATTTCATATTTTTTTGTCGTAAACGACACTATTTTCTAAATTACTGCATTTATTGATATTCAATTAATAGGTTAGTGTAGATGAAGTTATTTGAAAACTATACATTTACGATTCATCTTTATAGGATGAGTTGTTTCCAAGTTATGTTTTTTTTTTAAATGGAGTTTTTTTTTTGGCTCCCCTCAAAAGTAGGCGTTTGTCCCTTACGACATTTGAAATTTCCACTGTCTATATTTTGTTATCTCAAATCGGGCCCGTTTAATAAGCACTTCTGGTACCTACCTACGCGGTTGATTTTGAATTAATGCTTGAACATACCTTTATAAAAATATCTACAATACTTATACAACTTAGGTTCAGAAAAAGCCATAAACTTAAATTTTTCCCCTAGTAAAAAATACCTATATGGTACGGTAAAGAAAACGGAAACACGTACTTTTTTATATCTTATTTTCACAGTGACAAGGAAAAAGGTACGCTTTCAGCAACGTGATGCAGCAGCGCTATGCGTTAATAAAATTCAATCCATAGATACTCCATACTAATATTATAAATGCGAAAGTGTGTCTGTCTGTCACCTCTTCACGCTTAAACCGCTGAACCGATTTAGATGAAATTTGGTATAGAGATAGTTTGAGTCTTGGAGAAGGACATAGGATAATTTTTATCCCGGAAATCATCCCCCAAAGAGATGAAGTGGGGGCTGAAAGTTTGTATGGAGCTACGATATAACCGAGTTCCACGCGGACGGAGTCGCGGGCAGAAGCTAGTTGATGTTTATAAATTCGATTCACCCGAATTGAGTCATAAGGAGGAAGGATAACAGATTAGATGGGTGTCCATTGCGTCAATAGAAAGCGCGCATGGGACGCCCACGCAAATTCCGCGCAGCCAAAGACCCCTAGCTTCCTGGTTGCTCTAGCCTATATAACGTGGGTTATGTAGGAACCAGTACACGTAATGTTTATTGGCAGTTGTGGGATTCTGACTGTGTTCAGTTGAAGGTTCAGTTTTGGATGATTTTGAAATATATATCCCATGGTATCACTTTTTCCGTTCAGTAAATTAAGACAGTAAACGCAATCGCGTATAGTTGGAATTTTATATTTGGCTGTTTCCTGCCACCACCGCCGCCTTGTTTAAATGAAGGGAGCAAAAGTTATACTCGGAATTGTCTGGAGTGTGAAGCTGTTATAATATTTTACATAATGAATATGTGATATTTAAAACACTTTACAGACAAGTGTGTGTTTTGTGATGGCTCCAAAATCTGCTGCATAGACGCATATTTTGAAGACAGGTTAGTCAAGTAGGCAGCGGCCTACAAACCTGAAGGTCCTGGGTTCGAATCCCGGTAATGAGAAATATTTGTGTGGTGAGCGTGAATATTTGTTTCTGAGTATTTGATGTTTTCTATGTATTTAAGTATTTATATCTTTTAAATATATCGTCGTCTAGTACCCGTAACACAAGCCTCATTGAGCTTACTATGAGGTTAGCTCGATTTGTGTAAGATTGTGATTTATTTATCCAAAACTATGCAATTTCACGTTGACATTAGCAAATTGTAAAGTAAAACCCCAGTAACTGTGATAATAACAAGTAAGTGTGTCACCGCTTTTATTAGAGCTGGTGGACGTTGAATAATGACGACCTATATCGGACGCGACGCGACACGCGTGTGCACAGCGGTCTGGGGATACAGAAAAATAAACGATTCTCTGCCTTTGGATAATTTCGTCCATCTTCCTATTTTGTCAACATTTTACTTGGTCCACATTGGAATATCGTCCACTTTCCTGACTCGTCTACATTCCTTGTTTGTCACTTTCCTATAGTTCTTATGACGCTGTCAACACCAAAATGCCCTTGAGGATTTTGGATAGTGCGCACACTGTCTATTTGTATCGGAGTAAACGAGAGCGAGTGTTACAGGGCGGCCCGGTTTTTGAAGATAATCTAAATATACAGGGTGTTAACGGGGTCATGATCCGGAATGACAAAAAGCGAATAAGATGATCATACTGAACAACCTTTCCCATGGGACCAACCACGAAATCGCTAAAAAAAGAGCCCATTAAGAGTTAACTGTGAGTTAACTGCGATTTAATTGAGAGTTATGTATGGAATACCTGGTTTTTTTTTGCGATTTCGTGGTTGGTCCCATGGGAAAGGTTGTTCAGTATGATCATCTTATTCGCTTTTTGTCATTCCGGATCATGACCCCGTTAACACCCTGTATATAAAAAGAAGAAACTGACTGACTGACTGACATATCAACCCAAACCGCTGGTTCTAGAGATTCCAAATTTGGCACGTAGGTTCCTTATAAGGCCTAAGAGAGCACTAAGAAAGGATTTTTCAAAATTCAACCCCTAAGGGGGTGATATGGGGTCCAAAGTTTGTATGGGGGAAACATGATTTGTTGAACTAGAGACTTGAAACTTTGTAGGAAGATTACTTATTAAAATAGAAAAAAGTACTTTCAGCGTTTTAGTAAATTCCACCCCTAAGGTGGTTAAATAGGGGTGCAAAGTTTGTATCCGAAACTACTGGGACTAGAAACTTGAAATTTACACCAGAACTTCCTTTTATGACGCAGGCAAGGGATAAGGCGGGATTTTTTGGAAATTCCATGCCTAAGGGGGTTAAATAGGGGTGCAAAGTTTGTATGAGAGAAACATTATTTTTTTAATTAGAAACTTGAAACTTTGTAGGAAGATTACTTCATAAAATACAAAAAGTACTTTCTGCGTTTTGAAAATTCTACCCCTAAGGGGGTTAAATATGGGTGCAAAGTTTGTATGAGTGAACGTTATTTTTTGAGCTAGAAACTTGAAACTTTGTAGAAAAAATACTTATTAGATTACAAAAAAGAACTGTCAGCGTTTTAGAAAGATCCACCCCTAAGGCGGTTAAATATGGGTGCAAAGTTTGTATCCGAAACTACTGGGACTAGAAACTTGAAATGTACACCAGAACTTCCTTTTATGACGTAGGCAAACGATAAGAGGGGATATTTGGAAATTCCATCCCTAAAGGGGTAAATAGGGGTCCAAAGTTTGTATGAGAGAAACATTATTTTTTGAATTAAAGACTTGAAACTTTGTAGGAAGATTACTTATAAAGATACAAAAAAGTACTTTAGGCGTTTAAGAAAATTCTACCCCTAAGGGGATTAAATAGGGGTGCAAAATTTGTATGAGTGAACTTTAGTTTTTGAGCTAGAAACTTGAAACTTTGTAGAAAAATTACTTATTAGAATACAAAAAAGAACTGTCAGCGTATTAGAAAATTCCACCCCTAAGGGGGTTAAATAGGGGTGCAAAGTTTGTATCCGAAACTACTGGGACTAGAAACTTGAAATTTACACCAGAACTTCCTTTTATGACCCAGGCAAGGGATAAGGCGGGATTTTTTGGAAATTCTATGCCTAAGGGGTTTAAATAGGGGTGCAAAGTTTGTATGAGAGAAACATTATTTTTTTAATTAGAAACTTGAAACTTTGTAGGAAGATTACTTCATAAAATACAAAAAGTACTTTCTGCGTTTTGAAAATTCTACTCCTAAGGGGGTTAAATAGGGGTGCAAAGTTTGTATGGGTGAACTTTATTTTTTGAGCTAAAAACTTGAAACTGAAGAAAAAATACTTATTAGAATACAATAAAGAACTGTCAGCGTTTTAGAAAATTCCACCCAGAAGGGGGTTAATAACTAGGGGTGCTAAGTTTGTATCCGAAACTACTGGGACTAGAAACTTGTAATTTACACTAGAACTTCCTTTTATGACGTAGGCAAGAGATAAGACGGGATTTTTGGAAATTCCATCCCTAAAGGGGTTAACTAGGGGTCCAAAGTTTGTATGAGAAACATTATTTTTTGAATTACAGACTTGAAACTTTGTAGGAAGATTACTTATTAGGATACAAAAAAAGTACTTTAGGCGTTTAAGAAAATTCTACCCCTAAGGGGGTTAAATAGGGGTGCAAAATTTGTATGAGTGAACTTTAGTTTTTGAGCTAGAAACTTGAAACTTTGTAGAAAAATTACTTATTAGAATACAAAAAAAGAACTGTCAGCGTTTTAGAAAATTCCACCCCTAAGGGGGTTAAATAGGGTTGCAAAGTTTGTATCCGAAACTACTGGGACTAGAAACTTGTAATTTACACTAGAACTTCCTTTTATGACGTAGGCAAAGGATGAGACGGGATTTTAGGAAATTCCATCCCTAATTCACGACTTTTTTCCCAAAAGGGGTAGGCAGAGCACATGAAACTTATGTTCCAGCGCCACATTTAGCATAAATGTGGGTATATTGCAGTGATAGGTTGTTAGCCCATCGCCCACAACACATTTCAACCCTGCTCCCTTAGTCAACTTTTACGACACCCTCGGGAAGAAAGGGGGTGGTGAAATTCTAACCCGACACCACACGGGAATAAAAATAATAGGAAATAAATAATAATTTACCATAACGGGTTTTGACGAATGGTTATTCATAAGCGAAGTAAGTCAGTAAGTGAGCCGTTGCCGGCGTAACAATTCAACAGTTATTGCAAAATTACACTTACTACGCGGGCGAAGCCGTGGGCAAAAGCTAGTATTACATAAATATTGAAATAAAAAAAGGGTGGATTATTTGTAAAATATGACTCGCTAGCGGTTTAGGTATGAATATGTTGATTTCGTGTTTTTAATTGCACGTCTAAAAAAATAAAGACAGGGAACTGTTTAATGTGATTTTAAGACCAATCTTTGCAATTATTTTCTATCGAGCCGATTTCGTCCAATTATGTATCGAGCCCATATCTACGGTCTTTGAAATATGGTGAATATTAACATATATTTTATTTGATGTGCTAGAATAAATAGATTTTCTTAAAAATTGCTTAAATAACATCAATTTCACCAAATTTGGTCTTGTCAGCCTCTTAAGCGTCTATGCTAAGCCGCGGAACCATAAACCGGCATTACATCGCATCATGCCTCGTAGGTGAGGTGGACGAGGGTGTATTTAGTATGGTGGACCTAAAGAAATGTAGACTAGTTGGGGCTAAGCACTGTAAACCATTTTTAGACAAATAGTATAGTGGACTATATATTAACGTGAAATTGTCCTAAGCTAAAGCTCTCTTTAAGATGGGTGTGTCGGTCCAGTTGTTCAGGTTACTTACTTATACGTTGATTATTTTCAGTTGACGTTTGACGGATCGTTTCATCCACATAAATTCCTTCTAACGAACAAGCCGCACACAAATAAATATTATATTAAAATAAATACATCATTTGATTACTTTTACGGTAGGTACATATCAAAGGGATGCGGTCGGTAAAAATCAACTGCTGAGTTTTTTCTTAAAGTAAGATGACTACATACTTATGTTTTTAAAGAAACTGACACTGGCCAAACACATACGACTTTCAATCTTATGAATAAAAAATAGCGGTGAAATATTTGTCAATTATTATGCACTAGCTTCCGCACGCCGCTTCGTCAGCGTGGACCCGCAAACTATCCTATATTTTAATCCAGGCTTTTAATTTCGCAGACCCCTAAACTGATGGTGGCAACTGTGGTTGCCAATCAAAATATGGGCTGCTTTGATAATGAAAAATAGAAGCAGTTTAGGCTACCTCTTTTAAAATCCGAAATCAAGTGAGTGGTTAAACTACCTTCGTGCAAAATTCCATTCAAATCGGTTGAGCTATTTAAGCGTGATTGAGTAACAAACATCCAAACATCTAAACATCCAAACTTTCGCATTTATAATATTAGTAGGATTAAGGTGCAAATAATTGGAACATTTCTTAGCTTACTGTCGCAGGTAATTAGGTATATATCTAAAATAAGATAAAATTGTACGCAAGAGTGATTTCTCAAGAACTGTATGATAAATGTTGCAATAGTTATCATGAAATCATTACGCAATCAGTTTCGATACCGGCCAGCAAAAAAGAAAATCAATAAACGTATCAGTGATGAAAATAATCGCACCTACCAAGAAGTGGTCATCTGATACGTACTTATTTGATTAAAGTTTAAGTGACAAATTATTAGCGTTTTAACATTTAACTAAGTTTGAATAACGTTGAAGTGTATGCTTTTTCATATTATTCATTACCATACGAACAGCAGTGTCCGAGTCTATACTCGCATTCAACAGAAAGTACTTTTATTTAAGATGATCATTATGACGCATAAGCCACTCCGAAACATGTCACGGGGTAATCTGTGTTGTCTTACTTCAATTTAAAATCTCAAAGTTACGCTCTTTTTCTTATTAGTTTATAAAATTAAAAATCTAAAGTAAGCACAACTTGGATGTCCGAGTGTCAGTGTGACAAACAGGACTCCCATTACCCTATTTGATATCAGTCTTGCAGCCACATCACGAAATCGATGCAACCGACGTCAGTTCCTTTTGACGAGCCTAATTTCAACTGAGACGTACCGGGTATAGTTTGCTTTGTGTAAATCGGGCCAATTGCGCACACCAAATCCTCTTTGCACGATTATGATTATTAAATCATAATTGTAATTAATATCCTAATTAATATTCGTATCGTCATTAAGACTCGGTGAAAGTATAGATTAAAGTCGAATGATGTGAAGTGATTTCAGCAAATAAATGATTGTTGCAGCAGACATTTGTTTCACCTAAAAAATATCATCATTACATTTGGTTGTATCCCATTACAAATTAGGGTGAAATAACAATCGCTTGTTCTTATTACTTACCCCAACGCCTGTTGCATGTCAGACAGAGAGCGGTTAGAATTAGAAGTCGGCCGTCAAATCGTGGCGCATTCAACCACAGTAGACATGTGATATTCAGTAGGGTTCCTATCCTACTGTAAAGGCGCCGTAGGTTCAGCGAAGTAAAGCGAACAGAGTTGAAACAATATTTGTAATGCGTCTGTTTATAATAATATGGTTTAAAAAAATACGAATAGTAATCTTGAGGCTTTTCTGCAGCGAGATCAGTGATTCGAAACATGATTAAGCAATTTTCGCTCGATAGAAAATAATCACGAACATGGGTCTAAAATACACTTAAAATATTCGTAACAAATTATGCACAAAAGCTAAAAATATTAAAACTGCTTCTAAAAATCGGCAATATCATGTTTGAGAGAACTCAGTGACTTACTTTTTTATTTATTTAATTGGACAAAAAATTAAAATTAAAAAACATGATATCGGCGCTTCCGAGCACGCACTTCCATCTCGCTCACGCTTATGCTCAGTGAGAGGGAGAGAAGACCATGAACTTACGGCGCCTTAATCTGAACGCGCTCATGCGCCTCAGCTCACCCGTCACATCTAACGAAACTAAACCTCTGATTACGCTTGGTTACTACGAATCCCGGCGTCAAGATATATTAGTGGGTGACGGGTGAGATGAGGTTAATACAAGTTATAGAGTAGCGGACATGAATACGGACACGAATAATGGACATGAAGTAAATGTACAGAACTGTGATCAAGAAAATGTGAAGTAACGACATCGAAAGAAATTCAAACGTCAAGAAATTTCAGGGGGTTCAAGAAAACAAAAATAAGCATTAAAGTACACTAATAATCAGTGAAACACATATTTTCCTATAAATTATATTTTCCTGTGAAGATTTATAAAACAACCGAGTTACTAATGATCTCACCAGATTGATCTGACCTAAGGTATTGGTTATTAGGAAAAACTGTTTTTGATATCCTAAATAAACTTGATGTACAATACAATCAATTGATTATGTTAGTGAGGTGAGCAACAAACAGCATTTGTATTAATTATAATAATATAATAATAACCATTTATAGCTAGAGAGCGATCTTTTCCAGACAGCCTTATTATGGTAGCGGAAATCAAATCTAACCAGCACGATTCATAGTAAGTGATGCAGAGATAAATTATGCAACCTAGTAGTAATTACAACTCTGATTAGTATCAATGATCAGTAGTAGTCGATACTGACTGATGATTACTGTTTGCTACAACGGTGTTGCGGCGTAGCCTTCCTTCACGCTCGAGCATGCGCGGGCGCGAAACTCGCGCGCATACGTTGCAATCACTTGATACTCCTGTTTCCTTTTATGACTGAACTTTTCAAAATTATGCATTTGCTTGTGATGACCTTGGTTTTTTTTCAAATAAGTAAGGAAATAATTCCGAAAACTGTGGATTTGTAACTATATCGCATAAAAATACTGTTTGAAAGTAACCAAATAAAGGCACACAGACGCCGGTAAAATGAGAGCCTCTTTTCGATTCAAAACTTGTCACACATATGTTTTAATTTAATTATAAAATGTGAAAATGCAAAAAATATAACAATACGCTTTTAACAGTGGTAATAGGAACTGTTGGAATTCCAACATCGCACTATAGGTGCAAACGATATTTAATTTAACAACATAATTAACTTGTTGGAAGACTGTACTAATCACCTGTCCAATTACATGGTTGGACATCGCTATAAATAGTTATCTCAGAACGTACTGTCTGTCGCCGATGACATGACTCGCATTTTAAACAACCTTTGTCTTGCCTTCGTTTCCGAGTACCTACTTGGCTTCCGAGATCTTCGTATTGTAACGAAATATTCCATTCGGATTAGTTCATGTTAAACAAAAGTGATTTTGAAGATTTGCTTTGCGAGACATATTTTTTTTCAATAACCCTTTAGAATTGAACGATCTAGGGGTAGAGGTTAACCAAGGAGAAGCTTTGTACAGCAACTAAAAGAAATAGTAAATGTAGTGTCTTACCGGGACCTAAACTGGCGTTTACATCACTGACAAGAGCCAAGCTCTTAAATTATGATAATGATGATGCTTGCAACCTTGCAATCAAATCAATTGAACGATCTAGGGGTAGAGGTTAACCAAGGAGAAGCTTTGTACAGCAACTAAAAGAAATAGTAAATGTAGTGTCTTACCGGGACCTAAACTGGCGTTTACATCACTGACAAGAGCCAAGCTCTTAAATTATGATAATGATGATGCTTGCAACCTTGCAATCAATATACTCAATGAAATCGCAATAATCATGATCACTAATTAAAGTATTTAAAGCCCGACCAGGAAAATATAAAACTTGGCCATACTGTGAAAAACCATTCTTCAACTGGTAACAGTAACTTTGAAGACGTCATTAATGCCATCTGTCAATTGCTGTCAAAGTGAGGTGTCGTTTGTACGTGGTTAATTTTTGGATATTGTGTAGGTACCTATTTGAGCGTTAAAATGCCGAAAACGATTAAAAGTGAATTAAGAAAAGTGATTTACAATATGACGAAGTATTTGTGGGAGAGAAATTGGGATTAAACTCTATTCCTCTAAATAACATCATCGACCTTGTTGTCAACATGAGTGGTAGGTACATCAACATCATATAGTATCCAAAGAGTATAATAAGTATATTTATTATTTTATTTGATTTCAAAATCTTAAAATTTATTGTCGTGGGTCTATTGTACTGACATCTATTTCCATTTTCTGTCAACAACATTAAATACAGCGATCCGCTTCGCCAGAGATGTCACTACTTTCCATACAATAAATCGGCGTGTCGCCTCTTTTCTAAGTTTCCAGCCCCTGATAGTATCTATGTGCAATGGAAATTAATTAGTGTTGCCATAATTATTGCTAATTTAGCGCCCCGAGAGCTGGTTTTTTATTTTGCTGGACGGGCTTTACTGTGCTTAGGCTTCATTTTATGTAAGTATGTTGCAGATTTAAAGCTGGTACGTTCATGTTCAGTAGCCTGCATCTCTGCAGGCTGTTTCTCAACTTCTTGGCGTAGGAGTGTACGAAACGTATATTGTATAGTGTAAGCACAAGCGGGTACACAAGTATCCATAGTATTTTATTCGTTTGCCTACCTTTGAATACAACAATGAATTCAACCATTAAAACTAGCAGGTAAGTAAGTCTTCTTGCAATAGTTCTCCCGTAGGACTGCACCGGCCCACATCCACACCACATAATCCGATATTCTAAGTTCTAACATGTATCGTTAATTTGAAATGACCTTATTTTGACCGACTGGAGTGGCGGTCGAGTTTGTGTCACCTCAACCTCGGTGTCGGAGGTTTGAAAATTCTGATTCACTTGACAAACGACATAACGTCTCAGGGTCATTGTTACTCGGCTCTTTTTAAATGTATTGTTTAATGCAGGATTTACTTGAAAACGTTGTGACATCTGGTTGAAAATGGGTGCTCGAATTTGCAATCTTACTTGTTTTCTTTTCTCATTGACTACCAGGCTCAGCAGTAACCCGTAAAGTAACTACCTACATGAAACTCAAAAAGCAGTTCGCATCAGCATTGCAATTCAGCGAGGAAATGCCGCCACATCCTCGTCAAAACGCCTGGGCCTTTTTAGGGTTCCGTAGCCAAATGGCAAAAAACGGAACCCTTATGGATTCGTCATGTCTGTCTGTCTGTCCGTCCGTATGTCACAGGCATTTTACTCGAAAACTACAAGGTGTATTTGAATAAAATTTTGAGGATAGGTGTATTTTGTTAGCTGCTACATAGTTTTGTAATTAAATTACAAAAATATTTTTTTTTAGGGGTGCACTCCTTCATAAAACTGAAAGTCAAAAAAAATATTTTCGTTGCAAGCCCACGTGTGGCACATCAATCGATAAGGTTTCCCAGCATTTTTTTTTATTAAGTGAATAGACTCGGAGATAATCGCCCGGAAAGTCACTAAAATTGTGTCCCCCCCCCCTCTAATTTTTTAACCGTGTATTTTAAAAATATGAAAAAAAAACATGGATATAGGGCTTATTAAATTCTTTCAGCGAAAACTGTTTTTAACAAGATCGGTTCAAAGGTTTTTGAGATATTTCAAAAAAACTGCCTTCCTTAAAGAAAAACGTAAGTGCCGTAAGATTTCAGTAACGATACGACCTTTTTAATAGGCACGGCCCTTCGTTGTGCGTGGTCCGACACGCACTTGGCCGCTTTTTTTTATATAACTAGGTTCTAATTTAATTTAGTTAATGTTAGTTATCATCTTAGTATATAAACTTTAGAAAATAAATGTGTTTTTAAATAGGATTTATGTTTCTTGAATCCCTATGTTAAATTGACAAAAAAAAAACAATCGAACTTAAGGCCATTTCAAAAATAAACTAAAATAAGCTTGAGAGTTTATAAATAAGGGCATGTAGACTACAGATTTTACTGTCGAATCCTCAGTATCTTCCGAGGCAACTGCTTTCGCTGGAAAATAAAGTCTTATGTAGGGCAAGAATATATCTTGGGGCCTTCGTAAAACGAGATCGCCAAAGCGGTGTAGGCATTTTTATTCGTGAAATGGCCTAAACTTACGCATACTTTTAAGTAAGTAGGTACCTACTTTTTGTAGTTTAGTAGTAGTTATTTCTCTGCACAGACAAGCAAGTTGGAATGCCACTGGGAAGCACTCCTTCGTGATCCGTCGCCATGTTTGTAGCTTCGCAATATACGCGCTTGGTTTACATGTCGGTAAAGGACGTCACGGTTATCTGATCATCACAGACGTTGCCATTCGTATCAACGTGTATGTAATATGTGTAAACTAAAGGTTAGTCTCACCGCCATTAACAGTAACTTCAATTTGCATACGAAATTACAATTTTCATGTGCAACTAAGATTCTTAAAGAATTATCCGAGCCACTGGAGCGGCGATTTCCTATTTGTGGCTCTGCCATTGTACCTTTATTTGTATCAAGGCAAGCTAGCGGGCGTGGAAAATACTGAACGGATAGGTAGAAATATTGTACAGTTCTACTTATTTAGGATATGATTAATTCGTTTGAAACTTTTAATGTACGGTCGAGGAAATTGAATGTTTGGCACATGTCAACTCTATTAGAATGACGTTAAGGTCCAAAAGTGCTAAACATTCAATTTCCTCGACTGTACATATTTACATTTCAAAAGAAATGTCTTGAGATATTTGCATTACGTTCAACCCACAATTTTTCTTATCTTATACCTATGGAATAAGGTAGGGTAATTAAGGTAGCCAACAATGATCCAGCGGTACACAAAGAACCAAAGCTTTTATTCGAAAATGCGACGTTACCAAACCGTACTACGATCATAGATACGCTTCAATATGACGTCCCTCGCTCCGCAGTTGGCGGCCGACCGGCCCGCGTTGAAACCGCACTTTTGGTGAAGTATTTTTTGATTTTCGGCACCAAAACAATAAAAAAACTTAAGTGTTTCACTGTTTAATTTCCAAAGAATGTTGTCATTTCTTATACATTTAATTAATCAATTGTATTAAGTAACTATTTGGCCATCGTTTCGACGTTCACTAACATGTTGTCTTGTTAGGTTTATTTTTTACCTCGCCTAAAACATCGTAATGTGTATGTCGCACACAATGGCCCCCACAAGGACGGAGCACGCAATGGTCCAATACTACTGGTAATACTCGTAGATACTTAGTAAGTGTAGTTAGTTTAAGTTTTGCCATGTTTAAGAATTTATACTATTTAATTATTACTATGATTGACATGTCATGTGGTTTGATAACTGAAATTGTGATATGAGACTAAGACTAGCATAGTCTTGTGCATTTTTTGCCAAGACTGACATTTTCATGGGATGTGGAATATTATGATTAAATATTTGTTTACAGATGCTAGTTAAAATATGTATTATATATGTTTTTCACACTATAAATGTTATATTTCATTAAATGGCCCTATATTTTTCTTATTTGTTTTGCATACAGAGCTTTTATTTAGACAAAATCTATGGAATTATTAATTGTGTACCTGACCGGTTCATTGAATACCTAGCACCGGTTCAGCCTGTACCATAGGTTGTACAGTCAGCATCAAAAGTAACTGCGCAATCGAAGACGTCAAAATCTCTGATTCCCTTTTAATAAAGACTTTTGACGTCTTCGTTTGCGCAGTTACTTTTATAAGCCATTTCTCATCTTCTAAAAAAAAAACTCGCCTTCTATTGGGGTTTAGACAAAACATGAATGCTTAATGAAAGCCAGATAAATAAACAAATAATCAGGTAGATAAAATATTGTAATACGTTTACAATAACACTGACTTTTTAACATTTAATTGTTAGTTTGTATTTGATTGCAAACTAGTGATGTAACTTGCTCACTGCCTCGATTTAATTGTAGATCAATAACGAGTGAGTCGAGAGTAGTTTACTGTGACTCTTGATTTTAGTTGTTTTAGTAGTAGGAATGTTGTCTGAGGTCTAAATTTTAACAAATTAAATGAATATGTTGCATTTGTCATAATAGTCATAATATACCCCAAATTTAAGGTGAATCTAATTAATTAAATCTAATATTCAGTAGTATGTAGATGAGTGCTCATCACCATAAGATGAAAATGTCCTTGTCTGTATGTCTGTATAGTGCGCAGACTACAACGGTGACAATATTTTTCTTACAACAGGTACCTAAACAATAACATGACATCATAAACCCACAAACTACTTCCATTACTTCCTATCTATGACAGCGGAATTTACATATAAAACAACGTAAGCGTATAACAACACGTTTTCTATTTTTCATTTCAATCGCGTCGTTCCGCCTTTCGATACTTTCCTATACTAATACGCAGCGAAAACCAGCGTAAGTTGAGATCCCTCGCCCCCCGAGGTAGTTAGCCGGTTATATGCGGTGACGGGCTTGGAGTGTAAATCTGGAGGTCCACGTCGAGTGGATGGTGGGAAGCGGAAGGCGCCTGGAGTGCGGACAATGCCCGAGCGGCGATCACCGCTACGTTCCCAGCTCATTACGTATTTACTATAAAACTTCTATTACTTTAGACTTAGGAGGCACTTTGTTGAGTTTGGCGTTTTGTTTTTTAAATTATTCTCAGACAATGGCTCGGGTCGTGAAAGTCTAATGCCGTCGACGAACAGGGTTACCGGACATCTAGGTCGCGAACATTATTGTGAGACCTTGCGCATACTATGATTTTTCAATTAATATCTATTTGCTATGCGTGGCACGGTTTTCACGGAGTGAATCAACGATATAACTCCTGCGATTAAAGTAGCGCTATTCTTTTAAACACACAAGTAACTTATATTATCCGATTTCTCAATCTTCAAATGGCAGTAGCTCCCAACCCAACGATTTAATTAAAACTGAAATCTCAAATTCATCAGCGGGTAGATTGAATCATAGCTTTATGGAGGTTTGGCGGATGTTTATTGATATTTTCATCATAAGCAAATTGGTCGATTTGACATTTTCTCACGACATTCCCAAGGTTGGCAAAGTCCGTGGTATACGTAACGGTTCACGTATTTTGTCGCACTGAGCTAAAGAAGCGTATCTGCGTTGGGACGATGAATGTACTTACACTGTTGTGGTTCAGCGTCGTACTATTTAGACTGGACTGGTCGCTTGGTGTTGCCAGCTTGGGCAGCGAACTTCCTACATCAACGTTCGCTTATTCTATAACAGTGCTCCAGAATTCGGAGTTCAATCGATTAAATAGACTAATCTATAGCCAAGCGACGTATTACGACATCAACAAAGACTTGGAATGAACTGGCTTCTGGATTAGACATTATTTTATGAACGCTCATAATTTGTGAATTGTTTTTTCATCTATGTTAGTTGCCAAATAATAATAGTAGATTACTGCAGAGGCCGTGAAGTAAGGGATTGCTGGACGAGATGGGGTAGACGCCGAATACAACGAGTCCAGCAATCCCTGTTCCGGCCGAGGATTGTATAGTACTTTTCTCAAACGATGTGAGGAAATATTAAAATTAAAATAAATACTTGGTAATCAATTAAATAATAGGTCATTTGCGCCTTTTTTATTTTTTAAACATGTCATTTGAACAAGCCGTTCGAGCACCATGTTTAACCGCACATAAAGTATAGTACCATAGATTATTTTTATTTTTTTTATGAAGCAAGTATGCTAACAGTGTCTAGTGGTGGTTGGCAGTATGTAAATTTTCCTTTGTCAGTTTAATATTAGTAAGCAAATTTAAAAAGTTAGAGTAGCGGACAATAATGGTTTTACTTAGGGTTTTCATACATTACTTCTTGGCCTAAGGCCAAGAAGTAATGTAGGGAGCCACAAACAAGAAACTTCACGTCTTCATTTCGTGATATTAACGCGTACATTTCCGAGCATGTTTGAGAAAACAATATTAATTTTCAAGCATAAAAAACCCTTATGGACAAGGGACAAGTTCATCTTACCTTGACGTGTGACATGTACCTATAGTATTTGAATCTGTTATTGTGTATAAACAACTGAAATGGTACTTACAATACAATTCAATACAAATATTCTTTATTGCCCACCAGACATAGTATGTAGATAATAGAAAAATAGAGGTAAATTAAACATAAACAATGGCAGACAACAGGCGATCTTATCGCTAAAAAGCGATCTCTTCCAGACAACCTTTGCAAGAAAAGATATGATTTGAGTAGGTGAAATCAGAAAAACAGAATATAAGAACAACTTAACTATAAGAAAGACTATACACTTACATAATATATAAACCTACATACACATACAATAACTAAATGTCATAGACATGGTATTATGAAACTCACGTTTAGATTCACAACATATCTACCGGGTATGGTCTAGGCATTGTTATATGTAAATATACGTAGAATTCGCCGCTAATGACGTCAATCCATGTAAATCAGTTTATTTCTGAACTTTCTTTCATAGAATCGTCGTATTCGAGCTGGTTTCTAGGTAGGTACTTTGGCGTAATGTAATGGATATTTACTCGACGGCGCTTGCTTACATAACGTCACTGCACACGAAGAATGACATTTCAAGGTCGTCCGACGAAATTAGAAATAAAAATATAGACGCAGTTACAAAAAACCATGACTATACCTAATGGGATATACTTCATTACAAACTTAAAATATACTTTAATGATGCAAAATACTTAGTATACGAGTTCAGATTCTAGTTTATATTGAAGAAATTACTTCAACAAATTTAGTTTAGCGACTGTAGAAGGTAAGGCAGGTGCAAACGTTTTTTTATCGGTCAGGCAACTGTGTCAGAGTAATTTGAGTACGTCAGCACAACTAGCAAGTAAACAACCAGGCCCTGACACAAATACCTGTATAGATACATGAATACGCATTTTCCTCTGGCTATGTTATACTGCGCCCACTTGGAACATGGATACACTATGCTTTACTGCGACCTTTTAAAAAATAGTTGTGCATAGTTGAGCAATGTGCGTCTAGTGTGACGCTTACGTAAGCTGGTGCAGTGTGAAGGACGCTTCACAGTCCTATAAAATTAGTCTTCAGCTTTCTAGTTGGGCATAGGCATCCTGTAATTGCATTCCAATCATTTTTGTTGTAGCTCACACTCAGATCAGCTCTACGGTCCAACTTAGTTAAGTAGTCGTTCCCTCTGAATGTATATTTCCATCTACCATGTAGCTACCTATAGCGCAACGCAAGTTCTCACGAACTCAATGACCATGAAGGGAAACTTTCAACAAAAATATTTTCATTATCTATATTTCAACGTCGTTACATAACTCATCCAGAAAGTAAAGTGATCTCATCACTCGCACATCTTTGGTTATTATGCAAGTCGGTCACTCGTCACTCGTACAATAGCCAGTTATTATAGGTAAATCCATTGGCATTTAGGCGAAGTCACAACATATTGCATTAGTCGGACCTATACTGACATTCTGGCTTTAAGTATTGGTCAATTGGTTAGATATAATGCGTTCTCGAGTGTTGTGGCTGCATGGTATAGTGCGAGTTATTGCACCTAATTGAATTATTAGTTGGTACTTGTAGTGACATTTTGACTTTTATGGTCTTTTAATACTAACTGCGCTAGTAGAATTATAGGAAAGTTCTATTGGTTTGACATTTGAGTTAATATCAATATTATAAAGATGTAAAATATGATATTACTAGCTTCTGCCCGCGACTCCGTCCGCGTGGAAATCGTTTATATCGCAGCTCCATACAAACTTCAACCTCCCATTTCATCCCCTTAGGGGGTGATTTCCAGGATGAAAACTATCCTATGTCCTTCCCCGGGATTCAAACTATCTCCATACCAAATTTCATCGCAATCGGTTCAGTCACCCGTGTCCGATAGGTAAAATTCATTAGATAGCATTATTTTTAATTTCTCATCGCTTTTTAGGGCTATATGTGCATGGATAAGTTATTTTTTTAGTTTGCAAAGGTTATCATAAATAAACCTTACAACATATAACAGAACCTCAAAATGTAAAAGCATGCAAAGATGACGACCGCTTTAGCCTAGTTGGTTGTGACCCTGCCTACGAAGCAAGAGGTCCTGGGTTCGAATCCCGGTAAGGGCATTTGTTTGTGTGATGAACACGAATATTTGTTTCTGAGTCATGGATGTTTTCAATGTCTTAAATACATAGAAAATATCCATGTCTCAGAAACAAATATTCTTATGTATTTATTTATCTATATAAGTATGTTTATCGTCGTCTAGTACCCATAGTACAAGCTTTGCTTAGTTTGGGACTAGGTCGATTTGTGTCAGATTGTCCGCAAATATATATATTCCGTCTTGTGATAGCCGTGCAGGGCGGGAGCGCCCTACTGCTACGTTAACTACGTTGGTATGGAGAGTGGAGACTCTCCATACAAACATAGTTCGGTCCTCATTTAAAAACGACATACTGGAATAACATGAAACTTTGTACAAGCAATGGGATCCGCCATAGGTCGAAAACTAGTATCTGTTCTTAGAAATAAAAATATAAAAAAATAGACCGAATAGAACGAGAAATGCTCTAATCGCTTAATTATTTTTTTAATTATTTCTGTTATAATTTAAAGCAACCGGATTCCAACCTAGATATGGCATGGTCATTCTAGTATGCCGTTTAAAATGAGTGCCAAACTACGTTTATTATTAATACTAAACGGGACTTAATCGCGTATTATTAACTTATTTATTTAACTCACTGAGGTCTCCCGACGTTTCGGATGTGTTGCAACATCCATGGTCACGGGACAACTGGCTTGAGCGGGTATCAACATCTTCTTGCTGCGCGGGTAAACTACGTTTGTATGGAGAGTCCACTAGTCGACCGTGCTGGGGACTCTTAAGGCTAGTATCAAGTCGAAGGATCGTCTATACCTACTCGTAATGCAATGCCGAGGTCGGCAGAGCCACCAGACCACCTTGCGCCTGCGCTCGTAGGTACCTATTTAACGCGCTGCATACTGGGAACAAGGTCTTCCGTATATTTGGAAAAAGGGCAGGCATAATTGGATGCTGCCAGTACGTGTCATAAAATCAATATGTGTTCGTATGTGGTATGCGGATTGTGGAATCCGCATCCGTCACTCTTGCACTCGCATATTTGACAGAACGTGACGCATAATGCGGACCATCAGCGGGCCTAACCGGTTGCCATTTTATCACTTAAGAGGCTGACAAGACCTAATTTGGTGAAATTGATGTTATTTAAGCAGTTTTTTAAGAAAAACTATTAGTTCTAGCACATTCAATAAAATATATGTTAATATTCACCATATTTCAAAGACCGTGGACGGGCTCCATACGAAATCGGCTCGGTAGAAAATAATTACAAAGATTGGTCTTAAAATCACATTAAACGGTTCTTTGTCTTTATTTTTTGACGTATGAGTCTGCAATTAAAAACATGAAGTCAACATATTCATACCTAAACCGCTAACGAATCACAAATAATCCACCCTTTTTTATGTCAATATTTATGTAATATTATCTTCAAAAACCGGGCCGCCCAGTAACACTCGCTCTCGTTTACTCCGATACAAATAGACAGTGTGCGCGCTATCCAAAATCCTTGAGGGCATTTTGGTGTTGACAGCGTCTTAACGCTGTGGATAACACATCAGTCACTCTCGCACTCGGATACTTGTCAGGACATGACGCATAATGCGGACCATCAGCGGGCCTAGTATGGTTGCCATTTTATCACTTATCGCTGTGGATAACGCCTCAGTCACTCTGGCACTCGCATATTCGTCAGAACGTGACGCATAATGCGGACCATCAGCGGGCCTAGCAAGGTTACCATTTTATCACTTATCGTTGTGGATAATACATCAATCACTCTCGCACTCGTATACTTGTCAGAACGTGACGCCTAATGCGGACCATCAGCGGGCCTAGCATGGTTGCCATTTTATCTCGCACTCGCATACTTGTCAGAATGTGACGCATAATGCGGACCATCAGGACCGGCTTCTGCGTTTGTCGGTGCGGGCGCTGTGTGTAAGTAAACTGTCAGTCAAGTCAGTACTTATTCTTTACTGCGCGCCTACATTAAAATGGATGCTTCCTGATCGGTTGACGCGGGATGCGCGGGAACCTTGCGTACAGCTCCACTTCCGTTCCATATACAGGATGATTCAGGAGACATGAGCAGGATCAACCCTACGGATTCAATAGTTTAGAAGCTACTCAGTCGTACCAGCATTGGTAAGATTAACGTGAATTTTTTTTTAGTTGTGTAGGGTGACCATGATTTATTGTGAATGAAACTTTTACACAAAATGTAAAAAAGACTGTGGGCGTTTAACTTAATTACGATGGTAAAAGATCCATTAACATTAAGTATGAGGTAACAATGAATTAATATTATGATTTATAGATTTGCCAGTTTTAACTGTAAGGGTGTGAAGCGCTCTGTGGACACTGTTAGGGAGCTGTGCCAGAACTCAGACTTGGTAGCTGTGCAGGAATCTTGGCTTATGCCTGATGACATAGCCTATCTTAATACTATTGACAACAACTTCTGCTCCACGGGCACCGCGGCAGTGGACACAGCGGCGGGCATGCTGCGCGGGCGGCCCTACGGAGGCGTGGGTCTCCTGTGGCGACGCACGGCGTTTCAAAGTGTTTCCGTAGTGCAGTGCAGTAATGTGCGTTTGTGTGCGGTCAAGATAATGACTAATGATAATCGTCATCTCATTGTGGTGAGTGTGTACATGCCCACTGACTGCAGAGAAAACTTAGCCGAGTTCACGGACTGCTTGGGCGCGGTAAGTGCAATAATAGAAGAGTACGGCATAGAATCGGTATTTTTAATGGGGGATTTTAACGCCCACCCCAATGAACGGTTCTACAATGAAATGATTAACTATTGCAACGAGCAAAAATGGTGTTGTGTAGACGTGAATGAACTAGGGATAAACTCTGATACGTATACGTTTATCAGTGACGCGCATTTATGCAGGCGTTGGCTTGATCATTTCGTGCTAACACAGGCTGCGGCACCATCTGTGCGCAAAGTATACGTCAAGCATTGTGTTACCTGGTCGGACCACCTCCCTATAGTTTTAGAATGTGATTTAGACATTATAGTACCTAAAATAACTAGTCAAGTACACAAAGGCAATAAAAATGTAATGTGGGGGGAGAGAACGATGGAACAAATTGACTTGTATAATAAGGAATGTCATAAAAGACTACGCTTAATTGAGTTCCCGTCGGACCTAAGGCGGTGTGCAGATGAATGTTGTCGGGAGCCTAGTCATAAACATGTGTTGGACGCGTTGTATAGCGACATTGTCTTTTCTCTAAGGACGGCTGCGACTGTTGGTAGAGAGGAAAAGCAGTGTAAAGCTAAGCAACGTATTGTGGGCTGGAATAAATATGTTATGGAAGCTCACATGGTGGCCAGACAATGGTTTAACGAGTGGATGGTGTTTGGGAAACCCACGAATGGTATTTTGTACAGAGAGATGTGTGAATCCCGTAAGATCTTTAAATCACGGTTAAAATGGTGTCAAGATCATCAAAATAAAATCAAACTGGACATCATAAGCTCTCACCACTCGAAAAAACACTTTAAATCCTTCTGGAAGTCCACAAGCAAACTGAAGCCCTTGGCTGGCCTCCCCAGTGGTGTCGATGGCGTGAGTGACCCTAAAATGGTCGCTAACCTCTTTAAGGACCATTTTGTAGTCAAGTCTCCCTTAGGTCCTGTGATGCCGGGGGGGATCGATGGAGAGACCTGTAATGGGGGTGTAGGTCCTAGAATCACTGCCAGGAACATAGATAAGGCAATCAAGTAGATGCACAAAGGTAAGTCCCCGGGTCAAGATGGTCTCTCCATCGAGCACCTGCAGCATGCAGGGCCCCACATATCAAGGGTGTTGGCTATGTTCTATACGCTGTGTATTCGACACTCATACCTTCCTGATGACCTAATGCGGACGATTGTTGTTCCTGTTGTTAAAAATAAAACTGGGGACTTAGCAGACGGGAATAACTATCGGCCGATATCCTTAGCGACAATTATAGCGAAAATACTTGACAGTGTGCTTAACTCACAGTTGACTGAATGTGTGAAGCTGCATGATAACCAATTTGGTTTCCGGCCAGGATTATCCACGGAAGCGGCAATACTGAGTCTTAAGCACACTGTGAAGTATTATACTACTAGGCAGACACCTGTTATTGCTTGTTTCTTGGATTTGTCTAAGGCTTTTGACCTGGTTTCCTACAAAATACTGTGGAAAAAGCTAGAGGATACAGGTCTTCCACTAGAAACTGTAAATATTTTCAAGTATTGGTATGGGAACCAGGTCAACAGTGTTCGATGGTCAAACGCAATGTCTGACGAATATAGATTGGAGTGTGGAGTGAGACAGGGGGGTTTGAGCTCGCCGACACTGTTCAACCTATATATTAACGGGTTAATTGAGGCGCTCAGCAATACGCATGCCGGATGTCATATAGATGGAGTAAGTGTCAACAACTTGAGTTATGCAGACGATATGGTGTTGCTGAGCGCGTCAGTGTGTGGGATCAGGAAAATGCTGAAAATATGTGAAGCGTATGCAACAGACCACGGCCTCAAATATAATGGGAGCAAGAGCCAGTACATGGTCTTTGAGACCGATCGCAAAAAAACAATTGAGCTTCCACCTGTATACCTTAATGATAATCTTTTGGAAAGAGTAGATACTTTTAAATATCTGGGGCATATTGTTGCGGTCGATCTCAAGGACGATCTGGACTTGGAGAGAGAGCGAAGGGCCCTATCGGTCCGGGCGAATATGATCGCTCGCAGGTTTGCAGGATGCTCCTTAGAGGTGAAAGCAACGTTATTCAGGGCTTTCTGCACTTCCCTCTATACCTGCAGCCTGTGGGCGCAGTATACGCAACGGGCACATGGGGCCCTTCGTGTTCAATATAACAACGCGTTCCGGGTGTTGATGGGACTGCCCCGTTTCTGTAGCGCGTCGGGTATGTTTGCTGCGGCGCGAGTGGATTGCTTTTACACAGTAATGCGCGGGCGCGCCGCATCCCTGATGCGTCGGGTGTGGGGCAGTCCCAACACCATCCTAAAGATGATAGCCGAGAGGGCAGACTGTCCCTATATGTTACACTGTGGAAGATTGCATGCTCCCACTAGTGTTATCAAAGGGTAACCTCCTTAGTAAATTAACATTTAGTCTTTAAGTTATTCATAATCATAATACTAACAAAATATGTGTCTATGGTTACATGAAATAAAAGATTTTTATTTTTATTTTTTTTTATTTTTTTATTAACTGTATGTGTAGGGTTAATCCTGCTCACGTCTCCTGAATAATACTGCTGCACAAATGTAATACTAACAAAACTAACAGTATACAAATAAAGAATACTGGACGACAGTGAGCTCTCGGTTAAGTAGGTACAAAATACCGAAATGCATACCGATTCCGCTCTGCGAAATGCGGAAGTGGCCTTAGGCGGTTAGAGCACATAAAATAAAATAATGTGAAAAATACGAACAACAATGTGCATATTATGCATAATATTATATTCTAGTCACATAATTTATGGATTTTATGCCTGTGTCAACCCTTTGAAAGCATAGGCTTAGCTAACGAGGCCAAAACATGAGTAATATTTTATTTTTTCACACGTGCCCTTAATAAAGGGATTTAAATTTCCTCATAGATATGAAACGTACGTGCTGCTCGGTAACAAAATTATTTCCGTCTTGGGCGTAAACATTTGAATCCCTCGCTCGCTCAAAATTCTACTTTAGAATCCCTCGCTACGCTCATGATTACCGATCAAACTTAAGGCAAAGCAGATAAAATGATATAATTCCATGATATAATCTTTTTCTTCACTCAGGATTTTGTATACCGCCCTCGCCGTAAATATGTCATTTTACTCCCTTGAGACACAATCTACTATTTACCTGTTTAGTGAGCGAGTTGATTGTAGTATGTGTGATAGACGTGAGTAATATAATTAGTAGGACCTATAATTGTATATTTATTACGGAATCATCTGTCTCGGGCATACTTTGTTCACAAATCGACACGACTCGCTGGTAGCCTGACTCGCAAGTTAATGTAAAATTCAGAGTGCAGAGTGCACTATTTATTTATTCATTCGTTATTATTTACACTTTATTATGTCTGCCAGCCGATCGTTTTCGGGTTGATATCTGACCGATTACTTTTCAAACCTCGTATTTCGCTTTAGTTGTCACGATACAATGATTTTTATTGGGTACAGCTCTAGGTTGCTTTTCAAAAGACGCAATCGGGAACGATAGGAGTGATAGCAAAAGGTTCAGTTTGTGATAATTTGCGGCCTTTCGGACGCATTGTGGTGACAGCGCATACCGTTTCGATATTTTATGTGCATAATATGCATAAAACAACATGGGATTTAATTGATCGCTTACAATGGAGATAAAATGGTATCTCGCTTATGTCAAATTCAAATACAATAGGAGATGAGTTTTTAAAAACGTACTTATTCGATGTATACCTACGTTACGCATGTTTGTTGTCAATTTGTTTATTGTGGTTTGCTAGCTGTTATATTTTTCCCTTTGAGGTTCTGACTCTTGTGCGATCTTTATTTCCCTACTGTGCCGTGTTCGACAAATAATAGTTTAAAAATAAATCCAACTAATTTAGATTTAGACGTTTAGATGTTTGAATGTTTGTTACTCAATCACGCCCTAAAGTTCCAACCGATCTGGATGAGATTTTGCATGAAGATAGTTCATAACCCGGATCACACTATAGAATAGTTTTCATCTCGGGTCCACGCAGACGAAGTCGCGGGCGGAAGCTAGTATAACAAAAATATTAGGGGGCAATCATACACAAATTGACCTAGTCCCAAACCAAGCAAAGCTTGCACTATGGGTAGTAGACGAAGATATGCATACTTATTTATATAAATACATACTGAAATATGGACTCAGAATAAGACTCAGGGACTCATGTGCGTGTGCTCATCACACAAATAAATACCATTACCGGGATTTGAATCCGGGACCACTGGCCTTGTAGACCTACCAACAAGGCCAGAGTGCTCGTCAGTTTATGTGGAACTAATTTGATGTAATAATCTCGTTAGGTCAGTTATCTACGAGCTTGAGTAAGCAAAAAGTAGCATGGCTAAGCCAAAGGAGCGATATAAGTTGTAAATTATAGATGGCGTTACTGCAAAGGATCGGTTCGGTGTGCATTATAACTACGCGGTGTATGTAAGGCTTTATAAGTCTTATAACCTTACGAGGCATAATGCCTTGTGGCTGGAACGGCTGCATCGTTCAGCTAAAGCCCTTCTACGGGCGTGATTACAGATAGAAACCACTGGCTCTAATAATCATATTAGGGGGCTCTGGGATCGAACTGAGCACAACATTTTGTATCTACAACAGTATTTTTAACCCCCGACGCAAAGAGAGGGGTGTTATAAGTTTAACGTGTCTGTGAATCTGTGTGTCTGTGCATCTGTCTGTGGTATCGTAGGTCCCAAACGGATGGACCGATTTAAATGCGGTTTTTTTTTGTGTCATAGATAATTTTATCCTAAGTGTTCTTAGCCATGTTTCATGAAAATCTGTTAAGCCGTTTTTGAGATATTGGACTTTGAAATGTAAATGTCGGGGGTTTTTCAATTTTTCCAAGTTGTAGTTATAACTAGCATTAAAGAAACTATGCATTTATAGACATAAATTACGATTCTGATGTTTCATTTCCCAAAGGCAGAACTTTCTTTAGGTTGGCGGAAGCAGGACAAGGACATCTCAATATCTGCTTCAAAATATCTCATGTTTTTATACTAAAAAGTAATAGTATTCTGAGACCCTGTGCGGCCCTCAGGACGACTCCAGGCTGAGATGCTAATGTTTTGCGCCCTTCTTTAAACCACTTTGATCTACTGTACCCTTTTTTTTTTTTTTTTTTTTCAAAAAACATCTTAGCGGTAAGTATACATTTCAAGATCGCCAAACTGAGGGCAGTTTGTCGGCGAATGTGCGCTTTTTTCTTAACTTTAAACAGAGTTGTGTTATACCTACCCACCTAATTACTACTAATTACTATTTTAATGGCAATGAACTTAGTGTACCATCGACAGCACACTCAACCGTTCAGTGTGTTGCCGCTAGTAATTGTCGTACGTGCAAGTACAAAATATTAATATTAATATTTTTATATACTACTAATTTTATAAATCTATTTTTATATACTACTATCTAAATTGATCTTATCTAAAAGTATTGTTTTCAGCCTTTGTTTAAATACCTGTTTGCTAGTACTTTGTTCCACTGCTAGGCTTAATTGGTTAAAAATCTTAGGTATCATGTATTTACGAGTTCTTTGGCCGAAGTAATTGTTAGATTTATACTCTAAATATCTTCTTTTTGTGCCCACCCTAAGGTTACGTAATTGTTTGCTGCTCGTTTTGAAGCGGTCAAGGCCATAGTTATCTATAGTTATTAAATATTTAACTTTTTCATGAACTGGCAAGATTTTTAACTTTTTATACAGGAATTTATAGTTTCCATTGCAACTGCCTTTGGTTTTTTTATCTACCAACAAATTTTTAATTATTCTTATTTGGATGTTACAAATTTTGTCAAGGTAAGTTTTAAAAGTGCGTCCATAGGCATTTAATCCATAACCAATCACTGACTCGGCTAACGCGTGGTACAGGATGTGCATTATTTTATTGTTTACAATATTTTTTAAACTAAATAGCTTTGCCATGATGGCTCGAAGTTTATTGCATACTATATCTATGTGAGTACCCCAGCTAAATTTAGTATCTATGGTCAGTCCTAAGTATTTATATGTGTTAACAAATTCAATATTTAAACAATTACAGTGATTTTGGTTCTTATGCAAACAGTCATATGTATGCCCTATTATATTTATGCTTTCACTCGGGGTCTGTAGGTAGGGCGATTTAATTAGCATGCATTTGGTTTTATCAGTGTTAAGAATTATTGACGATCATAGTATTAATTTTTATAGATTGACAGCAATGTTGTCTATAATGCAATGGTAATATTATGAGATCAATAAATATAAATATCAATATATGAAATTGAGACAAAAGTAAACATACCTCACGAGGTATCCCACGGCACCAAACTGTTATTCCCGATAATCTTCTTCTAATAAGGGTCCCTGGCGGTTTGAAAACTTCCTAACACTGTAGTAGTCTACGCACTAAACTTGACAATGCCTAAGCCGAGTAATTTTCCTCTAGGGTTTGAAAGTTAGCTATTGCTGCCAATTTTTGGATTGAGGTAGCCGATCGGACCTCGGCTGCAGTACCTAACTGAAGACACAACTGAAGAAACTCTAAAATGAGTAAGAGGAAGAGTACAGTTAAAGACGGATGATGTAACTACCTATAGGTAAAATGTACAGGCGAAGAAGAATTTTGAACACGAAAGTTCCGTGCAAATTGAATCCCGGAATTTATTTTATTTTTATACAAAACTTGTTCATGGAATAATTATTTGATTATACCTAATTATTTGATTTATTGATACCTATACCGATACTACTTCTTGTGTAACATTTATATTGTACCTCTTCTAGATTGAAATCGTAATACGTAAATAAAATTGACATTGTTTATTTTTGTTTAATTTAATAGTCAATATTGACAATTTAGTTGTTAAATGACAATCCGTAATCGGAGATACTATTTCCACTTTATGTATTTCTTATTATTGACGATCGTGATAAGGATTCTTATAATTTTGATATTGTATGCGAATCTATATTGTAATTTTTTATCTCGTAATGAATATAATCTTAATCTTGTCAACAATTATTTCATCAGTTAAGTGATAACGAATGATAGCTATGCAGACAGACAAAACTACACACATTTATAAGAATAATAGTCCGACCAATAGAGACGTTACTAGGTACCATCAGTTTATTGAACTCCGGGCAGAAAGTCAACCTTTAATTGAATTCACTGAACTGTTTTGATTAGTTTTCATTCAATTAATTGTGGGCAATAACTTATGATTTAGATAACACTAATTTGTTGATGCGTTTGTAAACTAATGAAGCGAATGCTACTGGTTAGAAGATTTAATATAAAAGTTTACTGCTCAAGAACTTTTATGAGATGCTGTTAACCAAGTTATCTTTAATATTGTACATGTAGGTAGGTCGGTACTGGGAGAATGGATTATTGAATTTAGGATGCATTTTAATTAGTCCTCAATTATTTTATTCGAGGTTTATTAACTACGAATACCATAGCTAAATATACGGAGTCATTACAGGGACGGACGGTCAGCTGCATGCTTTTAGTTTATTTCTTTTAAGTTTTTTTTTGTCAACGATAAGTGTGGGTATTTGTACAATGTCATATTTTTACCTTACATCCTGCTGACCGCCTTCATGCTTTAACTAACGCGTGTCACAATTAACTAGAACAACATAGGCTTTAAATTCAGACCACTCACGGCCATGGCCGCCTAACCGGCGCACCAAACTTGGCTCCAACCTTGGAATCAGTCAAATATTGAGATGTAAAGTTTTCTTAAAACAAGAAGGTGCTACGCGTGGGTGAAGGCTTAATGAACCACATTGTCTTATTGCTATAAATGGCCATGCGAGTTTTTTCCCGGCGAACTGGACACACGTAAATAATACGGTGGGCGGATGGTTTCCGCTATCTCGTAAGCAGCACATTTTACTTGACGACGGTGCTTGATTATGGCGTTTTTGCACTCTGTAGGCGAGGCCGCTTTTAACTCCCGTATCGCTAAGTTGGTTGGGTGTCTATCTGACATAACGTACAAATGTATCATTCCAATACGCCAAGTCATATTATGTAAGTCTGGCTCCCGACATAGAGTGAATTTTAAATGCGGCTCTAATCCTCATGATAACCAAGTGCCGGTTAAAAACTTGGTATGGTACACACTTGAATATATCAGAGAGTTTTCTAGCAGCAGCAGTGGGTAATAAAATGCTATAAAATTAGTAAAAAGACCACCATTTATATCTCTCACTTATAATAAACCTATAAATTAAAAAAAGAATCAGCCAGTATCAAACTAAGCATTGGTTTGTCCCGCGTGATCTCAGCTTCCCATGAACGGAAAAACATGTAACTTTTTTATAAGTACATTATTACTCTAGCTTCCGTTTAGGATAGTTTTTATCCGACTGCGACGATTAATTAATTTTCGGAAACATTTGACCTCCTTAAATTATTCATTTCTTCTGTTTGAAACACAGATTACAGAGAAAGGCAGATAGGCCCTAATAAATTGAACGTTTTCTATACATCCGATCTCTTCTCACTTACATACTGAACGACGAGTAAGAAAGGGATAGAACCATGTTATCTGACAGGTCTCCTTACGTCATTGTCTCCACTTTCTCGCTCGCACGATGTAATTCGCTCTCTCGCTCGCTCGAGATTTAGTGCAGAGAAAGATATTTTCTTACAAGTTATCGATATCCATATTTACTGTTAATATTATTATATTCGTAATATGCGATACTCGTAGGTAAATTGTATCTATCCAAACTATACAAAAAATTGTATGGTACTTACCAAATAGATATCAAAAACCATTACACCACTACGAAAATAATAAACTGCATTCAAGATTCATAATATCCTATTCCTCGATTACTCTTAGACGCCTGGACCGATTAGGATGGTTTTTTGTTAGAAAAGGTGGTCCTAGGTGGTCCCATGGTCATCAGGTCAGGATTTGACAATGGGATCCTGGAGACTACCAGGGAAATCTTCCAATTGTATAGGCACAGTTGAAACGATTTGGGAAATTTTAAGTGTCTTCTGTTTTTAATAATAACGCAACAGTCAGATTTGAAATGTTTCGAACATATCCTGCTGTATTTTTTCGGCGTCCAATTATTGCGCCCTACCTACTGCGTCAATCCATTTCTGTCGAACATTATTTCCCGGAAATCTGAAGTTAACAGTTAACTACATGTAACATTCAAAGATTTTGTCTAAACGCCTACATAAATAATTCATGTCGACGAAATATCGATATATACAGAAAATTTTATTTTTACTAAAAATCCCAAAAATATCAAGTTGGATCCATGTAAAAAGTACTTATTCGATAGAATCCACCATCTGCTGTAATCCCAGACCAATATTGCGTAATATACATGAGATATTTGAAAAATAACCAAATGATTCTTACCGATGAAAACCAGTTCTTTCTCCGGTCTTCTTTGATAATCTAGGGTAACTCCGACAGTATGGAACTACACAAGCCATTTTGCCACTTCATATGAATCCAATCTTTCACATATCACACAAATATATCGTTTTAAAACACAATATTTTTCAATTAACCAATTTTCCTCAAGATTCACAAAAGATTTGACGTTGATTTGACTTTGACATCTTGGCAAAATTGTTTACTATTTGAACACTGTGGTGAACAGTATATGGAGACGAGTTGTCAATAGACTCAAAATATCATGCTATTCATCTCATTCTAACTCACGTCAGGTGACCATAAGAAGTGACGGAGACAACTTTATGAAACATTGTCTTGCTTTATACCGCGCGTCTGTATTGTATAGTCTGTGGTTTGAAATCGTAGCCGCCATATCTGTCAACTGTCAGTGACGTTATAGTTAGGGAGGCGAGGTAGCTAAATGGCGTAATTCAAAAGCGCCGTCGAGACCTATCAAAATCGAAAGATAAAATAATTTCGAAAAGAAAAGCTCGTATGGTAAAAACCATTTTAGCGGTGGGTTTGGCGTGTACGGTTTTTCAAAAATGTTAAAAAAAACAGTTACTTGGGCATTCTCGAGCGCGTCAGATATTCATACTACGTATGCCCCAAGTGCCTCTGATAACAACGGTATACTAATCTGCCGGTTTGCGTGATGGGGGTAGGAATATAAAGTAGTCAAAAATGCAAAAAAAAAAAATTTACTCGAGCGCGTCAGATTTTCAGAAGAGGTGTTAAGTAGGCCCCAAGGAAGCTCCCTTTCAAAAAACTGACGATTTTGGCGTGACGATAAGTTACGATGAATTTTTGAAAATGCAAAAAATAAAGTTTTTTTCAAATACTCGAGCGCGTCAGATTTTCATAGGGGAGGTTTATCTCGGTATCCTGAAAGCATATTTTCTTAATCTGACAAAAATGTTGGTGGGTTCTATTAATCTGACCGAAGAAGGTTTTTTGGTTTCTTTTTTTCCTTTCTTTCTCCTTGATAAAACGGGGATTTTAAGAATGACAATAAAGCGATAGATACAACCAACGTAAATGTAGATGAAATGTAGTACGAATTGTATTATTTATTGTATAAAAAAACTTCACTTCGTTTTGCGTACGGTACGTCCAAAAAACAATTTGAGGATCAACAGGCTATTGAATAATATACATACATGAAACTGTACATGTTAATAATACTTTTGTATACAGATACGCGTAACTTTTTCCGAGTCCACGAAAAAAAAAAAATTGAGATATAATAAAAGTCACACGATTTAATCATCGTTATTTCATATAATTTTTTTTTAACACCCTCAGTTTTCGAGATTTACTAAAAAAACCGGGAGTTTGAGTTTTTATGATGCTTCAAGTCAATAAGTTTTAACTTTGGACAAAAATGTAAACAGACCTTTTTTGTGTAAAATAAAATTACCTTTTTTGTTTATTTAAACTTTTTTTTTGTAAAATGTATCGTTCGCGACTTATATGCCGCAACGCGTATTTCGGAAGACGAAATGGCTCCTCCACACTTCCGGTCATGCGGAAACCGGCAGATTTTGTATTTTTAGTAAGTTTTAGATTATATTCTTCAAAATAAAAATAAAAAAAATTGCGCTCGAGAATGCCGGATTAACGTTTTTTTTTTACAAGTTCGCGACCCTATAACTCGGCGGCGTCAAAGACTTATCGTCAGATTAGTTAAATTTAGTCTTAAAACACTAAAATCAACCCCCAATATCGTAATCTGACGCGCTCGAGTATTTCAGACTATCGATTTTTTTTTACTAATCTGATCGTCTATCCTAGGCGCGCGTCACTACATATAGAGCTAAATACTTTACAAGGTTGTTCTATTAGGTCTAAGGTATCTCTCATATCTTAAACTGCCACGCTCGAGTATTACCGAAAATTCCCCTATTCGCCTCCCTACCTATTAAAATGGCGGGCTTGCCATAACTATCCCTCAGTAATAATTTCGATCCGGTGTTGTGATAGACCTTCACAAAACGCATATTAAATTCTAAAGCATAAAAAAATATACGATTCTGATATGGAAACTTATATGCGCTAAATTAGAATGTTTTGCATTCCAACAAAACATGTATTATGTACTAAACAAACACATAACGTCTCTATAATGAAGAATGCGTATGAAGCTTTCCTAAATAAACGCTAAAAACATACCTTTATCGATGATTACCGTGTTTTTCTCTGTCTCAGCTAGGATGAGTGCACGCGCTTGACCAAAAGCGCGCTGTCATCTTCGTTTGACGTTTGTCATGTCATAGCGTCTTCAACAGCAAGGCCCTTGCCGAGACGTTATGTGTTTGTTTAGTACATAATACATGTTTTGTTGGAATGCAAAACATTCTAATTATGTACATTGCCAAACACATAACGTCTCTATAATGAAGACGTGTTTGATATCTGCTGGTTGAAAAGAAAAACACATACGCTATGTGAATCCTGTATTGAATTAAATGTGAATACATAATACAATCTAATAATCATAGATAAGCCTCTATTTTAGGCTTAGAAAGAGCGTCTGCCTCTTAACAATTAACTTGAGATCAACAATCACATTGGTTTACATTTGAGATCAATAGTATTAAATAGCATCATCTGTAATGCTTGTATTAATATAACATACAATACTAGTGTAACACAATATATGTAACACAACTAATATATTTCAACATGAGAAATAATGAAATAGGAATCTATTTATATTTTTATCAAAATTAAACATTAATCTTTATCAATCAACAAAGCTCAGACACTGCTGAAATTACTATGAAGCATATCAGTGCTAATATTATTTTCTGGCCTTTGTACACTACGATAATAGTGATTCTTGAAGGTCTGGAAACATTTCCAGTTCCCTCTTTCTAATATCTCATCTATTGGTCTGTTATCTAGCCATCCTTTAGAGGCAACTGCTGACCTTATACTCCCTGGAGGAGCATCAATGCCAGCCTCTCTGAATATAGTTCTTATCCATCCAGCAATATTCGTTTTAGAGGCTTGTTTAACACCTCCAGTTATGGTTATAAATAACTCATGAAGATCCTGAACAGTGGAACGCCTAGGATCTGATAAAGTTATCAATAGTTTGATATGTTTTACCAGACAAATCCTTTCCTCCGGATGGGCACTCAAACACCAACCCGACTGTCTTCTGGTTGCTGAATCAGTCTTGGACCCAAAAGCTGGCCAAAGGATTATCTTGTTATCTGATTCTATAAGGCTATCCTTAGCTATTTGTAAAAGAGTTAGGTCATGTATTCTCCTTCCTGAAGCTAATAGTAATATTATAGCAGTTCTCCTGGCTGTATCAAACAATGTGTTCTTATATGTAGTTAACAATAGCCAGTCATATAATATCTTAGTATCCCAGATGGGGAGTTTCTGAGCTATTGGTTTTGCAGAAGAAATAGATTTTAAAATCTGTTTAACTAAGAAACATTTGGACAACATCCCTGAGTTAGCACAATAGGTAGCTATAGCTGATTTGTGTAATAAGATTGTATTGTAAGCCAGATTATGGGTTAGGTGTAAGTTTGCTAGGAATCTTGCCACATCATGTCCACTTGGAGATTTACTGTCTGTATTATTGTCTTTACACCACTCTGTCCATCTCCTTATTGCCGGTGCATAAGTGGTCAGAGTTGATGGCCTCCAGCTCTTCCTTAAGAGTTCCCTCTCTTGAGCATTCCATTCGGATATTTGTTTGCTCCACCCCCAATCTTCCAGGCCTGTAGCTCTAGGAGATCTACTTGGGGAGGATGATATCCTGTGGTCCTGTCTATCAGTACCCTCCGTAGGTTCTGTATCGGCAGGGGTTCCTTTAAGGCTCGTGCCCGAAGATCCGGCATCCAGTAGCACTGATTCCACACCGGTGCAATCAGTATGAATGTGCCCATGGCTTTGTTCAGGTGACGCAGCACTTGTGGCATTATGTTGGGAGGAGGAAAGATCCATCCTAACTTATTTAAGTTTATATATAAACGGGATTTCTGTGACTCTAACATTCATAAATTTCAGCAATGTATAGGTAGCCTCACTTTTAACGACATAATGACCTCAAAAAATACAGAAGAGTCATTCAGATTATTGCATGACACAGTCTCACTTTACTTCAACCTATGTTTCCCCGTTATAAAAATTCGGATATCAAAACAAAACAAAAAATTGCAATGGATTACGAAAGGTTTGCGAAAAAGCTGTAAAACTAAGAGTAAGTTAAGATTTCTGTTTTACAAGAATCGAAACCGGTCGGTGATATCAGAACAGTATAAATTACAGTTTAGAAAATATTCCTGGCACCTAAGGAACTGTTTTAATGCCGCTAAACAAATTCATTTCACCAAGATTGTGAATGACGCTGATAATAAAGGTAAAGCTACTTGGAATATCATCAAAACTAACTCGGGGCGTTCTTTGAACCCTGCACAAATCACGGCGATACAACATAATGATAGACTAATAACCGATCCACAAGAAATTGCCAACGTTTTCAATAATTTCTTTATTGATATGACTCAACGAAATAGCAACCAAAACTATATTTGCCCCTTCGATCGGGTAACAAGAACCATTTTTATTGAACCTACGGACCCTCATGAGATTGTTAAAATAATAAAGTCCCTGAGGAATACGAGGTCAGTCGGTATAGACAACATTAATGTTCAGACGCTTAAAGCTATTGCAAATGAGATAGCCGTACCATTAGCACATTTTGCAAACTTGTCATTCGAGCAAGGACATTTTCCCACTAAACTTAAGTTTGCAATTATAAAACCTTTGTTCAAGAAAGGTTTAAGGACAGATAAAAATAATTACAGACCAGTGGCGCTTTTACCAGTTTTATCGAAAATTTTTGAGAAGGCTATGTATGCAAGAATATTAAAATATTTAAATAAAAATCGTATCCTCTGTGCCGAACAGAGTGGCTTCCGTAAAGGAAAATCAACTACACATGCCGCATTTGATTTGGTGAGCAGCGTACTTAATGCACTAGAAGCTAACGACACAGTTGTAGGCTTATTTTTAGATTTAAGTAAAGCGTTCGACTTTGTAGATCATTCGATTATGCTTCAAAAAATAGAAAAATATGGCATAAGGGGGCCAGCATTCAGCTGGCTGCATAGCTATTTATCAGAGCGTCGGCAAATAACTCAAATTCAATATAAATCAGCTACCGATAACTCCAATTTAAGTGTCAACTCTGCCTCACGAATTAACCACAGTGGAGTACCACAGGGCAGCATTTTAGGGCCACTTCTGTTCCTGCTCTATGTAAACGATCTTCCATCATGTATAAGGCATCATTGCCTTTTATTTGCCGATGACACAACGATAATTATTAAAGGCAAAACCCACGAGATTACAGAGAACATAAATACTACCTTAACGGACGTGTCAAATTGGTTGCAAAAGAATGGTTTATGCATGAATGCTTCCAAAACAAAACTGGTTCGATTTGCGACAAGGAATAGTAAAATAGCACCATTAAATATAAAAATGGGTAACGAGCAAATTGAAGAAGTAACGAGTACCATGTTTCTAGGCATGGCCATAGATACGTATTTAAATTGGAAACAACAAGTAGATGTAGTTTCCACTAGAATTAATAAATTTAATTTTGCCATAAAAAAACTGAAAGCTATTACTTCTGACAAAACCGCGCTACTAGTTTATCATAGCTATGTTGCTTCGGCATTGCGCTATGGAATAGTATTGTGGGGAAATGCCACAAACATTAAACAAGTCTTCGTAGCGCAAAAAAAATGTGTGAGAGCTATAGCCGGCGTAAAGTGGTCTGAGTCATGCCAATCGTTATTTAAAAAATATGGGATCCTGACCGTTCCAGGCTTATATATTTATGAAATGTGTAAATTCGTTAAATATAATTTGGAATTATTCGTTCAGAAATGCAACAAAGGCAAACGAACATTAACGCATTTGGCTCTGGTAGTTCCAAAAGTCAGACTATGCGTAAATAAGAAAAACTGCTATCAAATGGCTGTCCGCATTTATAACTCACTTCCTATCTCATGGACACAACTTCCAAGCCGACGATTTTTGTATAAACTGAGAACCTTCTTGTTGGATGAATGTTTTTATACTCTGGAAGATTTCTTTCAAAAAACAAATGTTATTAAATAGATAATATTACTAACCTAGTTACTAAGTACTTTAAACTGTTTACTATTAGGTCCTAAGCTTATATTGTATGCCGAAATACGGTTGATTGTGACACACTCCTAGTTGGTACTTCCACTGGCGACTGAACGCATTGCAGAATTCGGCTAAACCATCTCTTGAGTCTAGTGTTACGTACCTTGGCACTACTCTTGTTTCTGCAGATGCGAACAAGTCGATTTCTGGCTTTCCCCACTTTCCGAAGATGGCTTCCGTAGCCTCGGGGAGCAAATGTCACTCTGGAAGAGGCTTCCCTCGTGATAACCGGTCTGCAATACTGTTGTACCTCCCCGGGAGGTAACAAGCCGACAGTGATACCTTCAGCTGGTCGGTGAGTGTCAGCAGTCTGGTTGTTAGGTTCAGAAGTTGTAAGGACTTTGTGCCCCCCTCCTTTCTGATGTAAGCAACGAGGGTGCGGTTGTCGGTCTGGACTAGAATATGAGCACCGCCGAGGTGGTCCATTTGACTCTTTATTGCCGCATATACTGCATACATCTCCTTGAGATTCGAGTGCCATGAGCTCTGCTTCGTGTCCCACGTTCCTGATAGGTGCAGTCCATTTAACTGGGCTCCCCATCCTGCATCCGCTGCATCGGTGGTCAAGAAGTGAGTTATGTTCTTTATTTGTAGAGGCACTGACGCATGGTGCAAGGCATTTTTCCACCATCGAATCTCGGCAAGAACTCCTGATGGGATCATTCTCTTTTGTCTGGGCCGGTTTTGGCAGAATTCTCTTAGAAAAATCTGCATTCTTCTGTTGTTTAGCTGGCCCCTGTGAACAACTATATTTGCAAAGTTTAGATGGCCCAGAAGAGTCTGTGCTTCTAGAAGAGAACATCTGCCTCGCTTCTCTAGGCTGAGTAGTCTGGCTTGGATCTTGTGCACCTTCTGTTCTGGCAATGATTTTCTGTTGCTGAAGGTGTTCCAACATAGACCTAAGTACTCTAGATCTTGAGTTGGTTCTAGAATCGACTTTGAGAAATTTATGTTCCAGCCTAGTTGTTGGAGAAGAGTCACAGCCGCCGTGGCTTGAGACTTCAACTCTGAACAGCTCTGGTTTGCCAGAAGGTAATCGTCCAGATATACTATCACTCGATACCCTCTGGCCCGTAGGACTTCTGCAGTCCAGTTTGAAAGGGCTGCGAAGGTTCGAGGAGCTGAAGAAAGGCCGAAAGGTAAAGATGTCAGCTGCAGCAGTTCCCCATTGTACACAACTCTGAGGAATCTTCTGTGTGACTTCAAAATTGGAACATGAAAGTAGGCCTGTGACAGATCGATCTTCACCATACAATCCTGTTCTTGTAGAAATTCCGGGATATCTGCCTGAGATACCAGCTTGAACTTTTTGGTTGAAACATGCTGGTTCAGGCCCCGCAAGTCGAAAATGGGTCGGACCCCACCATCGGCTTTTTTGACCAAAAACATCTTTGAAATGAAACTTGGGTTTTTGGTGGGTGGAGGTTCCAAGACCTTCTGACTTTTTAGTTGTACTATTACTATTGTCATTTCCGGGGATACTCTTGTTAAGAATCTTCGTTGTTGTAATTGTGTTGGATATATTAGGGGAGGTCTGTTCTTGAATGGAATCCTTGAGCCTGTTATAGTTTTCATGATGAATTGATTTGCTCCAAGCTGACTCCATATGTTTTTGAAATATTGTAGACATCCCCCCTGAAAGGATTGATTGTCACTTTTTCTTGGCTGAGGCATTGTTAAAACGAAAGGGCTTATTTTGTTTAAAGCCTTGTTTCTTGTTCTTTTTCTCACGCTTTGGATTAGTATAGTAACTCTGATTGTCTGAGTAAACTCTCTTAGAACCTGAGTTGTCATATTCCCTTACCTGCTTCTCAGGTTGTCTGATAGTGTTAGTAGTTAAAGTCATTTTCTTTGCTTCTTTTACATAAGTGGGGGTATTTAGCCATACTTGAGTCCCTCCGAGGGACTGGATCAGAGGTGTCATAGCCTCCCGACTAAATAAAAACTCATTACTCGGTGGAATATTTTTAAGACTTGCCTTCAAGTTGGTATTTGATACCTCATTGAGGATTCGGTTTCGGCGGATCTCAATACATTCGGTTCTCTTGCCTGACATAATCTGTAATGTAGTTTCATAATTCTTGTATATTGCTGAACCAGATCCAAAAATAGAAGACACCTTTTCATATAGATTGTCAGCATTGAGTTTGTTGCAACTGGACCAATCTATTAATTCTTGTAATCCTTGCTTCAATATGTTTCTATTAGTTAGCACTGCATTTGTTAGACCTGCTAACACATTTTCTGTTGATGCAAGATAATCTTTACCCTTATTGAAGTGTGTCAGCTCTTCATTGATTTTTAGTTCTACAAAGCCAGGGGTAGCTAGTACACTTTTCAGTGAGTTCTTGTAACGCACTGCCTGCCAAGCTGTTGAATTAAACTTGTGCAGTTTGTCAAGGTCTCTCAAATTTTCTGGTTCAGCTGGTTGGACAAGGGTACCCTCCTTAATCTCAGTGTTAATCTCGCCTAAATCAACAATCTTGTGGTCTTGCCGAGGCGGAACTAAAAAATCATCATCTTGTTCGCGCTGAGTTGACGGTCCCTCGCCGCTAGCCGCTTGTGAGTGCAGTAAAATATTTGTTAAGTAACTCACCTGAGTAATAATCGAATCGACTCGAGGATCGAACGACGCCTGCGGAACTTGCTCGCCGTGAGCTTTCCGAGGTCGTTTGTTGGGAGGTGGCGTCGGTGTCTCATCCTCCGAGGATGAAGACGATTCCTCCGAAGAGTCGGAAGACAAAGACTGCCCTTTCTCCTTCTCTGGAATGGGTTCCACTTCCTTACCGTCATTGGAGCTCATCTTTTACTGCACTTTATCACTTATTTGTAACTATTTTCAAAAAGTTTTCTCGATAAGATGCTAAATCTAGCGGGAAAACATACGCTATGACATGACAAACGTCAAACGAAGATGACAGCGCGCTTTTGGTCAAGCGCGTGCACTCATCCTAGCTGAGACAGAGAAAAACACGGTAATCATCGATAAAGGTATGTTTTTAGCGTTTATTTAGGAAAGCTTCATACGCATTCTTCATTATAGAGACGTTATGTGTTTGGCAATGTACATAATTCGTATTGAGGCGTAATTTGAATAAATGTATCGACAAATTTCAACAATATAACGTGAAACGTCAAATCAAAAGTCTGACTCGTCCTTTTTTTTTAATGGCATGGCAAAGCGCTGTACTCGCGTTCAGCCATAAAGTCTCGATCTCTCGATTTTTCTTGCACTATACGTCTCTTTTTAAGTTGTCTTATAAGAGAGAGACGGATAGTTTGAGAAAAATCGAGAGAGCTCGCGCGCCGTCTTGTGATAGCCGTTCTTGTCTGTCAGTATTTATATTTATCAGCAATAAACAGTATGTATTAAATCAGTATAGAAATTCAAGTTGACATTCAGCCAATATAGAGACACAGAAATTGGCCAACGTACAGGAAAATACTTTTATCATAAAGCCTGCACACACATTCATTAAGTTGGCAATGGTGGGAACATACACAAGATTTGGCAGAATCTGATAGTGCAATCTGAAACTTTGGAATATGAAAAAAATAAACATATTAGGTAGGTACTTTAATAGTAATTAGCTACCTTTAATAGAAAGGGACTCGGAATCGCGTTATGGTTGTAGAAGTTACCTAGTGGTTAGGTATAGTTTGGAAAATATAAATTGGCCGTCTGTTGTCTACATTGACTTATGTTACTAGAGTGCTGTGCAGAGTTTAAGCTGCAGCATTAAATGTTTACAGTGTCGCTTCGGTACCGATAGCTACGAGGGGCGTTCAATAAGTTTTCGGTATCGGCATGATGACGTGTCATGATAATAATTTCTGATTATTTTTCATACTGTATCACTATTCATGAATACACTAGGTATATAAGTAAAAAATATATGATTAATTTGTTTTCTTAAGTTTAAACAAAGACGATGGGGTAGCAAATATTCTGACGTGAGTAAAATTGAAGGATTCTTATTTTTATTTTAGGGGCGATTTTGGTAATATTCTGGTGTGGTAATCCAGAATGTTGATTTTATAGTGAGGTTATATATCTATTTTGAAGCCAGGAAATAAAAAAAATATATCTCATTAATCATATTTTTAAACACAGCTCCCTTAACAAAGTTAAAGGTGGGTTTTAATGGCCATCAATATATGTTTTTTTTAATTTCTAGAAATTGGGCCAGTATAAATGAAAAATATATGGATTTGAATATCAAGGAAGAGTCATACAAGATAATAGTATTGCAATTAAAGAAGGCAGACTAAGAAAAAAAATAAGAAAAATAAATGCCAATTTTATGACGTTTCTGTTTGGAAGAGATTGCAGATTACCAGGGGTGCTATTTAGGGACGTAAAATCTATACAATTAACTATCTACTCTGTCACCTAGACCAACTCATATACTTTTACTTCTTATTCTTTGTTGCTAAAAAATCCTCACTCAATCTGGGCAATTGCGTTGATTTAAAAAATGAGCCCCATTTCGTCGAACAAGTTTTTATTATTTAATGATGTAAAATTAAATTAATTTAAACACTTTATATATGCATGTAAATCAAGAAAGAGTGTATTTAATCATTAAAAATGATACGATACGAATAACTTCTGTTTTTAATGCCGATACCGAGAACTTATTGTATCTTAATTTCGTAGAGTTCCGTAACTATCCGGGTGGCGCAGTCGGGAAGCGCTCAGTGAACAATCTTCAGACTTGGGTTCGATCCCCAGCGAGGCGATAATTTGTGTTTACTGTTTTCTTGCGTGGTTATTTTTAAATTTAACTTAATTAATTAATCTAAGTTTTTGAAGTGAAAACTTCTTTAGCGGGGCTGAGCACTTTTTGGGTTGGGGATAAATTGTTAAACTCGCGACAGATTTTTGTACCGTCAGATGTGTAGGAGGTCACGTGACCGTAGGATGGTGAGAGATTCGGGACGAGGCTTGGGGGCGGGAGGGAAAAATTGTTTGATGTAAGTCGTACGGGGCTTGGGGGCAGGGGCGGGCTGGGTGTGAGGGGGGGTTGTGGGTTTTTTTTTGTAAATTAAAATTATTCGGGTTTTCACTTCTACCGGCACTCCCGGAGTGCAACCCGGCCTTTTCTTTTCTGACTGACTGACTCACTCACTTAAATCAACGCCCAGCCAAAACCGTCGAACCTAGAAAGCTGATCTTCTCACAATTGGTAGTTTATAGATTAGTAGGTAGATTTTTGAAAATTCCACCCTCAAGGTGGTAAAAAGGGCCTTTTTTACCACCTTGAGGGTGAAATGGGTTGAAAGTTTGAACGGGGATGGAGTAAAATTTTAAGTGTTAGACTTGAAACTCTGTGTATGGACTCCTTATTACAATACAAGATAAGCCATTTTAGGATTTTGGAAAAACCCGCCCCTAAGCGGGTTAAATAGGGGTGCAAAGTTTGTACGGTTGAGATTTGGTATAGAGATAGTTTGAGTCCCGGGGAAGGCCGTAGAATAGTTTTTTCCAGAAATCAGTCCCTAAGTGGGTGAAATGGGGGGTGAAAGTTTGTATGGAGCTACGTTAAAAACAAGTTCCACGCGGAAGGAGTCGCGGGCAGAAGCTAGTATTCACAATAAAACTGCGAGCCATACGTACGAAGAATAACAAAATCAGAACGCATGCGCGGTAACACAAGTTATATAATATCATGTAAGTATATACATATTTACAACAAGCATAAACAGTAAAAAAAAACGTTTATTTCTGATATTATTTGATCCACACAAAAAATGTAACCCGATTACGAAAAAGAAACAGTTTTTATTTATTTAATAGGTAGCTTAACTATGTCAACCGGAACGTGATTTCGAACCGATTGACACCTCATTCATGAATATTTTTATTGTATTTTAAAAGCTACGGTACACACGCAAATACAAAATAGACTGCTTAAAACATATCCCTTCCTTTCGGCCGTAGTCGGGCAAAACAGGCGGTTATGGACTTAATAATTAGGAAGGTAACATAAACATATCTAATAACAAGTTATCGTTACATCAACTACATGTTAAACGTGTTACTCATAACAACGGTTCCTTTGTATCCTTTAAAATGATTGGTCTATAAAACACATTTTATATACACTGATGTCATCACGTGGTTGGAAGTGATTTAATTTTCTAGTTTTATGCCTAACCACGTGTTGCAGTTAAGTCATCGACTATCTTGTCTAATGATACGGCTTGGCTTTGATGCCGTTCTTGATTGGAGACTCGTATTACCTATATATTTGCTGTGATGTGCTCTGAAACTGACAATGTTTTCAACGACGAGGAGGATATTAGAAATAATTGGAATTTCCTTCTTCAAATAGTAGATTGTATGACAAGGGGCTAAAATAAGCCATATTGTCACGAGATGGTCATTTTCCCGAGCGAAGTAAAGGAAAATTGTTTGAGTGGTAATATGGCTTTTAGACCAGAGTTATACACTCTACTTTTCACTTAGACTGCGAGAAAACAGTGAAAACAAATATTATCCATCTACAATCAATAATAAATTCCCCAGCGTAAAGTTTGTTCAATTTGGCGGCATGATTTTTTAATAAACTGTTTTGACACAGATACAAAATATTGACACCACAAATAAACGCTACTTACCGTATATAGCAGCGTCCAAACGGCCGAGCGCGACGGACAGCATACGCTGCATAAGATAAAGCGAGATAGGCAGCAGTCTATCCCGCTCAATATATTAGCTTATGCCATATGTATGCGGTCAACCACGCTTGAACGTTTGGACGCGGCTACAGACTGTCAGCGGCGTTTTTTTTTAATTTATAATTGTGTAGTTAAGGAGTAAAAAACACCTAATGTTTGAAATGAATTCTGTTTCCTGATTGGTCGATTTTAAGTTTTTTGAAGAGTTGTGATTGGTGGATTTAATACGGTGAAGTTTGGAATATTCAAATTAAAATGATTTAAAAACCATAAATACTTATGCATAATTTTCCCTAGGGGCTATATGTACTACTTTAGCCCCGCTTGCTAAGCCTAATATGAAACACTTTTCGAGCATGAGAAGTGAAAAATATGTTGAATATGCCATTGCCATACAGCACATTCGAAAGGTAACACGATTACCCTGCTGATATAACTACCCCCATTAATAAATAATAATAATAAATCTTATTTATTCACATTGAATGTATTTTTTAATTTATTGTCCAATGGCTAGTAGAAAATGAATGCTCGTCGCTCTCTAAAGCCTGCTGTACACACTGGGCCAACGTTGGCGCGTGAGCAGATGGCAGGTATGCGTTAGAGGGAGAGGGCTATAACTCGATCTCTTTCGTTTAAATAGCTGCCTCCTGCTCACGCGGCTCAGCCGGCATTAGGGTTCGAATTTGAAAGACACGGATGGTCTATCTCGCCGCGAGACAGCTTGCGCCGTCTTGTGCTAATCGTGCTGTGTACATTGAAAGTTTTGCTTAGCCTGGTACTAGGTCAATTTGTATAAGCGTGTGTCCTCAAATATTTGTTTATTTATTGACATTCTTCCAGTTTCTCAATGGTAGCTGCGCTTGTTAAGTTTATATTTTATTTTTATTAATTCAGTAAACGGCGGTGAGAGGTTTGTAAATCAATTTATTTAATACAGACCTAATAAGGTTCAGTATGCAGTACATAGTCCTCTTGCACGGACGCTAAAGAAGTAAATAACACACCAACTTGGCATGTTGGGTTTGATTTACATTTATATACACGGTGATTTTTTTATTCCTGATCAGGAACCAATTTTTCCAATTCACTTATTGATACCAAACGCAACTAATTTGAAGGTACCTTAAATGAAATCCCAAACATGAGGCCCCGTCCCTTGAAATCTGGTTTGGCTGGTTAATAATATTTTTCGACTCCTGCAGGTCGATCACGCAACGCATTGTACGTAGAAGATCTAAATATCAATTTTTATATAAAAAAAAGACAGTTGGACTGTCCTAACGCGCGTTGGAACGTTACGTGATCACCCCTTTAATCATAAATCACCGTGTTTATACGGAGACTTCATGAGTTTAAGAAAAAATAGGCTTTCCAAGCCCTTTCCGCAGGATAGATGCGTAACCTTGTATAACCCCAATAATAAACGGAATAGGTGGAATAGATTAGAGAGATACGTAAGCATTATATTATATAGATTAAACGTAAGGTCAGCCGGGGTAAAGGCGACACTGATTTTGGACAGTTTTTTCAGCCTCCATTTATTGAAAAAATATTACATGAATTGAAATATTTTTACATCGTATGGTACATGCAACTTTTCATTAGGTAATCAATTTCTCGAGTTAACTTCTTCGCTACATCATATCTGAAACACTAACAATGTCCAGCGACACAATGGACGCTGTTATTTGACGCTTGCATTTCGGTACAGGATTCTACGAAGATGAAATCTTAAAACCGTCATCCCGGTTGAAATTACGATGTTTTCTGATACTTCGGAAAGCCTCAAAGAGGTAAATAATAAAATTTATTATACGCGATTAAGTCCCGTTTAATAAAAATAACAATAGGTTTATCCACTAGAATCGCTATAAACTTACATTGATTACTTCTATATGCAAATGCCAATGCCGTCCATGCAAAACTATCGCGATGATTTCCCGTCCAGGAACTCTAGTTAACAATGCCGCTCCGCTTATTCAGAAAGAAGTATGATCATAGAAAAAATAGTGTAGATGCGGCTTTATGTAGACAAAAGTTAGTACGTGTTCTCATGAGCATGAGACATTTCTTCCTTACAAGGACGGTCCTTGCACCCACGCATGCTTGTATTGGTAGTTTTAATGCGGGTAATTGCGATTTTATTAAGAATTGTGAACCGACGCCGCCCACGGTCTGATCGAACTAATTTGAGGCTCGTCTTAACTCGCGTGAGCGAATTAAGTTCACTTAGTTACAAGGTTTCACATACATATTTGCTGTGACGCATGGAAGTTGCACGGAAGATAATTGAAACTATGATTCGGTACCTGTCTATCTTGGTTATAGGTACGAGTAGAGCGTAGTTATTTTTAAAAAGAACTGAGATGGCTCAGCGTCTTCGTAAATTGTAATAGGTTGAGGGTTGTCATAGTTTATTTGTCCTTATTAATTTCCTTAAGAAGAGCAGAATATCTAAAAGATGTTATTTATTATAATATTTTTTGAATGTCTTAATATAATTTAGATACAAGAAAAAATCTTTCAAATACCTACTTGTTGTTCGAGGCGGTTCATTACCTACGTATGTATCAGTAGAAGTATACGAACAAACATATAATGCATAGGTACCTACTACTTAAGGGGCTACCCGAGGTTTTCATCGATTTTTGACAAGTTTTGAATCGTATAGTCTCCTACTTTTGCACTACTGGTAGAATTATAAGTCAATTGGCTATCGGTTCTTCAATCTTTAATCTCCATTTTTGTCTACCGGATTTTGAAAGAAATGAATAAGTACTTAATGTTGCATGATTTTTTTAAACATCATCTAAAAAAACATTTATTTCGTATCTCTATTGACGTGAAAGATCTAACATATACGAAATCTTCATATTTGGGTTCGTCTATGACGTCTCTAAAACCTATTCACGGTTTAGAGACGTCATAGGTTTACATTTTAAACTAATTAACACAAAAGTTATGGCCAGAAATCCAGTTTAACAACTATAATTGTTCAACTTTGATGCCAAATATCTCGAAAACAATTAACTTTAAAGTAAATATGGGATACTATATTGCTTAAAGCCGTTGTTGTTAATATAATAAGTTACAAAAAATATTAGAAAACTAAGGGATGCAGATCGAAGGTCATTGGCGTATGGGAGCCCCTTAAGTGGCTAAGTTGAGTAACGTATAAATCAAAAATTAATAAAATCTGCGAGAGCCTATCGTCTGTGCACTAGCACCTGCAATCCTGGTGCTAACAGGTTATTTAAAAGATATGAGCATCATCAGTAATTTTACCCTGTTCTATATAAGATTGGAAAAAAACGTGCGTTAATTTCATGCGATTTAAAGGAAAACCATCGTGAAAAGTAAAAAAAGGTATATGATACGTTTAAAAATCGAAATAAGTAAAATTTGTAAAACATTTTTATTTGATAGCCTAGATAAACGAAGAAAAGCAGACGAGTTTGTCCGTTAAAAATCTTATGTTATCTGGAATGCGGTACTTATAGGTTAGGCTTAGGTACTTCTATCCTGTAGGTACTGCTGTACCGCAATATGTCAGAGATGAAAGCAATAATCCGCAGTCATGAAGCAAGTATTGATCAATTACCGAGACCAGAGCATTGTATGACATCAGCCGCCCCAGGATATTCCGCTTAGCTATTCTAGGCCACCCGTTTAATCTAGGCTTCGTAATGATTACAAATTAGGGAGGCATTAGTATTCCATCTAGCCACGGTGCAACAATATTGAACTGTTTTGAATAATACCTACAATGCAGCAACCAGTTTGTATATACATATCAGGTTAAAGTCTGGTCATTACTACGCGAACTAAGTATTGTAATGAATTTTTAAAGGTCCTCACCAAAAGTTATCTCCGTAAAACATTTATGATCTAAGGGGTAATCACGTAACCAACCAACTGATTGGTGAAAGCAACCGCGCGATTGTTTTCACTTCTTCCGACACGAGTCCTTATTTTTATGGGTACCGTGTAAATTTTACTGCGTCAATTCTTTATGTATATACATATTTATAAGTATATACATAAAGAATGGCAGCCCGATAACTCAAAACGGAGACGTGACAGACCTAGACGAGCTAGATTCCTTTTTAAAAGAATGGCCAGAGACTGCTCAGAATCGGGAGCATTGGAAAAAGATAATAATAATAATAATGTCGAAATAATGTCTTCTTTTGTCGCCTGACCAAAGTACTTAATAGTCTTTTGTCGGGCGGCAATAAGGTGCGCGCCTTCAACGCCTGGGTGATGCCCTTGCTTACTTACTCCTTTGGCGTACTAAGGTGGACCCAGACTGAGCTGGATGCCCTGGACCGAAGAGTCCGAGTACTACTTACTGCGCATCGCATGCTACACCCACGCTCGTCTGTTATGAGACTGTACATCTCGCGGAAGTATGGAGGTCGAGGCTTTTTAAATGCCAAAGATCTCCACAACCGCGAGGTGTGCAGCCTCAGGGATTATTTCCTAAACAACGAGTGTGGGATGCATCGCGACGTAGTAGCAGTAGACGGAAACTTCACCCCGCTCTCCTTGGCAAACGAGAACTGGCGCAGGCTTAAAGTAATGAGCGCCGAGGACCGCAGGGCGGTATGGAGGAGCAAGGAGCTACACGGGCGGTTCTACAAGGCCCTCACAGGGCCCGATGTAGATCTGCTCGCGTCGGTGAACTGGCTACGTTTCGGGGATCTCTTCGGGGAAACCGAAGGTTTTGTCTGTGCAATTGCGGACGAAGTTATCATGACGAACAATTACCGGAGGTATATCCTGAAGGACGGTACGGTCGACATTTGTCGGGCATGCCGCCGTCCCGGGGAGTCACTCAGGCATATTATCTCCGGTTGTGGTCATCTTGCTAACGGCGAGTACTTGCACAGACATAACCTTGTAGCCAGAATTATTCACCAGCAACTTGCTCTACTATACGGTCTTGTGGCCTCCGAAGTGCCTTACTATAAGTACACACCTGCACCAGTTCTCGAAAATGGTCGTGCCACGCTCTATTGGGATCGATCTGTGATCACGGACAGGACTATTCTAGCCAATAGGCCTGATATCGTGCTGACAGATCGATCGAAACGCCAGGCAGTGCTCGTCGACATCACCATCCCCCATGACGAGAACCTCTTGAAGGCCGAGAAGGACAAAGCCAGCAAGTACCTAGACCTGGCTCACGAGGTAACCGCCATGTGGGATGTTGATTCGACGATCATCGTCCCGATAGTCGTTTCGGCGAACGGTTTAATTGCGAAGAGTCTCGACCATCACCTCAAGAGACTCTCGCTAGGCGGCTGGATCAAGGGTCAGATACAGAAGGCGGTACTCCTGGATACTGCGCGTATAGTCAGGAGGTTCCTGTCTCTGTCGCCCTGACCGCCGGTAGCTTAGGCCACGCCTCGCTACCGGCTGCACCCTAGGTTAGGTTTTTATAATGATTTTATGTTTTGTATGTATAGTTTTATATTTTACTTTTTAGATATAATTATTGTAAAAACCTAGTCTAAGACGAAATTAAAATAAAGAGTATAATAATGTATACCAAAACAATTTAGGGTTGGGACAATCTTACACAAATCGATCTAGTCCCAAACTAAGCAAAGCTTATACTATGGGTACTAGACGACGAAAACATACTTATATAGATAAATATATACTTAAATACATAGAAAATATCCATGACCCAGGAACAAATATTCGTGCTAATCACACAGATAAATGCCCTTACCGGGATTCGAACCCAGGACCCCTTGCTTCGTAGGCAGGATCACTACCAACTAGGCTAAAGCGGTCGTCAAAACAATGTCAAAGCACAATCTCAGAATTGGCTTATTTGGATGATGTACAACAAAGGCATTCCAAGAAGCACCCGTCTCGACTTGCCCGACCCATTGACTCATCTTTACATGTAATTTAATAATAACCTTCCTCCATGCCACTCCAAATGGCGATCACCGAACTCCAGGGTGACCAATGTCGTCTTGACCTGTCAGTTGAACTATTTATTAGGACAGAAGGGTCCCATGGTTATCAGTCGATAAATACGTAAATAGCCCGCAAACCGTATTCATTCTAATAGTTAGTTTAATTAATTGCCTCTCAATAATAACAGTTTTCACGACATTCCTAAAGTTTTGAACAGTTAACTTTACACTTGGTTTTGGAAAGGTGCTAAGAGCTCTTTTAGTTAATAAAGTGAATGGTATTACTAATTATTTCCTTAAAATCTTGCGTCATTAATTACTTACTTTATTCTTGATATGAAGGAATAACATTGAACTACGAATACAATTTAAGATAGCTAAATTAGTTTAGTTCCTTACCAAATAATAATGGATCATGTCTGCAGAAAGTATAGTCATGCCAATACGGAAAATTAAAACATACCTACTAAGTACATTGCATTACGGTCAGTAATACTAATACCGTTACAGTTAAGTTTAGTTGAAGGCCAGAAGGGTAAGTAATGGCGAAATGACGATTTAATGATATCTAAAAATCTTATTGTGGTACATGAATTTGGTGGATACTACGACGAATTATTTGTCCGGAAGAATATTTATTGTTTTTTTCTGTATTCCCGAATTTAATAATTATTGCGAGTTTCCGTCAGGGCACACATATAATGCGGTCTAATTCACACAAAGTTGCACCCACAGTAGTTAGCGAATCGTATTAACAGGTAATGTTAACGAACAACGGTTTAGGCTTGAGCACTCAATAAGACCCTTACTTCCTTCAGCACAGTCTAGTTAAATTGAGCTAATCAAACAAGCGTGGCATGATTTGCGGTAGCAACGCTGCCCTTATGTAACCGCTTTCACCATACGTTAACTCGAGGAGAGAGTCCCTAGATTGCCTTCCACTAGATTGGCTTGTGAAGTTGGGAAATACTAGTAAGAAAGTGTAGAGCTGAACCAAATCATGTGTGAACTTAGCAAAATGGTCAAATCTATATATACGTAACTACACGTACAAATACTAATACTCTCTATTGCACATCTCACACAGATACTTAGAGCAGTTACAAAACAGGTGGTCCTATCGCTAAAGAGCGATCTATCTCAGACAACCTTTGAGTAGTGGAAAAAAGAATAGAAAAACTAAGTACCCAGTAGGTGGTGCTAGAAACTAATCCGTTGACGAAAGACCACTTAAGTACACAGTACGTAGTATCTACATCTAATTAGGCAAATTAAAACTGGACTTTGGCTTGGCTTTTACTACAAATTAATAAACGAAAACAGTATAAAGGTACCAATATTGGCAGCTACATTTTAATATGGTAGAACAAGTCCCTGCATGTGTCCTAAATTACATCATCATTTTCCTAGTTATATTGTGCCCCAAAGGAGCCCGCTTTGACTCCTAATCCCAAAATTCGGCGTAGGCACTAGTTTTACAAAAAATATTGTCTCAAATTTTTGGGTACTTATGTTCTTAAAGCTGCAAACGCACAGAGAGCGGTGGCGGGGCGGCGCGGTGCGGCGCGGAGGCGGTACCGGTTGTAATGTTCGAGCTAATATGAAAGGATCCGCACAGAAAACCGCGCCGCCGCGCCGCTCTGTGCGGATCCTTTCATATTAGCTCGAACATTACAACCGGTACCGCCTCCGCGCCGCACCGCGCCGCACCGCGCCGCTCCGCCACCGCTGTCAGTGCGTTTCGGCCTTTAATTGTGGTTGCTCCCATAGGTACAAACATTTGTTCCTCTCCAATAACTGGTTTGAATGACATCATAATAAAATCTTAGTCATCATCCCTGTTCCCATTTCTCGTATCAATAACGTGTCTTCTCTGATTTTTTAAGGTTCCGTAGTCAACAAGGAACCCTTATAGTTTCGCCATGTCCGTCCGTCTGTCTGTCTGTCTGTCTGTCTGTCTGTCCGTCTTCGGCTTAGCTCAGTAACCATTACTACTGCATTACTATACTATACCATTACATTAAACTGTGGCTAACTAACTGGCATGGGTATATAAATCAATGACGCCGACAAAACAGTATAATAAAATATTGAAATATATATTTTTTTAGGGTACTTATCCTTAGACCTAAAGCGGGGATGTAATTTTTTCTCGTTAAACCCATGGTGTGGGATATCGTTGGATAGCTCGTTTAAAAATATTATGAGTTTTTTATAACCATTTTTCAAATCAGTGATTCGTTTGCGAGTTATAATGAATTTAAAAGAAAAACTATCACGGACAAGTAGGCATAAGTAGTTACCGAGTAATAGTCGACCAACTGAATGTGTACTTGGAAAGGCCTATTTTCGTACAAATTCGGCCGACGCAACCGCACCGCACGTCGATGTAACTAAGACAGACTACGGAACCCTACACTGCGCGTGGCCCGACACGCACTTGGCCGGTTTTTCAGGAATAGTTAAATTAGTGGCTGTGCTTAAACGCCTGGGTACACCAGACGTACCTAAGCGAAGACGAGCACGTAGATGTGCACTTTCCGCTGCGTTGTAAAGTACCAATTCGCATAAGACATGCCACACTGTAACGCGCTGTGACAGGTCTTATGAGGTTACATAAGTACTTTACAAGACAGTGGACGCGCACGCGCACGTGCACGTCTACGCATACGCATCCCGTGTGGCTCGGCCTTTAAGCAGCCCTGATGCGCTGGTTGCTAATATACCACATTCCCGAAATACCATATTTTTAAAAATATCGGATTATCAATATATCACACTTTGAGCTAACCACATTCCCTTTACACCTGGTTAAAAAATCGTAAGGTACTCATGGAACTAAATCGTAAGGTACTCATGGAACTAAATCGTAAGGTACTCATGGAACTAAATCGTAAGGTACTCATGGAACTAAATCGTAAGGTACTCATGGAACTAAATCGTAAGGTACTCATGGAACTAAATCGTAAGGTACTCATGGAACTAAATCGTAAGGTACTCATGGAACTAAATCGTAAGGTACTCATGGAACTAAATCGTAAGGTACTCATGGAACTAAATCGTAAGGTACTCATGGAACTAAATCGTTTTAAGTATGTACTGTACTGAAAATTTGGTATATTGGTAATGTGATAAATCAAGAATGTGGTATTTTGCAAAATCTGGTATTTCGGGAATGCGGTATATTAGCAACGAGCGCCCTGATGTACCGTAGTTTGATCATTGTGTTTTAAATTTCGCGATTGCTAGCTCCAATGGACTCGAGATTCGGAGACGACCTCTCCACAAGGCTCTACCGCAGGAAAAAGGAAAGACTCGTCACCTTGCCGCGACACTGGCTCGTTATAATCGATTATTTATAGATGGACAAAACTGCATCAAAATGCATCCTACTCATGAGCAGATTATACGAGTGTTACTTATGACCTGGTAGGCTTGGCAACTGATTCATTTACCCTTGGAGTGTCAGTGTTATGGACGGCCGATGCTTGAGCGTCAGCGTGTTACAATGAGATATATAAATCATAATAAATCTGCGTACAGTATATGTTGAACGCTGATGGGACAAAGATATAGGTTACACTTCTAGGGTTAGCTGCAAACTTGTCCAGGAATAAGGCAGATGTGATTTAATACTCTAATGAAATAATGATTACCTACAACATCTTAGACAATAAGAAATTTTCTGAACTATTTATGAATAAGTATTAGATAATGATCTTGACCGTAAAATATGTCATTTTAAAAATAATAAATAAACAAATAAATAATAGGGGGGACAATCTTACACAAATCGACCTAGTCCCATAGTAAGCTCAATAAGGCTTGTGTTATGGGTACTAGACGACGATATCTTTAATAGATAGAAATACCCATACTCTCACTCATGCTTATCACACAAATATTTGTCCTTACCGGGATTCGAACCCAATACCTTCAGCTTCGTAGGCAGCGTCACTACCCACTAGGCTAACTGGTCGTCAATAAAGTTCTGAATCTGATGTACGCGAGTGAGATTGCAATCACAGATTTGCTATTCTGTAACTTGTTTTAACCTCACCTCACCCATCACCCCTAATATATCTTGACGCCGCGATTCGCAGTAACTAAGCGTAATCTGCCTCGTTATTCTGTAACTTATTTTAACTTCACCTCAACGTTCACCCACAAATATATATTGACGCCGCGATTCGTAGTAAGTTACTGGGTGGGGATGGGTGAGGTGAGGTTAAAACAAGTTACAGAATAGCAAATCTGTGATTGCAATCTCACTCGCGTACATCAGATTCAGAACTTTATTGACGACCAGTTAGCCAAATATATATTGACGCCGCGATTCGTAGTAAGTTACTACGAATCGCGGCGTCAATATATATTTGTGGGTGAACGTTGAGGTGAAGTTAAAATAAGTTACAGAATAACGAGGCAGATTACGCTTAGTTACTGCGAATCGCGGCGAATGCGTCTCACCTCACCCGTCACGGTTAGTTACTACTAGTAACTAACCGTGACGGGTGAGGTGAGACGCATTAGCGCGTTCCAAATAACACCCCAGATGAATAAACAACTATCGGTTAGGTTAGGTCATAACTGATGGATGCAACATCAGTTAGTAAGGAATTGCGTTTACGCAGGCAAATATGAAACCGTGCTTTATTATTTAGTTTATACTCCGGGGTCAATATGAGATATACAGTTCGCGTTACAGTTTGATTTCAATTTTTTGTGCTCGATTAGACGCTCGCTGAGCACCAGCTAACACTAACATGTACGCGAACATATTAAAATTTGCTCCGTAACAATTGAAATGCGAATTATTTATTGCCCTTTTATTGATCGTCCAATTCATGAACGCGCGCGGCTCCTATAGCCATACTAAAGATAAACCCAAAACCACAGATATAGATATACACTAGATAAACTTAAACACCTCAATCTGTACGAAAACCGACCGTGTCACTTTTTTCTACCTACTGTGACGTCACACGGGCGAATTAGTGATCTGTATTCCCCGTTGTCCGCGTAAAATCGATGCTGCAATAAGGCATTTTCATAATATTTACGGACAACCGCCTACCACAACAGACGCGCGCGGAATGTAAGTCGGAGTGCCAACTCGGAGTCCGAATTCGGACACGCGAAGTACATGCATTTGCGTGATCTATGTATATCTATATCTGTGCCCAAAACATTAGCCACAGTGGTCAATGAGAGGACGCGCGTCGTCGGAGAATAAACAACCAATATTCACTTATATTCATTTAAGTATATAAAAAAGCGAAGAAAGAATCTCGAGTAGGTAAGTGTACAAGTACTTATACCAATTCAAAGTTGAGGCTTTTATATATTAATAATTTATATATAAATAATTAATGCAGCATACCTTGGCATGATTCGTATATTTTCACTATCTCAATGCCAAAAAAAAAGCGGCCAAGTGCGTGTCGGACCACGCACAACGAAGGGTTCCGTGCCTATTAAAAAGGTCGTATCGTTACTGAAATGTTATGGCACTTACGTCCTTTTCTTTACGGAAGGCAGTTTTTTAGAAATATCTCGAAAACCTTTGAACCGATCTTGTTCAAAACAATTTTCGCTGAAATAATTTAATAAGCCCTATGTCCATGATTTTTTTCACATTTTTAAAATACACGGTTTAAAAATTAGAGGGGGGGGGGGGCACAATTCTCCTCCGACTGAAAGGCCTATCGATTTGTGTGTGCCACACGTGGGCTTACAATGAAAATTCTTTTTTTTAGTAATTAATTACAAAACTATGTAGCGGCTAAGACAGACGGACAAACAGACATGACGAATCCATAAGGGTTCCGTTTTTTGCCATTTGCCTACGGAACCCTAAAAATGGAATCCCATCGTTACTTTATAACTTATAAGACGATTTCCCTGCCGTTTGCCAGGTTATTAGTTAGCGATAGTGGAAACAAAGCGGTGTCCCGGTCTCATTACGCACGGCGAGATCGCATTCTCACGCCTTTGCTGGTACTAGCGGCCGCATACCGCGATGTACGAAACAGAAACCCGGTGGATAGGGCATGATTCACCTGTACCTGTTCTTATTCTATTTACTTGCGGTCGGTGTAGCATGACCTTTTATTTTATATCTCTTTCATCTCCCACTCATATCCTTTTTTATTTATTTATTTATTAATACATGGAAAACCAACAACGCAAGATATTACAGACACAACAATAAAACCATATAGCCAATTACATGCATCAGGTTCTCACTTACGTTTTAATAAGCTGTCATCATCCTCCTAGCGTTATTTTCCGGTTGTGGCCCAAAGGACCCCGGGGTTTACGAAAATGACTGCCATCTCAGCCTCCAATCCGAGGGAAAGAGCGAGGGAAAACTAGACCTTATTGGGTTTAGACCGGTTTCCTCACGATGTTTTCTCTCACCGAAAAGCTAAATATTCCGTACATAAGACTTTCTTTAAAAAAACTCATTGGTACGAGCCGGGATTCGAATCCACGATCGCCGCCGGCAGTCGCATGCCTAAACCACTAGACTACCATAGCTTTTTAAATTCTTAATTAGGTGTAACGGAAGAAATAGATTATGGGATAGCCATGAATTGTGCAAGAGAAAACGAAATATTAACCTCTCTTAAAACCTCTAATGTCTATTTCGTTCAAATATGGGATCCCTTCAGTTGCCCCACAATAAAGGCGGGATTCCATCCGTGTGCGGCAATGCTTGTGCCGCACAGTGCCGCACACCGGTGGCATCCCGCCTTAACAGTTGCAGGGAACAAGAGTAATCCAGTATTGTGAGCACTTGCATGGTCATGTCCGAGGTTTCCCCAAGAGTTTCCCAGACTATACGTGATCAAGCTATTTTGACGACCGGTTAGCCTAGTGGGTAGTGACGCTGCCTACGAAGCTGAAGGTCCTGGGTTCGAATCCCGGTAAGGGCAAATATTTGTGTGATGAGCATGAATATTTGTTTCTGAGTCATGGAAGTTTTCTATGTATTTAAGTATTTATATCTATTATATATATCGTCGTCTAGTACCCATAACACAAGCCTTACTGAGCTTACTATGGGACTAGGTCGAATTGTGTAAGATTGTCCCCTAATATTTATTTATTTATTTAATTGATTTTGAACGGACTCATGGAGTAACATCCGTCCATCGTCTTCAAACCCTTATGCTGCGTCCCACTGTTGGGAAAAGATTTCCTTTTATGGATGCGAGGGAATAAGCATTAAAATCCCCACGCTAGCCTAGCTTGAATTGGGAACTTCATATACACGTTTACATTTCTTCGCAAATGTATCATTTCCTCACGACATTTATCAAGCAGTGGATGAGATTAGCACAGGACCGAGGAGAGTGGCATTATAAATAAGAGATACTCAACATACGGGCTGAATAGGTAGATAGATAGAATAGATATTTAACAAATGCCAAATGATATTCAGTAGGTACATACGTTCCGAAAAACTCACTAATAGTAATAGCAAGCTTAAGCCTGCTGTACACACTAGGCCAACGTAGGCGCGTGAGCAGAAGGCAGCTATGCGTTAGAGGGAGAGAGCTATAACTCGATCTCTTTCGTTTACATAGCTGCCTCGTGCTCACGCGCCAACGTTGGCCCAATGTGTACAGCCGGCATTACATCCAATCCGGCGACCTCTGTTTGAAAGCCTGCTCGAACCAGGCTAAGTTAGCTTCAGTAAAAAAATATCGTGATGTATATCTTCGTAGATCTCCGGTCACGCTCACAATGCTCTAGCCAAGTTTATTTATTTAAACATGCGTGAACTCTGCTGGCCACTTCTTTGTCTCAGACTGGCTACTCATCGGCTGTGTACGGTCAATATCAAAGATAACATTCTTAATCGTATTACAAAAAGATAAGGTGCAATATTGTAGATTAACCTCAATTTTACCTACTGTTTTTTTACACAGTGTCTCAATCAATCTATATTAAATACGGATGTGTTCGGGCGGTATATGGTATCTTTTTTCCTGTTAGATTTTTATAGGTTTAATGTTTTGGCAGTGATTATGATAAATTAATAAAAAAACAATCCTTCCGAGTCCTCTTCGGTTTTCCTTTTATGCTTCTGAGAATATTAAACAAACCAGCATTAAGGACGGACACAAAGTGTGCGAAACAGCCATAACAAAAAGCATTGACATCAAGTGACAAGGTATTAAGGTTCATAATTGTGATTAAATAACGCTTCATTGGGACGAAATCCTACATTGTCGGTAACATTCACGGCGAAGTTATGCGTTTAACAGTTTTCTTCAGAAACGTCCCGTAAATTAATCAGAAGTGAACAATGAAGCAATATCGCAGTAAGTACGGAACAACTAACATATTTACGAGACTGGGATAGCCCTTCTTGCATTGTAATAAGGGTTATTATATCATGAAACTTAAAGTACTAAGTTAGCCTGTAACTCATCGTTGGCCGACCGTAAACCGGACAGCGTTCATGCTCTTGATCAAAACCTTGCAGATGGTATTTTTAAATTATTGTATTTGTGAAAAGCGATTTGATTGTTATGTTACAATATTATTTCAAGGAAAACATGTAAGCTGATACAGCAAATGCAAATCAAATATTTCTAAGCAACTGGTCGTCAAGTGAGCAAATGTTCGTTTATAATGCTTAAATACATTTAAAATATACATACTTAAAATAATCTCTTGTCTGGAATATTTCTGCATTTCATAAAAGTATTTTAATCATGCTCTCACAGCTGCATTGAACTTGGCTATGATTTTAACCAGCCCGTATACCGTCTGTTAAAGTGCAAACTCTTTGTGTGTTCTCGAAATAAACTCGTAAATCGATTGGATCGTTAGTGAACCTGAACATTGCTCCTCATAACAAAACTCGGTGTTAACATTGGTCAAATCGACAGTGAATCCTGTGCTCTTGTGACCACCGGGAATTATTATACAGTAGGTAATTAACAACTTAGAAAAGTTGAAAAACCCTCGACATTTTCATTTCAGTTCAATTCCGCGACGCACTATTAATCAGATCAAATTTTCATGAAATTACCTGCTCTGAAAACTTGCCTAGGGGGTCAATCTGACACAAAACATCGCAATCCAATTTGAATTTAATGCGATTCACGCGCTCGTTTTTGCACGTTAACTCGACGCGCATGTGCGTGTGCGTGTGTGCAAAACAAATCAAAATTATATCGAAATGGGACATGTATGTCTCAGATTGTCACTCATTTACCGGTCGAGACAATTCACTAAGCTAATTCGATCAAAAGTAGTCCACTGCGTAACAATGAGTGATCGCATAAACTGTCTAACAAACCGGTAAAAAATTACCCATTTATAATATTGTAGGTAAGTTTTTTGTGTTTTCGCGGCCGCCTCAAGTGGTCGAATAATGTCATTAGTAATGGTAGACGCTCAATTCACAACCTGTATCAACCCTCGTTCCCAGTGTACGTTGACTTTGACTTTCGTAACAATTAAGCGTAATTGGAGGTTAGGTTATGCTGGTTCGTCCGAGGCGAGTAGTCAGTGAGCGTTGAGAATACGGGGCTGTTATTCATAAAGCTTTACCTCAGACGAACTAGTGTTAGTAAGACCTTCGTTTACGCAATGATATTAAACATTCCTGCGTCAAGTAATACTAGGAGAGGGCGGTGAGGTGAGGTGAATCTAGTTGTGAACATCATAGCTGTAAGCGGCGCATGCGACGTTGCTGGTCCGATCTCACGCGTGATTCACCGGCCAATCTGTCTCCGGGTCATAAACCCAGCGGCGCGTTTGGCTGTCTTCAAATTTAAATACCATTGTTGTAAGGTACTCAAGTATGGAATGTAAAACGGTTACAGCTTTTACCCTTTTTAGTTTTCGAGAAATCATTCGAGAATGCTCGTTCCACGGATACTTTCTTTGCAAGATAGTTTCTCTTATAAAACATTGTCACAGCAGTCATCCGTTTTTAAGTTAGAAAGGTCCTGGATATATTTCAAGAATAATATATTTTTTTTAATGATTTAAATATGTTCATTGGATAACTAAATAAATTATCCAAATAAAAGTCCCTACTTAGTAGCTGGTACCAAAACATAACGAAAACCTGTGCGAAACCCACACGAACGGAACGTGCCCATGCGAAAATGCTCTAGAGTTTACGTTCAACTTGAGACAATTTAAACATATCGATCAGGTTTATCCCGACGATATCTATAAACGCGCGCTTAAATAATAAAAAGTCTCCATGTTTTTATTTAATGGCGGCATACTTTATGGGCTGAGAGCCTTCAGCATTTAAATCTACCCGTCGACATTCCTGACTTACAGTTCGCGCGTATCGTCAGCACCGTCACCCAACCGAGCACGAAGAATGACTTAAACGACACTAAAATAACCTTCAAATATACTTATACTTATATATCGTACATTTTTCACTCAACTCAAACGATTTCCCTATTTGTAGGATTTTGCTAGATCTCTTGTCCTCCGGTTAGAAACTGCCTAGTTAATAAAGAAATGAATGACACATTTACATTTACAAAAAATGTAAGCTACTTGTTTCCATCGATTTATATAAAGGTGACGCTTCATTGATAATTAACTTGTCAATTTTATTTATTGGATTACAGCCTAGTCAATTCTTATCACAATAATAAATGCTTATAGAATAAACAAACCCATGATTTAGAGGTTCTAAGGTTAATTTCTTGTTCCTCCTGTCATTTAAATGGAATGTCGCTTGCGTTCTTCTTAAAGGCATTGCATCGTCCACGCACTTATATCGCATCAGCTATATGTGTGGGTGAATATTATTGGCAGGTTCCCGACACGCCAAACAAACTTAAAGCCGTCTATTCATTAGGCGACCACCGTTTTCCTCCGCATTCGGTTAAGCATAATCCCTGAGACGCGGAGATTTTCAGCCGTTCGCCCGCGGTCACTCGCGCGTGGAAGGCTTTAGTGGATGCAAGGAGGCTCCACAAATAAAATATGTGACTGGAAGGCGACGGCGAGGTGCCGGCAGATGAGGCTGCGCAGAGCCGGTAGAACGAGATAGAAACAGCGGAGGAGGTTGGTGAGAGCAAGATAGAACACTTGGGGCTATCTGGAGAAACGCGAGCACCTCATTTAATCGGTACGCGCTTCGTTTTACAGGATAAGTAGAATTTTGCGATGGTTTTATTTTGACTTGGAAATAACTTTTGAGTTCCATTTCACGCTCGTATTCCCTTTTGCTGTGATTATTCTTTATGATATGACTCTTTAACGAGACGATTTTATTTTCTTGTCCTATTTTATATTACGTCAGAATTGGAGACTTAATTGCAGATAGGATATGTGATTTTGAGCAAAATAAGTAAATACAATATTCTAACATTTAACCCATTTTCAATTTACTCAATGAAATAAAACCCTACCTAATTTTATTTAATATGAAGAAAATAGAACAGAACAGAATTCTTACGAAAACGAAAACGGACAGGAAAATAAAAATCGGTCCTGATGGTTTAGCAATTTAAAAATAATCAAATCATTGCTTTTTAATAATTGATAGTGACCTGTAGTAACAATTACGTCATGTTGACCTCTTAAATCCAATTAATATTTATATGACCGGACATAAAACAGAAGGTTTTCGTGTTATGTCGTAATACTTATTTTTTTTAAAACGAAGCAACATCAAAATAAAAGACCGGAATGTCTAATTTCATTAATCTTACTAAATTTTAAAATGATCATATTATCACCAAACATGTTCCTTAACTATGTTTTAACTAAAATGGCGTTAAAATTCGTTATTTGTGTTCGTAAGAAAGGGACAAAGCACATTTTATTTAGCAGAGGCATTTTAAGTTTTATGAATAAGGGGGTTAGTGTTGTAATTGAGAACACAATTGGAATGATTTTGACTCACATTTAACAGAGTTAACTTTATAATTCGGCATGTAAAACTCTCGAGTGGTCTATAGTTTTAAACGCTTACAAACAAAAGTAACTTATTGCCCGATGCCAACGGCTCAGAGTCTACACTTACATATTGTCATAAACCCACTCGCCTGGTGCGTATTACCCGGCCAAATGCCGGCTCAAGGAAACCGCGTCAAACCCCACAAGAGAACACAACTCCCTAACTCAGCGGGGTTACTCTTAACCCTATATTATGTACTCGGCGACCGCCGCAGTCTGATCTTCTCGTATTATTTTGAAGACTTTCTTTAAGTACTTTCTAGAAAGTACAGAAGTGCATGCAGACACATTTAATATTTTGAATGTCCTTTTATTCTTTCGCCGGCAAAGTTGAAAGCTTTCAGGGAAATTTGGAAAAAATGGCGCCGGTTGAAAGGACCATTCATACGCTAAACGTAAAATGGTGCGCTTTTCAACATATTTTGTTTCGAAAAAATGTTGAATTTGTTGAAATAGTCACTTACTGTTTAAACCCCTATATAGCAGAGAAAACGCTCAGGTTCTCATAATACGTACTAATAAAACATCTCATAGTTTAAAAAGAACATCAACAAATACTTTTAGATAAAGTAAAACTAATCAAAACGGCCTTGAAAAGCCTTCCAGGCTATTCGGCACTGATATCAGACCAGTACAACATGATGTTATTTTAAAGTGTAATCGCTTTTCGGGGATTCGCCAAATAAAGGGTTTTGAGTTTGAACAAAGAGGTCGGATCAATGGAACGGATGCATGCTAATGTGGGATAAATACCGACACATCGCGGTGGCCGACCCACCCACACCCGCACACAGTACATATGCCGCACACATATGCGGGGCAGGGTTGAGCGGTTAGTGTTGCTAGATCGAAAATCTAGACATTCTATTATAAATATACGCTTCTTATCCTACTGCCCACGCGGTTTCGCCTGCGTATTGCAAAGATAGCAGGCAAACCAGCGGTATAAAATGTAGTGTATTATTTTTTAGAAAGTCCTACAGGTAAACAGGTGTTTTTTTTTTAATCGGATATCCCCAAACACACAATGTCACACACTTTTCTTTATTATAATATTAGTATAGATTAGTATTTTAATGAAAATAAAGCCACAACAACATTTGCCAGATCGATTAGTGACTTCGTTTTGTGGATATTCATTGCGTTAGTTACTAAAAAAGTCACCAAGTTATAAATAGTATTTTATACAACCGTTACATAATAATGAGTGCTCTTAAAGTCGAGTACCGTGTTTGCCGAGTGGCCTAAGTAAGGTACGAGACTTGAATACCTGGCTAATTGTATTACAATGTACACAATATTTGTTCTACGAGTCAACTAAAATAATTAAACTAACATAGGTAAGTATCTATTCAAAATCTAAGCCTGCTGAAACGAAGCGCAGCCCACCGGCTAAGCGTTTCGTTGGTGTCTTTTCTTCTATTGGTCGAATTCATTCGGTAACGTGATTGGTCACATTCATTATAGTTGTAGAAACAGTTGTATTATAATTTATTTTAGTTGAGTTGGGAGCTTCTCAGACAAAAGTATGTGAATAGTTTGGTGTCCGAAGTCTTAATTCAAACGTCTTGATTTCGTCGACGAGCATACAAATCTATTTAAATTTAACGCGGCGTGTTGCTTTAATGATCTTGATTAGCCTTTTATCGTCGACAATTGTCTGGTGTATGAATGCACTCGAATTCTGTAACAAATTATTAAAAATACACCACGACCCGTCTTTATACTTACGCTGTCGTTACTTGTACAAATTAGTTTGTATTCGTTTTTAGCGGTGCGAGCCTTAGATCTTACACTTAATAACAAAAGACAATCGATTTGTTTACCACTTGAAAATAAAAGGCATTGTTTTCTAGCCACGAAGAGAAGTCAATTCGGTCGGTCTTAAAAAATTATCCGTAACTACCATATGCATATTTGTTTCGTAGGAAATCCCCGTACGCCATCTTAGCAACGCGAGGATTTCAAATACTTTTCGAAAACTGCTTTCATGGTACTTGGTTACCAGGCTGTACCGTTTAGCCAAGGGGCGTGCTCTATATTAACCGCCATTGTACTAGCGACAATAGCGTGTGCAACTTTTACAGTAGGTATTCCTGTGGAGGCAACCCTAGCTCCGTAGCGGGCTGATGTGTGTTACAGCGATTATATGCAACTCCTTTCCGAGCGAAACCAACATTGTCAACATTATGATAGTGGTTTGTTAATGGACATTATTAAAATTAAATCAGTGGTCATGTTTAATAAATGTAGTGTTTAATGGGATGTGATTCGTGAAAATGTAATGGAGGATTTTTACGGTCGTTTGGATACCTAAGGAATTATTTGTTTAGATCATATAGATAAATGCGTTTCAATAGACTGATTTCCTTCATTTCATTTGCTGGATTAATTTTCTTGTTTACCAGTAGGTGCTTTACTGCTTAGTGACAAATATTGGGAACATAATAGATCGGGCGTTTAGTTGTTTACTAATTATGTATGATTTTTAGTTATATATTTGTGACACATGGGACTCTTAAACAAAAAGATACGTAAGTCATTAAATGATTTTCACCCTACAATGCTCGTTTAGACTAAATTTATTTTCAAAGTGGAGTAAAAACCAGCAATGTAAAGTCAAAAATCGTAAAGTCACGTCAAGTATGATTTTTATCAGGTCATTTAGTATTTAGTAGCGCACGCCACGCCGCCTTGCGTGGACGGGTTTTTTTTTTCATTTTTGAAGACACACTGCCATTTAACGATATCAAGGGACCTCTACTCATTCATTTTTTTATTGTTACCTGTGGACTTGTCCGCGACATGACTATGCTCGACCTTGGCTCTCCTCTGAAGTGACATCGTCTATAACTTCCATTATTGTTCATTATATCATCAGGGGATTAAAAGTCTTTGTGAAATAAGACATCCGTAGATAATTAGACTAATATTACGAGGGACGTCTTGAGGTCAGAAGTCCCCTTTAAATTGATTTGTGCGTGCAAACAGAATATGACCGAGTTTATATATAATACACTAAACTTACTATATAATATACATACTATATTACTATATCCATACTAATGTTATAAATGCGGAAGTGTGTCTCTCTGCCTGTTACTTATTCACGTTTAAACCGCTGAACCGATTGAGATGGAATCTGGTTGGGAGATAGTTTGAATTCCGGGGAAGGACATACAATAGTTTTTATCCCGGAAATCACCCGAAATAGGAAGCGGAAGTTAGTATGGAGACCCGATGTAGAAACGACTTCCACGCGGACGAAATCGCGGGCAAAAGCTATACGATAAAAGTGTGAAAGTTTCAATGTTCGTTACTTAATCACGCCGAAACGGATTAATTATGTTAAAAAATCTAATTGCTATATTACGACATCAATGGTGTATCTTATACTTGGGAAAAATCTTTTCTCTATTTATACTCCAAATTAACAAAAATATAGTTGCTATGATTTGATGCAGCTATCTTATCCATAGAACATCAAGCTCTGCAGTTTGCATTACTTAGATTCTAAGAAATGTTGCATTACCAATGCATGCATCTCACACAATATTCGCGGACGAAAACAATAAATAGTGGCCGGCGCCGCTTCTAATTCCCCTTGCCTGCTGGACAGGGTTGCCAGATCTGAGGACAAAAACTTCATATCGACCTATCTTTGATTCGGTTTTGGTGAGGTAGGGCACACCGAAATGTCATCCCGCTCGAATTTGGAGCAGCCCAACTGGGGAAGTACCTCCGCCTTGCAGAAGACCACAGCCATAATAACACTACCACTTGCTCTGTAGTAGTGTTGTGTTCCTGGAGGTGAGCAAGGTCGCCAGAGCTCCCAAGGATGCGTTGTGTTAACAGCGAGGGAATTTGTTCCTTCGGCGGTCAACACGGCGAATCCTCAAACATATCAAGGGTCGGCAACGCCCATGTTACTCCCTTGGAGTTGCATCTATAGGCTGCGGTATCCGCTTACCATCAGGCTACGCTTGTTTGCCACCGTCGTATAAAAAAAAATGGTTTTTAACCCAACTGCTATGTTTTATAGGGCGAACCCGGTGAAGAGATCGGTATGCGTGGTGGATTTAACGTGGGGAGAATCCAGGGGAAAACGCCGGCACGACGACGCTGGCGATGGCGGTTTTCACACTGGAACTCAAAGAGTTTGCGCTCCGGTGAGTTTTTTTAAGGCGATTTCTACAAAATGGTGTAGGAGTGGAATCGATCCACTGGGTGTTTTATCGTTCTCCACGGTTTAATAAAACTAGCTTACCAAATGCAATTGGTCATTCCTAAAATCGTAAACGTAAACTTATTTAAAGTTCGATTATTAATTTATTGACTCTGCGATTACTGTTTGTACGGATCGTAATAATTCCCGGGTCTCTCTTTTATAACAAATACTTACATCCATTCCAATTTAAATTCAAACCAATCTCGTCGGCTTATTAGTACGTTTTGCAATCACACATATTCGCGACGCATGAAAGCACGTAAAAGCGATTTGAATCAAAACGCGAGTCAAAATAAAAATAAATAAATATTAAGGGACAACCTTACACAAATCAACCTAGTCCCAAACTAAGCAAAGCTTGTACTATGGGTACTAGACGACGATAAACATACTTATATAGATAAATAAATACTTAAATACATAGAAAACATTCATGACTCCAGAACAAATATTTGTGCTCATCACACAAACAAATGCCCTTACCGGGATTCGAACCCGGGACCTCTTGCTTGCGTATAAACTTCATTATTACTGACCAGTGACCACTTCCTAAAACTTCTTGCACTTCCAAACAAATGATGCATGGTGACCCTAAGCTCGGACCTATTCCGCGCATTTTGTACCTAGAATACCTGTATATTCAGAATGCTGTAGGAATAGATCCTTAGGCGCGATTCTGTATTCCCTAGGAGTCTGTGCGGGGTCAGCGCGTTCCCTGGCATGCCCGGCTGCAAACCAGTTGGAGCATTTCAATATCACACCGATATAAGCAATATATGCAACCTGTTTATACGGGGCACTTATCGCCACTGGTAATAGAAAGGGACACTGAAAATGTGAGGTTCATAGCGAACATCAAATAGGGAACTCGCATTCATTTTAATATAATCGAATCGAATTTAAACTTTCGTGAGACATGTTTAAAATAATACTGATAATGACACGGTTAAACGTACGTATACAATGGGTGACATGTTTCGAACTCTTCGGGAGTTCTTGTTCAGGGTGAGTGAGATTGAAAAAGTGATTCCTATATTTGGTTTCTCACGATGTTGATAATTTTTTTTTCATGCGAATGTTATGTATCGAATAGATAAATGCGACAGCGGAAATATAACTGTAAAAATTAGCATTACATGTTTCACCCATTTCTTGGATCTTATACCTACCAACCAATTTTATAATATATACCCTCCCGCTATATCCTGGTGGATATTAGTCTTTACTCTATATTTATTTCTTGACAAAAAAAAATCAGTACTCCTATAATCATCAATTCTTTATTCAACCTATGTATCTCCGCTGGACACATGCCTTTTCCCAAGGACGAGATGACATAGGATATTATGTATTCTCCGCACAATATGGGTTGAGGATTTCACGTACCTTAATTCGCCAGGGAACAAAAACACGGTACTTAACCAAATGGCCTTCCATGCAAGTCAAAGAAGTCGGGAAGACTTGAGAATTCGACTTTACTAAACACTAGTGGCTCTATGAGCTGTAGACACTCGTGAGCCTGTCATATTTTTTTTTACATAGATATATTACGAAAAAGTAAATCGACAATAAAGTCTATATTCTAATAAAATCAGAAGCCAAAGACCAATTTTCAAAAAGTTATTTAATACAAGAAAACTAAATTAGTACGATTACAAATAGATTACAAAGTAACTATCCCGAATTCCGGAACTACACCACTAGCTACCACCACGTCCTAATCACCGAACCTGGAATAATCAATGGATGGAGTCTTCGCGACCTCTGCCCCCGCGCAGCTGCCCCGCGCAGGTCCCGTGGCGTGACGCCTCGGCCCAGGATTGCTGAATTGGCTGTTACAATATTATTGAACTAGCTCACAAAATTTCACGAGAATCGGTTGAGAAATACGACCTGTAGGAAGGAGAATAGCCGGGCATACGAAAGAAGTTTCGCCCAAGATAAAACCAAGAACTTCGTTCGCTTCGCTTTCTCGTTCAAAAACATGCCATTAAAAACCTGACCTAGATCTCTCATGCACATGGTATACATACATACATATAATCACGCCTATTCGCCGGAGGGGTAGGCAGAGATCACGGATTTCCACTTGCTACGATCTTGACAAACCTTTCTTGCTTCATTCACTTTCATTACATTCTGCATGCTGCTGCTGCTACTACGGCACATCTTTTCGTCCAATAATTCGCAGTGCCTCAAGACGAGAGTCATTGACCAGTGTGTGTTGCCAGTAATGACATATGGCACTGAAACGTAGTCGCTTACTATGGGCCTCATAAGAAGGCTCAACCAAAGGGCTATGGATGGGCTATGTTGGGAGTTTCTCTGCGTGATCGCATCAGAAATGAGGCTATCCGCAGCAGAACCAAGGTAACCGATATAGCCTTCCGAATCGCTAAACTTAAGTGGCAGTGGGCGGGGCACATACCACGTAGAACCGATGACCGTTGGGGCGGAAAGGTTCTCGCGTGGCGACCACGTACCGGAAGGCGCGGCGTGGGTAGGCCCCCCACAAGGTGGACTGATGACCTGGTAAAGGTTGCTGGAGTCCGCTGGATGCGGGTGGCGCAGGACCGGTCACTTTGGCACTCTTTGGTGAAGGCCTATGTCCAGCAGTGGACGTCTTTCGGCTGATATGATGATGATGATGATGTGATTCTGCATACATGCTCGTCTGTTTAGGGTACTCTTGACCTGACCTCTCTGCAGGGTTACACTAAGGCATGGTATACACTAAGTAAATAAGTAGCTACAAGTACAACTATCCGTATGAGGCAACACGCACAAACGAAACGCCTCGGTCTAGCAAAAAACCTTTTAACTTGTATATATTTTTTACACAGTTACGTTATACCGTAAAATACCGGATAGCGCGCTTTCCGACCGACCCGCCTAATTACTCGTATGATTAACATTAAATGAGTGTTTGAACAAACGATGATACTGTTATGGAATGTTGTTATTTATTGCTTAAGTTTTATCGAGCACAATGGTTAATAACTCACCTAGGGCGGTACAAAAAAATGTCTCAGGTTACGTTATTTATTTATTACCCCCCATAGTGTGTACAACATTTCACGTCTCTGCCTGGGCAAAAAGTGGGATTTTCTTCACGCGTAGCGTAGTAATTTTCAATTAGTGAACAGGTGTGACGTAAAACCTGCTCCAATGTTTGCTCAAACTTAAATATTCACTTTGATCATGTTAAGAATTATTTTATATCGTATAAGGCACTAATAAACTAGTAATTGGTAAGCTGCAATATCAATTAAGTGAGGTTAAATTAGTGTGGCTTGTTTACAAATGAATTTATGGTGCCGTGACATCTTGAAGGCAGCTAAGTCTTATGGTTCTTGCAATAATAATGACACCACTGCTGAAATGAAGTGACATAAATTGTACATAGTGCATGCATGCATTGTTAACAACGATGATTATGGTAGAGAATGCCTTGAGTCCGCCTATTGTGCTTATTTTTTTTTGTGCAATATAGTTTGAATAAATAAATAAAGATTAACAGGCGGGTATAAAACTAAAAACAATGTACCTACATAAGTGACGTACAAAAGTAAGGATTCTAATAAATAAAGATTTCTGATGTATCACAATGAAACTATCTAAGTATAAAATATTTACAGATATGTCAATTAATAAATTCTATTTTCAAATGTACTTAATTAAGTAAACATTTTCTAGTAAACTCGCTAAATACAAGTAAGTGATAGAATCCGCAACAGGCTTCGTCAATACGAGTAACACGTTAAACTAACAAAAAGGAGCGCCCCGGACGTTGGTGGCCCGAAAGTTCCCAAGACACTGGCGGCGTTGCCACGCTGTATGGCCAAAGAAATCTGTTGAGCCAGGAACGATCCGGAACGAGGATCGCAGCCCCTATCCCTAAGCCGCCGACCCAAATCCCGTATAAAATCTTTGGCCTCTGTACCCCAAGGTCCCGCAGTCTCCACCGCCACTGGCACAAAGTCGTACATTGGCTCCAAGGCAGAGTACATGGCTTGTTTCATCCGGGCCGCCGTCTCGGCGGCCGACGCCACGGATCTGATGGTGTGGCTCAAATGTGACGGAGCAAACGTGCTTACAGATGTAGTGTCCCATAAGAGGCACCGCCCTTTCTGCCATGGAACTAACGTTAGACCATCATGCCTTTACCCATCCTCACGGCACAACCCCGGCTCCAGGACACAAGGCACGTTGGCCGAGACTAACGCCCGACGAACCAAATCATTTATGGCGTGGTGCCTCGGAAAACGCCCCGCCCACCTCTGACAGCTCAAACCATCAACGCGCATACCTCAATTAAGATTCAATTATATAAACCAACGTTTCACATATAATAAAAATACTGATGACTGAAGATTTCGATTATTTTTGTACTTATTTTATTACTTTAGCCTTCTTTAGCCTCAATAAAGTTTAATCATGCTACTTTTTGTCCAACTTTAGCACTACTACTTTAAATGTTTACTGTCGATTAATTAAGAGACCTAAACGGTAAAAAACTTGATGGCATTAAGATTTTGTAAATAAATTTCATGGTTGTCGATGTGTTGTTGCTGTCAACAACTTTAGTAAAGGCTTTGTTTTCGAGATCGCCGTGTCTCTACTTGCTTCTCACACTATAGTTTTAGACATATATTTATTTAAACTTGATTGCCCGGAAGCAGTTACAAATATCAAACGCGAACTTAATGCGACAATGCCTTTTCTACCTGTCAATCTTTAGCCCAAACAGAAAATAATCATAAACAACCCAGCAGGTCGATCACGTAACGCATTGTACGTACGTCAGGTAGATCTAAATGTCAATTTTTATATGGAATAATTTACTTTAAAAACAAAGTTTTAACCGACTTCAATTTAGTAGTCCGCCATGCCACGAGAACAACTCCATATTTATTTTCTAATTTACCACATGAACTGATTTCCGAGAGCAAATTCGTTGATTATTAGAAAAAAAAACCGAATCGCTGTTTATGGGCCGATAATATTTGAGGACTTCCGTCGATTCCCCAAGTGGTTAGGGAGCTGGCGAGCGTTTCGGTATATGATTTGCACACGTTTCACGTCGAGGTGGATTGCAGTTTAAATCATTACGAATTGATTTGGTCCAATCAATTAAGGTCCTATGTCGCTGCGTTTTCGCGTTACAGCGGATTGAAGTTGCTTAAAAAAATCGGGGTATTAAACCATTTGCACATGTATGCCTCTGGAGTTCATGGTCACAATCATCTTGGAGACATTCAGGACTCTGCATTATCATGGGACGGAGTTGTAAAAATGTTAAAAAAAAAAGTTCTACTAGGTCATTTGCACGCGGTTCTCATTTCGCCCATTCGATTCACTATGACTCCGTGGATTCGAAAAAAAATGTGGCAGACACTGCACACAGATTTTTTTTTTCTGTTTTTTTTTTCAGCACGTGCGTTGAACGTAGATGAACTTTGGAACCACAATATTACAATAATAGTCTTCGTACTCGAACTTATCAATGACATACCCCGGTAGTGCGTTTCGGAACGTTAAAAAAAGCGAGCGTCGGGTTAAAAAAAAAATCAAATGGTCTGCCTTAGAAATATCAGAGGCCTGAACGTCTGCCTCATCGATTTTCTTGGTTTTCATAAGGAATTCAAACATCAGTCCAAGAGGCAGACGTGTGCGCATAATATAGCACACCTTTTTTTTTACATTTTTGGAGCACTGTCAATAGACAACGCAGAGGCAACATGTTAGCAGACTATTTTTCCGTGGTTCTTCTCATTGTTTTTGATCGAACAATTCAAATCTGCCAAGTGTGCACTTCATATACAGTTTTTTTTTCATAAAAATAAATTCAAAAATTGAATACTTACTACAAAAGTTAGAGCCCTGGATTCTTTGTGTTTCCAGGATGACTGTGATCGTCAGCACCAGAAGCAGACGTGTGCGCATAATATAGCACACCTTTTTTTTTACATTTTTGAAACGCAGTAAATTTACAACGCAGCGCCACCATGGTGGCAGACAAGGTCCTTGATGTTTCTTAGGGCATAAATATCAATATTAATAACGTCTGCCTTGTGTGCTGATCATATCGAAATTTTGCTCGCCAGCTCCCTAACTAAAGATCATCATCACCTTTAGCACTTTATTAGTTCCTATTTCAACGGAATCTTATCAGAATCTGTGATATACTTTTGTACTTTTAAGTACATAAGTAATTGAGGAATTCCATAAGTCATCTGTGGTCTTCATCATCAATTCCACTCTACCAAATTTACGATTTCCGGGTGTAAATGTAAATACACGAGTTATAATAAAAAATACCAAAATCACTATACGCGTGCCTAATATAATTGAGGAGTCCCCTCAATTCCTCATAGATCCCATCACAACTGATTTTTTGTAGAAAATGGGACCCACCTGGAAGCATATACTTACAAACAAAACAAAAAAAAAACGAATCGGCTCATCAATGACGGTGTTCTGAGGTAACAAACATTGAAAAAACAAAAAAAAATAAAAAATATATATACCTACAACCGAATTGAGAACCTCCTTCTTTTTTTTTTAAGTCGGTTAAAAATGATGGACGGTCCTAACGCACGTTCGAAACGTTACCCCTCAGAAATAAACAAACAGTACAAATTACAGGCCATAATTATGTATATTATAAACTAAACCTATAAAAAGTAAATATATTAAGTATATTTTTATGTTACTTATTTTTTTTTATCTAATAACTAGCGACCCGCCCCGGCTTCACACGGGTACTATATTATACATATAAACCTTCCTCTTGAATCACTCTATTTATTAAAAATCCGTTGCGTAGTTTTAAAGATCTAAGCATACATACGGACAGACAGCGGGAAGCGACTTTGTTTTATACTATTTAGTGATTATTTATATCCTCATCCTACTTCCTACTATAATATTATAAATAAATGCGAAAGTTTAGATGTGTGGGGATGTTTGGATGTTTAGATGTTTAGATGTTTGGATGTTTTTTACTCAATCACTCTTGAACGGCTCAACCGATTTGGATGAAATTTCGCACGAAGATAGTTTATAGCCTAGATTAAAATATAGGAAAGTTTTTATCTCGGGTCCACGCAGACTAAGTCGCGGGCGGAAGCTAGTAATACATAACTGTGACTTTATACGCGAAACACATTGATCGGATGGGGATAGCTCGGGCAGGTTGTCCGTATGGGTGACGATCGTGCAGTCCACAGAGAGCGTACTCGGATCGCCCAACTGGTCGGAGACCAGCCCCCCTATTCTGTAACTTGTTTTAAGTTCACCTCAACGCTCACCCACAAGTATATCTTAACACCGCGATGCGTAGTAACTAAGCGTTAGGCAGAGGTCTAGTTTCGTGGCGGGTGACCGGCGGGGTGAGCCGCATTAGCGTGTAGCGAATAACAGTCCAGTTTCTTTTGTCGAGTTTATTAGTTATTAAGTAAGAGTTGTTCTTCAAGCGAACCCTGACCACTACCACGCTGCACGTTGTCCCACATCACCGCTCTCCAAACGCCTCAGTTTCGGGCTCGGACTATATTTGTATAAATTACAGAATTTTGTATCAGATTATATCAAACATTAAAAATTACGGACCTTTATAAGACGCGATTCTTAAGCCTTACACTCACAGACAGAGACCTGTTGCTATATTGTGGCACATGTCCCGGCTCATCCCGAACATTCCACGGTGCGCACGATTCGGTAATAGTGAATAAATACGGCGATGAGTTATCGGCCATCTCGGGTCGTCGCCCGCGGTACCGTTTCACTTGCCTCTGACTCTGAACGGCCAAACTAAAGCGGTGAGGTGTGAAGAAAACTGTGCTTTGGATGTGGTAATGACACAACTATCTTAATTAATCGGATTTTACGTCGCACGGTAAGACGAAAGAAAACTATGGAGTTGATATTATCATTAAAACTTTACTCATATTCATACTCACCTATTTTCCTTATATATCTCTATCTATCTGTATCTATATATATCTGCATCTTAAAAAGTAAAGATTGTACTAAGTAAACGAAACCCACCATGTCACTGAAAAGATACCTAAAAATAAGCAGTTTAATTATTTTTTTCCTAGTCCCGTAATTATTATGTATTTATCATGCGGTAACTGTTTCAATTTAGTAACCTACCTAGTTATCCAGACCATATTGTTGCGATAGACCTAACGGTCGGCATTGGCATTTAATAGTGTGTCTCATGTGTCAATCATTAACGGCTTTAGACGTTGTGTTTGCAAACAGTGCATGCACTGTATTAACTAACTTAATTACCTACGTGAACATTTTATTATTTGGCTCATAAAGTAGGTCATAAACACGGTGTGGCAGTTTTTTATTTACTGTATAATCTACTTTTGGTATTAATTAAATGTATGATTATGAATATGAGTAAAGTTTTAAAGTTGATATCTACTCCATAGTTTATTTTCGTCTTACCGTGTGATGAAATATCCAAGCCCTGGTGATAATATAATGCATATTACAAGTCAACAAAGATACTTAAATACTGATTATTATATTTCATTTCAAAGTTCATTAGATATAATTATAATTAGGTACTTATACAAGTTTTAATGATTTCTATTCTAGTTAGTTATTTTTTTTTGCAAGTAATCTATTGTTTTGTTTCTCGAATATTTTTAGTCCCAGAATAGGGAGTGAATTGTCCAATTTGGTATCAATGAGACCAGTGACTTTCATGATTTGGTCACCATTCTGTAACATGTTTCGACAAATTATTATATTGGCAAACTAATTTATTATTGGACTATGTAAACTATTGAAGATCCATTTGACTTAGGAATACCTTTGTCCCGTGCACTCGTTCTGACACATTAGGCCAGCTGCTCTGCTGGTAAATACAGCTAAGTAGATCTAAATATGTCATTTTATGTGTGGGAAAATTACAGTTGAGTTGTCCTAACTTACGTTTGAAAAGTTACGTAAATACCCGTCTGGTGCAAGTTTTAGGCTCTACCACGGACTGTCTGACAGTAGAGGCTTGGATATGAAACAAATGAATAGAACCAGGCCCAACCCAACACATAATACACGCAGATGCCGCATCCGAATCACGTCGTCTTCGCTCATGCGCCGCCATAGACGAATTCCGACGTGACCATTCCGCTAATCAAATTTTGTAACTGCGGTATTGTAACCATTACATTTCGACTGATCGTTTTCCTAACCTCGTATCTCTTTATTACACCAATTTCCAATATCGATCTTATCCCGAGTAACTCAAGGTTGGTTTTGCATTTGTACAAATTAGTTGTATACGATATGTGAACAGATGAAAGTAGATTTTCTCAGACGATCGTCTTGATATATTCCCGTTAAGTAGTTACCTATAAACTATTTGATGTGCTCTTTGATTGCTATTTGCTAGATAATAAATTGCAATGATTATATCAACTGAACTGTGATAGGTAAACCTTAAACTAGTAATGCCATCTAGGGACTTCATAATCTGAATTCTGGCGGCGATTCCTGATAAAACACATTATATATATTAATTTATTTATTGTTGGACAAACTGTACTAAAAAAAAATTCTCGTAAAGTAAAGTAGAATAGACGCGGCTGACCTCGGCGGCGACGGCGCGACGAGCTGGACTCCTCTTTAAAAGAATGGCCAGAGGCTCAGAATTGGGAGGGTTAGAAAAAGAGGAGGGAGGCCTTTGCCCAGCAGTGGGACACCACAGGCTCTTAATAATATTTAAAATAATAACTAATGTTAGTACACATAAAAGTGTGGCAAGTATTTAAAGGCACATCAAAAAAAACCTAACAACCTAAAATATACTGAATTACCTATATTCCTAACGAAAGTTGAGTGCTGATTGGTAATTACACTTGTAAGTTTCCTCCAGTTGAGTCCAAGTGAAAAGTTAAAGCCAAATACTGCTGCTAGACTAATGTTGTATTCTGGTTTTTTTTACATATTTATACAGATGAAAATCAGAACATAAGACTTTTTTACGAGTATTAGTGATTTTATAAGTTTTTTGAATATTATGCCTGTTTTAGATAATCCCGGGGACTACACGTCTAAGCAAGTTAATATGAAGTAAAGTAAGTAAGTATAAGTTCGACTTTGTACTTAGATCTATTGTGTGACATGTATATTCATTAACCTGTTATTGTGTACAATAAAGTGCTTACATACGAAAAAACTATACCGACGACATCCTGGACATCAGCCTGTACGAGATTGTAATGGCTCTTAAACAGCTCAAGAACAACAAGGCACCCGGTAAAGACGGGCCGAACTTCTGAAGGCGGGTGGAAAACCGGTCCTTACGGCCCTTCAGAAGTTGTTCGATTCCGTCTTACTGGAAGGGAGAACTCCAAAGGCATGGAACAGAGGGGTGGTGGTGCTGTTCTTCAAAAAGGGTGACAACACTCTGCTGAAGAACTACAGACCCATCTCACTTCTGAGCCATGTCTATATGCTGTTTTCGAGGGTCATTACAAATCGAATCGTACGCGGGCTAGATGACTGCCAGCACAAGCCGGTTTCCGAAGAGGCTTTAGTACCGTAGACCACATCCACACGCTTCGTCAGGTTATACAGAAGACCGAGGAGTATAACCTGCCTCTCTGCTTAGGCGGGGTTCGTGGCCTACGAGAAAGCCTTCGATTTGATTGAAACCTGGGCTGTACTACAGTCTCTCCAGCGGTGCCAAGTTGACTATCGCTATATCGAAGTGCTGAAGTGTTTGTACGAGAACGCCACTATGTCAGTCCGACTCCAGGACCAGAACTCGAAAACTATCCCGCTGAAGCGGGGAGTCAGGCAAGGAGTTATTTCTCCAAAACTGTTCACCGCTGCACTGGAGGACGTTTTCAAGACTCTGGACTGTAGAAGGCTAGGCATCAACAGCAACGGCGAGTTCATCACTAACCTTTGGTTTGCTGATGATATAGTGATCTTGGCTGAGACCATGGAGGACTTAAGTACGATGCTCGATGACCTCAGTAAAGCTTCCGAGCGAGTTCCGACCGAGAGCGGGAAGCTACGGCACATCTTTTCGTCCAATATTCCGTAGTGTCTCAAGACGAGAGTCTTTGACCAGTGTGTGTTGCCAGTGATGACATATGGCACTGAACGTCGTCGCTTACTATGGGCCTCATAAGAAGGCTCAAAGTCACCCAAAGGGCAATGGAGAGGGCTAATGTTGAGAGTTTCTCTGCGTAATCGCATCAGAAATGAGGCTATCCGTAGCAGAACCAAGGTAACCGATATAGCCCTCCGAATCGCTAAACTTAAGTGGCAGTGGGCGGGGCACATAGCACGTAGAACTGATGGCCGTTGGGGCGGAAAGGTTCTCGAGTGGCGACCACGTACCGGAAGGCGCGGCGTGGGTAGGCCCTCCACAAGGTGGACTGATGACCTGGTAAAGGTTGCGGGAGTCCGCTGGATGCGAGTGGCGCGGGACCGGTCACTTTGGCACTCTTTTGGGGGAGGTCTATCTCCAGCAGTGGACGTCTTTCGGCTGATATCATGATGATGATATAAAAAAATATTTGGACCATAGTCGGGTGACATGGACTGTGTGGTTTTACGGTTTCTTTTAATTAAATTTTAAGCTTTATATATTTGTATTTATTTATGTTTTCCGCAATAAATGAGGAACAACAAAAATACAGACTACCAAATTGAATCAAGTCTCACAACACAGTATATGTGCTGGTGACAACAGTCGGTTACATAGAAAATAGGACCGAACGATCACAACTGATTTACTTCTAATGTATTTAAGTTGTATATACTCTATAATATTGAATAAAAAACATTTTCAGCAGTGTTCTTCCGACAAAAAGCTACACCGAAGAGGCAAGAATGTATTGTTCGAATTGAATTTGCTGTACAGCACTAACTTACGTATTGACGGCCGATCAGCGCGCCCGGAATGTCATGTTTCCCCGCCGGCGAGCGGCTAGTTGTCCACTACCGCTTACGGTTTAACTGGGAAATAACATGATACCAGTTGAAACTACAAAGAAAACCATGTTGGCGCTCTAAATTACTAATTGGGGGTGGCAAGAAGTTTCAGAGTAAGTAATGTTACTCAAAATTCACTGCAAAAATATTCGCTATACAAAATAACCTCATTGCATCACGGTACTCAAATTGACAACTTTGTACACAACATTATTATTAAAGAAAAAGTGCAGTAGGTATACACACCGGCATAGATTCTTCGATGTAGGAGAGTCTTCTGACCGAATATGGTTAAGTGCTCTGTCGGCACATCTAGAAGCTCCTGCAGCGAATGATCTTGGAATTAATATACCTGTCTCGTTTCGTCTTGTAGCTAGCAGGACGACTTGAGTCCACGCAGGGTTTAAATTTATTTTAATTTTTAAAGTACTTCAAAAAAAGGACGAGGTTCTCAATTCGACAATTTTTTTTTATGTACCTACTTTGGGTTGTAGTCTTTGGTTGTTTTGAGTTATCGTAATTAGAAGACTTTTAGATTTAGGCCTCTCACAGACTGGCGCGGCCTGGCCGCGGCGGACAATTTAATAGTAAACTTATCATTAGCTGTCAAATTTACTATTGTCCGCCACCGCAGGCCGCGCCAGTCTGTGAGAGGCCTAAATCTAAAAGTCTTCTAATTACGATAACTCAAAACAACCAAAGACTACAACCCAAAGTAGGTACATAAAAAAAAATTGTCGAATTGAGAACCTCGTCCTTTTTTTGAAGTACCAGGCCTAAAACGGGCGTTTTATGTTATCAAATGGAGTCTATGAGGGTGACATTATTGATAGAAGAAAAGAGTTTCAATTTAAAGTCTGACTTTACGTCTGCACAGGTCAATGTTATCAGCCGCTAAGTGATTGCGGGGTCAACGAACTGCTAACATTTTTCATGCATATTGGAAAAGTATTGTTGCTGAAAAGCTGAGGCAGTTATATTTTGAGAAAGAATGGAATTAAGTACTGACTGAATACATGATGAGAATGAAATGGAATTGGTGTTGTATTTATGAGATAGACCGGTGACAGACGATCACTTTTGTTCTAAGAAATATTTTCAGTCCCACGTACAGTGAGACTCATGAAACAGCGTTTAAATAAAGGAATAACATTATGCGTTGAGAAATTGTTTAAGCCTATCTGATAGATATATATATTAAGCAGGATGTGCCTGATTTTTGTAATGGTTATACCAGTAAGTAAAGAAATTCTCTGGGCTAAAGCTGTGTTAGTAAAACCAAAACGAAAAAAAATACGTTTATAGTGGGTACTACGATATGGTTCATCATTTTCTATTAAATAATTTTCAAATGGGTGCAAGCGCGTGCGAAGCAAACGTAAGTAGGTACCTACAGTCGCGAAAAAGGGATTAGGTAAGAATCTTCCATTGCTTAGTAAATTTCCATCTTTGGTTTTCCATCAGTCCCGTCATTTTCTCAAAGTTATATCGGGAACAAAACAAAAGAATCCTGTTTGAATCCTCAAATCAGTAAAATCATTGCACCAGTGGCTCCCTTGCAGTCGCAAGCGTCGATAGGACAGCGTCATCAGTATAAAAAGACAAAAGAATGTGAATTAAAATACAAATATTAGTATCCGCTAAACGAGGCCCGTGGACAAGCGCCCTCGTAAGTTAACGGTTAGCTCAATCAGATGAAGCGCGCAACACGAAAATCAATTGCGCGCTTATCCGCGCCACCCGCTCCGGGCGTCACGCGTGCAACCTCGCTGGTGTCGGTAGCACCAATATTCGACCTCAATCGTATTGTTGTTTCGACGTTTAATAACTGCCTTCTTTTTTATCATGTCAGTGGCAAACAGGCGGACAAGCCGCCCTATTGTGAGCGCACTCCGTACTGGCCGCATATGCCAGAAGGTGAACTCGGGTATGTCCTAAAACTTTACTATGACCTAGACTACCGGGGGTTGAGCAGCATTTTTGTATGGTAAGTTTGGACGACCGGTTCCCAGGGGTAGTGATGATGCCTACGAAGCTGGAGGTCCTGATTCGAATCCCGGTAAAGACAAATATTTTTGTGATGAGCATTATGCAAAACTGTTTTATACAGTATGTCTGTAGGAAGACTGTTAAAACAAGAGTAATTTTACATAATTAATACCTAGGTTAGCATGAATATTTGTTTCTGAGTCTTGGGTGTGTTCTCTATGTATTTAAATATTTATATTTGTCGTCTAGTACCCATAACCCATTATTGAGCTTACGGTGGTAAGTGCACTCTTTGGGGGAGGCCTACGTCCAGCAGTGGACGTCTTTCGGCTGATATGAAGATGCAAGGTCGAACCGAGCAAAAAAAATTACTTTGATTTGAAATGACACTTGTTTATCGGCTTAGTCCAAGTGACAAGTATCGCTGATGATATTCCACTTAACTAGGTACATATTTATATTTGTGACATCGACAGGTGAATTCCTAGTGGAATCAATGCGCGTGTTTATCGTTGTAGCTCGTCCTAATTTCAAGCTTTCTAATTAAGGAGGATTATTTTTGTTTCGTTGTTTCCGTAGTAAAGCGACGACCGTATAACAGACACGATTATGTCTTTGAAATATATTGTCATGAAAAAATAAGATGCAAAGATGACTGAAGAGTCAGGAATGGCTTTTATGGACGAATGTCGACAATAGGTACGAATCCACGAATTGCATTTCCCGCCGAGGATACAATGTACTTTTCTCTAAAAATGCTAGGAATTCAAGCAATATTCTCAATAATATCTATGCATAAATTATATTATTTATTGGACGAATGTGGACATAGATACGAATCCAGGAATTACATTTCATATAATGTACTTCTTCTCCAACAATATTCTCAATAATATCTGTGCATATCATAAAATATTTACACGTGTTTTCTTTTTTTCGTAACTATTTTCTTGTATGGAATTTTAGATGTGGTCAGATACCATCATTCTAACTTGTTTAAGTTGGCTGAGATAGAAATGGAAAATAAATACCCAACTTTGTTTTTATCCATCGAATTTTTTTTAAGCAATCGATCTTTGTCTTCTGACAAACAACAACATATTTACATATATGTATATTATGTAAGTGATCAAGATACATATTATATTAGAAAAATTGTCCGTATCCATAAAAATACCAATCTCATATTTTTTTAATTCTATTCATCAATTTAGTGTTGTTAAAGTTTATCGTGCGCTCGCTTTCACACGCGCGCTTAAGAAGTTGTCAGAGCAAGCGCGCGAATAACATAGATCACATTGCATCCCAAACCCATTTTAACGCGCAGGACGCGGTTTATGATCACATCACAGTATGATCTGGATCACGCTTGCATGCTAGCTCTAGCGAGGGGCACCCACCAATATTATTCTAATTTCAAATATTCGATAGCGCGACAGCCCTTGTCCAGACAAGATCAAATATGTATCGAATTAATCCTCTCATAAATATGTATCAAAACCTTTATTCGCCGACATAGGAGACATGGGATATTTTATTTTCATTATTAGTGGAATCAAAACGTAGTGCATCCACCTGTTACACTATCGTTATACCACTAGATTGAACTATAAAAAAATGCTACAGTACTAGTTTTCCTACCAACACATGCCTTAAATCACCAATTCAAGTGACACCGGAGCCAATTATCAGGCAGTCACAATGGTGGTAGTAAAGCCTATAAACGTCACGGCGTCCCATCGAGCACGGGGCTGGTCAGCTAACGAGCAAACACGTCCTAGACATCCATAGAGTGTGCAGAGCAGACCGGTCACGACAGATAGAAGATACAGAGGCTTCATTATCAGTTCGACAAACGCAACATCGCGGGACTAGCTCGAGAAACTTGGAAAGGAGCGACACACATTAAAATATTGCTTAGTCTCGCCTTCGTTAGCTCGTGCTAGCCGTGCTGGCCTGCTGCTGCAGCGGCTAATGCATTCGATGACAAACATGTCCTGGGACATCCATAGAGTGTAGACCGGTTGCGCGAGATTTAGATGGTACAGTCGACAACACAGCTAAGTGACCATCGGAAATCTAATCTGACCTTAAGTGCATTGTAATAAGGTTCTAGGTTTTCACGGTATGGTTAGTTAGGTGTGTTGCTGTGTGTACAACCTCACAAAGGTTTCATGATCCGCTCGACGCTACATTCGCGAGACTAGCTCGAGAAGCGAGGAAAGTATTTCGTATCATGCTTTTGACATTTGAAGTAAATGAAATGTATAATATTGTACGATGACTGAATTAGAAAAAAAAAAGACCGGGTTGCACTCCGGGAGTGCCGGCAGAAGTGAAAACTGAATAACATTGTAACAGTTTTTCGATCAGGTCACGTGACATCTTACAGTGTCACCCTAAAAATGAATTTGACGCAAATTTATAAACAATTATCAATTATTTAGGCGGACGGCCCGTGGGCGCGTTGGGTGCGAGGGGCCGCCGGCTCGCCCGTCGGCGCGCCGTCGGCGGCGGCAAACACAATACCAATTTGATTTGGCATTGCCAAATATTTTTCAAACCTTTATCTCTTTAGGAATAACGTCTAAATTCGAACTATTCGAATTTGCAAGAACGGCAGACGGCGGTGGCGACCAAAATATTAATTTGTTTTTGCCGTTGGTAAATACTTTAGGAATAACGCCCAAATTCGAACTATTCGAATTTTCTCAATAGCAAAACGGTGAAGGACGCGTTGGTATTATTACAAACTTATTTGCAGAATATGCTATTGCAAAAAGTGTTTAACGGCTTTATACTCTTACGAATAGCGTTCAGTTTTGAATTAAGTCGAATCGGCTAGCAGCAAAAAGTGACCTCCTTCACATCTGACGTCACAAAACTCTGTCGCGTATTTAACAATTTTTCCCCATCCCAAAAAGTGCTCAGCGCCGCTAAAGAAGTTTTCACTTCAAAAAATGTAAAGACCACTCTAGTTTTGGTCTGGCGATAACATAGGTGTACACAGTCATATGTAGAAAGTGTCAAACCACACAAATGTCTGTCGCGTCTACCGTCGTAATCAAGTGCAGGTCGAGTAGGGCGACGACAGCGCGCGCGCAGGTCGCGGGGTCAACGCCCGGCCCGTTACGCGGTTACGCAACGTAGCTACGCCGCGTAGACGGCTACGGGGTTGCGACGCGGCTCTAATATTTTTTTTTTTAATTATATTATGGCTCATTAAGTACAAATTATTTATTGATCAGGCTTTGCGGAATTCCATGACACTTTCATTGACAGAACATTCCTTTGCCGTTGCCCTAAATGACTATACCTAATTGAGTATATAGGCAAGGTACAATTAAATTTCAATAATTTTGTATGGCGCTAAAATAAGCACCCATTATACTGCTTTAGCATATTTTATCATTCACTATAACTGAGACGACATAATAACCTTTAAATGAGAAGCTATAATAATCAGTAATGAACATATCACAATTCAAAAGGGCTTTCAGCTGCAAAATAACTTTAATTGTCACTAAAATATTAATTTCCTGTGCGCGCGATTTCATATAATTTATAGCAGTCGTGGTTACACCAACAATAAGCTAATTGCAGAGCTGATGTTAATCTAATCAGCGTTTGTGAAGAGTGTTTATGTTATACCTACAACACAAATTAACTTTACAATGTTGTTAATTGCTGTTTAATAGTTTATATTATGTTTCCTAAGTTTATCATTTACTTGTTAATATTTAAATGAGAGAAGTTTATTTGAACGTTACTTACTTTCATTTATGTATGTAGTTATACACGGTGATTGTTAAGCCGTGATCAGCTGGTCGATCACGTAACGCGTCGCACGAGCGTCAGGTACATAGATCTAAATGACAATTAAGTTTTCCTAACGCGCGTTCGGAACGTTACGTGATCAAACTGATTTTGGTGCATATCGGATAGACGCCTAGCATGGCTATATTATAGCACGATACCGCGCGCGTACTATCTCGTGCGCGAGATAGACTACCCGTCTCTTTCTACGTGTTCTAATTAGAAAGAGAAGGAAAGTTCGCGCGTAGCCCCGCAGGGCGATTGCTTGTGAAAAGAATAAAAACGCAACGTGAAAGTAGCGTTAGTTGTAATAAATATCACTTTGCACTCAAGCGTTGCCAATGCTACAGTAGACACAGAAGTCATACAGGTCAAATCGAAACTTAAAAGCTCCTTTGTGCTGATATTTTTACAGTTTTGGTCACTGAGTAAGTAGGTAAGTATAATCGCAATCGTTCGGACTTGAGTCATCATTCTCCTAGCGTTGTTCCCGGTTGTGCCCTAAAGGTGCCTGGGGTCCGCTTTGACACCTAATCCCAAGATTTGGCATAGGCACTGGCTTTTTAACGAAAGCCACTGCCATCTGACCTTCCAACCCTCTGCAGGGACATGGGGTATATATACAAATTGAAATAAAATTATTTTGATGAATGCATAGCATTCCAATTTTGTGCTTTTGTGTAGGTACGCATTGAAATATCTTCGCCGTGTCAAGCTTTATCGGAGCTTTACAAAACATGACAACGCTTTCTCGCATCGAAGTAGTCGCAAATATTATAAAATTATAAGCACATAAATCACGAGGGCGACTGTGGGAGCGTTCTTTATTATCCCCCATATTAAGACCCTGAGAGGACCAGCGACTCAAACTATTATGAGGATCAATATCGGATACAATAGGATTGTAAAAGGGGGCTCATATTTTGATATTCACAAAAAAACTAACTCTTCCACGGTATCCCTCTGGCCCAGTCCAACCGAAAAAGAACCGTTACACTTTGTAATAAGACCACGTTCCGAATGACATGATATTTGTTTGTTCACATTGTCTGGGAGGAAAATCCATTCAATACAAACATGGGAAGTAAACTTTGCGTGTGTGGTTATAAAGGTTGTTTTCGCTTGTTTTGAGGAGAAGAAAGCTTTTACATCATCTAGTAGCGTGTATTGATTGAAGTGACTCCCGTTACGTTTTTACATATCTGTCTTTCATCGAGGGTGGGTAGTTACACATATACCTATAGGTATGTGCGTGGATAGCTTTCTATATTTATTTACGAGGACGTTTTATGGGTGTTGAGAACTACTTAGGATTCTGAAAGGGTATAGAACTTTCTCAAAGTCATAGTTATCTTTCACGAATAGGTATTTTAATTGTTTGCTGATGTATTAAGTAGGGTTAGGTGTAGTACGTAAATACATTTTAGTGAGTAAGTAGAAAAACGAGGCGAAAGTGTCACACTGTAAAGCTTATGTCTTTCTTGGAAAAAGTATCGTGACTTTTCGAACGGGCGTTAGGATAAGTGACCTGTAATATTTCCATTCAAAAATGATATTTAGATCCAACCAACGACGTATACGTACGAAACATTACGCAATCAACCAGCTTGTAGCCCACCCGTTTATACCATGCTGCACATGAAATTGGTAGGTGTATTTTTAGTACCTACTAATTCATTCAGCTTGTTATATTTTGTCAATTTTGTTTTGTTTTCATTTAGTGACATTTCGTTTGTTAAGAGGCTGACAAGACCTAATTTGGTGAATTTGATGTTTTTTAAGCAGTTTTTTAAGAAAAACTATTTGTTAACATTCACCATATTTCAAAGACCGTGGACGGGCTCGATACATAATTGGACGAAATCGGCTCGATAGAAAATAATTGCAAAGATTGGTCTTAAAATCACATTAAACGGTTCTATGTCTTTATTTTTTAGACGTATGGGTCTGCAATTAAAAACACGAAGTCAACATATTCATACCTAAACCGCTAGCGAGTCATATTTCACAAATACTCCACCCTTTTTTTATTTCAATATTTATGTAATAATATTATCTTCAAAAACCGGGCCGCCCAGTAACGCTCTCGTTTACTCCGATACAAATAGACAATGTGCGCGCTATCCAAAATCCTCAAGGACATTTAGATGTTGACAGCGTCTTAACCGTTTGTATCGGTCCTAAATCTGCAAATTTTAGATGACGATTGTGTAAGATTATTATTATTTTATTGTAAATTACCGTTTGACATGTAAAAGTGCCCTATAAATAAGTGCCTATTTCCAGAATAAATATTTGATTTATATTGTGATTATTGAGATTAAAACGTACAGTAGGTATTCTTGAAAATCTTTGTTACACCACAACAGACTAAACATGTTTTTTTCTCAATTCCAAGCTAGATTTTTCCTGCAGGTAATCAGATAATGATGGATCAATCTCCTCTAGGAGTCAGTCAACTATCAAGCCAGAGGATATTATGTCGTCAGAACGCTTTCATGTTTTCATGCTTGTTTGTGGTTTCCAGTTTGGCTACAGACTGGTCAATATTCACGGAGTACCTACGTAGAAGTGAAGAGTTATTAACTAAATATTCTAAAGGAAAGTTGTAATACCTATTTCAAAATAAAATTGTCATATTTTCTAAAACCGAATGACGAAACAACAGAATCCCTTCATAAAAAGTAGTAAACATTAGTTGAAAAGAGGGCGCCATTTTTTGTCCTTTATTTATTAGAGTGCGTATTGAAAGGGGACTGTGTGATTGCACCCTGCCCCGCATTGCAAGTGCAATAAAATGGACAGGATGAAATACCCCAAGATACATAAATCATTTTTCATTTCTCATGCTCTAAAAGTTCATCTTTATGCTGTGCGTAGGCGACATAAAGTCGCTTTTTATGCTCTAGAGCCTAAAGTAAAATCTTCGTCGAAGACCAAGGCAATCGGTCCAACAGCCACACGAGCAACTTTAACTTCATAGAACAAACTCTTTTTTTTTTATGTTTCCTTAGTATTCTAAGATCAAGGCAAGGATACCAACAGCCGAAGTACCTACACAATAAAACTTCATGAAAAAAGATTTTCATTTTATTTCCTCGCAATCGAAGTGAAAAGTAGAGTGTACAAATCGTCCATAAAACCCATTTTACACTCGATTTATATTATAAACGTCTTGCATAAAATGGTACGTTTTATGCACTTGTTGTTCAATCTACTATTTCATTTCTCATGCTCGAAAAGTTCGTCTTTATGCTGTGCGTAGGCGACATAAAGTCGCTTTTTATGCTCTAGAGCCTAAAGTAAAATCTTCGTCGAAGACCAAGGCAATCGGTCCAACAGCCAAACGAGCAACTTTAACTTCATAGAACAAACTCTTTATTAATTTATTTTTTTATGTTTCGTTAGTATTCTAAGACCAAGGCAAGGATACCAACAGCCAATGTACACAATAAAACTTAATGAAAAAAGATTTTCATTTCGTTTCCTCGCAATCGAAGTGAAAAGAAGAGTGTACAATTCGTCCATAAAACCCATTTTACACTCGTTACAACTCTCGTACAATTCGTCCATAAAACACATTTTACACATAAACTTCTCGCGTAAAATGGTGCATTTTATGCACTTGTTGTACAATCTACTATTGAGTTGAGACCGCGAGCTTGCTTCATTAGAAACTGGAGTCATCGACCATTTTTCAATTCCGTCAATATGTATATATTTGCAGGTGGCAAAAGACAATTTAAGAAACATGAAGCTGCATAATTACTCTGTTCTAAGTGTGCTTGTTTTTTTTGCCCTACCACTATTCTGAAGTCTCTATCATCAGTCCATCCTCTAGGGGGTCTACTCACTCTGCGCCTTCTGGTACGTGGTCACCATTCGAGAAACTTTCCGCCCCATCAGCCATCGGTTTTACGTGCAATGTGTCTCTATACACTCGTAGTTAATAATCAAATTTTAAAAGGTTCGCCCAATTAATCAATGACAATAACAAAAACAGATCAATTGTGACGAAGCAAATGGTCACAAAAACGTGATTTCATGTTGAGCTACGTCACTGTGACATATAAACAATAGTTCTACTGCAAAAAGTAAAATAATTCATGATTGAGGATATGTTGCAAGTGAAAAACAGCAAAAAGGGTACAGAGTGGTCGTCGTGAAGAGGTTTCTTTTTTGAAATAACGCCTATTTAACATGAGACATAAATGATTCCGGTTATGAAAACATAACGGAGATAACAAGCGCAAAGGCGTGTCAATGTATAAAATCAATACGGTATAGTGAAACATTTTACCTTTCCATAAAACCAGTGCACTTCTCCAAATTTATGTACCGGGGGTGGCTCCAGCTCCCCATAAAGTTCAGATGTGCAATAACGACTGGGCCGGTTTAAACCGCCGATATTACCCGCCCTGCTATGAAATATTGATGCTTTGGAAGTCCGTGCTGTGTTGCTATATTGCCAACAGTTTTGGACTAGGCATGTCACTCGTAGTTAAAGGTTCTTGTGAAGTGTCATGATCTAGTGAAGAATTTAAGACGGATCGTGTAATTTCTCTGACAACTGTTATTGGTTTGATTACTGCGTATTATTGAGTATGCAGCCGTGATTGAAATGGTGATAGAGGTGACATATTGTCGAAAATTACCTACGTTAAAGTGTCTATGAATGGTTAAAAAGTAATATTCATTGTCAAAATTCAACACTACTTCTGATTGAAACTATAACAAGAAAGGTGTAAAACTGTCCAACTTTTTCTGGACAGTTATAGTTGAAAAGTATTTAATCGGAGATCCCGACATGTTTGTAGTCTTGAGATTTTATATCTGAGGGGTAACACGTAACGTTTCTAACGCACTTTAGGACAACTCAACGTTCATTTTCCCATACAAAAGTTGACATTTAGATCTACCTGACGCGCGTACAATGCGTTACGTGCTCGACTAGCTGATCCGAATGCGTCCGACGTTTGAAGGCTAATAAGTATAAAGGGTTCAAGCCAGAAAGCACGTTCTTATTAAATACGTTTTACAATCATTTTTCCTGCCTACAGCAACCTACACCAACGCCAGCATAATGTACATACCCAAGAGCTATTTTTTGTTCGCTCCGAGTCCTCAAAAAGCCATTAACAATATACGCGTTGTATGTTTCGGTTGGCAACATGTTTCACAGGAACGGGGGCAGGTTCCAAATGCCAATACGTACTGCCCGCATGAAACATGGATGCAATGCATGCAAAGATTGAGTGCGCGGAGTGGACAATCATTTACGAAATGAATTTGTTTATATCGGGTCTACACCGTAAGTAATGCGTGGCGCTGTTTAATGTCGAATTAGTGCTATCTTATAGCAAATATTTGAAAGCATTTCGCATTGTTTTTTAATTGAGTTTAAGTAATACTACTCCATTCGCTCAGAGACCCAAAATGATCCTTGGCCTCCGACATGACAGTGCGAGATTCATCCTGGTCCCTGCTCTTGCCCATTGTAGGATAATATAATAATGATATTAAATTAGTCTATAAACGTCCCACTGCTGAGTACAGGCCTCCTCTCATGAATGAGAGGGAACGGGAATTCCCCTCGGTGGCTCAGTGCGGGTTGAGGATATTATACGAATCCGTTTTGTTGTTTCTGAAAACAGGTCGTATACCTCCATTTTTCATCTATTTAATAACTTAATTCCAATCCTATTACAATATTAGTGCGTCGCATTCCCATGACTTGATTAATTGATTATGCACCTATGCCAAACTCACATAATATAAATGTACCTATATGTCCAAAACGTGTATCGAATTGGGTGCCTAATGTAAAATAGTATGTTGAGACTAACTCATGTTTGTTAGCTGCCTAACAATTCAGTCTCCACAAATACTCTGTGGCGTCTATAACTGGATTAGCGTCCGGCGCGCGTATCGGCGCAATATATCGTTTCGATTGAGCTTTTGGTGTATCATTCGCGGGCTGATTTCGTCCCCATACTTTGACTACCCCAGGGGGCGACAGACGGTCTTGTAGGGTTATTTGCGGCGCTTATGATTCGACGTTGAATCTGTAATTTTGTTTGATTTGAGAGTTTTGAAACCGTTGATGGCTTTTTGAGGTTAGATTTGTGTTTATTCGGTATTCGTGCGGTCGTTGATAATTAAGGTGTTTATTAAATTAGGTCTGTTGTTTTGGTACATCCATTGAAGATATTTGCAAAGTTTACTTACAGATTGAGGGGAATTAACGAGCTCATAGTCTTAAATGAGTCCACCGAAGCTGACATCTGTAATCTCAGTACCTTTTCCGTTTTTTAATATAAGTGCACTGAACTTTGATTAATATAGTGTCTAGAATAGTCTAATCGATTTAAATTCAACTGCAAACAAATATAAAATCATAAACAAAATGAACACATTTTAATCGAAAACATTTAAAATCCACATGACCACTTCGAAGTTCGGTGCGGGCTCGGTGCGGTATCAGCAAGCTGTCATCTGTTAGTGTCAACTGTCAGTCAAGCCTGTACAGATTTTTTATCGCACAACTACATTTAAATACTTAAATGCTTCCCGATTGGCGCGGAAGCAGGCCGCCGGTACGATTGCGATGCCGCATACGTATCCCTTCTCATCCATGAGAGGAGGCCTGTGCCCACCAGCGGGACTTATCAAGGCTGATGATGTTGATGATACGTACCGTACACACTTTTGGGCCAATGTACAGAATACCAACAAGTAAAAGCAAAGTCTTTGGTTCAAATTAGCGACATCAGTAAGCTCAAAGTAAGTACAAAATACCGCATACCGATTCAGTCCCGCCAAAGCGCAAGCGGCCTTACATTATTCAAAATGGAAGTTAGTTGCAGCACCCTGCTGGTCACTCATTTAGGTACGTCGTGATTATTACCATAGTTTTATCAACTACGGAGAAATAATTCTGAACCCACGTTATCAGCCGGACAGATAGTCGGCGCTGGTATCGATCCTCGATATTAATGTGTATTATCGTGAGTGATTCATGCCCACTTTGCTTCAGCTTCGAATAAATATGTAATTTCTATTGATTTATCGGAAGCAAGCCATAACACGTTCAGTTCAATGTCAGATTACTTATAGGTGTATGTAACCTACCTGTTAATTTTTCGTGGAGCGCAGTGCATTTCTATGAAATAAAAAGTGTCAGAAAGGGTAATGTTGAAGTCAAATAGAATTTGAAACATTTATCTGATCGGGTTCCCGTTTAAGATTATCTTAATTTTTATATGGTTTTTCAAAATAAGAGTTCTAATTTTTTATGAATTTATGTTTACAAGTAGGTATGGATGCGGCTAGTAATAGCATCCGAATATTATCCTAGGTACCTAATAGGTACCGTCAGCATCATATAGTTAGTAGCAGCCAAAGTTGCCAAATAAATCGCAACACGTCTTTACTACCTGAGGCTTACGGCTTTGTTACGATATATTTGGGTACTTTGGCTGCTACTTACTTTATGATGCTGACTGACTGTACCGGTTCCGTCATAATGAATTTTACGACAGACGTGATTATTTTTATTTATATTTTGTTGTTACTGCCAGATATAACTTATTCCGATTTAGTTGTATTCAACGTATGCCACTTAGACTCGCTCCCGTATCCATTATTACCCTTGCCCGCAATTTCACAAACCCGAGCCCAATATCTTGAAGTGACCATCCAAAGCAGTTGAAACCGACTTGCGGAGACAAATGGAAGTGCTAATATTCCCGGCCAATACGCTCTCGTAATTTAATCCCGGCGCGGCGGGGCAGCGGGAAAATCTATAAATCTGCCGCCATTAGAGACTCCCCGGGACTCTTATTTACTTCGTGCACAAATTCAGATGACAATGTTTTAGGGGAAGGAGCTGTGTAACTGCCCTTCGTTGGCGTAGGGTTGCCAACAAACCAACCACAGAACATATTTAGATAAAATATGATTACAATATGTGTTTTCTGGATCGATCGAACGATCACGAAGGTGAAATAATGTTATATCGTAGTTGCTGTTAATGCCTCTTTATGGCGTTATGACGACATAAAAATATATATATCAAAAGGAAACCTATAATTTTCATTATACTACGTATAATAAACACATACAAAACTAAAAAAATATATCTTAACTTTACCATGGCTATAACCCTAACTATTTACTTCACAATAAATGTAGGTATATCCAAAATATGGGCATCAGCTGGTTGATTGGGTAACTTTTTGTACGTCGTGACGTAGTAATTAGATCTAAGTAAATTTATTTTTTTAATGGGTATAAATACAGTTGAGTTGTTCTAACGCGCGTTTGAAAATATACACAATCACCTTTACGTTCAAACAATTACTGTACCTATCAAAAAATTATAAAAATAGGACTCGATGCAAAAATATCATACCAACTTCCAGATCTTGGCTCGACTGGAAGCGAGCGCGCGTGACAAATCTGAATTAGATTTCAATTCAATATTAATTGATATCGCAATCGATAGACTCCCTGTATCGTGTAGTAATTTTTACTCCTCTTTATCAAACAAACAAACTAACTGATCAGTGATCGTAACTTTTGTAGCATTTTTGGTTCAGCGTAGTGTTGTTAACGGAATTGGTATAGACAATATCAATCAAAAATGTTAATTAAGGTTAATATTAACGTTATTACCGCTAATTAAGCATTAGGATTGAAATTATTTATACCAAATCCATTAAGGGGCTACCCGAGGTTTTCATCGATTTTTGACAAGTTTTGAATCGTATCTACTACTTTTGCACTGCAGATAGAATCATAAATCAAACGGCTATCGGTTTTTCAATCTTTTATCTCCATTTTGACAGACCGGATTTTGAAACAAATTAATACTTAATTTTGTATGATTTTTTTAAACATTGTCTAAAAAAACACTTATTTCGCATCTCTATTGACGTGAAAGATCTAACATATACGAAATCTACAAATTTGGGTTTGTCTATGACGTCTCTAAAAACTGGCAGAGGGTTTTAATTTTAAACCAATTAACACAAAAGTTATGGCCAGAAAACCAGTTTTTTGGCCTAAAATTGTTCAACTTTGATGCCAAATATCTCGAAAACAATGAAGTTTGAAGTAAATATGGGATACAATATTGCTTAAAGCCGTTGTTGTTAATATAATAAGCTACAAAAAACATTAGAAAACTAAGGGATTCAGATCGAAGGTCATTGGCGTATGGGAGCCTCTTAACAACACCACGCTGCACCAAAAATGCTACAAAAGTTACGATCACTGCTAATGATAGCGCAGTAAATACAACCACATAGCTTATTTATAAAGAGTAGAACTACCGCATCGTATTGAAATAAAATATTAGCACAATTAAACCACAATAAAGTTTTCAAAAAACCGTCGAGCGGCAGCCCTGCCCCCACTCGCCCCCGTCAATTACCAACCCTGACCGTCCGAGGCGAGACTTATTGACGAACTGTTCGCGTTTTGTCGCTCTTTGTCCCAACACTAGAGACTGGACGCGGCTAGTAACAGAGTAATGGCATCATTTTAATTACTTAATCAATGGTAAATACCAACCTGTTTTTATTTCACTACGACGGTGGCAAACAAGCATACGGCCTGCCCTAAGGTAAGCAGACACCGTTGCCTATGGACGCTTGCGATTCCAGAAGAATCACAACCGCACTGTCGACTCTTTGTTGATTTGAGGATTCGCTGCGATGACAGCTGGAGACAAAATCAGGTGACACACTCTCAACACAGCGTATACTCTACTCGCCACCAGGGACGCAACACAAAACGATCACAAGACAAGTAATGGTAAAAATTTCAGTATTAGTCCAGGAGCCGAATTGGACTTACAACATGTGATGTATCCCGAGATGTTTGATGTGTAATTTATACTGTTTATGAATAACTTTTATTCATCCGAGTGCCTGGGCAACCGCTTGGCTCGGGTGAAAATACGGAGACGAATTTTCCTAGATATGAGACCTAGCTAGATCGATTTCTCGCCCCTGTAAACCCCTATATTCCAAATTTCATCGAGATCTTTAGAGCCGTTTCTGAGAACGTAATTTCAAATAATAATTATTTTTATAATGATACAAATATTGCTCGTTTAATAGCATAGGATAAAATAATAAGACATGAAGCAGGAGATATTACGCCGCATATTGTAGGTCGAACGCCGGCCCAAGTTTAAGCAAATTTAGCCCCATATAAACATAACCACGTGCGTAATCCCTCAGAGTAAATAAGATGCTCCTATTTAAATATTGATGAAACCAAAAACAGCATTTTTAAAAAGGTTGTAACTAATCTCTTTTGTTTTAATAACAGTTCCCCCCTCGGGCCGAGGGTGGGTCGCCACACTCGTCTTTTTACTGATTTTTTAAATCGGAGACGGTTTGAGTAGAAGCGCTGTCGTCGGGATTAGGACGATTTGTTTATAAGTGGCGTGTAGGTTATAATACTACACACTTTCATTTGAAACTGAAGTACATAATTGATTTAAAAAAATACAAAATAATTATTTATTGCTCTCGAGCAAGCGGGGAGCGCTTAAACCAAAATAAACCATTTTAATACGTCCTAATAAACGGTCCAGAATTATACTGGATTCAAAAGTTTAAAGGCGCAGGAAGATAGTTTGTTGTTGTGTAAACTTTTAGGTGCTTCTAATCAACAAAATTAAACAGAAAAAAAATGTACGTAATGAATAGGTAATTAAATAAATAAAAAGGAATATTTGGGGACATTCTTACACAAATCGACCTAGTCCCAAACTAAGCAAAGCTTGTACTATGGGTACTAGACGACGATATACATACTTATATATCATACTTGAATACATAGAAAACATCCATGACTCAGGAACAAATATTCATGCTCACACAAATAAATGCCCTTACCGGGATTCGAAACCGGGACCTCCGGCTTCGTAGGCAGGGTCACTACCAACTAGGCTACAGTGGTCGTCAATGTATTATAACTTTAAATTTTATTGTGTAATGTAATTAATGTATAACTTATTGTAATATGTAAAAGTTGTGGTTGTGCACTGTAAACTTGCATTCGTTTGGAAATAAATAGGTAAATAAACAAATGTATTGTTATAAACAGTGATCGTAACTTTTGTAGCATTTTTGGTGCAGCGTATAGTGTTGTTAACGGAATTGGTATAGACAATATTAATCAAAATTGTGAATTAAGGTTAATATTAACGTTATTAACGCTAATTAAGCATTAGGTTTGAAATTCTTTAAACCAATTCCGTTAACAACACTACGCTGCACCCAAAATGCTACAAAAGTTACGATCACTGGTTATAAATAAGAGCAGTTGCTTACTTGGCAGAGCGATATTCAACTTTGTTTATTGTCAAGCTCAAGTCGTGACATCACAAATTTTGTGACATGGCCAAAAAAAAAAAAAGAATGTAGAATTATGATCATGACTGTGATCATGGTGATGAGGCCGTGACATCACAAAGATGGCACGAGGTTCTACTTGACTCTATACAGTACTCTACACATGAATGTGTGTTATGTTCATCGTATAAATCTTATTGACAGATCATCGGTTATACATACTGCATGGTCTCTTTTTAACCGACTTCAAAAATAAGGAGGAGGTTCACAATTCGGTTGTATTTTTTTTTTCTATGTTTGTTACCTCAGAACTCCGTCATTGATAAGCCTATTTATTCTATATTCGTAATTTTTTTTTTGTTTGTAAGTATATGCTTCCAGGTGGGTCCCATTTTTTTTAATTCAGTTGGATGATGGGATCCATGAGGAATTGAGGGAACAGGGAGGGAAGCGTGCAGTAATTTTGGTATTTTCTATTATATCTCGTGTATTTACACGCGGAAATCATAAATTTGGTGGAGTGGAATTGAAGATGAAGACCACAGATGACTTATGGAACTCCTCAATTATGTAGGTACTTAAAAGTACAAAAGTACGTCACAGATTCTGATAAGATTCCGTTGAAATAGCAGCTAATGAAGTCTCAAAGGTGATCCTTGTGGAATCAACGGAAGCCCTCAAATATTATCGGTCCACATACAGCGATTGGGTTTTTTTCTCTAATAATCAACGCATTTGCTTTTATAAATCAGTTCATGTGGTAAATTGGAAAATAAATGTTCTCGTGGCTTGGCGGAGTACTAGATTGAAGTCGGTTAAAACTTTGTTTTTAAAGTAATTTAAGACCGCATCACACTGGCGCGGCCTGGCCGCGGCGGACAATAGTAAACTTGTCATTAGCCGTCAAATTTACTATTGACCGCCACCGCAGGCTACTCCAGTCTATGAGAGGCCTTACTAGCGAAAACGTTTACAATTTACAAAACCTTGATTTTCGCCCAAGGTCGATGGAGGCTTGAAATAGCCGTTTTAAGCTCCGTGATTCCAAGAGACGAAATATAGTGGGCGTGCAGCTTGAAATTCGCTCTTTATATTAATAAGCCAACGTGAAATAGGTTGCTATTTCATTACAATCGAAGGGTATATTCGTACCAAGAGCAAAGAAAATGTTTTTTTTTTCAGAACCACCTTCAAATGTAGCCAATCAAAGGTACACTGTATGTGTGCATGACCTACACCTACGTTAACACGCTATTTTTACATTAAACTTCATTTAAATACACAACTAATGGAAAATTACAAAAGCGTTTACGTTTTAAAATATTCACGTACAACGTTGATACATTAATTGTTATTGTTCAGCACTTTGATATGATGACATAATGCAATATTCATTCAGTAAGTACCTACTTAGCGCCCTATAGCGTGACACAATAATAAATAACGCAAGAATAGAATACTACTTTAACACTGAATTAAGTTGATTTCATGTAAAATTGTGTGTCATCATGACTGTCAAGTCTTAACCTTGGGACTACATCAAGTTAAGTCTAGGTTATTTTTTCATGCATATTTTATGTGTTTGTTCTGACACAGTTTTATACTATTGATTTTAGTTCGAAGTACACTATACTTAAATTTAATAGAAAAGTTACTAGACATGAAGGGGTGGAAATCGTAAAGGAAAGGATTTACCTTTCACAACCCTTTTAAACAGTAGGCTTGACTTTGTTTTCGTGCGTAAACTTATTCGAATAGTACTTTTTTATTCAAGTTCTCTCAGCGAGAAACATCGCATTGACCGAGTTAGACGTCGTATCACATTAATCAAATGGCCGTAAGCATTGGTTCCCAATCTTGTGGCGTTATTAGAGAGGTATACAACAGACGCATTAATCATTCACAATTACGTTAAACGGCCTCTGGACCAGTCGGGCTGACTCCGGCCGCATTGTGAATACTCCACTGACAGTGGACAAATAACAAAACTGGGTTAATCTTTCACCTCCCGCTGCGCCCGGAGGTGGAGGCTCACCCCTCGCGCCCTCTCTTTCCTTACTCACTGAAACTGAAAAGGATAGACGCGACCGAAACATTCTGAAACGCTCTAAAACCAGAAAACTTTCAGCGCGCTTCGCTCTTATCACGAGTAGCTAAGGTGACAATTGGAACGCACTCGAAATTTTTTACCTTAGGAATTCAAAAAAGGATTTTCCAAGCTATAACAATCTGTACTCTGTTTTACTTTCGATTGAGTTGCGTTTCCAACGTTCTCGTAGAAATCCTAGATTTTTAGTATCTATTATATTCATGTGTTTGTTCCATCATGTCTGTGTTGAGATGAAAATGCCATGAATATTTTGTCTTTGTTACACCCATCAGATTGGAAAAGGAGCGAGTTTGGCTACTTAAGTCACAATGCAGGGTAGGTTTCGCAAGCATTTACTTTGTTTGCCCGCCGAGGTCTTAGCACTCGAATTTTCGCATCAAACTAACTGAATTTTTGTTCACCTTCAGAAGTCCAGACGATCATTAAGTACGTATGCCATGTAGGCTTTCAAAGTTATTTGGATGTTACGATAAATTACGTTCATTGTTGCGATTTTCGAATCAAAAGGAATTTAATCGTTTAATGGAATACTTAATATTTTACTAAACAAGATTATTTTATATAAATAGTTGGGTATTGGGTACTCACTTACGTTTTTTGAAAATTATATTAATAAAAACATTATCTCCTCAGCCTCGCACATATTCTTTAGGCTAGTTAAAAAATGATTTATCTATCGACACGTTGAACAATAATACCTACTTTAGTACAAAGATCCTACTATATATATATATACATATATATATACCTATATAATATTATATTATATATAAATGTGAAAGTTAGGATGTTTACATTTTTTGATGTTTGTTACTCAATCACGTTTAAACGGCTACCGATTTTGATGAAATTTTGCACGAATATAGTTTATACCCTGGATTAAAATATAGGATAGTTTAAATCCCGGTTCCACGCAGATAAAGTCGCGGGCGAAAGCAAGTTAATAATAATTACAAAAAAAAGTACTTTTCTCTGAGCTGTTTTTACCTGTCTAGACTCGAAGATTGCCGAGAATCAGACAATAAAAGGCTAAAATTCCTCAAACGTTGCCGGTATTGAAATATTATAATCTTCAACCTATAATTTGATTAAATTCAAGGCGAAAAAGAAAAGAAGCCGATTCAAGTGGGTCATTAGAATTCGGGTTCGGTAATGATCGGGCGAGCTTCTCCTGTTTTGTTTGTTATGTTAGCTCGGTCACAATAGAACTATTCAAAGCAGAACATTGAGTTTACACCAGCGCCAGCAACAGCAGTTAGGGAATTCTGCGTCGTGTAATCGCGACAAAAAAGCAGCAACTTAATTCAGAACAGAATGTCGCGCTATATCGCGAGGATTTAATCAAGTATCTGCCGTTTTTAAGTGCGCGTGCGTGGAATTGACTGCTCATGGTTGAGTTAAAACACTGCGTGTAATAGTAGACCTTGTAAAACTCAGGTAAATTAAACAACTACGCGCAGCCGTCATCGGCAACCTGCTTTCGTTCACATTCCCTTGCCCTTGGTGAACTTGATTTCGTTTGATAAAACAAAGGGATTTGCCTTGTTGCGTATACTTTGTTCATCTGTGATCGATCGAAGTTAATTGGCATTTGTAATGAAGACTATAGAGTTTTGAGGTCTTATACAGTACCTTCTTTACCTACAGTAACTTTGACTGTAGCAATTGATTTTCCTTTTTATGAAATTAGATTTAGAAGTGTACACGAATAAATAGTAGACAGAGAAACGTTGCATACCAATCTAGGGGAAACACGTCTTTTGTCGCTTCACAAAATGATAGGTTCTTAAATTTGAATTAATCAGTAACAAAAGACAAAATTTAATAGAAACGTATATAATAATTTAAATGTAAGAGTGTAACGTAAGTATTCTCGTAATAATTACGTTATAAATACACTCAGAGGCAATGAAAACGGGTCACTTCCCATGGATTACTTTACAAAGTGACCCGTTTTCATTGCCTCTGAGTGTAATTCCCAATGTAAACTATGAAGGTACGCTACCTCAGAGGCAATGAAAACGGGTCACTTTGTAAAGTAATCCATGGGAAGTGACCCGTTTTCATTGCCTCTGAGTGTATATAGTAACAATTTCATAACGAAAGTAGCTGTAGCAAATGCCGAATTCACGGCATAACGCGTGTCGGTGCAATATGCGTGTCAGAAATGAGCTTCTGCAGAAGCCGAAGGCATGTGCGATTATGAAACTGCATGTAAAGGCGAAAGCATGCCTAAAAGACAATTAAATGCGAATTACCTTGAAACATTGAATCAGTAATGTGGGAACTGAGATTTTGGAAATAATATGAATTGCTACCATTTAGTATTTAATTTGAAGGGAGTTGCGTTCAGCATAAATAATTTATTAATATTGTTGTCTGTGATTCTGGAATTTCAGTCTTCTATTGAAATCAAATCAAATCAAATATTTATTCGAGACACAACACAACAAAACACACAGTATTATAAGACAAAAGAAGAAGTAAATCTGTGCAGTGTCACGAAATGGGCCCAACTCAGCATGATGCTGGCTTTGCAGCCAGCGCTGGTCTTCCGTTGGGTCCATCCAGTGAGGACACGGAACGTAACACACGTAACATAAAACAAGGTAAAAATAACAAAAAGTAAAATAAAACAAAAAAAAACTGACAAATTGAAATAAAAAACAACAAAAAGAAAATAATAATTAAAAACTAGAAGAAAAGAAAAGCAAACAACGAAAACACATAACAAGTTACAATTTCGAGAATTAGTATATTGGATATTATCATCATCATCCTCCTAGCGTTATTCCCGGTTGTGCCCTAACCGAGCCCAGGGTCCGCTTTATTTAATATAATATCCAATACTATATATTGTCCAATTAACACTTTTATCATATTTAAAATTATTTTACACTTTTAAAATTATGCTTTTATACAACGACGGTGGCAAACAAGCGTACGGCCCGCCTGATGGTAAGCGGACACCGCAGCCCATAGACGCATGCAACTCCAAAGGAGTAACATGGGCGTTGCCGATCCTTGATATGTTTGAGGATTCGCTGTGTTGAGAGCTGAAGGAACAAATTAGTATTAGTTGTTAGTTGCTGTTGTTGGCTTTGTATTAGTTGTATATTTAATGGGGTGTGCAATGAAGAGTATTTGTATTGTATTGTACCTATTGTATGGATAGTTAATGCTTATTTATCCATTGGGCTCAGTGAGGGCTTTGTAGACCTGCCCGTAAGAAGCTACTTACTCTTCCGTTTCGCCTTGCGGTCCACAGTGCTCACCTTAAGGTTGCACCAGTTCTCGCTTGCCGAGGAAACCGTAGTGAAGTTCCCGTCTACTGGTACTACGGCGCGATGCTTCCACACTCGATGTTAAGGAAATAACCCCTAAGAATGGTCATCTAGCAGTTCTGGTTGTTTTTGATATTGATAATACCTAATCACGTAAGCCAAGTCAGTTGGCTTTGACCCAACTGTGCCAATTAAGCATCATGTTGCCATGCGAAATGAACATACGAAAAATAAACAGCGTGTTATGTGGCAAGCATTATTGCCCGTGTGGAGCGCAGCGCAGCTCTCCTTAGATAAAGGTCACAGCTCATTAGAGCCACCCGGCACCCGACCCGCACCGACTCGCCTCGAGCGGTTAGAATTCTTTATATGGATTTGTATCGGCATGCGCTCACTACATCAACACCATAGTTAGTACAGTTCCGAGGCGAGGCGGGGCGGGTCGGGTGCCGGGTGGCTCTAATGAGCTGTGACCTTTATGATCACCCAATGGTAGGTACTCAGAAAGACACCATAAGCAGACAAGCTTTCTTCCAAGCTCGGTGTCCGGAACACACGTTTTCCCTACAAGAAACTCGGTTAACTTTCATAAGAAGCCACACTAACTGAGCTGTCAATTCGACAGCCAGAAGTACCCAAACGTTCATTTGGTCGCTTGACAAGCTTCAAAGTTGTGGAAACGGAAATGGTGTTAAAAGTTATGCGATGATACGAGCTCTTATCTGTGATGCCTAACATTGTCGTAACCCAAGACCCGGGCTGGCTGCTCGCCAGGAAACTTTGGTTTAAATTGCTTAAAGCCAGCTCATATGATTTTTGGAGAAAAAAAACTGAATATGCAATGATGTTTGACGACAGCCGGGTAATTACAATCATAGTTTGTACATCTATTATTATAAACATTAGACTTGTTAAATTATTTGGCGTCTTTCTAACTTTAAACAAAGGATCTTCCGGAATAGCAACAGATACTTCTCCGATGGCCAACATTAAGTAGTGAAATCGCTCCGCGAGTTGTTATATTAGGTGAAATGTTCCAGTCAAACAAGGCGTCCAACTTTGCCAAACGCATTAATAACGAACGCCCATTAGTTAGTTGATGATTTTGTCAATGCGCTCACAGCAAAGTTAAATAGGGATCGGTGTGTTCTACAATAAAGAAACAATCTAGAAATTTATATAATACAGGCATAATTGTCCGCGAACACGTCTGAATTTGCTTGTACCTAAGTATTTGTACTCATGGTAGGCATCTAAAAATAATTCAATAACAATGATATTTACTGGGAACCTTCAGTTACATCTTGAACTGTTACATAATATAACAAATATTTAAGACATAATCATGAGCCCTACATCTAAGTTTTACTGACTGTACAGAGAAACCCATATTTTATTATTACCTTCAAGGCTTAAACATCACACTGTGACTACAGACTAGCTATAAACCAAGGATGTGTAGGTAGCTGTTTCCTAAATGCAGAAATTGTTGCAGCAGTAAAACAATAAATATCTCCACAGCACACAGTACCGAACTTTAAAGAAATCTCGGCACCAATTTAGTTGGTGTTTTCTTTTTGAAATTCATAAATTAAGAGAGTAAGAGCGTGCAGGCTCGTATTGGTGCTCTACGGGTGTCGCGCAAGCTTATTTCCACTGGCTCGATGCCAGCAGCCTCTGCCTGAAATTGCTTTTACCGTACGTTGTAGCAATGATACGAAGCAAGCTGCATGGGACCGATTTGATATGAACGCGGAAGGTCATAGCTGACCTGACCGACTAAAAGTTTTATGCTCCTTGTGCCGAGTCTAAACCATATCTTTGATGCATCTAAGTGATAATTATGGGAATCTTTTTGATGCGTAAGCTCCCTTCTGCATTAACGCATCTCTGAGGAAACTATCAACTTATCAAGTCCTCTATTACATACTAACTGATATCCATCAACTTCAGCGGAGAGGCCGCCATACAGGTAACTCTATTCTTACTGACTTATCTATTTTGTAACTACCGAACACTCACAAGAGGATAGGAGACTCTTAAAGAAAAAAAGTAAGCCGAATTAACTCCCAACAATATCTCTGACGCCAGCCCCCTGATTAGCATACCTATTTTACTTTCATCCATAAATTTCGCAAATTCTTTCACACGCTCGTCCAAATGCATGCCAAATCGGTCTGAATAACTTAGATAACCTAAGAAATTATTGCAATCCTAAGCATTCTGATTTCTATGGAATTCATACATTCCAAAACAGAATGCGATTAAGTTACTACAAATTATATTCAGCGAGGTATCTTAGTGCTCTATATACGGTTTTTTTGCATTATATTATATCGCGTTTCATGTAATTACCTTATTTGTTGGCTTGACATGTTAAGCGCGACACGAGATTTCATATTACCATTTGTGTCGTGCGACATGCCCAGCGGAATCGTGCGATTTCGTCTGACATCGCTGGTGAAACGGGTCGGGGGACATTTGTACTTAAGTGAATCCGTTGAAAAGCATTTAAATTAGTTATATTTAACTAGAAATAGTTAACTTGGGAACAACGTGAACATTTCTGTAAACAAGCGTGTGACGGTCGGAGGTGGTGCCCACGCGGGACAGAAATCGCACCATTGACCGGTAAGTGTGTAGTGTAGAAGTATTACCTGCAAAATTTCTACGTTACTATACTTCCTTGTCGATATGTTTTTGCAAAATGTCGTGGTCAACTGCTAATATTGTCAGGTTGGAGAATGGAGTGGGAATGCTCGGCACTTGATAATTACCACGCTGTTCCACGGTTTTTATATAGATAGTTATTCTTGTTAATAGGTACATTAGGTACATATTAGTGGTGGTAGGTAGTGTTTGCTGAATGGTATACGGGTACGCGAACCTGGCATCCCGAGCTGCTATTGCGATTCCTCCCTTCCCCCGAGCAATAGTATCCTATTTCCTTATTCTGTCCGTCCCAAATTCTTTTATCCTATCCTATCACCTACTTTTCTTTCTTTCCTTTAGCCCGGAGTGGGGTCTCCGTCAGGTACCAGTAGGGCATGTCCCGAATAAGCCGCAGCCCCCAGCAGCCGAACTGGCGCCACACGTATCGACTTGTCGTTCCTGTGGATCCAGCTAGCGAGGCCGAGAGGGTGCTGCAGGTCTTGAGCAAACCTGCAGTTTCCTTAATTGTGTCCCAGGCGACGCATTGCTCGTGGAGAGGACACTTCATGACTTCACCCATGCATTTTAAATGTGTGGAAAAACGGTGTCTCCATAGCAATGTTTAAATCGTCTGAAATAGACGTAAAGGCCTATGATGAGGTACATATTATATACCACACTGAAAAATACTCTTAATTCCAGTTGTAGGTGCACCTTTCGTTTAAGTTTTCAAAATGACGTTATTCCCATAGGAATAAGAGTTTTTATCGAAAACAAACATTTGCCTGGGAGCGTGTTATTATCAGTCATGTTAAATTAGTCAAAGTCAAACACCAACACAGATTCAAGAGGTATTCTTATCCAGCACCACAGTATACTAAAAACCTGAAATGCTAACAAAAAAGTAAAAAAGCTTATTTAGTTCTTATGATTATGATTTACACTCCTAATAATGTTGAGAGCTAAAGAGTTTTCGAGCATGGATGGAATCAATTTGGGGCCAAAGCATTGGCGAGGGGCCAGCGCGACCGCTGTCCGTAACCTGCTTTATTATTATTATACTGCAATAGTTACATCGATCATAGGATAATTAAATTACGTAAATGCTTGGTACATTACTATATGTTTAAATAGCTGGGGGGTGGAACACAACAGGTCTCACGAGTCGAAGATTGGAACGACGAACATTCAGTTTGAGGCCGTTTTTTATTATTTGCATTGAATACCAATTTCACCCTTAGGGACGTGCGGTTGGAGTCGCGCCACAAAATTTGTTTGAATTCATTTGTGGTGAGGGTGCCAACTGACAAGCTGTCGACCTTCATGAAGGAGAAGATCTTACCGAAGGGCTACTTTTCCAGCGATTTCGAGGCCGGTTATTTGACACCCAGGACCACGCGTGTTATTGTGCTACTTATGAATTTTGTATATAGACACGTGTGTTAGTCTGTATATCTTTAAATATGGGCCTTGCTGCCTGAGACAATAAAATAAATAATTACAGCCATGCCCAAGTCTTGTACAATATATAACGTCTTCAATCGTCACTTTACCCGGCCTTAAAGTGACGCAAAGTGTTTAGATATCTAAAATACATATTAATACGTATGTTGTATATGTAAAATACATATTAATACGTATGTTGCACAAGTACTTCTTCAATATCAATATTGGAAAACAGTGCGTGGGATAAGCTAAGGGCTAAGGTTCAGCGCTTGCTGCCAGCCTGGGGACCGATTTTTGACTTTCGAGCGCTCAAAAATCAAATAAAAGTAAATACGTTTGTAGTGTCAAAATGGCAGGCACTTACTTTCTACCAATAGAATTTAATACGAGTGGTCAATACCACTCGTTTTTAAATTTTCTATAGCTATTTCAAAATAGCATTTCATAATTTTTTTTCAGTTTTCGAGTGAAAGAGTCGAGCGCTCGAAAGTCAAAAATCGGTCCCCTGGTCGGCTGTACACCGTTCGATTGCGCTGAGTTCTTTTTGCATTAGTCGAAAGGTACCGATATTGGCAATTGGTAAGTCGATCACTCCTCCAATACGCCTATACCTGTACTGTACCCGCAAGAACCGACTCAATTTACCGATATGCCGTTGTACTTATTAAAGTAATCTAATTGGTATAGACAACTCCCGTGAGTCTAGACATATTAAAATACTTCCGCCCGCGACTTCGTCTGCGTGGATTCGGGATAAACACTATCATTTATTTAAATCCAGGCTTTAAACTATCTTCCTGCAAAATTTCATTCAAATCGGTTGAGCCGTTTAAGCGTGATTGAGTAACAAACATCCAAACTAGTAAAGATCCAAACATCTAAACATCCAAATATCCAAACTTTCGCATTTACAATAGTAGGATAATTAAACGAGTCACACGTCTTTAGGTCGAATATCATCGGAATCGCGAGGGACCACGTATTGGTTCGAAACATGTCGAGCGATGTTCGACGTCAAAGACAAACATGTCGAGCGATGTTCGACGTCAAAGACAAAAATGTCAAGCAATGTTCGACGTCAAAGACAAACATGTCGAGCGATGTTCGATGTCAAAGACGTAGTAAGTGCCCCGTTAAAGTATATTTTAATAAATCTAATAATCTACTTTGACTAACTAATTTGTTTCGTTAAGAGTTATACTTTGTTTATTAATACCTAGTGGTAGAAGCGAGTCATTTTTGTCCCAGCGAAATATTCCCTGAATTCGTTTATAGGAGGTATATGCATAAAAAGTTCGACAGCTTATAAAACTAAGAGATTTCGTTTGCATGATCGCAGTGTAATTGAGGTTCGATACGTTAACGTTTTAAAGAATTTCACTTTCCCTTAAGGCATGTCTGGCATCCATTAGAGTCTGACGCATGCGTGTGCAATATGCGTGCCGTAGGCGAGCTTCTGTAGAAGCCATGAGATATGTGTCTCAAACGTAATGGCATGCTATCTCTAAAAGGGGCTATGGACACCAGGGCTTCACCAACACCCGTCTTTTCTCAAGCAAGGTGAAATAGTACTGCATCCAAATTTATTTATTCTCGCTCGTTCGTAATTACATAATAGCATTCAGTTGTTTCGGTAATGTGGGAATTTCAGAGGAACCTGAATGCTTTGGATTGCTATAATTTCTTAGATTTCTGCTACTGAGATTATTCGAATCGTCAGTGATTTGGGATTCGATTGGTCGAGCGTGTGAAAGAATTTCCAAATTCTGTGATGGAAATAAAATCGGTAGCCAATGCTGATCACCCGAGAAGGGTATCGTGCAATTACATATTACAAAATTGCAAAACGACCTGCAGATAAAGTAAAAAAAAACTTTGACAATGTCTTTATTATATTTATTGAATTTGTCTTGTGGAAATAGTAGATTCTGTCTCAAGGGAGCAATATTATATATTTACGGCGAGGGCGGTATAGTGAATTCTGAGTGAAGCGAAAGATTCTATGCTAATAGAATCCTGAGTGTAGGGACGGATTAAGAGTAGAATCTTGAGCGTAACGAGGGATCAAGTGTTTACGCGCAAGACGGAAATAATTATACGGCTGAATGGCACATATATTCGTACTGCTTTTTACATCTCCTATGAGGAAAAGTGAAATGCCTCATTAGATGACAACGGATACCTACTGTTATCTGAAAAGCAGGATGAGGAAAGGAAACCACTACTTTGATCCCTCATTTTAGGGCAACAATGACTCTTTTCTAAATAGCAGGTGTGAAACGATTTTTACTACACTCTACACAGCCTTTTTTGCGCCATATAGTATTCAGTTCCACGGAAATTACTACTCACGCGTGCCATAAAAAAATGAAGCAACAACGTTTATCGATAACGACTCTAACGTTCTCTGGATAGGTACTTGCGCACATTTATAACCAGATTCACACTCGGAACATCGATTGAAATCGTTCCGGCACTTTATGACTTTATTTCGGTCTTCTTTAACTGCGTCAGTTAGCTTTGGGACGCTATCGGATAAATATTAATAAAGCGCTCGGCCTCGTTTCTGGGAAGTTGAGAGGATCTTATTATAACCGCAATAGCGCCTATAATTAGCATCCCAATTACACCTACATGCGCCACGAGCGCGTACGCAAGCTTTTACGAGTAGATCTGCGCTCGCGATCACAATAATGATTTCAGAAAAAAAAAATTGAACGAGCGAGCGAAGCGACCAAAGTTCCTTCTCCGTTGGGCAAAACACTTTCATTTGTTTGTCCGGCTGTTCTCCCCTACAGAGGCTCTAGTATAAGTTTTATCGAAACAAAACGTTACGGCCCCGTTTGCGTTTAGCTGTCAAATCCCATACAAATTGAGGGTAAAACGCAAACGCGATCGTAAAGTTTTGTTTCGGTAAAACTTATACTAGAGCTTCAGGTCGCATTTACCAACCGATACTCGCAAAATTTTGTGAGTAGGAGGCAGCTCACAAAAACACTAGTTTGAAATGTTGCCTCTAGCTCTCATGTCGGAACCCGGGTAACCCATTGGCTTCTATCTATCTTATTTTCTCGAAAACCACATGACATGAATACAAAATACTAACAAATTATAAATTAATGATCACCATTGATCTGGTCCAATCGAATCTACTACCAAAGAGCATTTGTTTTATGCAGACAAAATACTTGCAATTCACTCTACTTTAAATGTTTCCTGCTACCCGAAGGTTGTCTGGAAGAGATGGCTTTAAAGCGATAAGACCGCCTTTTGTTAACATTATTTATTAAGCAATTTTTTTGTAAGATTTTTATATCTTATCGTGGTGCAATAATAGTAGATTGTATGACAACGGTCTAAAATAAGCCATACTATTGGGGATATATGGGATGGTTATTTTCCCGAACGAAGTGAGGGGAAATAGTTCGAGGGGTAATTTGGCTTTTAGACCAGATCTATACACTCTATACTTTTCACTTCGACACCGAGAAAATAGTAAAAACAAAGATTACAAAGAATATCCATCCACATTTCCACAATCGATAATAAATACCACTGATTTGAATGTTAAATGGGCATGGTATGGGAACTTCTGTTTGCAATTAGGTCACAATGAAGCCTCTTGGACCGTTGTGGCTGCAAATCTGGCTGCGATACTATGCGTTGTGGGTGTCGTGGAGTCAGTTTACTAATGACTGCCCAATGTAAATCCTGCATAGGCGGCTATACAAATCAAAAGTAAGTTAATATAATTTTATTTTGTACGCTGATGCTGACCACTGATTTCCACTGACTGGCACGAAACTTTAGGTCTAATGGCAATCAACTAGCCACAAAAATAATTCAACGGTAATCAACAGCAACCGGTCCATGTATAAAATATGAGTGATTTTGTAGTAGTGGAATGGTACGAGTACTTGAAAACGACTTTTTTTTTTCAGTTCTACATCTTCCTGCGAACCTGAAGAGGAAATTTACATTTTAAATAAAATATTTGATAAACACATATGTAAATAGACTTTTATTTCAAGACGTGACATAGTTAGTTAGTTAGTTATACTGGGCGTTTCCGCAAGTCGACATCCAGTGTGCCTATTTTGCGTGAATCTGTTGGGTAGCGTTACTCTAACCACCCCAGCTCCTCCAGAAACTGTGTGAGTGCCTTGGTGTTGCTGACTTCGTCCCATAGTGTGTCCGGAGACCCTAGGTGTTTTTTTCTGTATACGTCTACCTGCTTACAGTCCAGTAGAATGTGTTTGGTTGTTTCTTCTGCTTCCATGCACGCTCTGCACATGGGGCTGTCTGTGATACCTAAGTTGTAGAGGTGTCTGTTCAGAGTGTTGCGTCCTGTTATTATTCCAACTATCTAGCGTAGTTGGCTTCTCTGTGTCCTCAGTAGTGCGGTTGTGAGTTTGTTGTCACGTTTCGACAGAATCTCTTTAGTCTGTCTGCATGTGTCTATTTTCTCCTAGTATCTTTGGTGTAGGTCTTTGGTGTATAGGTCCGGTTGATTATGTATGTAGCTTTGTGGCAGGGGTAAAACTGTCTCCGGTCCGTATGCCGTTGTTTCTGAGCCTTTTCTGGCCAGTTCATCCGCTGCATCGTTTCCTCTTGAGCCACTCTGTGCCCCTTGATCCATTGTATAGTAACGTTGTTTTTATCTGCGCACACCTCTGTGAGGATTTGGTGGCATTCGTATATAAAGCTAAATATGATGCTGTCACTGCTCAGTGCTTGTAGTAGGTACCGAATTACCGATTTACTGTCTGAAAGTATTCGTATGTGTGTATTGTCGACTTGTCATCTCTTTATGGCATTGCAGGCTTCAATTATCCCTACGCATTCAGCCTGGAATACCGTGTTATGTTCACCCAGTGGTTTGGAAATGTCTATGTTTAAATCCTCTGAGAACACACCACATATCGTTCCCGTGTTCGTTTTTCACCCATCTGTAAAAATTCTGAGGTCTGTTTGGTTTAGCCCCTCTCTCGAGTCTTCTGTTAGTGATATACCATAGTCTTTCCTGAAGACTGGAGTTCTTGGTATTTTGGCTTGTGATCAGTCTGTTATGGTCCCGCTCTTCCAGCATCAAGTTTAGAGGTATTGGTATTTTAAAATTAATTTTTTTGGTGCAGTTAATCTACTGTAGTTAGATAACTCAACTGTGGGAAATCTGAAGGGTTTCGAGTACATTACCTTTAGTTAACATCTTTGTCCCCGTTCAACTTCGATAAATTTTGTCTTGTTTGAGCCTCCCCAGACGGAAATACAATATGACATGACAGATTCAGCCAATGCAGTGTATATTTGTTTTAATAGGACGTTAGAGGCGACATGTTTTAGTTTCTTGAATATCCAGATGTTTTCTAATTCTGCCATTAAGATATTCAACATGTCCATGCCAGGCGAGACGTTGGTCTATAATTATACCTAGATACTCAAGGGACTCGACTTTTTCAATTACAGGGCATTGCCATTGCAGATTGTTAGGTAAGTTACAACTAATACAACTATGCACTTTTAATATTAAGTTATTATGTGGCTGGGTGCTGTTATATTTAGTAAAGCACATACATTTCGTTTTTGATTCGTTTAGCGTGAGTAAGTTGCTCTTTAGCCAGAGAGATATCAAACGCAAACCATTTTCTGCTTTCTCATAGACAGCATCCCAGGAAACATCATTAAACACAACAACAGTATCACCTGCATATGAGAAAATACTTCCTCCGTCAATCGCAAGATTGGTCAGGTCGTTAATATACGGTAAAAATAATAATGTGGGGTGGGTGTCCGAGAACACTACCTTGAGGAACTCCGAAGGAAACAAGTTTCTCACTGCTGTTAAAACAACTAATTTTAACTTTTTGCGTGCGCCCATGCAGATAGCTTTTGAACAGGTCGAGCGGAGTTCCCCTTATTCCCATACTTTCAAGTTTTTGTACCAGGGTGGGGAGAGAAACGGTGTCAAAGGCCTTTTTTAGGTCGAGGAATATTGCAAGACATTTACTGTTTTTGTCAACACTTTTAGTTATTAATGTAGTAAGATCCATAACTGCATCAATAAGTAGCGCCGCAAAATGGCCCCACAGAATGGGTGCCATTGCCATTATGCGGGGATGGGGGCGGGGTGTCAAAACGATGCCAGGCAGCTGTTTAGTTCGAACATACGCATACGGGTTTTACAATACAATACAAATATTCTTTATTGCTAAGTTTATTGCTAATAAAAAATTAAATACAGGTAAATTCAACATAAACAATGGTAGACAACAGGCGGGTTTTAGACACGTGTTTGGGTAGAAATTTGTAAGGAGCTCGCATTCTATGGTTTTTAGGGGTCCATACCCAAAGGGTAAAACGGGACCCTAGTAATGGTCTCTCCAACTGTCCGTCCGTCTGTCTGTCTGCCCGTCTGTTACCAGGCTGTATCTCATGAACCGTGATAGTTAGACAGTTGAAATTTTCACAGATGATGTATTTCTGTTGCCGCTAAAAACAGAATGAAATAAATATTTATCCTATACAAGAAACGTAATTTTTTGCCGTTTTCAAAGATAATGGTACGGAACCCTTCGTGCGCGAGTCCGACTCGCACATGGCCGGTTTTTTTCGTTCGCTGTCGCCGGCAGCTCCTGAGATAAATAATTTGATGTAATAAGAGTTCAATTAGTACATTTCAATATATAAGCGGTCAAGACAAAAACAAAAGAGTGTAGCAGTCAACGACCGACACCTCAAGGGTGATCCGAAATTCCCGAAGAATTCCCTTTCTGAAGAGCGAGCGACGAAAATAGCTCGCAGTCGTTCCCCTTGCGAACAAATTAATTTTTATTTTTATATTGATGAATGGCTTTAGACGTTTCTTCTCTTTGACCCTCGTTTCCAGTCTATGATCTGGAGCTAGGCCAACATCATTTGATTCCATACATTAGAAAACGTAGGAATATGATATTAGTATAAGTATTATGATTAGGCTTAGGACATTTGGTAGCATACCGTGGTTCTAAAATCCATGGAGTCGCCGAATGTGAAATTTTCGAAGTGAACTTCAAAGTATGAAGTTATATTAAAGGCTTAGGACTTTTTGAAACATATCATGCTTCTATATTCTATGGAATTTTTAGTTGTAAAATAATATATTCTTAGGAAAAATCAGAACAAAAACGTGAATAAATCAGCAAATTAACGTTTTATTACAAATATTACATTCGTACGACAAGAATATAACGCAAAACAGTATGACGACCGTCCCGCACCGAGCCTGAGCCAAAAGTGAGTTCGCTCGGCGCTGCCTCCTTCAAAATGACGCCACCACTGCGAAGTTGGCTGCATGCCGCGCGGCAGAATGTGCCCTGGTGCTAACTTCGTGTCAATACGGCTTCTCCTGACTCGAGGACGACCTCGTTCTCCTCTGACGTCTCATGGCAAGTTGACTCCCGGCCCGCTGAGGTGAGCTCACAGGTGTCATTGTCTGCACCTGGTTAAAATGAACAATACGTGGGTGATTGTGAATCAAAATTGTCAAGCAGTGAACAGCGATTGAAACTGAGGAGATTACTGGGGATCTGTTCACTTGTATGATGTAGATTTTGAAACACGCGAGTAAGTGCAACCAAAAAGCGGGGTCTGCCCACAAGTTACACTACTCAGCTAAAATATGCAAGGTCTGCTTGCTAAACGGTGTGAGGTCTGCTCACGCAAGGTCTGCTTGCAAAGGGGTGTGAGGTCTGCTCACGCAAGGTCTGCTTGCTAAGGGGTGTGAGGTCTGCTCACGCAAGGTCTGCTTGCAAAGGGGTGTGAGGTCTGCTCACGCAAGGTCTGCTTGCAAAGGGGTGTGAGGTCTGCTCACGCAAGGTCTGCTTGCAAAGGGGTGTGAGGTCTGCTCACGCAAGGTCTGCTTGCAAAGGGGTGTGAGGTCTGCTCACGCAAGGTCTGCTTGCTGAGGGGTGTGAGGTCTGCTCACGCAAGGTCTGCTTACCCTCGAAAAATGCAGCACACGCATCTGGAGTCCACTCGCCCTGCCAAGGCACCATATATTCTGCCGCAGCTTGGGTGGTTTTGCCATAAGAGCCAGCCATCAACTGCAGCTCGTATCTCCCATGAGGCAGCGCCTTGATGACTCGGTATGGGCCGCGCATGCCGGAGTCGAGTTTCCCGGTAGCTTGCGCCTTCTTTATAACAAAAACCAAACAATTAGTTTCAAAGGTGCGAGATGGTCGTCGGTTACGATTAACAGTTGCATCTTGACGACTTTGATTTCGCTGTAACCTCTGAGAGGCTCGTCGTCTATTCATCTCACGAATAGATTCGCGATTTGGACGAGACCCCTCAATGGCTACGTCACGAACTAGATTGCGAACGAGAGGAGTGACAGCCTCAGTACCAATGAGCAAGTTCAGAGGCGATAATTGCGTTGTCCTGTGCTTAGACACGTTCAAGACAAGTTGTAACTTCCACAGTACTTTAGACCACTCTTCCTGACGGTAGTTACTCTGAACTCTGACCATGTTTAAGACAGTACGGCAATATCGCTCCGCCTGCCCGTTGGACTGATGCATTTCTGGAGTTATTAGATGAACATCGCTGCCTATTTCAGACGCCCATCTCATAAAGTCACTACTTTGAAACATCCGGCCTCGATCAGCCACAATTAATTTTGGGGCACCGAACAGAGAAATCGCATTTGTGAAATGGGACATCAGTTCACTAGCATCCTGTCTGATCATAGGGTACAATAGACAAAATTTTGAGAAGGCATCCACAATTATCAAAACAAACTTATGCCCATTGGAATCTGGGAGAGGACCTAACGCGTCGGCATGAATCGTTTCAAATGGACGATTAGGTTTTTGCCAGGAATGAATAGGCTGAAGTGGAGCTCGAGGTAACTTTTTTTGTGAGATGCATACTATGCAATGGGCAATATATTTCTGAATGAAAGCTTTCAAGCCTGGAAACCAGAAATGTCTTAATATCAGGTCAATAGTTTTGTCAACACCTTGGTGGTTGTGTTCGTCATGAAATACACGAAGTAAACTGAGACGATGCCCTTTAGGTATGTAACAAAGTAAACGCGATTGTTCATTAGCTGGCGTGTATTTGTAATACAGGAGATCATTTTTTGTCACGTATTGGTTAGAATCTAATTGGCCCTCAGTTAGTTTATCAATGAGCGATCGCGTTTCTTCGTCAGCCGCTTGGGCGATTTGGGCCCAATTTTGTGGTTTTTTAATTTGAACCACATTGACGGGATTGCGGCTCAAGTAGTCGGCATGAGACATTGAGGCACCCTTACGGTATTCGAGAGAAAAGTTAAAATCCTGCAGATATATCCACCATCTGGCTACCCTAGGCATCAAATCCTTTTTTTTTTTAGTAAGTTTAAGGGCATTGCAGTCAGTGACGACCGTGAAAGGAACACCAACCAGATAGTGTCTAAAGTGCTGCAGCGCTCTGACTACCGCCAGGGTCTCAAGTTCATAGGAGTGATACCTCGGTTCAGCTCCTTGCGTCCGTTTACTGAAATAGCCCACTACGCGCTTGTGACCAGAATCATGGATCTGCAGGAGTACTGCACCGTAACCGACGGAGCTGGCATCCGTGTGCACTTCAATTTGTAATTTGGGATCGTAAACAGCGAGCACAGGTTCGCTTGTCAAGTGCTCGATAAGATCTTTTCTAGCAGTTTCTTGCTCGCGGCCCCAATGAAAAGGTACGCCTTTCCTGGTCAGGCGCGCAATGCACGCTGTCTTTGTAGCGAACCCGGCAATATAACGGCGGAAGTACCCAGCTAAACCTAAGAACTGACGAACTTGTTTCACATTTTTAGGCACAGGGGCTTCACGTAAGGCTTCGACTTTACGACCGCTCGGCTGCACCTGACCCTCGCTAATTGTACGACCCAAATACTCTATTTTTGTGGACAGAAATGTGCACTTCTTGAGGTTAATGGAAAACCCCGTGCTAACTAAAGTCATAAGTACGTTTTGCAAGAGGTTGAGACCTTCATCAACAGTATGGCTCATAATTAGGACGTCGTCGATGTAGACCAAGACTTTACCAGACTCAATAAATGGGCGCAATGTATTCGAAATGATGCGCTGGTATACTACTGGCGAGTTAGCCAATCCGTATGGCATCTTCAGGTACTCAAAGTGACCCTCTGGAGTGACAAACCCTGTGTAGGGGATAGACTCCTTATCCATTGGAATCTGGTGAAATCCTGTCGCCATGTCTAGGCTGGTAAAATATTTATGTCGACCTAGCCGATCCATACAATCATCGATCAGTGGAAGTGGAAATCGATCCTTAACCGTGATCTCGTTGAGTTTGCGGAAGTCAACGCACATTCGTTCCGAGCCATCCTTTTTTTTTACTAATAAGATCGGACTCGCAAACTCTGACTCGGACTCACGAATGATGCCTTTGCCTTTCAAATCCTCAACGATCTCACGTACGCGTAAAGTTTCAGCTTGTGACAGCCGGTAAGGTCTATATTTTATGGGAGCGTTACTGCTAAGTTTAATGGACATGCTTCCGGTGCTGACTGTTGAAGTTGCTGTACCAGTTATAAAATGGTCAGAAAACTTTTGAACGATGTTCGATAGTGCACTCAAGCCTTCACCAGTCAAGGTGGTGTTTAGCGAAACATTTGCTTCAAGTTCAACAGTCATCACATTATCAGGCTTTGGATCGTTCCGAATAATGGTTTGTCGGTCACAAGTACGGATATATGTAATACCGGGACGATTAAGTACGTCAGTACCCACTAAAACGGGCGAGTTCATATGTTCTGCCGCTACCACAGACAATTCTACTTCTAAAGTAACATCGTCAAACTCTATGGGCAAAGTGACACAGTAAGTCGACTCGATCTCTTGTCCTCCGATTCCTTTCAGAATGCGATACGCGGGTTTCTGAGAGCACGTGAGACGTTTGACTAATGAGGACGAAATGAGAGATATTGTCGAACCACTGTCTATTAGAACGTCTACTGGTACACCTTGTATCACAGCAACAACAATGTCGTTCTTAAGGCTAGATTTTATTTCTTGACAAAAATTTACATTGTCCTTATTTCGCGACTCTGACCTTATTTTAGCAAAACAGGTATCAACTTTATGTCCCGATTTCTTACAAAAAGAACACGGCTCGGCTTTAGATTTATCCTTTATAGGTTTATTGTTAGACTGAGATGCAGCCGTGTTGTCACGCTTGGGTTTCTTTGGGCAAACAGCTAGAACGTGACCACCCTGACCACACGAAAAACATTTACCGTCATTGTACCGTCGCTTTCGACCGCTGTTATCAGTACGTTTGTTTTTGAAAGCATCGCCGATGTTCCGCGTCCGAGTCGAGTTTGAGTGGGTAGATTTATCGTTACAGGGTTTCACATAAATGGAAAAGAACTCTACTAAACCGTTTGGCATCAACTTTGCATTAGTTGCGGCTGCTCGAATATGTGGATCGACTATTCCTCGAATGATAATTGCCGACATAAGTTCGTCACTAAGACCCGAGACGATACGCAGGCGGAGCAATGAACGTCGCGCGTAGTCGGCATAAGTTGGATAATTGTTCGAGTCAGTTTGCATTACTTCAAACAAAATATTCGCAATATCCGGACGCTTAGGGCACAAAGGTGTAAATTCTCTTTTGAAATTGCTCCAGCTGCGGTCGTTTGTCACCCATTCGTCAATCCATACCCGAGCATCCCCTTTAAGGCAATTGCCAATACGAGAAAGGCATTCATTGTCACTCCAATTATTTGTGGCTTTAGCACGGTCTACTTCTTTCGCCCAAACCGCAAAATCGTGCAAAGAAGGATCAAAATTAGAAATGAAGTAAGATTGGTTGGATCTCACCGTATTATTGATGGAGCGGATGGCGCTCACGATGGCTTCCGTTGATGATTGGTCCACGATGACAGTCTCCGCGGTGTCCAGCGTCCGCTCGCCCACGCCACGTGTTGTCGCAGCCGTAGAACCCGTACGGCTTCGCGAGGGGCTGCGCTGGAGCGGCGGCGGCGTGGAAGTCGGTGTGGTGCCCGATGCGGCAACGTCCGCAGTCCCTGGTGGCGGTACCTGTCTAGGGGGGGCTGGCAGCAGGGGTGATGGTGACGGGACGGAATGTTCCTCTAACGTATTCAGACGATTCAAAATACTCTGCATCTGTCGCCCGAGATCGACACTATTCGATTTATCGCGCCGTCTATCTCTACTGCGGTGTCTGGTTCTATGCCTATGCCTCCTAGGACTACGCGATTCACGATCAGACATAATTGCGCGAAAAAGTCGACAACAAATTCGAAATTCAAAAGTGAAAACTAATCAAGCAAAAAGCAAACGTTAGAATAAACACACACTTTTACTTTATTAAGCCGTTAATAACCGTTACTTCGAAAAAACAAAGCAATGTAATCAATATAGCATGGCACGCACTAACGTTGCATCAAGATTTTATAGTTAAGAATGCGGAGCAAAGTAACACAAAGCACGATAGTTATAACTTTAAAATAACGATCGAAACATTTACGATTTACGTAATAATAAAAGTGATGGTAAAGCGTAAGGCACGTAATTAGATCCCTACTTCTGATCTTAGGAAAAATCAGAACAAAAACGTGAATAAATCAGCAAATTAACGTTTTATTACAAATATTACATTCGTACGACAAGAATATAACGCAAAACAGTATGACGACCGTCCCGCACCGAGCCTGAGCCAAAAGTGAGTTCGCTCGGCGCTGCCTCCTTCAAAATGACGCCACCACTGCGAAGTTGGCTGCATGCCGCGCGGCAGAATGTGCCCTGGTGCTAACTTCGTGTCAATAATATAATAAAGAAAAAAGGACATTTAATAAAAATAGTATAATGTAATATATTAATTAACAATGCATTTTATAACGGTTATATACAAATTAAACCTAGAAAATATAACGTTAATTTAAGGTTTAACGTTAAGGTTGTCTGGAAGAGATCGCTCTTCAGCGATAAGACCACCTGTTGTCTACCTCTACCTACATGTTATTGTATTGTTTCTCTTTTTAACTGCTTTGTTTGTGTGAGGTGTGCAATAAAGAGTATTTGTATTGTATTGTTAATTTCAACAGACGAGACGTGATCGGTTGAAACGTCGCTAAGCTTTACTCAACAAATCAAATTTAAACTGAAGCTTCCAGGGGCTATAACAAAATTAATTAATGAAACATTTTTAGGTCAACTCTATTAGTTCTTTATACGCAATAATTCTACATATTTGAGAAAGTACTGGCTGTTGGAATAAGTGTGTCATAATCCTCATCAAATATTACTTCATTCTCGTCATTGAAATGGTAATAGGAATGTATAGTTATGATTTTCTCTATATTTTCCGGGGTTAAACGAGTTCTACAATTATCAAACACCCTTTTGTGTGTCGAGAACGATCGTTCCACGTCCACTGAAGTTAACGTTGTGTTCTCGAGGAATTGAGGTATTTCTTCATCATGGTGCTCTGTGACCAAATTTCGGATATTGTCGAAGTCAGGGTTCCGATCTAACACTTTTTCTAGTTTGTCTAGGACACTAACTGAAGCACACCATTGTAAAACAATATATTATAAGTGTCTTCGAAAACTTGTAACGAGTCGTTTAGAGACATATTTGTACACTCTAGTTTTGTAATGGTTTCTGGTATAATTTCGTATGCATTTTTTATAATATCAAGTTCGTTTTTAAAATTAGCGTTGGAAATAGCCTTTACAGTACATATGGTGCTACTTTCCCGCACTAGTGCGGAAAAGAGGACTTTTCGTGCATATGTCGAAACTTTAAAGAGCCATATGTACAGTAAAACGTTGTACGATACACGTGCGAATAGGTAATTCGCAACTCGTGTCGATTTAAAACACTCCCTTCGGTCGTGTTTTAATTTATCACCATCGTTGCGAATTTCCTATTTTCGGCACTTGTATCGTAAATAACTATTTTATGTGACAGTATGTATAAATCTTTATAGTTAATAAGACATCATACTTTTTTACTTTGACTTCGAAATTTTTACACATGGCGACTCCAAAGATTTTAGAACCACGGTATGCTACGAAAAGTCCTAAGCCTAATTATGATCATATCAATTCAGAAAAGTTATTCGGTATGCACTTCGGGGCCACTTTCATTTGGAGCTGATTGTATTAATTAATTAATTAATTTACTATTTATTGTAAAAAATGTATTAGTGTAAGTTTTTGGTAATAAAAGGTAATTAAGTTTGAAAAATCCTGTATGGCGCGCGGTGCGAAGTTCATTCACCCGGTTAGAATTCGTACCTATCTACATAAGATGGCGGCTAGCGGTCAAAGCAGTCACTCGGCTGGATGATTAAAATTAACATTAATAAAAAAAAAACAATATTAATTCATAAAAAAAAAACTTTTTTTAAGTTCTTTGTAATGTATACATTAACTGGGCTTCGGCTCTATATATACAGTGTGGAAGTCTAATACAAGCAAATAATTAAATCAGGTATAGGATTAAGTACCGTAATCATGAATTAACAGGACTTTTTAAGTTAGACTTAATTTAAAGCATGTAAATAATTTTTGAAAAAATATCAAGCAGCAATGTAATGCACACAGCTAATACACCACGTAACAACTGTCAAAAAGTCTGACAAGTACCTACCTGTCAATCAGCTTTAGTAAAGTGATGCTGCGTAATGAGTGCTTTACACTGCGGGCTGAATTATTTTGTATGGAAATTTTTTTGGCGTTATTTAGGATAAAAACTAACTAAATACTCGTCTTAGGATCTTTATTAACCACCGTATAATTATTTGCTTGTATTAGACTTCCACACTGTGTATATATATATATATATATATACCGGGCGTCCCACGGCGATGCCACATGGAGGTTGTTGAATAAATAATTGAGTTGAATAAATAATTCTCACATTGAAGTCTTTCGATCGATATGACAAAGCTACAGGGTATTTTTTTTCTCGTGTAGCGGGTTCGATTCCCGGTTTAACCATGAAATTATTTAAAATGCAATTCAACTTGTTTTTTTAAATCGAAATAATGCCTTCTTTCAGTAAGATGTTCATTTACAATAATAAAGGTACTTTTCCTCCAATGACGCGAAATTTTTTTTCCATACATTTTTTTTCTAAAAAAATTAAAAAAGTATGAATGCAACTTTACTAAGTTTTAAAAATAAAATGAAGTCTTCTTTCAGCAAAATATGCTATCTGTGATATTTAAGGTACTTTCCCTCCATGTGGCATCGCCGTGGGACGCCCTGTATAGTACTCGTACTGTACGTATGTACGAATGTGTAAATAGGGCCGTATTTATGGATCGGCGTAGCGTTGTGCGACACATCGCGCGAGCTGTCAGGGGCTATGGCTTCAAATTTACCTACTAAATAAATAAAAGCGTATGGCTTGCGTGATGGTAAGCTAAAACCATAACCTATGGACGCTTCTAACTCCAGGGCAGTCAATAAATCAATACTACATAAATGAAAGGTCTCATTCGACATTATGTTTTGACAGTTTGTGACATGACAAAATTTACCTCTCACCGCCACGAAGATATGTCACAAGTTGACATTAAAACATGTTGAATTGCGTCCCAACGTGCTAATAGCGTGATGTGACACTTCAGACACTTGAATCAGAATCACTTTGAAGGTTTACCGATCTTCAAACAGAACGACGCCTATTGAAACACAAGTGGTTGATAACGTGCGATACGTCATAGAAATACAGAAAATAAGGTTCAAGGGAAATAGTGTCTTAGTTTCTGTTCGATTCCCAAATCAATAAGGTCCGCAATGCAAATATAAACCTTTGAAAACGTAGCTTGTTGGCAACCATCGTCAAAAAAATCCATTCAAACGTCAATAACGAACCTGTCCACAAAATTTCACGAGAATTGGTTGAGAAATACAACCTGTAGAGGAGGAGGAGGAGAACAGCGGGGCTGACCCCGGACAGTGGACCGACCGACGAACTATTTTCGACGTAAGCTGAAGCATAGGACTTCGTACGCTTCGCTCGCTCGGTCGAAAGTAACTCTGTCGGGCTGTTTGATACCTTTACTCGCTTAACAGCTGTAACGATTTAGATGAAATTTGGACCTAGGATAGTTTATATCCCGATAATCATCCACTAACAATCAGATCTCTAAGTCCCTTACCCGAGATCAGCGCCAATTCAATACAAGGCTGTGTTCTCCAGAGATCTGTCTATTGGGTTGAGTAGAGCCAGCTCGCGAAGTTGAAAATTTAAGATGGTAGAATAGTTTCTTCCAAACCTGAGATTCTGGGTGAGATAGAGCGCTTTTACGGACTGCTATACACGTCGACGCGCAGACCCGAAGTTAGTCGGGCGGAACACCCTAGAGCTAGACTAACCCGACACTATACCGACGACATCTCGGATCAGCATGTACGAGATTGTAATGGCTCCTAAACAGCTCAAAAACAACGAGGCACCCGGTGAAGACGCAATAACAGCTGAACTCCTGAAGGCGGGTGGAAAACCGGTCCTTACGGCCCTTCAGAGGTTGTTCGATTACGTCTTACTGGAAGGGAGAACGACAAAGGCATGGAACAGAGGGGTGGTGGCGCTGATCTTCAAAAAGAGTGACAACACTCTGCTGAAGAACTACAGACCCATCTTACTTCTGAGCCATGTCTATATGCTGTTTTTGAGGGTCATTACAAATCGCTAGATGACTTCCAGCCTCCCGAACTAGCCGGTTTCCATAGAGGCTTTAGTACCGTAAGCCATATCCACACGCTTCGTCAGGTTATACAGAAGACCGAGGAGTATAACCTGCCCCTATGCTTAGGGTTCGTGGACTACGAGAAAGCCTTCGATTCGATTGAAACCTGGGCTGTACTACAGTCTCTCCAGCGGAGCCAAGTTGACTATCGCTATATCGAAGTGTTTGTACGAGAACGCCACTATGTCAGTCCTACTCCAGGACCGGAACTCAAAACCTATTCCGCTGCAGCGGGGAGTCAGGCAAGGAGATGTTATTTAATCCAAAACTGTTCACCTTTGCACTGGAGGACGTTTTCAAGACTCTGGACTGGAGAAGGCTAGGCATCAACATCAACGGCGAGTACTATCGGCTGCAATAATGCATGGACACCTTACGGCCCAGTTTCGCTTGCATCGTTTGACGTCTGCTGCTCACACAGTTGCACGTGGTGCGCAATAATTAAACTAGATGGCGTTGTTGGCGCTACTATTTAGAGATACCGCGGAAAATAAGCACTATACTAGGCACATTAAATACCTATAAATTGACACCTGTTATCACCAGAAATATACTCATATTAGTATAATTATTAACAAGGCTATTAAATGCTAATTTATAATAGCTGTATTTAAGTGCGATACCACTGGTATGTGAATGCTATATTTCCACCATTACCTATAATGTTGAGATAGCTCAATGGATTAAGACATGTGCTCTAGGCTCAGCGGCCTAGAACGATCGAGGTTCGAATCACAGCTAATGGGATGTTTTTGTATTTTTTTTATATTTGTTCTATTTCTATAGATGAAAGTTCTTTATATACAAATACTAGTCATAAAGAAAGTTATATATTCATAACTTAAATAATTAAAACAGCATTTTATGTTTTAATATGTTTATTTTGTTCACTACAGTTCTGTTAAAGCAATTTTATAATACTACTTAGTAATAGTTACCTATCAACTTTGTAACATTTTTATTGAGGTAATAGCTTAAGTTTCATTTCCATAATTGGAAAAAGATTGAAGCTTCACCCCAATAAATATAATATTGACAATATTAACTTACAACCGGGTTATCTAACATTCAAATCAGCAGAATGCATTAAGGTGTTAATTGCCATAATATATCTATTCCTATATGTGAGCGTTCAAACCATGAATTATTGTGTTATTGATTTGAAAATAATCATAATAATTTTATTTGGGCTTTCACCGTTACTTACACTTGTTTGATCTTATGAAATATCACATTTTAAATAGTAAAAAAATATAAAAAAGTAAAGCAAACGGCATATTAATACCTACCTACTTAAACAATATATATTTTTTAAATTAATTTAGGATAACCCGGTTTATAGAATATATAAATGTTAACGTAATCCGTACTCTTTGGCCGACAGCATCTGCACTTTTTCTATATTAGGAACTACGCGACCACTATCACGGCGCGTATTATTATAACACCATAAACTTAAATGGCCCTGTTGACTGGATTTAATACACTTCACTTTTTCACTCTTCACTTCAGACAGCCATATCATAGGCCAAATTACAACCTTGTTTTCTGGCCTTCCGTTAGCAACGACGAACTGGGCTTTCGCTTGTGTGGAATGTGGGTTATCCGCTTAAACAAATTTTCTATAGATTATAATGGTAGGATTCCACGGTTATCTATGTCACTCGATCTCGTTAATTAACATGATTATGTTGTTTAATAATAATTTTCCTTAACTTAACACATCTATTACTAATAGTATCTATAGGGTTAAAAAAGCATGATGAAAACAATATCCTACTCATATGTTACTTTTGTCACTTGTTTATATATAACCCGGTCTGTCTTTCTTCAAACCTTACATGTTCACAGTTAGGTATACCACCAGATTCCATGTTAGGCACTACGTGATCACTGAACGTGAACTTATATTGTCCTTTTGAATAGATTTAAACACTTCTCACTTCTCGTCACTAAACATGACATTTAGTCCAGTGTCCAAATTGTATCAAATTGCTGTTTTATGTGCTTCTCTGTAAGCAAGGGTTTAACAGCATGCCCATGATAGTATAAACCCTCCTCTTTATGGAGACACCTCGAACAGTCCACACTTGTGTGCAATAAATCAACGAAATGCCTTGTCGATTCAAAATCATTTTCTTTGTAGTCCATTACCATGGCTGGTGGCCGTTCTTTGTCGGTGTAGCAGAGACGTTTCCTTTTGCTCAACCTTTTTTTAGCTGCAACAATATTATACGTAAATAAATCATCAGAAAAATGTATGATAGTTAAGTAGTAGTTACTTATAGTAGATAATTATATCACAAACATGTAAAAATAACGACTTACGTTTAGATCAGTTTCTGTAGCTTCTTTATATATCGCAAATATTTGCGACCTTTTAACTAGATCAATATTACATAGAAAACTAGTTTTAATATTCATGATATCCAAAAAAAATATGAATAACACAGCTGAAGTAGGTCTACGAACGAACATGTAACATCTTTGTGATAAAAACGAATAAGTATGGTAATTTTGAATCATTCGTCTACCCTCATCGATTATTATACTAATCATAGTCGTAATGGATTAATATCTGAGCAGCAAAATAAACTTATGATGAATTTCGACTGCATAGTCAATTGAACCGATGGTCGAGTGGCTAACGAGGCAAGTAACTGTCGACCTAGCTTTAGAGTCGCGGGTTCAAATCCCGCACCCAACGAAAAAAATGTTGGGAAAGAAGTGTTTTTGGAATTGTTTGGATATTCACTAGTAGTGAATCGGAAACATCGCAAGAAAAATAAATGCACAAAGGTAGCACATAAATAGAAAGCACATTCCAAATTGCGTCATAATACCGCCATTATCGATCGATAATGCGTTGGCAAGATTACTTGACACTATAATATAGGAAAAATAATAACCCAAGAAAAATATAATTATATCCAAGATGAGGAATTAGTTTTTGTTTCCATCTGTGTTAACAGCGCCATCTAGTGAAACTATGCCGCTCCTCTGAGGTTTACATTTACATCTATAATGATATTACACGTCGTGCACATAGATGGCGTTAGCAAGCGCGTCAAGGGAAACAGTTTGCGACTTGACCATGCACTTATGCTGTCTAGTGTACATCACTCACCTTTCGGTTTTCTGACGATATTGGCTCTTGGCTGAGACCATGGAGGACTTAAGTACGATGCTCGATGGCTTCAGTAAAGCTTCCGAGCGAGTTGGTCTAAGAATGAACATGGATAAGACGAAGATCATGTCAAATGCCCATGTAGTACCAATTCCCATTACAATCGGACCCTTTACGCTCAAAGTTGTAGACAATTATGTATACCTAGGACAAAATATCCAGTTAGGTAGGTCCAACTTCGAGAAAGAGGTCAATTGTCGAATCCGACTTGGCTGGGCAGCGTTTGGGAAGCTACGGCACATCTTTTCGTCCAATATTCCGCAGTGTCCCAAGAAGTGAAAGAGAAGAGTCTTTGACCAGTGTGTGTTGCCAGTGATGACATAATATAGCACTGAAACGTCGCTTACTATGGGCCTCATAAAAAGGCTCTAAGTCACCCAAAGGTAAATGGAGAGGGCTATGTTGGGAGTTTCTCTGGGTGATCGCATCAGAATTGAGGCTATCCGCAGCAGAACCAAGGTAACCGATATAGCCCTCCGAATCGCTAAACTTAAGTAGCAGTGGGCGGGGCACATAGCACTTAGAACCGATGGCCGTTGGGGTGGAAAGATTTTCCAGTGGTGACCATCTTTCGGCTGATATGATGAATCATCTACTAGCGGAGTGAAATGGGAAGTGTCGTCCACTAAAGGGGTGAGACGGGGAGTGACAGTTTCAGGCAATTGTAGTCCGATTATGGATACTGTTGGAATGGCCTATAGGAAGTCTAATAGCAGTTTTTATAGCTGTAGCCCTCATGTTGATTAACGAATATACACGGATGAAGTCCCGGACAAAAGCTAGTAAATGGTAAACCGCAACGCAGGCTCCATCAAGTGCATACAAACAAATACAGATTAGGTCACATTTAGCAGCTTAGTGACATACAATTTATTGGATATAAAAGAAAGTGACGATGTCATGTCACCAACGAAAAGTTGAAGAAGGCGTGTGTGGCAAATATTACACGTATTTGTGACGACTATGACACAACAAGTCCGCTCCAGGGCCGGTGCCTGGTATTACCTATGATATTTGACAGAAGAGGGCATGTCCCTACTTGCACGCCTCTATCTTTAGTAATCAGAATAGTAAATGTTTACTAAGCACTGAGCTACCGTGAGCTCCGCTAGTGGTGACGAATCTTTCAATCCCTTCCACTCTTCTAAGTAGGTACATCTTCGCCACTAACGGAACCCACGGTAGCTCAGTTGGATAAGAGCAATGGACGGTTACCAGAGGCCGCTCGTGGCGAATAGTTTTTAAATTTTCCACTTTGATCGAAGGTTGGTAATCAGAATGTAAGAGACATTTAAGTAGGGATATACCGTGAAAGGAATATCGGCCGAAGAAGCGGTTAACGGTAAATAAAACACGCCTATGAAATAATGAAGAATTTTTATACCCCCGACAATGATCTAGAGAGGGACTAGGTATTGCGGGAGGCGTTTTCGCAATAAATATGAAAGTGTAATGTCGCTGGAGTGTGCTTCTGCTTTGAATACTAAACCCGGAGAGAACTGGGGTGGGGAAGGGGGCCACATGTACCTGAGGCGCAGAAGAGTAAACCACCAAGAACCATTTCATATTAGCCGCAACGATATCGGTATCGGAGCCGACTTAGAATGTGCCTGTGAAACGAATGAAATATACATATTATCTGCCTACAAGGTTTACCGTGCGTAGCTATAGAAGGGACTAGGGGCTCGATTCTAGAACCCATACCTAGAGATTTATGTGTGTCTGTGTGTGTTGTGAATAATAGTATCTTTCTTTCTTGATTAGATTTGATTATTTAGCTATTTTTCGCATGCTCTGGTGCTTAGAAAATGTTTGTTTGATTTAAATGTCGTGAGTAGAATGGGAGGCAGGAGCGCTGTTGTTGGTCATATAATTAACTAAATTAGTGCTACTAACTCTAGTCACAATAATTGTGGCAGTCCACATCAAAAAGGACCTTATGGCGGTAGGCACTTACGCCATTATTGACGTTGCTTTAATACAAACGCGAATATGTGCGTTGGAAGCGCCTTCCGCTATAAGGTCCCTTTTGATGTGGACTGCCACATATGCTAAAATTTAAATTGAAAACCGCCAAGTAAGTTAGATTTTAGCTTACATACTTATTTGTCGATTTGGTTTGTGTGAACCTCAGTGTTCACCTACCTGTACAATACCCCTACCTACAAGTCATATACCAATACACATATCAGTACCTACAAATCATACTAAATCGTACGGAAATATAGGCCAACCAAGCCATGGGAAATATGTAAACTAACTCATGTCATTATCATACATCGGGGTTTTCGGAGCGGGAACGTTTGACATTAGCCAAAGAGTAGGTATTTACTTAAAAACAGATCGTACCCTAGTAGGTTTCTACCGAATGAATAATTGATTGAAAAATAAATAAAGATTAATCATACATATAGGTACATATTTTATATTAGTCATTCATTATCAACCTCTTCAGTTAAGTCTATTCATTTATAAGAAAATGCTTCATAGATATCGAGCGTCAAGATTGACATTGTATTAGACACCTATTGTCAACCGTTACCCTTGCTTGTCTAGTAGATAAACTTATATGCAATTGTATTTTAAAAAACTGTAAATAATCAGTCAACACAAATATGCCTCCGAGAAAAAAAACTCGTTACGAGTTTATGCGTTCGTGGATAGAAAATAATCCAGAGATAGAGGTTCGAGATTCTTTATTATTTTGCACCAAGTGCAATGTGAGCTTCGCTCAAACGAAATCTAGTGTAACGCGACATGTCGCATCTAATAAACATACAGGTATGAAATATGATTTCAATAGTGAGCTCTTGAAATTTGTTGTGGGCTGTAATATACCATGGACGCAGGTAAACAATCCGATATTTAAAGATTTTATCGAAAATTGTGTTACCGGTAAATTTGGAAAAACTGCAAAAGTTCCTTCGGAATGTCAACTGCGACGGGAATATTTAAATAAAGCTTACGATGAAAAAATGAATAAAATACGGAGCGAGCTAAAAAATGAATATATATATGTGAGTGTTGACGAAACCACGGATGATTATGGTCGTCAAATAGCTAACGTAATAGTGGGAGCATTACGTGATGATCACATTGGCACTCAACACTTGATATCCAGTAAACGGTTAGACAGCACGAACAATGTATCAATATCCAATACGGTCACAAGTGCTCTTGATGAATTATGGGGTGCTAACCATAATAATCACAATAAAGTACTTTTACTTTTAACTGACGGTGTGGGCTACATGCTAAAGGCTGGAAGAAATTTAAAATGTATTTTTCCCAATCTTTTGCACGTCACATGTTTGGCTCATGGTTTAAATAGAGTGGCTGAACTAGTAAGAAAACTTTATCCAGATGTGAATGATTTAATCGTAAATGTTAAGAAGACATTTTTGAAATCTCCTAAAAGAATACAAAAGTTTAAAGAAATGCTCCCCGGAGTGCCTTTACCACCTCGACCAACAATTATTCGGTGGGGAACCTGGATAGAAGCTGCAACGTATTACAGCAAACATTACGATGAAGTGAAACGTGTTCTAAATACATTCAGTCCCACCGAAGCCCAGAGTATTAGAAAGGCAAAAAGAGCGTTTGGAAATGCAAATATAAAAAGCGACTTAAATTTCATAGCAAATCATTTGATGACTATCCCAAATGCTATTAAAAAACTACAGGATGCGAAGCTGTCCATCAGCGATAGTTTAAAAATAGTTCATGAAACCTATAGAGATGTTTCCAAATTAAACATGAGCGTAAAAGGAAAACAGATTTATGATAAACTGAAGTTGGTGTTAAAGAAGAATTCTGGCTATAGCACACTAAAAATTATAAATGAGTTGGTACAAGGCAAAGAAATATAACTTCAATCTCAAACTTCTCGTGCATCAATTGATTCCTACAAAAAATTTAAATATGCACCTATTACAACTGTCGACGTGGAAAGATCATTTAGCTCCTTGAAATGGATATTTACAGCAAGACGCCGTAGATTAACCGTCCCAAATATAGAAAAAATATTAATAGTTTATTCTGAAAATCGTGTCAACTATTCAATTTACAGCAGGTAATTAATTAAAGTTATTTTAATTGTTACCTTATAAGTTATAAAACTTTTACGGAAATTAAAATAAAACTTTGTCACAGATTGTATACAACTCACAGAGAGGTAGTTATTCATTAGGCATAATAAGATATTTTCTTAGACTAACATATCTGTTTATCTCTACTCTTTCTCAAATCATTCCCGCTCCGAAAACCCCGATGTATGGTCATTATTTTTGTGACTTCGTTTTGGATATTATTCGGCGTAATGATTTGCATGATACCCGTTTGGTTTTTTAATACTTATTATTAATATAAAATGATGATTGATGTGCAATTACGGGTGTTGTAAGGAAATAATGACAATAAAATTATTTTTCTAAGTAGGACTACCAGTGGCGAAGCGTTGATACGGGCCGATTCCCACCGGATTGCCTAAAATTAGCTAGCCTATTATAGATATATACTCTAAAAAAAAATTTTGTTACTTTTTTCTTCCGGCTTGCCCATCGAAAATGTTCACGCGCCGCCACCGTTACCTACGTAAATGTTTGCACACACGGTCGCTAACAATGAACTAAAAACATGAATAATTTCTTAGGTTTTGACAACGGCGCCTAAAGCCCTGTGATATTATCGTGCCCCGGAATATGTAGGTGGAAAGGCTTTACCGGGTTAGAAGCATATCCTTCGCGGTATCGATTGTTGCCTGTGGCATCCCTTCTGCGTGCAGCTATCCTGTGCTGCGGCCAGCAAGCGTGGGAAAAGCTTGCGTATATGGTGCGAGCGGTACAACCAGTACCAGTCTGATTAATAAACCATATTTTCAATCATTATTTGTAAATGATCACATCACGCAGGCAGCATCGGGTTAGTTAGTACATTCTTATAATAAAATCATGTACCCACTTAGTTGTACAGTGTGTGATGCTTCTGTAATAAATATGGAATGGCCTTACCGAAGGTAACATTATTTCTGGATCATTTCAGCGGATTAATTCATTATACAACCGTATTCATACCCATAATGCTAGCGTCCGAATCGAGGTTACACACACGTCAGCGTTCATGGCAACAACAAACATAGCCGTCCAGTTTAGCTTAAACTCCGAGTTAACATTTTCTTTACCCGTTAGCTCCATTAATATTGGTAAAAGTGGGAGGGGGAGGAGGTCAGGCTGCGCTGGCTGGTTTGAGGACGCGCGGCAGACGTCACCCGCACACACGGCCAGGCCGCACACACATAGACGCGCGCATTCCATCAGTACGCGTACATGCACACTGCTACCTTATTAAAACGAGACGGGAATCGACGACTTATCGGGCAATTAGTCGTGCCGTGCCGTCAGACAATAGACTGCGGTGACGTGTTTTGCGTACATTGACTTTCGGACTTGGCGTTGCTTTGTTGACTTTATTGGAGCTGCGGTATAATGCGCATATAATGTTTAATAGAGACAAGATAAGACGTCATTTAACTGACACTATTCGACATAATGTATCGGTTTTATCTTTGGTTTAACATGCGATAAATGCGAGTACGGGGATTGTTTAAAGGTTCGTCAGTACAATTTGTTAAATATTCCGGATATCAATTATATGATCCGGATATGGATTGATAGGTAATAATCCTTAAAAAACAAAAATAAAATGATAATTCCAGGTTTTGTGTACACAAATAACTCTTATTTTATTTTGCAGAATCGCGAACATGACACACATTGAATCACAATACTATCGATATAGTATCAAAATATCTGCCTTAGTAACATTTCCATAATTATTTCCAGAACAGTAATTACGATACTTTTCATTTTATTTCCTTTGATTATACCATCCAAACAAAATTGTTTTGTGACAATGTAGATCAGTCAATTCAATTAAATCCCAAACTGATTATTACGCTCTCGATTTCACACATTTGTCTACACGAAAGCAAAAGCGAGAGCGCGTAAGCCAATATTATTATATTATATGGGTACTATAAGTATTTCTCGTGTTCTGAAATCTAGCCTCTATTCCCAGGAACCAAAAAATCACTATAACAAACCCATAAAGAGTTTTTCCAGATATTCCAACCATCTCATTGTCCCTCAAAAAAGTAAATACGCAACCAAATCAAAAGCATCAATGTACACCGCGCTCTCTGAAACAGTCACCGCGGTACTACTGGTTCTCGCTCCGTGCTTTCTCACCCACTCAGCGAGCGAGATAGCTCACCTGATAGCACTTGCGAATTATTCACATGTCGTCAACTTATAATTACGAATTCAGTTAACAACGCGACGGCTATTATAAAACAGTGGTTCGTTTGCACTTATTCAATAGTTTTATTCATTTTAGCAGCAAAATGTGACCGTCTGTGAGTGCCATTGCAATATTTTGATAGCTATTGTTTTATTGCAAAAATGCGAAATCACTACTTGTGTAACAATGAAGGTATATAGGATACTTAAATGGTTACTAAAGCTAGGTCAAAAAAATTAACGAAACGCATCTTTAATAGAAATATAGACCTTTTTTATTACAACTATCTCTCGCTCTCATTTAAAATGGAATAGATGCTATTAGTAAACAGTGACGAATGCTACGTTGACGAGAAGATAAGTGTATTCAAAATTGTTGAAAATATTCCCTATAAATAAAAATATTATCTATATTATATATTAAATACACCTATAATTGCTCTGTGCCACGAAACGGTGATTCCAATGGCGCCAATAGAAATTATGGCAGAATACGAGTTAGACCCTTTTTTCCTGGAGGCGTTGATTTTAAAAATCCACTTCAGATCACGTAACGCATTCTACGCGCGCCAGGTAAATAGATCTAAATGTCACTTTTTGTATAGGAAAATTACAGTTAAGTTGTCCTAACGCACGTTCGAAACGTTACGTGATCAACCCTTCTGGTGATATCAGGTTATCATTATAATCGCCATCATTATGTCTCTAACTGTCACTGCATCAAGGCGAATTAAGCCCAAGGTCAAGTTCGAAGGAACGAACGAATCAAAGTGCGTCGTCATTATCAATTTACTCACACGTCGGAAACGTTCGGTGATCCGGAGGTCCATCTGGCTCGACACAATGGGATGATATCAAAATTACATTTGTTACATGCACTCGTCCTCACATTAGGCTTAGCGCGCGTGGATCGTGGACGTGAGCGCCATAACAAATGTACGATGAGATTGAATCATTGCTAATTTAAGACCATTTAAAAATATTTATTAGTCCTAACGTAATGTAATAATGTTATTTTCTCTTTGCCACTATAGTATAAGCTTTATTTTTGTTTTTGTCAAAGTTCCTATGTTAATTTTGTTTTTATTTTCATGACAATTAGTAGTTTATGCAATCGTTACATAATGTATGCTTTTTCAGTCGAGTACCACGTTTAGGCCACGAAGCTTGCTGAGTGACCTAATAAAGGTACGAGAGTTAAAAAGCTAAGTATATAACTATTGCATACAATACTTTTTCTACGAGTTACGAAAATAATAATTTATTAAACAAACTTGGTATCTAATGAAAATCGCCCTGCTGAAACAAAGTGCAGCCAACCGCTTTTTTTTATTTTTGCTCGTTGATGTCTTCTGGAAATCGAGCCTCGTAATTGGTCAAAATTCATTTTAGTTGTGTACACAGTTATCTTATATTCATTAGATGACTGCTAGCATCTTATGAGCCCAACTCAAATGAAGTTGATTTAGATATCGCTGTCAGTCATTTATTTGACGGATAGAAGTGCTCTAGTAGAAAAATATATAAGCATGACACCAAATAGGAACCTGGTTTCCCGCGATACAGGCCTAGCCTAGTGCAGACCACGGGCACTTTTGCATTGTAAATTCTTTTACACCTTTTGTTTTGAGTTGAACTGTAATATTTTTATTCTGTGTGCAATAAAGTTACTTTTTATCTTTTTTTGAAGTGAAAACTTCTTTAGCGGCGCTGTGCACTTTTTGTGATGAGGAAAAATTGTTAAACTCGCCACAGGTCACGTGACCGTGAGATTCGAGAGATTGAAAATTCGTAAGACGGACACGTGACCTGATCGAAAAACTTTGTCATTGAGTTTTCACTTCTGCCGGCACTCCCGGAGTGCAACCCGGTCTTTTTTTTAATTCAGTTGTGATACCAATACGTTAAGTCGGATGGCCTCCCGGAGACTGCCGGCAGTCGCATTATGCATCTATTAACATGCATAATTCCGATATGGATTCACTGCTCAGCAAGCGGATCAACGGGGCCTAATTAAATGCCGGCTGAACATTGAGTATCTGCATGATGGCACTCAGTAGGCTTAGTAGGATTCAGATTATAACCTCTCTATTTAAACCTGAGTATCTATGGCTGCGGACTGGACACCAGCGGGCGGCGGGGCGTCGAGTGGCAGTTCATACAATCGAGTGACTTCTATTTCTATGTATGGGCAGCCGCTCGTCACCCCGCTGCCCGCTGGCCTAAAAGGGTGCAACACGAAAACAGCCTAATTATAAGCACTAGAGAGGAAGGGCACAACGCAATTTCATCTCGCTCATATTTGAAGGAGCCCAACTGGAAAAGTACCTCCATCTTTCAGAAGACCGCAGACATAATAACACCATTACTTGCTTCGTGGTGAGCAAGGTGGCCAGAGGTCCTGAGGTATTAAGAGTGCCACTCTGCGTTTGTCTCTTGCTGTCAACACTATAAATCCTCAATCAGAGCTCCCGAGGATGCGTTGTGTTGAGAGCGAGGGAATTTGTTCCTTCAGCTGTCAACACGGCGAATCCTCAAACATATCCAGGGTTAGCAACGCCCATGTTACTCCTTTGGGGTTGCATGCGTCTATAGGCTGCGGTGTCCGGTTACCATCAGGCGGGCCGTACGCTTGTTAGCCACCGTCGTTGTATAAAAAAAAAAACAATCAAGGGTCGGCAGCGTGCTTGTGATTCTTGTGGAGTCGCAAAAGCCTCCATCGGCGACTCGGACCGTGGAGTTTGGATGCCCACAGTCTTTATAAAGAAATAAAAAAAAAATTGGCGAAAATACGGCTGACCATAGAGCTGGCTACTTCCTCGGCCAACGGATTGGAATTGCAATCCAACGAGAAAATGTGGCCAGCCTTGTGGGCACCCTTCCCAGGGGCAGCGACCTCGGAGAGTGCATATATACCAGTAGTTAAGTAGATTTAAGTGTTAGTGTTAAGTTTTATATTTGTACTTTTTTCCCGCTTTAATAATATTAAAAGTGAATCTAGCTTAACAGAATAATTACTATAATTTTTATATCACTTGCAGACAAGAACCCGCGTGTCATTGGGCCTACCTACTACGAGCGACTGCCCGCTGATCTTAGACAGGAACCATCTGACGAAGCATTTCGACGCCGCCTTAAATACCTTTTATTGGAAAATCCATTATACTCAGTTAAAGAGTATATGAGTCTGGACTTGACATGTTATATTATTATTATTACCTATTTAAATTTGTATGATTATGATTTGACTTTAAATGTATTGTGTCACGTATTTAAATATTGTAAAAAATTACGATACCTAGAGGTTGATATATTTGTGTTCTTTTGCTTTTGGTTTGTTTCTTCTATTTCCTTGTTATTGTGTTCTTACATTTGTTGACATTCTCTTAATATTTCTCTGTTTTTGACAATCGTGATACTAATTCTTATTTTTTTGACATGTATGCAAATCTGTAATGTAATTTTTTATCATGAAATAAATAATCTAATCTATATTTGAAATCAGGTGAGCCGCTCATTTCTGTTTGCGCTAGTAAGAAGATTAGGAATTACCACTTTTTAAAGAGATTAGCGAACTTGCTCTCTTTTTGTGTATGAAAAACATGTTATGTATGTATTATACCTACAGCGTGCCTCGGACTTGGGGGCTTCATTCAAGATTAGATTCTGCTCGTCAAACTGAACCACTTTTGTTCTGCAACTTTGTAAAATAACTATTATTTCTTTAATTATTGAGTGTTTGAACTTAACTGTAATACACGGCCTCATTATTTGACATCAATGGCAGTGACAAGTATGATAATTAAACATTGAAAATTTAATTTAATTTGTATGAAATAATGAAAATGTAAAAATTACATATTTTTGAAAAGTTGTACAATATTTGCATTAACAGCCCCAAGGTCATAGACAACCTGAATGTATTTTGAGCACAGCAGAAATATCAAGTAAGCTTAGACGGAGTAATTATGACGCACAATATAACAAATCCATTAAAGAGATAAAATATATTATTTCTAAAATATTTTATTATTAAGCATGACACGCCTTGGTACAAAATGCTTTAAATAATTATTTATTTATTTATTTATTTATTTAAACTTTATTGCACAAAAGAAAACTTATCGTACAAAAGGCGGACTTAATGCCATATGGCATTCTCTACCAGTCAAACCTTAAGGCAAAGCGGAAAAGATTGTGGGGCAGTGCAAATAACAACTAAAAAAAAATAACATTACGGTATTTCTATATACAACATATTTACACAAATACATATAGGTACATAAATAAAATAAATACTTACATACACAAATAAATATATATACATAAATATACACTACATACATACTTACAAGCGAAATTTTCAAACCTGTAACCTTTAGTCTACTCGGATCTGCCAGCAAATAAATTACGCACAGATTTCTTAAAGACGAATTTGCTCGGGGCTTTCCTGATCGCGGGGGGAAGGCCGTTCCAAAGACGAACCACCTGCACAGTGAAAGAATTGGACATAAAGCCAGTACGGTGAAGAGGGATAGATAGAGAAAGATTGCCAGAAGAGCGAAATTGACGGTCACGAGAAGCACCATGAAAGTGAAAGAAAGATTTGAGATATTCAGGGGAATGTGGATCATTAAGAATAGAAAATAAAGTGCAAAGCATGCGAGTATTTCGCCGTTGACGGATAGGAAGCCAGCCAAGCCGAGCCCGAAAAGAGGAGACGTGGTCGTATTTCCGTAGACAGAAAATGAAACGGATACAGTTATTGAGAAGTCGATCCAGCTTATCGAGAAGTTCTTCATTTAAATCCGGATAGCACACATCACCGTAGTCGATTATGGGTAAAATCAGCGTGTTCACAAGCAAAACCTTAGTGTGTATGGGCAAAAAGTGCTTGAACTTGTTAAGAGAGTGGAGAGATCCCGTAATCTTGCGGCTAATTTCCGCAACCTGTGTTCTCCAGCTCAGAGTACAGTCCAAGTGAACACCTAAGTCTTTTACACTCTGACTGTAGGGATTATTATCTACCTAGGGTATTTAAGGCGCAGTGTTGTGTTGTTGTCACATGTCGTACACAGAATACATATTAATTAATTTAAGCTCGCTGGTAATTACAATATTAATAACTGACCAGCAAACAAATAAAGGTTGGTGAAGTGGCGTGCGAAATTCACAATTTAATTTATGTGCGATCAGATTGGTGACAGGTATTGAAGTTTTATTAGTGTAATGAATAACGTATAACAACTTGGTTGTGAACATTACAATTTAAATGGTGTTGATATTTTAATGGACGCGAGTAAAACGCGATTAAATCTTACGCTCGTTAATAGTGAGTTAAATACCTTAAGTATGACCGTTTGTCAAATGTTCGAATTTTTTAAAGTGCGCAGATTTGACCATAGGAAAAAACGTAACAAGTAACAAATTTGTTATAGTAGTTTATGCAACTGATTCATAATAGGATCACACGAGTGTTTTAAGGCCAAATTATGTACAGTTGCATACACTACTTTATCTACACACATATCATAAGTACTCTAAGATGGGTTCAGAAGCCGTAGGAAAATGACCTGCATTGCTACTATAGTGTTACCTGTAAAATATCTTTGTTGCAATCGTGGCTGCATTTACGATATCCGGCGAAGTGTTCATATCGTTCTCGGAGTCACTACTACTCATATTTTCAACTAAAATGTGAATTACAAAGAACTTTTCACAATTCTACTTTCGTAACAGCAAAAACCAACAAATAAATGACAACAGTAATGGCGGCAGTTCGATCCTACGTCAAGATGAATGTTTTTTTAATCATAGACAAACGAATGAAGTCCTTATTCTCATGTCACTCTTGTTCAAATGTCGTGAAAATTAATCTTACTTAATGTAATTAAAATGAATTTATGTAGTATGATTTGGGAAGTGTTAAGCCTTTCGCTTGGTAAAGGGTTAAATTACCCTGTATATATCAATATAGTTACTATTTTGTTTTGTTCAGACTACTTTGTTGCGGTAAACTAACTTGACGTAGAATGATCTTTTTCAAGTCACAAGTGGGTTTTCAGCCAATATAGAACCAGTTTTACCCCAGAAAATATGGAAAAAGTTGCCATTATTTACTCGTTTTACAATTGTAATTTTGAAATGGACAATACCTTGTCAAGATTTTGAGGCACTCATTCCCGCGTATCTACAAGCTCTATGGATATTGGAAACTAGGAGCACATTACGAAAGTAATGATTTTTTGTTTATTTTTTTATTTAAAATTATAATTTATTTCTATTCAAATGATTTATTTTATTTATAATTTAATTTCGTTCTTAATTAAATGAATGAGTATGAGTATGAATATAAATAACAATTTAATTTTAATATCGACTCCATAGTTTTCTTTCATCTTACCATGCGAAAGATAATCCGAGGCCTGAACATTACAGTACAGATTTTACCTACTATCACAGACAAGAAAGTTCTCATAGTAAAATTGGTTGTAATAATGCTGGTCATTTCCTGCGGTTTCTGAACGCATTTTAGAGCACTAATGATATGTGCGTAGATAAAATATATTAAACTACTTATTTACAAACAAAATTGAGGACTCTAGGTTTGACAAAAACCTATGTGGAGCAATAGGCGTGGCAAATCAATACTTTATTATGATTTTCCCAACTTCTGCTAATAATTTAATCCGACCTAACAAGGTTTTGCAATGAGGGTTGAATAGGTATTAATTAGTAAGTGTGGAACATTTTATTATCAGTTTATATAATATACATACAATATATATATAGATCAGCCTATTGCAGTCCACTGCTGGACGTAGACCTCCCCTATGACGAAACCATCCCAAAACGCATGAGCGTCTAAAACTATTCCGCGTCTAAAACTACCCACGTATAATTTGTAAATGAGTTTCGGTGTGAATTAAATTTCCCCGTTTTACATCTGCAAACAGTGCAAAGCGGGAAATATGTATTTTAATATTCCCATGTATGGCGGCTCTGTTTTATTACTACGGAACTCACGGCTTTCGCGAGATAAAGAGCAGTGCAGGCTCTCGCGCAAACTAGTTGCTACCAGATGATTCACTGGCGAATAGGATGGCTCTTGGAGAATTGCACGAGAGAGATTGATTTATTATCTGCACTTTTCATAACGTTAAAAAGTGTTATGATTAAAAAAACCTGTTTAAGTTTCTCAATGAATTATTTGTTCCACTACAAAACTCCGTGAGAGATCATAAATCCTGTCAAGTTGTATTTGTGCGGGAAGCACAAATTTAGTACAGTAGAACAGATGAAGATCCTATGGAGAGGTTTATAAAACTTCTTCAAAGATAATTTAGTATAGGTACTCGATGTCGGTGAAGTAACAATTTTTACATATCAAAATATACATCATACCTAACGGGAATCCTTGAAGAATCTATGCAACTTCTAGAATATTATCGGATTAGGTACATCTTAATCTCCATGTGTCTTTACACTTAGGTAGCTATCTACTACCTACCTACTAGGTATCTACACTTAATGTCAATGGGAAAGTCATTATGCACATATTTTTTAGAAAACACGATGTTGCACGCACGGATCCCCAAATGCTATACTCGACTTGTGGTTGAAAATAACTGCAGGTGTAAAGGAATACCTACGTGATTTTTTTTTATAGTTTTTGCTGCAGGCCAGGGCAATAGTTGCGTAGCAGTATTAGCAGCTTCCTCAGCACCGATCCATGATGCTGGTGAGGCTCGTCCTGAGACTCTCCTGCAGATGTAGCGCGTCGTGAACCCGCGGTCATGAATGATGGGAAGGGCTGCGGGCCACAATTTTTGGCCCTTTTTATACTACGTACTGACGTAGGCACACAAACATACGGACTACCAGATGGTAAGCAGACGCCGTAGCCTATAGACGCTTGCGATTCCAGAAGAATCTGCACATGCGCGTAGCCACAGTAGCTGCTCGCTGCTTCAAATATGAGCGAGATGACCACTGTGCCCACCTCTCTCAAATACTTGGAATGACTGTGTGTGGCCGCGTTTATTAGCAAGTATGTCTACTTCATAGCAATTGAACGGTCCATCTTAAGCATTTGTCTCCTGTGTGTACGCTATTTCGCGTAAAAGGGGACACTTGCACCTACCGGTACTCGGTGGTACTCTTTTTTATACTGTGCTTGCACCGCCTGCTGCTGGGACTTCACCGTTAGCAACGACCCTTTTGAGGGCCTGAAAATGATTGATTCGTTAAATGTTACTTACATGGTATTAATTAATTCGAAATTTCATCTAAACCAAAACTTGGTTTGCGTATTCATAGATGTATTCATAGCCGGGTACAGATTGTAGGTATTTTTACCCTCTTTTTACCCCCTGACTTAAAAAGAGGGGTGTTATAAGTTGGAAGTGTCTGTGTATATGTGTGTTTGTGCGGCTGTGTGTGGCATCGAAGCTCCTAAACGAATTGACCGATTTTAATGCGCCCAAAATCTGACGTGATCGAGATGGTTCTTAGCTACGTTTCAACAAAATCCGTTCAGTCAATTTTGATATATTGAACCGTAAAATGAAAATGTCGGGGGCTTTTCAACTTTTCTAGGTCGTTTTAATTATTAATCGGAATCTTTAATTCATTACGCACCCTCTATTCTGCTGCTGCTGTAAGTCAGAGATGCTTATCCTACATCTTCTTAATCTGTTGCCATCACTTCACGTACATCTGCATTTATATCTCACTGGTCCGAGGTCATAGTATAACCGCGGCAATGCCGCGCAGATGCGAACCACGCCACTGTTATAATTATCCTGCTATTTAATATGATGAAGTATATATATACTGGTATTTAGCGTCGAGACCCTCGGTCCGTGGGGTCCCAGTGCGCAAAAGTTATTTTCGGAAATCGCGAAAGGTCTAGTTGACGTAACTGGTGACCGAAGAGCTGGCGGCTTTCTCGCGCAACGCATCCGCATTGCAATTCAGCGAGGAAATGCCGCCAGCATCCTCAGATTTAACTTACTTTTAATTTAATTTAGTTAAGGTTAGATATCACCTTGTATATACTTTAGAAAATAAATCGTTTTCTCCTATACTATTTGTTCCATACTTTATATTATAGGCATACTTCTAACTGGTAATTCTCACTTCTGGTTTTATTTACAGGTCTACTTTGCGCAAAGTGTTGAGTCGGAGACCGAAAGTCTGCGTAGTGATGTCGCTCAATCGCGCAGCGAATGCTATGATGGCGATTTCAGAACAGACCCAAGGTAGGTACGTAACATTATACTATATGTACACAAAGTTGAGGGTAACCAAGGGTACGCTTAAAAGTAAGCGGTCACCGTAGCCATTGGACATCTACATATCCAGGGAGGTCACATGCCGTAAACATTGCAGCTAGATAACATTAATTCCTAGTAAATATGTTAATAAGTTGTGAAATAATCTAGACATGCGGCAGCGTGTCCAACCAAGTTTAAAGATAAAAGGAACTGGCGACGCAGCAGCCGTGTGTGCAGCATTTCACAAACCATTCGAAGTCACTTTTCAAAAATTCAAATTCAAATTCAAAACATCACAGATAATAAAAGAAATGTAATATAAATAAAAAACACATTATCTTGGTCACAAAATGGATTCAGCTCATCAGCAGCTTTTGGCTCCTCAATAACTCAAAACCTTAACATAGAAACATGAAATATGGTACGAGTAGATAACGAATATATGAAATTTTGAGTTCTAGTTAATCTAAGGGTTAACTAGAACTCAAAATTTCATATATACAAGTAAATCGATTATTAAAATATTAACCTCTAAAAATCGGCATTTTTATCATTGACTGACTTATTAGCTGACGGATAGATCATAAACCTAACCCACTTCCAGGTGACGTTGAAATTTGGCGTCCAGCTGGGTAATTGTGTGTTTACAAATAAAAAAGTCAAAAAACGGGGAATTTTCTCCGATTTCAATTCACGGAACAAAGCCGGTAATTTGGAAGGCCTGCGTGGGGATAAGGGGAAGTTTGATGTGATGTAATGCACACTCCTGCTAGAACCCATTCATGGGTACATCGGTAGATACCCGTGAACCGGTTCGAACAGGCGTTGGGGCTATTGTGGTTGGAATGGATAGAAAACTTGGTCTAGGTTGATGAGATTTGGGTGGGCAATAAAATTGGGCTATTGGAAAAGAGGTCCGGACACCTGCCACAACATTGTAATTTGCAAGGTTATCGAGGCAGGCGGTGACAAGCCGCTCAATCGTAAGACGGGCCCCTGAAAGTGCCGTAGAAAAGACATCCAGGATCACCGGTACCGGTGTGAGCGGCTCAGGGGTGTCGAGAGATGGTGCTGCGCATTCTCCGAAGTTACTCGCGGCATTATGCCCTTTAACACTTCCACCCCTGGAGCATATAGCTCTGACGACTCCTCACTGGACGGCCAATGAAGGCAAGCCAGAGATGAGAGTCCTGCGGGCCCCCCTGGGGTTTCACCTCGTCCGACGAAGACACGCCGGAGACGGAGGCCCTGACCAACTCTTTGGAGCACTCGGGTCCGCGGGGTCGTTACTCCCCAACAGCTCGCCACATGTTTCTTACCTCGCTCAGAAGTCTCAGAACAGAACTCCATCATTTATAAACCAATTAGAAAAATCCTTTTTTTTTATAGACTCCCGAATTGATGGGACCTACGGTCATCAGGTCAGGGTCAGGATCAGGATCAGGGTCAGGATGACGGGGTCCTGAAGAAATCGAGGGAAATCTTCAAATATCATAGACCACCTATACAGATTTGGGTATTTTTTATAGTAACACGTGCATTTGCTCTTGAAAAGCACCATTTAGTCTAGTAGAATTGTCATCTGGTCAGGATCTGATGATGGAGTAATGAAGGAATCGAGAGAACTATTCAAATATTATAGGCACACCTGTAGTGCTTTGTCTAATTTGTATCTTTATAAAAGTAGTGCTATATAAAAGTATAACTTCTTAAATTTGTACACTCGAATTATTTACACAAAGCAGGATAAATTGATGCTCAAGACTTGACTGGGCTAGTTTTTACTAGCAAGTCAAATTTATCAAAGAGTAAGATATTTACCTTACAATATATAAACAGTTGGTTACTTACGTATAACATAAAGATGATAACTGATAAGTTGATTAGCCAGATATCTAGTATGTATGTATTTAATATCTTTGGCGCACTACTAGCCAAAGATATTAAAATAAAACCCGGCAGTGAATGCACTGTACATTTAAGTACGTCTTGAAGTGGTGAGTAGGAAACATCCAGTGGTGGATCTAGAATCTCCGCTAGCTGCGGACGGCGATAGCGCATCGCTCGTAAACCGCGCAGAGACACTGCGCAGTCGCCGCGCAAACGACTCCTGCGCATTCACAATACTTACCGGCAACCATCTTCAAACCAACCACTATATTTCGATCTTCGATTACGCATATTTGTTATTAATCTCGGAGTCAAGATATTTCAGGGATGAATGGAACGAATAGAGACCAGGTATGGCGAATTCGTACTCTCCGCACAAGGGAGCCGGCGCGGCTATGCCCTATTCATTGTGCTTTCTAGGCATATTTGAGTGTCCATGGGTAACAAAGAAGACTTAAACAATCCTAACATTCTTCTGGCCATTTCGTAATTTGTAAACGTTGACTTTATGGTCCCGCTAGTCTTTGTGCGTCAGCGTTGAAATCGTGCCATCATAGATATCCTTTTTCTCTCGGCCTCACCTTACTCTAGCATTGTGAGATTATTTTAGCCAGTTATCGAGCCTAGTTCTTCTTAAGTTTACAAATTGAAGTAAATAATCATGCTTATATTTGGAGCAGCCCAGCTAGGGAGGTACTTACCTACCCCCTAACCGTCCCACAGGAAGGCCGACGTAATAATAATTACGTCACTAACCGCTCTGTAGATATGTGGTGTTGTGTTCCTGGTGGTGATTAACGTTGCCTGAGATCCAGAGGATGCTCAGTGTTGACAGTGAAAAGACCATGTATCTTTATCATATCACATGAATCTCTAGCTATAGCTATCAACACAACTAATCCTTAAATCAATAAAGGCTCGGCAACGCAGGTAATTGGGACTCCTCTGGTTTCCAACCATCCATACCATTAGACAGGCCGAATGCTTGGTTGACATCGTCATAGTATTTAGGAAAAATCGGCCAAGTGCGTGTTGGGCCACGCGCAGTGTAGGGTTCCGTAGTTACCTGTCTGTCTTAGTTACATCGACGTGCGGTGCGGTTGCGGCGGCGGAATTTGTACGAAAATCGGCCTTTCCAAGTACACATTAAGTTGGTCGACTATTACTCTGTAACTACTTATGCCTACTTGTTCATGATAGTTTTCCTTTTAAATTCATGATATTTACTACGACCACGAATTTTTTCACATCCTCAGTAGTAGCCATTTAGCCGGCAGGGACGACGACACATGACTCGAACAAAAATTAGGGCTTTAAAGCCCAATATCTCGCAAACGAATCACTGATTTGAAAAATGATTTTTAGGCCACATCATGGGTTTAACGAGAAAAAAAATTACATCCCCGCTTTAGGTGTAGGGTAGGTACCCTAAAAAAAATATTTTTCAAGATTTTATTATACTGTTTTGTCGGCGTGATTGATTTATATACCCATGCCGAATTACAGTTTTCTAGTAGTAATTGTTACTGAGCTAAGCCGAAGACGGACAGACAGACAGACGGACGTGGCGAAACTATAAGGGTTCCTTGTTGACTACGGAACCCTAAAAACTTAGCTTGGTTGATTTAAATGATTTATGATTTGTTAGCTTTAAAACGAACACCTACGGACACATTACTGCTACAACAGCATTGTAACCAATTTCACGCCTCTTAAACTTCAAAACCCGTTGGATAATATCAGTGTTAACAATTAAAGACGTCATAATCTAGCACCATAACTTTTCACACAATGATATAATCACGCGGCGTTCACACTTGAGAATGACCACGCGCATACGCACGTTATGCAGAACCGCCGCTGATCGTGAACGAAAGTATGCGATTGCTCATTTAGATCTGTCTCTATGAAAGTTAACTTTTACCTCGCACAGACTTTACTTAATTTGTCGAATAGAACCGCTTTCTTCTTGTAGCCGCTTTTAACTGTAGATGACATAGTATGCTTCATTTGCGTCGCCATTCTTGTGAGTGATAAAATTGCCTTCTAGTGTAAGTGCCCTCACAGGGTCCATTTTATTACGTGATTGGTTGTAAGTAATATTATGTGTGAAATAGATAGTTTGAAGAAGTGAATAGTCAGGTACAAGAGATCACTGAGTATTTAACTATGGGCTGGGTTTAATTTAAGTACCAATCTTGATTTAATAAAATCCTTTTGGGGACGTTGGTCGATTTGAATGTGGCTTGTGTCAAAAATAAAATATTGTGGTCAGTTGAATTTACATATTATGTATATTTAACGTGAGTAGAAGATAAGAAAGAGAGAAAATTAATTTTGTATTAAGCAGTTACGCTGCTAACGAAATTATATTTTTTTAAATAAAGGAAAAATTTAAAAATTTAATGCTCCGAGTCGGATTCGAACCGGCGACCACAGGCATTCATGGCCCGTCGCTACTAACCAACTGAGCTATCAGAACAATCCGGTTCGGCCACCAAATCTTTCAATCAGTTCCTTCCTACAACGCCTTAGGGAGGCGTGTAGCGAAATCTACCAGAAGACTTAGGCTTCTTAACGGCACCAACGTCTCAAATTATATTGAGAAATCGTCAGTAACGCCTGTGGTCGCCGGTTCGAATCCGGCTCGGAGCATTAAAGTTTACAATTTTTCCTTTATTAAAAAAAAAAGAGAGAAAATGTTTATTATAAGTACAGTATACTTAAATATTTTTACATTTCATTTTACATTATGTAGTTTAGACATAGGCAGCAAGAAGCTTTGTCAAAGACAACCCACTCAGGTTGGCGCATTTTACGGATCCCCGGGATGGCAGGTGCCTGGCGCAAAAGTGCCTAATATGCTCGCGGCATTCCCCCGCTGCACGGCCAATGAAATATGCTGGACCAGGTACGAGCCAGCCCTGGGATCGCAACCTCCCAGTCCTCAAAAATAAGTTAAGCTAAAGCGAGATTTGTTTTCCTGTCAAAGTCTTAATAACATTGACACAAGATCGAATTTAACCTGGTCCGTAAAAAAGTTTTCTCACTATAACGCCGCTGACCCGCGCCTTCTGCACCGTCAACTTAATAGCATATAACATTGACTGTTTTTGTGTTCTTTGAATGAATTTACAAAGTCGGTATTGTTCATAATATGTTATAATACTAGTATAACACATGTACATAGGTAACATGATTTTACAAATAGTTACACTATTGTCTTAGGCTTAGTATCTGTAAAAATAGTTGTAAGTATGGAAATAAATAAACGTATATAATTATTTATGAATAAGGCCTGCAAAGATACCAGTACAATGAATTGAGGAAAATAAGATAAATGAATAAAAAACAGTTATTGCTAGTTTACACTACGCAACAACTAACTCTAACTGTGACATGGTACGGTCACGGACTTTAATTGTTGAGCCATTTAGAGCTCACTTTATACTGGACCTTTCAAAGTTTGACTATTAAAATACCAAAATTAGTTGACACCTAAATGGCTCAACAATTAAAGTCCTTGACTGTACCTATGTACTTGTATATGCGATGAACATGTAACTGTTACGTTCATCGCATATACCAGCGAACCAGTGTCCACCAAAGTGAGAACTTTAAACACCGTGGGCGGGACCGGGAACCAGTAGGTACACACTAAACCTAATATTTCCAAATTAGATGCCAATACTTTAAGAGATGTTAACTTACATCAAAATAATTTACTTTGAATACGACTTACGAAAACTTTTATATGATTTTTTTGTTTTAATTTTAAATATTTAAATTCAAATTCTGTCGAAACATAATCATCATGTGCATTTAACCGTCAAGTTGTTTATGTGTCCTTGTTTGTCATCGATGGCATTGATTAAGATGGGCGGGAAAAATGTTAGAAGGTAAACTTTTCATAATTTTCAATAACTACCAATCTTAACATCTCATTAACATTACGTGGCACAGTTATTTTCCTAGTTTTCTCCACAAACATTAAATTAGTTTTATACTTAAGTCTTCTTCTAAGGACGAGTACTATCAGCTCTGAAAGTATTGGCAATAACTACTTTTTTGTATGGAGAGTGGAGCGTCCTAGGCAACCATTATTATATCGCGGTAATAATGTCTCATACGGCGGCCCTACTGCTAGAGGGTCACGTAACGTTCGAAAGCGCTGTAGGACACTTTTTTTAACCGTAATTTTTCCATACATCCGTACTAATATTATAAATGCGAAAGTGTATGTGTGTGTTTGTTTGTTTGTTTGTCCGTCATTCACGGCAAAACGGAGCGACGAATTGACGTGATGTTTTAAGTGGAGATAGTTTAAGGGATGGAGAGTAACATAGGATAGGAGTTTTTATCCCCGTAATCATACCCTAAGGGTGTGAAATGGGGGGGTTAAAGTTTGTATGGAGCTGCGATATAAACGAGTTTCACGCGGACGGTGTCGCGGGCAGAAGTACTTACATATCAATTTGACAATTAGATCTACCTAACGTAACGACGTACAATGCGTTACGTTATCGAACTGCTGGATACGAGTACGTCTCGGTCGTTGCTCGTGCGGAGAAGTAAGCTAAGATTATTAATACTATAGAAATGTAACATTACAGTCATCCTTACTTCCTTACTAATATTATAAATGCGAAAGTGTGTTTGTTTGTCCTTCTTTCACGTCGCAACAGCGTCGTATTAATGTGATTTTTTGTATGGACATAGTTTAGAGGCTGGAGAGTGACATAGGCTACTTTTTCCAGCGGGAAAACATCTAATTCCCACGGGGAATTTCAATATGTTACATTTTCCTATGACCACGCGGGCGAAGCCGCGGGCATCAGCTAGTAAGCTCATGAGGGACCTATGTTGCTTTGTCATGGTCAGACGGCCACGTCAATGTGTACAGTGTTTATACTAGATGTTACATGTTTATATAAGTAAGCAGCATCTAGTTTTATATGACAAAGTTTATTTACAATGACATGTGACGAAAAATTCTGTTCTTTCCAAGGTAAACCATGTACAGTTTTGACATTTAATTGACCTCCGATTGAGTCTTCACATAGTTTGGTCAAAATCTACCAAAGTACATACCACAATTACTTCTGATTCCTTAGGTCAAAAACAAATCGGATACAGCCTCCGAGACAAATCGCATGAAGGTTGCGCTGTCCTACCCATGCTGAGGGGTAATCACGTAACGTTTTGAACGTACGTACAATACGTTACGTGATTGACCTGCAGTACTAATCTTTCCACTGCAGAGCACCCAATGGCTGGGCGTCTAGTTCTCGGTGGTGAGAAGAGGACAGCAGCACGGCTATCACAAGACGCCCCGCGAGCTCTCTCGAACTCTCTGTCTCTTTCTAAGTTTTCTAAGAAGAGAGAGACGGATAATGCGAGAGAGCACGCGCGCTGTCTTGCACCAACCGTGCTTTATGACATTTCATTTTAAAACTGCACCAAAAAAGCGCTTGATGGAGTCGTTATTTGTACCTACTTGTCGAAAACCCCTACAAATCCGCAAATACCAAACTATCTAATTCCCTTGTAGAGCAAGTAACAGTAACTCAGTTGTTCCCAAATATTTGAGCATCGAAACACAAGATAAAACAGTATCCGGCCATTGTGAGTCAGATGTCGCGTAGGGCGGTCCAAACGAGATAATTTCACCTGACCTCTACGGTTCAATGACTGTGGGCTGCATAGACATATGCATGTCTATCTCGGTGGTGGCGCGAGTTGTGAGCGGAGGCGGTTATTATTCAACCTCTGTTCAGCCGTGTGTCATTGTTCATAAGTTTTCGAGTTGACCGCTAGATGGCGCTGCACCGTTCGGGTCGATTCCTGAATCGATTTTCCTGACGATAATGACCTCTGGCCAGTACTAATTGATTTTTGTACAAGTTTTATAAGATAGTTCTGTGATTGACTCAATATACTGATTGATTATGCTGATGTGTGTTACTCCAACATCACCCAGGAGCTCTTAAGTAGACTAGACCGGCTTCTAAATAACTGCATTCGTTTTGTTTTCGGCCTCCGTAAATATGACCATATCTCCGCCTTCCGCCGTCAACTGAACTGGCTTCCCATTCGCGAGCGCAGATCTTTCAGGATTCTGTGCACACTTTATACCATCTTATTTGACCCAGCTGCACCGGAATATCTTAAATCTAAATTTCAATTTGTTACACCCCGTCCCGGTTGCGAGCTACGTACATCCAGGAGTCTTAAACTCTCTGTCCTATTTCACCGTACTGGTTTCCTCTCAAATTCCTTCGCTGTTCAGGCTATTCGTCTGTGGAATGATCTCCCTCTTACCGTCAGGCAAGCTCAGAGCAAGTTCACCTTTAAATGCAAGTTGCGTAAGCATCTCTTATTAACCATTAAACATTGATGATCCTCATGATATCTTTGTTCGGGTACATTTAATTGTATGTATTTATGTAAGTATAAGTAAGTTTATATTGTATTTGTGTTTCCATTCGAGTCTCTGTACTTAGGATCCTGCACCACTAAAGTTTCTGTTTAGCCCAATGGTTGACTGGTAGAGAATGCCTTAAGGCATTAAGTCCGCCAATTGTACTTCTATTTTTATATTTGTGCAATAAAGTTTAAATAAATAAATAAATAAATAAATATACAGTATTGGCAAGTAACAGTGGTGTCATTTTGGGACCCCTTTGAACAACCTCGATGAGATTGGGATTGGAATAGCCAATTCATGTAAACTGACGTATTTTTATGGCAATAGGACACCTGCAGTTATTAAAGTTCTGAGAAATAAGCAACAAGGCAGTGGGAAAAATGTAAATATTATAACATTTTGAAAACATAATCCGATTGGCAGAGACAGTGCTGACAGACTCTATACTTACTTCAAAATAAGAAAGACTATTTTTATGAAGAATACTACACTTACTTTAAAACTGGCCAGCGACGTACCCCCCCCCCCCCCCAACCCCAATAAAATCGCGTATTAATTATAAGATTTATAAGAGTTTTTTTAAGAAAGTCGATTTTCCCCAAGGTTGTTTCATTAGGATCTTTAACGTTAGTATACTACTGTACATGGCCGTAGTGACAACCGTTTAACCGCATGATTACAGAATAATCTCGTCCTGAAAATGAGAAACACAACAAAAACCAGAACAGCTAACTTAAGGTGGTGAATTGGAAATTATAGCGTGCTTTGAAACGCCGTTCTGACTAGACTAAGAAACAATAAGGTCAGATTTTCATTCTTGACTATAAATTATTGTTTATCTAATTTAATCGATACAAGATTGCCTAAAATTTCCTCGCAAGAAAAAAATTCCAAGCTGGCTCCTGGCTCTTTATTTTCCTTTTTTTACTCAGCCTACTCAAACAATACATTATTTTACTACAGAATCAAGTTAATACTACCTATAGTATTTTATCTCATCTAAAATCTCAATTAATTAAGTATAAATAAAACTTCACTAAGTTAGGTATTCATCGAAATTTGTCCAAAAAAGCCATTCCTGGAGAGTGTTATTGCATCTCTTTTTCTCGTGCGAGGAATACTGTTCGTCGTTGCTAATAGGCAAAACTGTACCGCTTTATCGGTAATGAGTAACTAAAGACGTTTTTTCTAGTTGAATCCTTATGTCAGTTTCTTACAAACTGATAAAAATTTTGTCTGAGAACAGGTAGCTCTCCTTTCTTAAATCCTACGCCATAAGCTTAGTAGTGCTCCTTAGCTTTATGACCTGCGGGCATGGTTACACTTTTATCACTAAACTTATCAACCATAAAACATCCTTCACTGACTGTTTATTTGATGTCACTTTATTTTCCTTTCCAAATTCCATTTATTGTCATCCCGTGCCTTAAGCCAGCACTGACCAGCCACCTAGCGTACGTAGAACCTACTGCGTATAAAGTGCTTCGATGTAAAAAGAAGACGTAGAAACAAGGAGGAAATTTATCCCCGCGTGGGTTTGATGCTCGCATTGTTTCGAGCTACTGGCGACTTATAGTCGTTATCCAGCTATTCCATATACCGTTTGTTTAATTTTATCACATTTTATATACAGAGGCTCTAGTATAAGTTTTACCGAAACAAAACGATACGACCGCGTTTGCGTTTAGCTGAATCCCATACAAATTGAGGGTAACACGCAAACGCGATCGTAAAGTTTTGTTTCGGTAAAACTTATACTAGAGCCTCAGTACTGTATGAGTTGGATGTGCGGGATGAGTTGGACTCCTTTTTTAAAGGACTGGCCAGATCAAGCTAAAAACCGCGTTCAGTGGAAAAAGAGGGGGGATACCTTTGCCTAGCAGTGGGACACGTCATCAGGCTCTATATAATAACTATTATGTTTACAAGCAAGCGATATAAATAAATAGTTTCAAATATGTCTCTATCCAAATTACAGGTGTTCTTTGTCGGTTCTTCAGGGCTGAATGTCGTGGAGATCTAAGGTTCATAACGGATCTCCAAAACTCCGTATTTTGGGCTAGTGCATTATCCCCTTATGCTGATTGAACGATATTTTTGTTCAATCCACGACGACGCTCCACAACTGCAGCGTAATCGTGTAACTTTTCAAATACGAGTTAAGACATATCAAGTTGATGTCTAAACGCGTATTATCAACTGTCATATTTCGGAGGTGACATTGATATGTCTAACGCTCATTCAAAAAGTTTTCGCGGTTACTATGCTAGTTATTGTATATGTGTTTTATGTATGTCCATAGCGTATGTACACTGATAAATGGAACGCGTTTTCGTAGTTTGAACTGTATATAACTGGTAATTATTAAGTAATTACATACATAGGCTTAACCTTATAACTTAACAAACGTGATCTTGCATCCATGTTTATGCCAAATCTAAATTGAACAGTAAAAATGTATGTATACTATTTAAGAACAGTTTATACCTAAAAAGGCACAGTACTTAGCATCAAATAATATTCCTCAAGTCGTTCAATGACTCGGCGGTGCCGAGATGTCGCTATCAGGCCGAGATCTGTCCACATACCCGCGTATGTAGCAGGCGGGGTTGTACTGCGACTAAAGTATTTGGGTGTGACAGTCTTAGTTTGATGTTTGAGAGTTGAACCGGTAAACCCCGCGTTTGTCAAACTAAGCAAAGGGAAAAACCTTAGAAGGTAAAATACACCAGATATTGGTATAGAGTCATTAATGTCATTATTAAATGCCTCAATCATACATCAGAATTAAAAATATGCACATCAGTTTTTGAAACCTGCATCTAAATGTCAAATTTTATATGGAAAAATTACAGTTGGATTGTTCTAACGCACGTTCAGAACGTTACGTGATTAAGTATACTCCTCTGAGGGGTAAACACGTAACGTTTCAAACGAGCGTTAGGACAATCTAACTGTCATTTTCCCATACAATAAGTGACATGTAGATCTACTTGACGCGCGTACAATAGGTTACGTGATCGACTAGCTGGATGACGTATCTATAGAGACAACTAAAGTGGATGCCTTCTTGATCTAATGATAGAGGACTGAAATCAAACTTTGAAATCGTCCAGTTTTGTCACGTTGTTGTTTCACGAATGGCTCTAATCAACGTAGGATAGATTAATTTAAATTTTATTCAGAGCTAGGTCTAATAAAACACCGAGAAGAGTAATTGAAAATATATTTCTTCATTTAATTTTATAGCCGAGTTTAGGATATGTCTGACATGTGCGGTGTTGTTGGCGGTAAACGCATCTCTATACAAGTCCTGGTTAATCGGCGCATATGCCGACCGACTCGGCGAGTCGATAAACGCGCCAGCCTTCTGTTCCGACTTGCTTAAACAAGCCCGTGCCCACCATAGTGCTGCCGCTCCATAGACAAAGGCAATATACAACGACCGCGACTTAACGCGACGGAGCGGTAGGTACTGATGATTAAAGACATTGGAACTTAGAAGTATGACTGTTATAAATAGGTAGGTACCTAGAGAGGTTCAAGTTTTCTTATTGATGATGGCTGAGCTCATGTGGCGAAGCTATTAGCGATTGCACCCCGTCGCAAATATATTCTCTACGTTTATTTGTGTTCACCAGTTTTGGGTGCGGCTCCGCCTGTTACAAAGAACGCGGTGAAAGATTTTTTAAGATTCTTTAGGTACCCACTCAAAGTGTGCATCTGATTGTCTGCAAATCTAGATCAGTCTGACAGAACTGGCTTCTCACCGCCTGGCGGCTTGACACGGTAATATTCTTGCTGTATCACAAGATTAGCTATGCTGCAGCGAGCAACGTTGAACTATAAAAGTTACGATTTTACTAAACGGAACCTATCGGTAAATACATATGAATGTTGATAATTACAAGAAATAATATATTTTCATATTCAACGGTCAATTAAACTACCAATTAAGTAATAGACCAGATTAATTAACAAAATTTTGCACATAGTACACAGACTGCATGCAACGCGGGAGTGGATCAAAATAAAAAGGGATATGCCGACCAAAAATGCACATAAAAATAAACGGCAAAGGTTTTACGGAGTGAAATCTACGTGGAAATATCAACGCGGCGGCGCTTGATGACGAGTAGCCAGGGATGCGCCGGCAATGGCGTCGATATCGATAAAACTGTTAAAAAATTAAGTAACGATAAATGTGTCACGCAAAAAACGATGATACAGGGAACAAATATAATGAAAAATAAACCATCATCGGCCGAGGGCCTAACAAAAATATTTAATAAAACTATTTGTTTCGTTAAGAAGTGTTTGACTTTCTATTCTCTCAGCCTCAGATGTAAATGTCAATTTTTGTATTGGAAAAAGACATTTGAATCGTATCGCTCGTTTGAAACGTTACATGTTTACCCCTCTGGTGGCACTTATTGAACACATTACACGTTACTCGTCACGTGCGAAATATTAAATCAAGTTAGAAGGCAAATGTGTGTCTCTGGTTGACCCCTTGTATTCCGATCTACCAAGCTTTCCTGTCGTAAAGTAGCATATCTCTTTCACGGGGTGATAGTGCGTCAGTCTTTCAAAAAATTTGCATTACAAATTATTTACAAAGCAAATCCATTCGCAATCTTACTTTTACGATATTGTCGATGACGTCAAAACGTCAAAACACCGGCCGTTAATTTTAATGACTTAATACTAAGTCGTGTTGACAATGCGTCATGGTAATTAGGTACTATTGTGCGTATGTGCAGTTGCCAGTGCCAAGGCCCGGGTTAACAGTTTACACCGATCGATACGTGATCTGTAATTAAACGATACGGTATGACTCAAAATGGGACCTTTAAAACTGTGTAATTATGGTTTAGATCACCTATGAAAACGGTGTTGAGTAAGTACAATGACTCAAGTTAGGGAGCGGTCAAAACATCAACTGATTCAAATGAGTCTAATAACTATGTAAATAACTATGTAAAAGCCTCAACTCTGTTTGATCCCGCAATCTGACACGTTGAAATTGGAGGTACGAATAAAAGGGCCACAATTTAGTTTTCTCAAAAATGGCCCGCAAAGTGAACATAACTCGCTACATATTGGAATTAGTATGTGTATAGTTTAAGGTCAGATCTAAATTAAAAAATTAAAAAACATTGCAGGCCGCCTGGAATGTTATATACACCTATAAATTCCTTTATTCTAGCTCTTATTCAGCCGATTCAACACATATTTTTCTGTTGCAAACACGACATTTTTGTATGTGTCTCAAATAGTTTGCGTTTTTTGGTGGAAAAATACACTTGAGATTCTGTTTAAAAAAAAAACGGCGGGAAATCGTAAATATTTTCATGTTGTGCAACGATATTTAAAGTTTATATAAATTAAGTATTTTTTATTCCCCCATTTTTGAGAAAAGCATTATATTAGCCTCAGCCGGAATGGCAATTGCAGGCTTCGTATTATAATTAAACGGACTCGCAAGCTCGTCCGTTTAAACAAATACTCAGCCTGCAATTGCCTTCTTCCCGGCCACGGCAATAATGTACTATTATCTCTTTCACATGCCAACGAGCTCGTTCATACAAGTTTTCTAGCTTGTGCGTGAAAGGAAGCTTGCGAAAAAGTTGCAATGCCATCGTGATGCGAAGCGACGAACAGAAATAGACCTCCAGTCAAGATTTGCATTGCCAAGCATTTGAAAAAGGCGTCCCAAAGACACGCCTCGAAATTTGTCTAAGCACGTAGATTTCCGCAAGCATTTCCCATCACTACACTCGGTTGAGTTCTCCGTTGTTGCTTTTTTCCCATTTACGAGTTTCACGGCGACCGTTGCCTGAAACTTACACGTACCCAGAATATAAATGCTGTCTATCCATCTTTGTCCCACCCGCACTTCTATGTGGCAAGCGTCTCACTCTGGCCACAAATAAAAATGTCTAGCCACCTCAAAGTTCAAATAGAAATTGCAATATCCATTTTCCCCTCACATTTAAAAAAGAACTTTATTTCGTAACATTTAAGAGTCAATGTCTTCATGTTGTCCGTAATGTTTAGGACAGTTTAGCTTCGGATAAGGAAAATGTTGTCTTTTTCGAACCAGTTGTATTTAAAATGCTGCGTCCCTGTTGCCTGGCCTGCGCCTACATATCTAAAATCATCTGGACGAAGTAAAGCGATTACTTCAGAGGGAGCTTTATGAAAATGTACAAACTTATTAATTCCTTCATTTAGATGAGGAATTCCTTCCAAATTAATCCGGAAGATTAAGATTTTAAATGTAATTTCTGGAAATATCACGTTTGCGTATCAAGTAAGATATAATTATATTTTTTTTGGATAAAGAACTTTTAATAAGCTCAAAGGTCAGGAGTCTTCATAATAATTTAGACTAGCGTGGTATAGTTTACGTTTAGGTATCCTTAACTCCTAATATAATCCTATTAATTAGTTAATTACTACAAAAATATTACCTAATCAGCAAATGAATAAGGATTAGACAACGTTGCATTGATATTATGTACCTACATGCCCGCTACGGTATTTATTTGACCTCTTCAGTACGGATTAATAATCCAGTAATGTACCTATATCAATTTAATTCAGTAATGTATTGTAATGAGGCTCGCTAATTAAGCATTTATTACAATGGCGCTCGCCGGAATAGTGTTCATAATCCCTCAGATAAACAACTCCGTGGCTTTGCTTTAGAACTACTCTATACTACAGAATAGTACCGATAGGTGGGGATTGTAGAGATTTCCCTTACTCTGCATTTATTTCATTCTCAATTCTGTATTTTCCTAATTAGATTCCACTACTATAAAGAAACTATTTTTTACCGAATCCCACATCTGCGCTTTCCCATTCATAGTTTGTTTTCCATTTAAAGCCACGTTCTCTAAGAATAAGAATCTATACAATTTATAACTGAGATTAAATTTAATAAATAAATTTAAAAATTGAATTTTGGTTTTGACTACGTTTATCACATAATACTGAGACTGAAAAACTGCGACCCTGCAGTGCAGCGCGCGAGCAGAGCGAGCGGCAGCGGCCGGCGAAGTGCCAGACGGGAATGCAAACCGGTTAACCGGAACTTTTAGAGCTCGGATAATAACCGGTTTAAGGCACTATAAACCGGTTATTAACCGAAATGAGTAATATTTATAAAATACCTGAAATTGTGAACCAAGATCGTTATTTAGCAAAAATAATATCATAAAACATGTAAGTTTTATATGGTTGGTTGGTAAGTCGTTATAGTTATATTATTTTAATTGTCACTCATTGATTTTTAGTAGGTGAATAATAAATGAAAAAACAAAGGGATAGATCTTTTTCTGACTAAATCGGAGAAATCCTAAAGAAACCTCAGGTCAAGAATATTCAATCGACGGCAGGCTTGGTGAAAAAACGGACATTAGCTGTTGTAGCCCGTCAAGGGATTCTGCTACGAAACACAAGTCATCAGCACACATGATATCAGTAATCAGTGCATATGAGACCTTGGTGCGAGCTCGAAGTCGAGCCAGGTAGTAAAAGGTGGATAAATTTCGATATTTGGGGAGCACTGTAACATCCAAGTGTGACCTTGATGCCGAGATCAATAGCAGGGTCACTTCTGCAGCTGCGGCATTCGTCAAGCTGTGTTCCAAGGTCTTCTGCTCACATGACCTTAAGTTGGCCAGTACAATTTCAGTGTACTTGTGAGACGTGGTGTGTGTACCGCCACCACATACGCAATCTGGGTCGTTTCCACCTCAAATGCCTGCGATCCATAATGAAGATAAGATGGTTCGACAGAGTGCGAAACACCGAAGTCCTGCGACGAGCCCATGTTGGTGGCATTGAGGCCTATCTAATGCGTCGGCAGCTTCGGTGGTGCGGTCACGTGTCTCGTATGGCGGAGGTGAGAGTGACTTGGCGAAACGCATCTTCTACTCTGAAATGGAAGAGGGCAAGCGAAAGCAAGGCGGAGAACTCCTCCGGTATAAGGATGTCTAAAAGCGACATATGAAGAGATGCAACATTGAGCCCTCTCAATTGGAGTATTTGGCAGCACAGCGGTCGGAATGGCGGAAGATGGTGAACAGTTCGTGAGTTCGAGGATCAGTGCCAAGTTGACCTTGATAATAAACGCGACCAGTTAAAGGCCCGCCCACCTGCTGCCATAGCATACAACTACCAGAACGGCATACTTACGTGCCAGCAATGTGCACGGAAATTCGCCGCAAGGATAGGCTACATAAGCCATCTTCTAGCACACGAGCACCAAAACGCTGGATAGGAGTAAGGGTGGTCGCCACGGCCTAAACCGATCGAACAGATCATCATCATCATTCAATCGAAGAGCATGTATGAATAATGAGAGATAATGTAAGAAGTATATCGATATAAATCCATGTTATCTGTCTAAAAATACTGTTAGAAAACATGCAGAGGCATGTTATCCAACAGTATTGTAAGACAGATATCATGGATGGATTCCAGAGGGAAGTGGTAGACAATTTCTGCTACGTTGGGCCCCACAGTGTCAAACAACCTCTCACTTGGCGTAGAGATCAACTTTCGCATTAGCAAAGCATCCATGAGGACCGAGACCACTGGAGGAAGACCCTGGGCGAAGGTATGGTTGCGCATGATGCAGCTTGGTTCAATCATCTGTTGTTCCCATGACAAACCTAGCCCTACATCACCGTGCACAACATTTACTTGTCAAATATGCGGTCGTACTTGTCGCTCCCGTATTGGCCTTGCGAGTCATGTACGTAAGTGCCGCACCACCATGACATAGACTCTGATTAAATCATCTTAACATAGATAACTGATAAAAAGTATTCAAATTTTTTTAGGTTATTCAACTACCCCTCGCCTACTAATAAATAAAATAAATAAATAAATAAATATTTGGGGACAATCTTACACAAATCGACCTAGTCCCAAACTAAGCAAAGCTTGTACTATGCGGTACTAGACGACGATATACATACTTATATAGATAAATAAATACTTAAATACATAGAAAACATCCATGAGTCAGGAACAAACATCTATGCTCATCACACAAATAAATGCCCTTACCGGGATTCGAACCCGGGACCTCCGGCTTCGTAGGCAGGGTCACTACCAACTAGGCTACAGAGGTCGTCGAAAAACCGGAACTAATACTCTACAGTGTAATCATCCTCCAATACTTTTTATTAATATGAGTAAAAACCGGTAAAAAACCGGTTTTTGACTGTGTCGATTCGGTTAATAACCGGTTTTGAAATTTTACCGGTTTTTGCATACCCTATTGCCAGAACCAGTTATTTTTTTATTTTACTATACTTTTTTTAAGAATTTGCTACAAGGTTCCGCAGGATACCGTGATATGCCAGATATTTTTTTTATGAAACAATCATTTATCAATCGACGGCAACGTTTTGTAAGATGACTTATTTTATAAAAGATATATATGTCAAATGATCATTTTTGTTAGGGTTCCGTAGTGAACAAGGAACCCTTATAGTTTCGCCATGTCCGTCCGTCTGTCTGTCTGTCTGTCTGTCTGTCTGTCCGTCTTCGGCTTAGCTCAGTAACCCTTTCAAGTAGAAAACTGCAATTCGGCGTGGGTATATAAAACAATCACGCCGACAAAATAATAAAATCCTGAAAACATTTTTTTTTAGGGTACCTCCCCTACATGTAAATTGGTGATGTATTTTTTTTCTCGTTAAACCTATAGTGTGGGGTATCGTTGGATAGCTTGTTCAAAAATATTATGCGTTTTTTTAACTATTTTTCAACTCAGTTATGCGTTTGCGAGATAATGGGATTTAAAGACATAATTGTTCGAGGCATATGTCCCCTCCCCCTGCGGGCTAAATGGCTACTACTGGCGACGTGAAAAAATTCGTGGCAGTAGTACATATAATGAATTTAAAATGAAAATTATCACAGTTAAGTAGACATAACTAGTTAACGAGTAGTAGACATAACTAGTTAACTGGTAAGAAATGAACTTAACACTTTGATGGACACTACTCCAGACACAATAGAATTACGCCTACAGGCGTCTACTGTCCATCAATGTATTAATTTCGGGTACATATCGTGGACGGTAGAGTTGCTTTTTCACGGCACGGTGCTTCTTGCTCGCGGCGAGCGCGCAAAAGACCTGCCCTGCGACATGCCCCCCCGTCCCGTCCGTGGCAATGCTAAAACTTAGCGGACTTACGGCACGGTGCTTCTTGCACGCGCGGCTAGTTGTGATGTGCGGCTTGATGCTGTTCGGAGATTTTCGTAATTAGTTTACGTAAATAATCTGTTGCTGCTAAAAGTTTGCGATCTGCGGTTCGATTAGTTTATGTAGTATCTAATATTTACGATTATTTACGAGGGTGAGCTATAATAAAAACCCCAAAAGCCCCTTTTAAGTCCGCATTCTGTGCAAGACGGGCAACTACGGAACCCTACCCTGCGCGTGGCCCGATACGCACTAGGCCGCTTTTTAAAATGTCAATTTAATGTTGAATAATTGTTTAAAGTCTAACATTTGCTCAATTAATATTTGTCAAATAATTATTTAATTATTTATGTGAAATGAATAGTTTGTGAAATATTTACACTTCTACACTAACAATATAATAAAGAGGAAAGATTTGATTGTTTGTTTGTGTGTTTGTATTGAACAGGTTCCGAAACTACTGGACCGGTTTGAAAAATTCTTTTACCATTAGAAGCCGACATTATGTCTGATGAACATAGGCAATTTTTTACCGCGGGAAAATGCTTCATTCCTACGGGAAAACGTGTTTATAAAATGATCATTTATGAAATATTGTTTATGAAATGATGATAAACCCTTCATTTAACTATGTTTTGTGTTTGTTTTAATTGCAATAGAGTATTATTCGAAAATGAACTGCGGGATGTACTTCGACTGAAAGATATAAAACCTTTTGAAATCCTGTGGCTCAGCCTACCTTCTTATATAGCTAAGGCCAGCATGCTCCGTTACTTTGTCTTTCCGCCCGGGGCTATTTTAATCTGCCGCTTCTGTAGTGGCGACTGCATCCCTCTCTTACCAACACAAACTAGAATAAACACATACAGCCCTCTCACTTTTTTATTCAACCAACGATTACAGTGAAGAATGTAGGTGATACTTATGGTGTATACCTTCAAAGTATTTGACTGAAGAAACTTTCACATTTCACAAGAACTAGAAAGTTCTGAAGTGATTTTATTGAGCAAATGATTCAATGGATTCACTGTGTCCACCATTCGCTGTGAAAGCATCAGGAATACACACTGTAGAAAAACTGTGGCAACGCTCAAGAAAAAAGTAATAATTACTATTATAGATCTCACCGACCAACGACAACTCCTACTTATAAATTCTTTGACTGCTTTTACTTTAATTGTCTGTTAACAAGTAGGCAGTCCTTTTATCATGAAAGTATTGGACAGATAAGGCGCTTATAAATCTGTATCTTGGAAATAACCTGTATGTCACATTGTGCACTAGAAGTTTTTGTTATATTATAAATATTATATTTCTCAGAAACAAAAATTTCTTCTTAGGCTAGGTTTTTACAATAATTATATAAAACTAAAACATAAAACATATAAAACGTAAAATCATTATAAAAACCTAACCTATTAGGGTTCGGCAGCGCGGCGGGGCCTAAGCTGCCGGTGGTAAGGGCGACAGAGAGAGGAACCTCTTGACTATCCGCGCAGTGCCCAGGAGTACCGCCTTCTGTATTCGACCCTTGATCCAGCCATCTAGCGAGAGTCTCTTGAGGTGTTGGTCGAGACTCTTCGCTATGAGACCGTTCGTAGAAACGACTATCGGGACAATGATCGTCGAATCAACATCCCACATGGCGGTTACCTCGTGAGCCAGGTCTAGGTAGAAAGCCAGCAACTTTGTCTTTCTCAGCCTTCACGAGGTTCTCATCATGGGGGATGGTGATTTTGACGGGCACGGCCTGGTGTTTCGATCGATCTGTCAGCACGATATCAGGCCTATTGGCTAGAATAGAATAGAATATTGGCTGTCCGTGATGACAGATCGATCCCAATAGAGCGTGGCACGACCATTTTCGAGAACTGGCGTGGTGTGTACTTATAGTAAGGCACTTCGAAGTCCCCAAGACCGTATACCAGAGCAAGTTGCTAGTAAATAATCCTGGCTACAAGCTGTGCAAGTACTCGCCGTTTACTAGATGACCACAACCGGAGATAATATGCCTGAGTGACTCCCCGGGATAGCGGCATGCCCGACAAATATCGACCGTACCGTCCTTCAGGATATACCTCCGGTAGTTATTCGTCATAATAACTTTGTCCGCAATTGCACAGACAAAACTTTCGCTTTTACCCGAAGAGATCCCTCCCGAAACGTAGCCAGTTTACCGATGCGAGCAGATCTACATCTGGCCCCGTGAGGGCCTTGTAGGACCGCCCGTGTAGCTCCTTGCTGCTCCACACAGCCCCGCGGTCCTCGGCGCTCATTACTTTAAGTTGGCGCCAGTTCTCGTCTGCCAAGGAAAGCGTGGTGAAGTTTCCGTCTACTGCTACTACGTTGCGATGTATCCCACACTCATTGCTTAGGAAATAATACCTGAGACTGCACACCTCGCGGAGGTCATTCGCATAAAAAGCCCCTACCTCCACACTTCCGCGAGATATACAGGATGTTAACGGGGTCATGATCCGGAATGACAAAAAGCGAATAAGATGATCATACTGAACAACCTTTCCCATGGGACCAACCACGAAATCGCAAAAAAAAACCAGGTATTCCATACATTAACTCTCAATTACGTAATGAGTACTATGAGTTTGAGTAAAACTCCTCTCGCTCGTGGAAAAGTATAAGTACATATAGGTACTCGCAACGAACGCTGGTTAATCTTTATTAGGTGATTTTCTATATCCTCTTTTTCTTTGCGTTTACATATACCCACAAATAGAGATATATACATAGATCACGCAAATGCATATGTACTTCGCGGTGTCAGAATTCGGACTCCGAGTTGCCACTCTGACTTACATTCCGCGCGCGTCTGTTGTGGTAGCCGGTTGTCCGTGAATATTAAGAAAATACCTTATAGCAGAATCCGCGGACAACGGGGAATTCAGATCACGTCAAAGTAGGTAGAAAAAAGTGACACGGTCGGTGTTCATCTTCATACAGATTGAGGAGTTTAAGTTATCTAGTGTATATCTATATCTGTGCATATACCTAACTTTGCTCGACAGCAAAGCCCGGTAGGGCAAGTGATCAATAAAACAATTTGCGCGGCTCACTCCACTCTTCCCTGGTAAAGTGGTGTAAGTACAAGATATCCATTTTAGTGCCCCGCAGCGCGGCCAACGCCCCGACCGCATAAATACTAAACTGGGAAAATAAATGTTTATTCATTATAATTCCTAACATGCCGGGTTAGGTTGCCACCTTTATGTGGTGTTAGGTGCTAGGGTAGGAATAAACGGGACACACCTATTTTGAGAATGACGCGTCTTAGGGATGTTTTTTATAAAACGTCAAAATCTCTGTAGGGAAATAGGAACAAGTGATGTCACGGTTTCATGTGGTCAAACAGCGTCCATTTTTATTGATCGATGTATTATGTTATGTATTTCTCTACTCTTCGTAGTCTTTTTCCTTCATTACTGAGGGTCGTGGCTGTCCTGAGAGGTTACCGCTATCTTCCTGATTAGATATAGACTTCCATTCGGTTCTGTCTTCAGCTGCACGTATCGCGGTAGGAACGGATAGCCCCATGAGAGTATTTATTTGACCAGATCAGGTGGGTGTTCTACCACGTGGACGCTTTCGCTGGACTTAACCGACCAAAACCAGTTTTTCGGGAATATCCGGGTCTGTACGCACTATATGCCAAAATATCCTGGAATTATTTGGTAACATAAAGTGGATAGCCTCGTTTTTATCCTCAGTTGATTGAGAATAGACTTGTTGGTTCTCTTGGCCACCCATGGTAAACGCAACATACGTCTACAGTACCACATCTCAAATGCGTTAATTATCTTCTGCTCGGATGCATGAATACAGTCCAGAATTCGCACTTGCTTTGCTTGGTCGAGCGATAGGGACAGAGATACACGAACGAAGTTCGTTTTCGTTTCGCGGTAGCCCCTCAGAGTTCATACAAGTCTATTTTTGGTTTTATTTGAGACGTTCCGATTCTGTCATATCGATAAGTAGCAAATAAAGCTAGAGCCCACCTTGCGCCTCGCCACACAAATGGATTTGAGTTTTTCCTGCACAATTGTTGGTGTGTAACATGTTTTCTAACTTGTGTCGGCTCCCACTAATGACAATCCATACTACTATTATAAATGCGAAAGTGTCTCTGACTGTCTGCATGTCTGTTACCTTTTCGCGCTTAAACCGCTGAACCAATTTAGATAGAATATAGAGCTAGTTTAAATCCCGGGAAAGGATATAGGATAGTTTTTATCTCGGAAATCATCCTCTAAGGGGGTGAAATGGGGAGTAAAAGTTTGTATGGAGTCTGATATAAACGAGTTCCACGCGGACGAGGTCGCGGGAAGAAGCTATTTTTTTTGGTACACAAATTATGTGTAGTGACTCGGACATATAAAAAGTTCAAGTGGTAATAAACAAGCCCACCATTTTCATTATTAAGTAATTAATATCCCAAATGATAAACGAGTGGCCATTTTTATGTAAATCCGCTGTTTAATACGCCATAAACACACCAGGTTTCTCGTTACGCGGCACACACTTGGTTTATGACTGCATCAATTATGCCTAAGCATATCCTAATTACTATAATGGCAGGGGGAGGGTCAAGGGAGAACGCGCCCTGGAACACGGATGTGTCTATGTACTGAACTATGTGTATTGTGTAGGTTTTATTTATTAAGCCAAGGTTGCACGGATTGAGCAAACGGGAGAGTAAAATCAGTCTTCGATGACTGTGATGGTGTCATAAGTTCTGTAATATAGAAATATCCAGAGCTCCCAAGAATGTGCTGTGTTGAGAGTGAGGAAGCTGTGTTGGAACTGCATTTGTCTGTAGCTGTCGACGCAGCGAATCTTCTGTTGAATAAAGGGTCGGTGATGTCTTTGTGATTGTGAAATCGCATGCATCCGCAACAACATAGGCACAGAAAGCAGCACGTTCTATGCCTATGTTGACCCTTACAAAGATGTACTTTCTGATCATAGGCATTGTGAAGATATTAACAGGAGTAACATACGCACATTATGCACAGTGCGTAGCATTTTTTTTCTGGTACTAGCACAGCTTGCTGCTGAGTCGTGTCGCGGGCGAGTCAGCGACTCCTGTCTCACTCGCACTATGCAAATTAGAAAGAGGAGGACAGATTTATCTCGTCTCGCATCGCGGCACGGGGTGTCTGTGCTAGCCCTGCAATACTCGTATTCACCATAAGAATATTTTGTAGCTATTTTCCACAATTTAGGCAGTATTTTATGAAGACTGAACTTATTTTAAAACTGGACAGCTCATACTCGAATCGTGTACATGAGGCTTATTTACCGGGAATCGAGGTGGATTACTGTGTGAACCGCCACTACGCGGTTCACTAGGAATCCGTGATTAAATCTATTCCGTTAGTTGGCAATAATGTGTTCCTATATTTATTAGAACATATTAGTTTATCATTCCGGTGGGCAATGTTTGCGGAACTGGACAAAGAGATAATCAAAATTAAAGATTAAACCAGTAGATAAGTATGTTCAATGGGTTGTCAGGTTTCCATTGAGCAAACCTTTGATTTTAATATTTTTCGCACTATAGCTGTAATGTAAGGTCGCTTTATCACGTGTCGACAAAACAAAGCATCCATCAATTTCTATCGAGTGGTATCACAGTGACGTTTTTGACGACCGGTTGACCTAGTGGGTACTGACGCTGGCTACGAATTTGAAGGTCCTTGGTTCGAATCCCGGTAAGGGAAAATATTTGTGTGTTGAGCATGAATATTCATTTCTGCGTCTTAGATGATTTCTATGTATCTAAGTATTCTGAGTATTTATATCTATTAATTATATCTTGCGGGTGGCGCGGGACCGGTCACTTTAGCACTCTTTGGAGGAGGCTTATGTCCAGCAGTGGACGTCTTTCGGCTGATATGATGAATTATATCTTCGCCTAGTAGCCATAACACAAGCCTTATTGAGCTTACTATAATATATCGATTTGTGTAAGACTGTCCCTTAATTGGCAACACCATCCTAACCGTCAAATTGTGTCAACTACTTGTACGACAGTGTTATGATTTCCTGCATGCTTTTGTTTATTTGTTTGGTAAGATGGGGCATAGACTCACTCTCCTAAATGTAATTATTCCAAAATACATCGTTGTATCTAAATCCGGCTACCTTACGAGTAACAGCAAGGGCTTTCAGTGCGATTGCGGAACTATTCCAATAATGAAGAACGTAACGATCTCATAAGGATTTAACAGTGTAATTAAGTTAGCAATGACATGCGTTGATTGGGCTATTAGGCAAATTAGTTCACGTGTACGCATAGCTTAGTCAGATGTAATTAACAACGTATTGATGTATGTACATGCCTTTATGATTACGGAATCTCGGAAATTAACAAACGGTACATGAGTTAGTTGTTATCTTTGCTTTTAAGTCAGAGTTGTCTAATTAGAAAAGGGATATTATGGACAAGGTCAAATTGATAACGTTTACAGTAAAAATAATAATTCCGATTATAATCAAGCACTAGTTCGTGTAAGCGTAGGATGCGGCATCGCTAATCGCGACATCATCGGTCTACGGACAGTTTTCAATACATACGAAGATTAAGATGCAACAGGCTTACGACCTATGGCAATGCAGTTTATAAATTCGTAAGTAAATGAGATTAGTACAAATAATTAAATCTACTAAATGTGGAAACAACAGTGATATTTACTTCATTGCGTCCTATTTAACAAGGAACAATATTCCAGTAACGCAAAGTACAAATCATACACTTATGTCACCCTCATGAGCATGTGCTCAGTGTAATTAGCGCCGAAGCGGCAGAAGACGCCGCGCCGAGACTGCCCCGCCTCATTTCCATGCAAATGAGGCGCCAGGGGCTGCCAGCTCATACGTCGTGATCGTTTGCCGGGAAATTTGCATTTACTTCTCTTCACATACAAATTATCTTACACTTTAGAAAATATAAAACGTACGTTTATTTAGTATATTTTGAAAATTTTTGGTTAACCCAATTTTATGATTCTGAGAAGTCTTATTGAGGATGTGTATTAGGAATTGTCTTTTAAGCCGTGGATTAATGAAGAATAGGCGCATTGTAATATATAAGATATTTTTATGTACCTACTCTTGTCTTCTTCGACACAAGCATGTGCTCAGTGTAATTAGTGCAGAAGCGGCAGAAGACGCACCGCCGAGACTGTCCCGCCTCATTTCCATGCAAATGAGGCGCCAGGGCATACGTCGTGATCGTTTGCCGGGAAATTTGCATTTACTTCTCTACACATACAAATTATCTTACACTTTAGAAAATATAAAACGTACGTTTACTCGTATTTAGTACTTATAGTAACTAGGTTTTTGAAAAAAATAGTGTGACCCAATTTTATGATTCGGAGAAGTCTCATTGAGGATGTTTATTAGGAATTGTCTTTTAAGCCGTGGATTAACAAAGTATAGGCGTTTATATATATACAAGAGTTTTTTATGTACCTACTCTTGTCTTATTCGACACAAGCATGTGTTCAGTGTGATTAGTGCAGAAGCGGCAGAAGACGTCGCGCCGAGAATGTCCCGCCTCATTTCCATGCAAATGAGGTGCCGGGAAGTTACCAGCTCATATATCGTCATCGAGAACATTTGCATATATAATTCTCAAAATTAAGAAAGGAAGTAAACAAGAGGTGATACATTTCCTGCTTTGTTCTGGGTTTGGGTAAAAATGTTGTATTTTTTTTTTGATGAGTGATGACTCGTAAAAGTGGTAGATTATGATGGTTTACTAATATGTGGCCGAAAATTATGTGGCAATTATTGACTTCCCAAACAACTTATCCCATAGTTTCATTTGGCAAACTTTTAGGTAGCATACCAATGGTTCGTATGTATAACATGTCCCAAATGATTGTTTTAGCAAAATGTTAGTTGGCAAAATATTTAGTTGGTCATGTTTTAAAAAGACTTTATTTGTTATGTCGAATGTTTTGATTGGCATGTATATTTTTTCCATATTATTGTGATACATATTACTAACATACCCTAACCATGTAGTTAATATTATTACATTGATAAAAATACCTCTTTTGTGATAGCGGTTTAAAATAAACGGGTCCATATTGGCTCATATAAACTTGATGTGTCGATTTTTTCTTGTAATACCGCTTTGTAATCATAATCATCACTCTTCATAATTTTTTACTTCCTACCTTTTATGTTCCTACACTTCTGTAACTATTATCGGAACTCATAACGGACAGTTTTCATAAAATGTTTCTTCATAATGTCATTACTAAGAACAGACTTGAACTCATAATTTGGGTTTTCATAACAGTTTACTTCATAATGGACCTAAGGTACTATATCATAATTTTGTTAGTCCTAATATCATAAATCATAACTAAGAATATAACTAGTTAAGTAATATTTTTTTGCAAACAAGTTTTTCAGCTCTTTTATAAAAAAAAATAACCTCGAAGACGAAAGCGGGAGCTAAGCTCCCGCTTCCGTCTTCTAACCTATCCGCGATCCGAGTCGGTTTTGCCACTAAGTCCCTGTTCCCTACTGCTACTTGAACTTATTCACCACTATCTTGGTATTAGTTGATCTCAGAGAGAAGTTTATTAATACAAAAATTAGCAATAACTACTTTTTAAATATACTTTTTAATATAAAAGTTTATAAACATAGATAGTAGTAACAGAGATCCTTATGTTGAATAACATTATGAATATATAGACATTTCCAATCCATTTCCATTTCCATTTCAATTTTTTTCCAACCGATCTTACTTATAACTTAAATTATACATTAAAAAATCAAGAAGTAGTAAACTACATTAAACCTTTACCGAATGTAAAGTTGTGTCAATAAATTCTGATTAAAAAACTACTACGTAGTATTATTTGTCAAATATAAATTATGCGAAGTAAAAATTTGGTCAAAGGTTATTTGACAATAAATAGTAAGCTCAAATAAAACATTTGCCTATTAACTATTTTCCGAAATGATTCTTGGTAAAATGAATATCTGCAAAATATGATTGTGATCAAAGAAAAAGTATGCTAAGTAACATTATGCCAAGCATTGGTTTGCCAACTAAAAATGTTGCAATCAGTTGGTTGGGAAGTGAAATTAGGCGAAAAGTATTTCGGCCAGATGGCAGTACACCGATTATGATAGATCTACTCAAAACAAACATATTTTGTTATGAAATGTAATACACTAAAATGCATCCGAGCCGAGATATTTGCAATATATATTTTCACAGGTCATATTGAAAAGTTATAAACTAAACTTCAAAGTTAAATATCTCGGCTCTTATCTATGCGTATTAAGAGGTCCTCTAAACGATTATTAAAAAAACATCCTTAGCCGCTGCAAAAAAATACGACATTTTTTCTCATACAAGGTTACCCAATGCCCTTCGCTAAAACGAAACGAAAATCCATCTTAAGGATGATAGGGGACGGACTGGACTGCCCATACTTGCTTCATTGTAGTGGGTTACATACGCCGTACTCAGTGAAGACAAATGTCTAATGTTCTTTCTTTTTTAGTTTTTATTTATCAATATATTCTAAGGACTAACATAGTCTTTTTAAGGATAATACTAAAACATAATGGATCTTGTTATCTGAGTTAATAAATGAATTGAATTGAAAATCCTGTTTTTTATTCTTAGTAAGTATCTTTTTTTATACAAACTACACACCCTGGTCACGATTCTCTCCAGCTGACAATACTAACTGATCACTTCCAGGCTTTGGAATGACGTATCGGTTGCAAATGCCATGCTTTGCTTGTTGCACCTCTGAGTTGAGAGTTGGAAGGTTAGATTACAGTATTCGATTTTTGGGATCGGGCAGCGACCGCACCCCGAGGTTTCCTTTAGGATGCAACTGGGATAAGTGACAATTGATGATTTTGGGACAGTGTTAAGATGAGGAAGAAATACATCCAGTACCTATTACGAAGCCTTGGCGAAAAACGCTTGAAATCCTGATTTTTGCAGCAATGAGCAAGAGACAGATCCGTAGCGTAGGTTTAGTAAAGGTACTTCAACACGTTCAAATTCACTAAGGAAGTAAGTCGTGATAAAATAAACAAATGATTTTATTATAATAAAATCCTAACTTGTACATTAAAAATTACTATTCCTGTTATCTAATTTATCTGAAGATTTGTAAAACCGAACATCCCGTCGGCTATTTTCAATGTCGTCAATTAGCTTCAATACGCCTATTTTGAATTTCCTTTTTTCTTGTTTTGTAAAGTTATCAATATCAGGCAATATACTTTTGAAGAATTGTAGGTCTGTGTTTTCTTCAGCCTTTCGAGCTTTAGAGGTGGTGGTTTCATAAGCGTTTGTAGATTTTCTTTTTAATGCATGTTCTCTTTCTAGAGTTAGTGGGTTGTCGTCGTTATTAACATTTGTGGTATCTGCAACTTCGTCTTCGTCTACCGGTTCTATTTTTACCTCTGGGTATACACGGCTGTCAGTGCGCATAGACAAAGCCATTGAATCGCTGGCGCTACTATTTGTATGATCGACGCCGTCTTCGTTCAGCATTTGTACTGCTAACTCAGAATCCCATTCGTCGATTTCACTGCTTTGATCATCGTTGTTTTCCACTTCGGATTGGGACCTAAGTAAAAAAGGATTGTATACTTATGCTAAGTAAGTAAGTAAGTAGTTATGAGTTAATTATTACCACATGGGACGGTAATAAAATAATTGATGCCCAAAACTGTAACAGTAAAATCCTGTAAATAAAACTACCTCTTAGTAGGACACAAAGTCGATTTTTCCTTACGTTCGTTTGACAGAATTTACTCTTACAGTTTTGGATAGAGTATAGATAGGCCAAAAGAAGTTCAAGGACTTACGTTTGTTTACTTTTAGTATGTGGATGCAGAAACTTTAAGGAATCGTAGAGGTAGTACTGCTTGGTTCGCTCCCTGTCTTTGCTGTTTTCTATCTTTCTTAAGAATCTGGAGAAAGACGATCGTATTCCTTTCCATTTCGACTTTAATTCGTCAACTGAAACAATATATTTAAGTATACTGACTCAGTAATACATACTACTATTGAGTCCAAAAAACTTAAACCAGATTTTGTATTTTACTATTGCTACTCTTATATATTTGTTCATGATAGGGAATGATTTAGTTTCCCTAATAAATTAAAGAGGAGTAGTAGACTGAATCACTTTTCAATAAAATTATATTTAAGCGCATATTTTATTGAGAACACGTATACCTAGTACAATTACCAGTTATCCCATTGCACTTATCCCATTTCTAAGATATGTTTCACTAAACCTATAATTATTATATGGTATGGCTTTATTATATTATTCTTCATTTTAATTACGATTGAAGTTTATACAAATTTAATAATAAGTACTTAGGTACATGTTTAAAATATTACAATTTTATATGTAAGTTGAGTAGCCAGTCCCTTGCTTCAGGGGTCACGTCTTGCATACCTCCCGCGAATAGTCTTCTGGGGCATTCCTCAGCAATGTGGAGGACCAGCTGTGTTGACGCACCACAGTCACAGTAAGCTACTGTTGATATGCCCTTGTGTATGTAGGTTGTGATTACATCACCCTTATACCTATACTTACTTACCTTAAGGGGATCCCATACGCAATGACCTTCGATCTGAATCCCTTAGTTTTCTAATGTTTTTTGTAGCCTGTTATATTAACAACAACGGCTTTAAGCAATCCGATATTTACTACAAAGTTCATTGTTTTCGATATATGTATTTGGCATCAAAGTTGAACAATTTTAGGCCAAAAAACTGGTTTTTGGGCATAACTTTTGTAGAGACGTCAAATACGGTACCAAATATGTAGATTTCGTATATTTTAGATCTCTCACGTCAAATGTTTAAAAAAATCATACAAAATTAGGTTTTTCTTTCAAAATGCGGTAGACAAAAATGGAGATAAAAGATTGAAGAACCGTGTGACGTTCACAATCACGCCACAACGGCCGCGACAGAGCGGCGCCGACGCGGGGGACAGACGAGCGGGGAAGAGCGGCAACCGACACAACGCGCCCCACCACAGCGCAGCCCGGCCGCCTGCATATAAGCGCTGCGCGACCGTCAGAACGCCAGAGTTTAGCTAGCGGCTCGCCGTGCGCTCAACTCTCTCCCCTTGCCCTCCTCCCCTCTCCGCCACTGGCCGCTCGGATACCGAGTGCACTGCCGTGGTATCCCGACTTTCTGGCCGCTCGGACCCCGAGTGCACTGCCGAAGTCTTCCGCTCCCCTCACCCCTTCCAGGCCACTTGGTCTCCGAGTGCTCTGCCTGAGGAGTGAGTCGATAGGACATCCGCGTTATTCCCGGCCGCTTGGATTCCGAGTGCCCTGCCGGATTAACGAACCCGTTCCCGTGATACTACCTGGCCGCTTGGAGATCCCGAGTGCACTGCCGGAGTACCACGATCCCGCCGTTCCCGCCTCTTACCGACCCGAAGCGTATCAGTTCGGCAACCGTGCCCCGTACCGAGAGTGATAGAGACCGTGTAGGATATAAGTGCTAGTATTTAAATAAAAAGGCGACAAGACCCAATTTCTAACTGTTAACCGACCGTTGTTATCATTTGCCCCTGTTTTCGCTAGGCTCCTTCCCGTCTGAGTTGACTAGGAAACCCTCGATAGCCCTTCAGGCTGAGGGATATGTGTGTGTGGCTAAACCAGCACATCACATTTGGCGCCCAACGTAATAACTCATACAGGAGTCTCGTAGTTCTTTAGGAGCCGGAAAGCAGGGAAAGTTTAACTTATTTCTTTGCCAAACAAAGTGTTACAATTTAAAATCCGAAGTACCGTTACCGACGTGTAGTTTACGAAGCAAGACACGACGCTTCCCGCCCGCCCGATAAACAACCCCGCGTCGCTCCGGAAACCGGTAGGTTCCTACCGACAGATGCAGACGGCTTGGATATACCAGCTGCACAAGCCAGAGCTCACGAAAGCAGCAGAAGCAAGAGGCATAAATACAGAGGGCCTAACGGTGGACCAGATCCGTAAACTACTCGTAGAATCCGTCAAAGCCACCGAAGAAATCAAGACACCGGAAAAACCCACATCCAGAGCCATGCAAGACGACCAGGATAGAAGCAAGGCTGACAGGCTCAATAAGGAAATCAGGGAGTGGAATCTATCCTACAAGACGACGGATAACCCGGTAGAGTTCGTCGAAAGGCTGGAAGAGCTGATCGCAGCCAGTGGCGTAGACGAAGAAGACGTCCTGCCCGCACTGCCCCGTATCCTGCAAGGAAAAGCTTTATTGTGGTACAGGAACAACGCCGAGTCCTGGAAGTCGTGGGATGAGTTTCTGCATCTTTTCAAACTATATTATTTCCCGAACAACTATGAGGAGGATCTCATAGTTAAAATAGTGGCTAGGAAACAAAAGTTTCGAGAGAGCTTCACAGACTACGTGACGGATTTACAAACACTCATGAGGAGGTATGGAAACCTCAGCGACAAAGAAAAGCTACACCGAATCCACGAAAACATGCAAAAAGAGTACAAGCTGTACATAAAGAAGCATGACTATAACGACTTAAACGGGTTGTTGAAGTTAGCAGCCGAATACGAAAGCATCACCGCCCCGACGGAGAATAAGGTAATGGCAGACCGAGCGTACATCCCACAGACAGCAGGTAGATACACAACTCAGCAGCAGAGGAGTCCGCCGGGATATTGGGGACAACCGCAGTCAGACTTAAGGCACACAGCCACAGAAAGGAATAGCTTTCAGCCCCGAGAAAACGACACACAGAGAGCTAAGATACACCCAAGATATGACAAAAACACCTGTTGTTGGTCGTGCGGCAAACCCGGACATAACGCAAGAGAGTGCAGGTCTCAACGACAGATCTTTTGCAGCGGGTGCGGGAAGCTAGGAGTACTAAGTAGGAACTGTTGCATGATCAGGGGAAAGAGAGAATCGCTGGGAGCAGCCGGAGATCAAGATAGGGAGGACAACCGGCTGTACGAAAACGCCACGATAGCAGGGCAAGAATGGGTCTGCTTGATAGACACAGGATCAACGAACACATATATAAACGAGGAAGTATATGAAATATGCAAGGCCCAGGGGGCATTAGAGAAGCGAATCGAAAGGGGCGTCGTATTAGCCGACGGCACCCGAACAACCGTCGACACAACCGTATTAGTCGATATAGATATCAAAGGTGCCACGCTGAAGCACTGGGTGAGGGTTCTCCCAGCCGCCACGGGAACAATAATCGGCATGGACGTGCTAAGAAGGGCCGGAATGGCCATAACATGGGGCGGAGATACCGCAACAATAGCAACCAGCGCGAACGTTCAGGTACAGAGCCAGATAACGCTACCCGAAGAAAGAAGGGACGACAAAGCAAGCGAAGGGACTCCAGACAATCCGAGGGACGTCAAAGACGAGCAACCAACGTCCGCACGACCGTTATCGCACGAGCAGGAAGAGACACTCCACACCATGCTAAAACAGCAATTTCAACTGTGCGAGCAAAGCCCAAAAGGGAACACGTGGGTCGAACACAAAATTAAATTAAAACATAGTGAACCAATAAAACAGAAATATTATCCGCGCGATCCGAAGCAGCAAGAAATAAGCGACACCCATGTGAAAGAGATGCTGGAACAGAGGGTGATCGAAAGATCGAATAGCCCATACAGCTCACCGGTAGTGCTCGTCAAGAAGGAAAACGGCCAGCACAGATTTTGTATGGATTTCAGAAAGGTAAACGAGGCATCAGGGAAAGATGCATATGCCCTCCCGCAAAAAGACAATACACCTGTACAAGAGTCCACCAAATACACACCAGCATTGCTACTATACGGGAGGGAGCTACGAAACCCGAACGACCGGAACTCATTTCCACCCCCCAAAGTCAAGGAAAAAGGGATGTTACAAGAGGTATATAACACCGTGAAGCAAAATCAAGGCCAAGCGTCCGCCGCACAAATATTTAACTACGACAAAAATAGGAGATATTGGGAGCCTGCCATAGGAGATTTAGTCTTGAAAAGAAATTATATACTATCAAACGCGGAGAAAAGCATATGCGCAAAATTGGCACCGAAATTTATAGGGCCATTTAGAATTCAAGGGAAAATATCACCGGCCATATACACATTAAAATACCTTAACGGTTACAATAAAATTATAACCGCGCACGTCAAGGACTTAAAAGTATATAACAAAAAAAATTAAAATATCAATCAAACCGGCAACTTATAAGTTTAATATAAATGCAATTATATCACAACAAACCGCATGCATGGTAACAGAACAGCGACCGAGGAACTATACCGACCGCATTCAAGGTGAGCGAACGACGCAACGAACAGAAATGCACCGTGCGGCCACACAGAGAAGGCGCACATTAGAACAACAGGGGGAGCTAACGCGAACGTAAACAAACAGGGCACAGCGCGGCCGACTCATAGGTGATAACGAGCTAACAGAACTAGTCCGTAGCGACGCAGCAATAAGGCCGAAAATACATTTTGTATATATGTATTTGTTTTTTTTTCTGTTTTTTTAATTGTTTTTTGTTTTTTTCCGTTTATTTTTATAACACGGTTTTCTATTGTTTTTTTTATTAATCTACAACATGGGGGGTCCGAAATAACCGAAAGTTTAATTACACCCCTACCCCGAGCACTAACAATAAGTAGATAGGAAGAAGAGAATAGGAAAGGGGCAACAAATGAATACGAGTAGGAGGGCAAGAAAGAAAGCCTAACCTATCAATAATAACATTACCACAAGACTAAAGGTGATTTTTCGCAGGTAAAAATCTCCAAAACGGGGAAGGAAGTGTGACGTTCACAATCACGCCACAACGGCCGCGACAGAGCGGCGCCGACGCGGGGGACAGACGAGCGGGGAAGAGCGGCAACCGACACAACGCGCCCCACCACAGCGCAGCCCGGCCGCCTGCATATAAGCGCTGCGCGACCGTCAGAACGCCAGAGTTTAGCTAGCGGCTCGCCGTGCGCTCAACTCTCTCCCCTTGCCCTCCTCCCCTCTCCGCCACTGGCCGCTCGGATACCGAGTGCACTGCCGTGGTATCCCGACTTTCTGGCCGCTCGGACCCCGAGTGCACTGCCGAAGTATTCCGCTCCCCTCACCCCTTCCAGGCCACTTGGTCTCCGAGTGCTCTGCCTGAGGAGTGAGTCGATAGGACATCCGCGTTATTCCCGGCCGCTTGGATTCCGAGTGCCCTGCCGGATTAACGAACCCGTTCCCGTGATACTACCTGGCCGCTTGGAGATCCCGAGTGCACTGCCGGAGTACCACGATCCCGCCGTTCCCGCCTCTTACCGACCCGAAGCGTATCAGTTCGGCAACCGTGCCCCGTACCGAGAGTGATAGAGACCGTGTAGGATATAAGTGCTAGTATTTAAATAAAAAGGCGACAAGACCCAATTTCTAACTGTTAACCGACCGTTGTTATCATTTGCCCCTGTTTCCGCTAGGCTCCTTCCCGTCTGAGTTGACTAGGAAACCCTCGATAGCCCTTCAGGCTGAGGGATATGTGTGTGTGGCTAAACCCGCACATCACAACCGATAGCCGTTTGACTTACTTATCTGTTTCTGTAGTGCAAAAGTAGGAGATACGATTCAAAACTTGCCAAAAATCCATGAACGCCTCGGGTAGCCCCTTAATCCTTAAACTTGTAATTAACACTATACTAACTACAATCAGTTTACCTGCACAATCTTCATGTAGCTCTTTCCTTACTGCTTCCGCGACCTTCTCCCAGGTCAAGCTGCAGAGGTGCGGAGTGCGGTGTGGCAGCTTCGGGTCATACAACACAGGGAACCTCTCGACAATCTTCACGAACTGTACTATGTACTTCTGGCTGTCCATATTCTGAAAACTGTAATTAGCTGAAGGATTTTTTTATAATACATCGATGGCGAACTAGAATAGTGTCTGCTTGATGGTAAGCAGACGCCGTAGCCTATGAACGCTCGCTCCAGACAAACGCGTTGTCAACCCTTTATATTATTTCATTTTTAACCGACTGCCGAAGGAGAGGTTATGTTTTTCGAGCGTGTGTGTGTATGTGACCTTATTCTTTGGCACGCTCTGCAGCCTAAACCGTTTGACGGATTTCGACATATGAGGTGTCGTAGGATTCTTCTTAATTGTGGGAGTGACATAGGCTATAAAATTTGAAAAAAGCAATTGGGTTATTTTGAAAAATCTTATAATTTCACTTGTTTATAAAAGACTGTCCTGTGACCCTAGTCTAGTCTCACGTGATGGTAAGCGACAACAGAGCCTAAGATGAAGCGCACTGGTTCAATAATAACCTATTTACTCTTCTTTGAAGGCTTCTAGATCGTAGTTATCAGGAAACACAGATGACGGTAGCGAATTTCATTCCTTAGCAGTTGGCATCAGGAGAGCCGAGGCAAAACGCTTCGTGTGAATAAATGGTACGTTGACGACATAAGGATTCATTCGCTCCCCACTCCTGATCGTTCGGTGATGGAACGGGGAAGGTGGGATTCCACCGTCAAACCGTTTCATCACCGAACAGTGCAGCAAGCAGCAGCAGTTGCGCAGTTTATACTTGAGAGCTCATTAACTTGATAGCTAAAAGCAAGCAGGTTCCTCGTTTTAAACACAGCGCAACCTCATGAGCTCTGGTGACCTTACTTACCACCAGGAACATAATACCATATACCAATAGGGCAAGTTGGTGTTGTTATAGACGTGGTCTTCTGTAAGGTAGACTTCCCAGTACCAGTTGGGCTGCTGCAAATATAGCGAGATGACATTCCTCTCTACGTTGCCCTAAACTTGACAGTGTAGCTTTAAATGCACACATTTTTTAGTCACATTTTTGCATTTCTTTGTGGAACTATTTTACGCGCTCTATACGGCACGACACAACTGAGGCTTGAACGCACGATTTTTTTAATTTTTGCCAAGTTTAGGGTTAAGGTTTTCAAGAAATGAACATGCCCGTTAAATTTATCAGCTTTTTCTTATTAATGTAGTCTGTAGGGGATAATAATCTGCGAGACGAATACCGGCTCTGAAGGTCGGAAATATATTTATAAATAAAATAGCACACCTACTCCCATGTATATAAATGTAGTTTGTTTTACTATGGACAGATAATGGCTTAAATGTTAATAATTCAATTATTGTGAGAATTTTACCTAAAAATTTGAATGAGCGAGCGAAACGAACGAAGTTTTATGCTTCAGCTTGGGTCGAAAATCGTTTGTCTGTCCGCGGATTCAGAGCCTCGAAATATTCGCATCCGGTTCCGCATCCGCGGATGTCTAAAAAACCGCATACGCGGCATCCCTAATGGAGATATGCGTAAAAAACCAATACCTATACAAGAACAGCGCGTTATTATATGTACACGTGTGTTCTCTATAACCAGTCGTAACTATTATCTGATAAAATAGGAACAAAAACAAACAAACCGTTTGCACGTGCCACTCCGTACAAAACATTAGAATAAAAAAAACATTACAATCATAACATGCATTTTCCTTCTACATTATCATTATCACCATACCTGCCCGCAAACAAATTATAAACAGTAAGGTAATAACTATATTTTCCTACACCGTGTGAAAATGAAAAGTGATATTATTAAATGTGACTAAACTAAGAGATTCCAAGCGCCTCGCTCGTGTCAATCCAATTTAAATCTTACGGTCTTTCAATGAAGAATAAACTAATATGGACTCTCATATTACATAGTTTATTATTTAATGCAATACGACTTTTTAATGTCACATAACACGTTCATAAACTAATATCTCCCTTACATTATTGATTTAAACTTTTGAAGTCCATGTTAGGTACTAATTTACCTAATTCCAAATGACAACTATTCCATTCCCAAAGTCATCGTGGCTGTGTAAGTAAAAAACCAGTACGAGAAACGCTTAGTCTGCATTTTAACCAAGCTAAGCTTCGCAAGCTATGGAAACGTATTTAGCTTACCTTGGCTCTGGTGGATAAACGGCTTTAACTCCGAGAGGCTGTGAATGGACACAGCACATGCCAACTTAAACACTAACGACGTGTGAAGGAGAGTACGTTTCAATTTCCTCGACGCGTTACCCTTTCTTGTGTGTGAACAGTACTAAATATGCTCCATTTTAGATCTAGACGGACGGATAGGCCTTAAAATAAACACTAGCAACTTACGTAATTCTGATGTAAGTATGTTCCCTGAAGTAATGTGGCCCCTCGCTCTACTCGTGCCGCACTGACAAGCAAGCCACAGCGACACGCGAGGCGCGCGAACGAGCGAGACCGCACACTCGCCACATCCACGCGCTGTTGCCACATCGCCGTCCACAGATTCAACGGCACGATCATTCAAATATCGACTCTAAGTACATACTTTAAAGTTCATTTCGGAATAACGATGATTTGGTTGGAAGCATTTGGCGCGAATCCGTGACTTGTGTCGCTCAATACAAGCGGCACGCCGTACTGTTCCAGAAGAAGAAAGTACTATGACAGTACAGACTTCATTATTGTTTACGCTTTTTTGTTTTCCGCGGCAATGACTTGTCAACAGGTTTTTTGTGTTAATTATTACATTCGTGAATAATTACAATTAGTGTAAAACTACTGTAAAAATGTAGTTTTATGGCTTTTTAAAGTGTTCGTTTTCGTGAGTTGGCCAATTTAGTCGTTTGGTTTTATTGGTGCTGTAAAGAAATGCTACGGCTACGAGATAGTATTTTTAGGTGAACGGAACCTAACACGTAAACTTAGGTAGGTAGAAGAATATGGTCACGGTATAAAGGAACAGAAGTAGGTATTGTATCTTCGGCACTTAAGCTGTCAACCTCTTTATACGCGGCTGCTAATTTCGTACGAAAATATTTGTTTGAGATAAGTACCCACTTACGCACAAGACACGCATTGTGAAAGTAGTTTATTAGTAATTAGATACCTAGTTCATGTTATTGTGAGTCATTTTTCTACGTCCAATAATTTAGGCATTGAGAAAATGTATGGAAAAATTGTCCGATAATCTATAACCTATTCTATAGCAGGTCAAGACATGGAGACCCTGGCAAGGATCAGCCAAATACAAACTCCTCCTTGCTTCGTGTTCCTCATTGCTGAGGGTCGTGAACTCCCCGATGTGAAGTTAGTTTTTTCCGCACTATGTCTCTCCATCTGTCCGTTTCAGCGTGGAGTGCTGCATGCAAGTTGGTATCCAGCAGTGTGGAGCCTATTTGACCGGCCCATCTATTTGGACTCATCCATCTTGGTCGTTTGCCATCCACCTTGCCGGTAACCATCAGCTGCTCCAGGTTGTTTCCCTCTTTCCGGGCGGGAAACAGAAACACAAAGAAGCAAAGGACAGCGTAGGTAAATACTCATAGATTTGTGCTAGAGTGACCAAGGTAACAACAAATTTTGAATTCATTAACTTTAAGTTCCAGCCGCCATCGCCAGCGGTCGTGTCAATAGAACTGTCTAAGCTGCCATTCAAACGCATAAATAAAAACTTACGATCGAAGTTTTGAAGCAACAGTGCCTAGACAAGCTATGGATCTAGGGCTAGAGCACACGGGCTAGCATTAGCCTATTAACCCCGAAACACACATGCACGCGCAGGAGCAGATGCGGACGCACGTGTCCGCACACCTTTTGTTCTCGGCGCCGATGCACACGCCTTTATAGGGTTCCGCGGGACTGGGTTCTACATACTTATAGGGAAAAAAGTAAAGCCCTTCATGTAAGTAGTTGTGACCTGTTCGAATAAACATAATTAGGGGGTTGGGACTTTAGTTTTATTATAGCTCCAAAAGAAAGAAGGCAAAAAAATATGCCTATATAGTGACGAAAATCCTTTTCAAATATCCCAAAAAATTTGTCCACCACAATTTTTTTTACGTTATTTTATTACATGGTAATGACGTGGTTGAATACAAATATTTTGTACATATACAGTTTCATAACATGCTGTTTCCGGAAGTACGTTCATTTGAAATGAACCCTTTTCCCTTCAGAGGTTCGCGCTTGGCGGTTTTTTTACCGGTGGATCTATTTTAATACTGGCACAGTTGTGCTATATTTAAAATAGTTTTTCTTTATGTGCGAAGTAGCATTAAGATATTAAAAAGTGTAATATGTCCACAATTACATATAGGACCAATGATCTATTACAGACCCACCCTCCACAAACTGGCCACTTTGCAAACATATCCACAAAACAGAGCATCTCTTTGGTTCAACACTGATCTTGAGCGTCGTCAAACTATTGTAATTATAATTACTTAATTACCATCCGAAGGAGAAAAACTGCATCAGTAAGGTTTTCCATACAATCTTCTACAAAATCATGTTTTTAAGCAGATTACCCACGTACTTTGTATTAATGTAAGTTAATATAAATATCACTAAAGTGATCAATCATTACACAGCACGTGCGAAGTGTGGACAGGTGATTACGGCAGGTGAACCGCGCGTGCAGCAGCGGAAACATGCAGTGGCGTTTATTACTGATGCGTGCATCATCTTTGTACCATATCTGTAACAAATATTCAAGGTCAGCTAGCGTTAGAAGTCTTGGTATATGGCTCAGATTAAAGCCAGAAGCTCACGACGTTGCATTCAAATCTATGTGTATTTTTTTACGTTCGTATAATTATCAATGCTCGACGCTCCCACAATATGTGTGGTTAATTTGTAGCCTTAGTTTCCAAGTCTATGCATTTATGTGCATCGGAACGGGTAAATACGAGTATAGCCATCGACGGATGTCCCTTCTGGAATCCCGAAACCTTCACCAGTTGTTGGTACAACTTCTATTTTAGAGGATGTTTGTCATCGTCTCTCAACAGATCTCTCAGCAAGCCAACGTAGAACGAACTGCCGAGCTATGACTTAATGAGCGAATACGGAGAGTACTCATGACAATTGACAAAGTGAAATTGAACCGTCATCACTTGTATTCAGAGATACGTAACGTGCAGTGATTGCGTATAACTTTTGGAAAGACTCATTTTCTCATGCAATAAATGACGTTCTGCGGGTGTAGCATGGTTGCCATTTCATTACTTATCGCTGTGGATACTAAATCCGCCTCGTTCTGACAAGTATGAGAGTGCGAGAGAGACGGATATCTTATCCACAACGATAATAAGGCAATGCTAATACGCCCGCAAATCTACGTAGCGTAGGTACGCATGGAACGTTAAGTTGCAGCTATAACTGAGTATCTGACGAAAATATTAAAACAGATAGGTAATTAAGTAACGAAACATAGGAACATCAAAAGTTTAGTTCAATCTGAAAATATTTGGGGGTGTTATTTATTTATTTAAATAAGCCTCCTCTCCTTAGGCATGTGGGTAAAAAGGGGTTTAAATCCAGAATCACTGTACCCACCGATTTAGTATTATTTCTTTTAACAGTCAGAATATCAAAAATAATAAGAAATGTAAAATATTACGTACTGGGCTTCTGAATAATAATAATTATGAAATAATTGTATTGTTTTCTAACGAGGCGAGACTAACCTTTGCATATAATTTAATAACGAACACTTCGTATGCACTCGATGTTAACATTCGGTCAAATCACCCCTCACGCCAGTTAGAATCGGCCCAGACATATGTTCAACACCTTTCATAACCGGTCGATTGAAGGACATCCGCTTTTTGGTAAAAAATCGGGGCCGATATTCTCACAGGAAAGGAACTGCGTCGTATCCGGTGCGCAAACGCAGCCGCAAAAACAATCGTTTATTCAGAGCTCGTTCGGGAATCGCGCGAAACCAGAACCTAGTACGAAAAGAGACCAAGTCATATAGCATCAGAGGCGCATACGGCGTTTTGGATGGGTGACGAATAGAGCTCAGGTAAAGTGACGAGATCAGGTAATCGGTGGGCTATTGTGCTTTGACAGGTTTCCGTCCATCAAACGAGTGTGGGAATGATGCTAGAGTTGCAACTGCCTTTTTAGGCACAGCAAAGATATACTTAACATGAAACTTTTTAAACACAATAAAATCCGTCATATCTAGGGAGTCAGCTGGATGCGGGTGGCGCAGGACCGGCACTCTTTGGGGGAGGCTTATGTCCAGCATTGGACGTCTTTCGGCTGATATGATGATGATGATGATATCTAGGTTGGAAACTATCTTCTGTCGCTAGAAATTAAAATAGAAAAAAAATTGAGCGAGGTAAATGTTTTTCATACAAAGTGTCTGGTAATTGCTTAAATTCTTTCTATTATAATTTATAGCAACAGAAACAAGTTTCCGACCTACATATGGCGGATCCCAATATGCATGCGGCCTCATGTTCAAATTGATAACGTAGTGATGCTAAATGGAGTAAACCATCAAATTATCGTAATAAAGTATAAATTATAAAATGTAATTGAAACATAAAAAGATATGAACCTTGAAAGTTTAGAAATATTATGCATTTGTTTTTATTGTCCAAGAGTAAATTTAAAGCTGCCAATAGAATCCTTACGCTTTTATAGAAACAAAATTGTATCACAACTATGTACTTAAACGCAGTATTTCGCGACCGAAACAACAATTTACCGGATTTTCCATACGACGATACAACTACTTTGTACAAGTGACGTCATACGTGGGTGTCTATTAGTATGAAGCGTTTTGCGCTGCTGCCAGCGACGTCAATCTTTGTCTCAAATTTTTGGGTATTTATGTTCTTTAATTGTAGTTGCTCCCATACAAACATTTGTCCCTCTCCAAAAACTGGTTCGAATGACATCATAAAAAAATCTTAGTCCGCATCCCTATTGTGTATAAAAAGTATCATTTTATTCCAGTATGCAGCTTTATAATGAGAACCAAACTAGGTACGTTTGTATGGAGAGTTGACTCGTGCTGGGGACTCTTGTGTGTTTTATAGAAGCTATTCCATGTTTTATATAATCATTGCGCTCAACTGTGTTTAGTCAAACATTTTACAGCTGAATGTGATGTGGACCTCTTGACAGTACGGTATGATGACCTTTACACTCAAAAACAAATTACTGCACGCATGGATAACAACAATAAATTTAAATAAGTTCACAAGCATAACCGTAACCCGCCGCAAGGCAGAGGCATTCTTAATTCCATGACTCAAGGTTGATAATAGCTCAGTTTTTTAAATTTCGGTAACTTATGTCGTACCTATGCAAGTGAAAGGCCGGCATTCGTGAGAAACGTAACACTCTAATGCCGGCTGTACACATTGGGCCAACGTTGGCGCGTGAGCAGGAGGCAGCTATGTAAACGAAAGAGACCGAGTTATAGCCCTCTCCGTCTAACGCATAGCTGCATTCTGCTCACGCGCCAACGTTGGTCCAGTGTGTACAGCCGGCATTACAATAAGTTCTGCAGTCACCTGTCCTAGTGATCGATCAGCGGAAACCTTTCACAAACTTTTCGACATGCAGAAACTATGCAGATTTCGTTTTATTTATACCTGTACAGGTAGTATATGTAGTTAAACTTTGCTCAGACCATTGCATTGTTCTTGGATGAGTGATAGGTATTTAGAACGAGAAGGTTCTTTATGCAGTTTCTGCAGACACGCACGTATACGTAAGTACGTACGTATCTATGTATTATTTGTGTTCTGAAACACGGCATTGATGTTGAAGAATGCTATTTAAGTTTCTACCATAAAGTCGTGAAACTGTCACTGTATCCAGCAGAGAGCGCATTCCGAAAAACGTCTCTGAATGGCGCCAATCTGTCAACATTTCGTTGTCTATACATAGCTGTTTTCGTTTCTGTCAAACTCAACGTGAAAATTTTTCTCAACTTTGAAAAGTGGAAATAAATGTTTAATAGTGGTTAAACAGTGCCGTGATTGTGATAAAAACAGAGGATGGCTGACGGACCACAGGAAAAACAAGGTAAGAGCGATGTTTCTGACCCGTCGGTGATCGAGGAGATCATTATCGTTGCTTCGGATGAAGAACGATCCACCCGGCATGACCCAGGTAGTGGGTCCAGCGGTCAGAGTGAGGGTTCCTCCTCGTCTTCGGAAGACGAGGAGAGCTCAGCATCGCTTCCCCCTAATAAACGTCGTAGACTCGATCGCCGAGGTCAGTCGGACCCGCGCATAGAGTCCTTAGAACGACAGATTGGTTATATATCTGGTTACTTGACGCAATTGCCGCATTATATAACGTCAAAGACGAATGCTAATCAGGGCAATCCAGCTAGGATTGTAAGTCTTGGTGCCAGTTTGGACCAACCTAGCACGTCAAGTTTTAGTGCCAATCTGCCAGGTACTAGTGGCACCCCGTCACAATATTTAGTAAACCCAAGCAACAGCTCTAACCAGGTAAAACTAGGTGACTTTAGCACGGACTTTGATGAAAACAAAGTTGTGCCACCAGCAAAAAAGGAAACGCTTGAGGAACTGGCAAAATTACAACACTTCAATTCACAGGCTTGGAAAACCATGAGATACAAAACTTTATTACAAGGTTTTGCTGCTACACCCGGATTTGTGGGATTAAAAGTAAATGACGAACTGCTTCATTTCAGAGCCACTAAAGATTATTTAGCTAAAGCAGAAAATATGTTGACGGTGTTAACCAATGCTGAACTGGAACATCGAGAACTACTACAAGAAGGTTTACAGAACCTAGTAGACTGGGCAGGGCGAAACCCGAGTGAATTGAATCCATGCTCCCTTTTCGACAAAGTGATGTCCTTTTTGGGGCCTAGTTCACCAGTGCAGTGTTTAGAGAAAAAGATGCAAATTATCTGTGGAAGAAGAGCAGAATGTATTGAAATAAGAAGAGAAAGAATCCTGAAGGAAATAAATAACACCAATCTAAAGACTACTTTAAGAGATATTCCCCCAAGCACAGAACATTTGTTTAGCCGAGACGGTTTGCAGCCGATAATCCAATCGCTGGGAGGACTCCAAATATGGCTCAATAACCCAACCTATCTAAAGGGAAAAATAACAGAGATGAACGCTCTTCGACTGGTTCCAAACAATTCAGAAAATCGACACTCCATAGTAACAGAAACTCCCTAGAAGGGAAAAATAAGTCGAACCAGAATAACTTTCAAAAAAGAAATAGATTTCGCTCCAATAACAAAAATGGAAATGATAATAACACCTCCAAAAGTAAATGACTATACACAGTATGCGCAGACACAGGTATTCAGCGGAGGTTGCCTACAACACAAAGCCCATGTATGGGAACAACTAGGAGCAAACCAATTCATTCTCAACACTGTAATAAGGGGTCGAATACCATTCACCCAAAGGCCCCCCCTGTTAAACCTTACCAAGAGCTTGATACAAAAATACACGACGAGACGCCCCCAAGAAATGTCAACAATAATCCAAGAATTGAAAGAAAAAGTTATTCTCGAAGAACCCCGAACCCGAAACCCAGGATTCCTAGCGAAAATGTTTTTGAGGAAGAAGTCCGATGGAAGTATGCGGCCTATTTTCGATCTCCGGGGATCTGTATATAAATCTCAATCAATATATAAAAACCAAACACTTCCAACTAGTCTCACAACCGGATGTAGCAAAATTCCTACAAGAGAACGACTGGATGATAAAGTTAGACCTACAGCTTACTTTCATCTCCCAATTGCACAAAGTCACCGTCGTTTTTTGAGAGTCTGCTACGACCAGCAGGTGCTACAACTAACAGCACTCCCGTTTGGCCTTTGTTCTGCCCCCCGAACCTTTGCAGCAGTCTCCAATTGGCTAGCAGAGACTCTGCGAGAAAAAGGCCACTGCTGGTCTACCTGGACGACTTTCTCATAGTCAACCAAAACAGAATTCTCTTAGAAGATCAAATACCGGAAGTTCTGCTATTACTAAAAAGTCTAGGGTGGCACCTAAACTGGAAGAAGTCAGTGCTGACACCCACACAAGAGATAGAATATCTCGGCTTAACCCTTCGTATGTCTTAGCACTGATCAATGCTATTGAAAATTGACTCTATGACAGAAGCGCAAATTGTATTATCCTTCAGCAATGTCAGCGTTAAAGCATCCGAAGGGTTAACCTGGAACACTCAAAAGGGAACCATGACCTTACTTTATGCTAGGTATAATCAATGATCTCAGATTCTAAGTGATATTAAACAATAAAGTCAAGCTCAAGTCTCCCAAGTAATTCATAAATAATTAAAACTCAATTAAAAATAGTTATATTAACATATTGCTGAACCAACAAAAATATAGGTGTGTTCGGTTCCTCAACGCATTAATATAATTCAACATAGCATGTTTTCTGTCACCAGCAGATATCAACCAGGTCTTCAACATCAGTGCCGTGTTTCGGAACACAAATAATGACGCTGTTTTGCACTCCAACAAAACAGCTATTATTGGTGTGAAGAAACACGGCATTGCAGCTTATTTGCAGCAAGGGTCTTGCTGGTGATTGCTGTAGACTATGAATAGACAACGGAATGTTGACAGATTGGCGCCATTCAGAGACGTTTTTCGGAATGCGCTCTCTGCTGGATACAGTGACAGGGTAACATAAAGGAGAAACAAACCAAGGTAAGAGACGTTTTTTCACGAATTTATGGTAGAAACTTAAATAGCATTCTTCAACATCAATGCCGTGTTTCTTCACACCAATAATAGCTGTTTTGTTGGAGTGCAAAACAGTCTCATTTTATAATCCCCTATCCTACTAAGGCGGTTGTCATTGTCACACTGCGCCGCATCAACGGACGGAGCTGCATACAAATTTCGCCGGACGGAGGTGCGTTGCAGTGTGTCGTACCACACGGAATTTAAATACAAACTGAAGTACCTACTTGCATACAACGAGAAACGCACCTCCGTCCGGAGATGCGTCGCATTGTGACATCCACCTTATATTATAAATACGAAAGTTTGGATGTTTGTTACTCAATGACGCTTAAACGGCTCAACCGATTTGGATGACCCACGATGCGCCTTCCGGTACGTGATCGCCACTCGAGAACCTTTCCCCCCAACGGCCATCGGTTCTACGTGCAATATGCCCCCCCGCCCACTGCCACTTAAGTTTAGCGATTCGTAGCGTATTTAGCGGATTAATAGTTATTAATAGTTCGTAAATAGATACCATGTTTTTTTTTTTTCAAATGAAGGTATACATCATCTGTCATCACTATTCCTCACCAATTTAGAAAAAAACCCTAAAAAGCACCAATACGTTGATTGGCCCTAATTTGGTTTTTGGTGCTACTACAAGCCTTTTATTTAGGTATCCTAAAACAATTCTTGAGATGAGGCCGGTGAGTAGTCAGACATATACGTTTAATAATCTGATAGTGATGTTGATTGAACTAGAACTTCGAAAAAAACCAACGAATAAGAAAAAACTGTGCATTAACTACAATTCAATTCTTTAAATAATAAATGCTACTACGTCCTTGGCAGAGACTAAGATTAGCCTCTGCGAGTATCTCCTATTCCCAATTTTATTAGGATCGAATACTAAAACGACAAAAGTGCAACAGACAGAATGGCTCCGCACGACGGGGTATAAACCTGTCGAGCAATGCGGACTTGCCAGCAAATAGAGGTCTATTTAACTCGATGCTCTGATTTCATATTGATATAAGAATACAATTATGAATGTCTTTATTGTTACTACCTTAAAATATGAAACAAAAACATAGGAAAAAAAAGAAAGTGCATGAATAAGTTTCTGTCAAAAATACATTTTGGTACAAGCTTTTAATTGCCAACTGTACTTTTCTGTATACCGTCATCAAATACTCATTGAGACGATTCTAACGATCCCAAGCTCAACGGGGTTACGTCGGTTAAGTAATGAATTCCCATGGCCACCTTCTGTCTCCATCATCAGATAAGCTCGATAATACCATAATATTGAATTACAACTTTACTTATTTCCAAAATTTCAGCTCAATCGGTTGAGGTTAACTGGTTCATAATTCAGTTCCAAGATTTATCACACACTAATAAACTATCAGATCAAGTTAAATAAAATCTTAAAATAAAAAGTATAATCACATAACTTAAATCTAGTAAACATTGGTGTGACAATGGGAGCTGACCTCAGCATGCTAGGCTTAAGTGCCGAGCACTGATTTTCAGATTGGTCCTTCAGAAGAGGACGCTCGTATCGTATCTGAAATTCAGTTACCGTATCCAGTATAATACTTTACGGTTACTCCAACTTTTTATAATTATTGTTCTTGGTCGCATGCATAAAATTTGTTACGCGCACTCATTCAACCACTTTAGGACTTGTTGGAGTCGCTTGTTGTTGGACTTTGACGGGGCGGGGAGCGCGGCGCGAGCAGTGTCGCTTGGTACGGTGGAGAGGTATTAGTCACGTAACGTTCCGAACGCGCTTTAGGACAATTTAGCTGTCATTTTTCCATATAAAAAGTGACATTTAGGTAGTACAAGTATTCACGAGCACTTAGGAGTCGTCCTAAAGTTAAGGGATCACCCCTCAGGGCTGTGTTCTGATCTGACTGGTGTGTCCACAAATGCGTCCAGCTTGTCCACTTCCGCTTTAGTTAGCGCGGGCTCGGTGCGTAAGCTAGCTGTCAGCGGTCAATGTCAACTGTCAGGCAAGTTGGTAATTTTTTTTACCTACATTTTAATGAGTGCTGCCTGTTTGGCACGCGATGCACGGAAGCGGGGCTGTTCGAATGCGGTATTGGTATACTACTACTACTACTGCGTACTACTACTGCGCAAATGTAATACCGACAGTATTCTAATTAGTAAGGAAATCTGGGCGACGTCAGTAAGCTCTCGGTAAAGTACACACTGCCGTCAATGCCGAATGCCGATTCAACCCCGCCAAATGAAGAACTGGCCTAAATAAGTGCGGGAAAGCGAGGGCGGGCGACAAATGTGATACCAATATAATATCAATAAGTTAAGTGAGATAGAATTGTCCCGTCACCTAATAAATGCAAGTTAGCCGGAAATTTGTTTACCTTCCAAGTAACTGCAATGCGGGATACTATTTCAGCTCCTACGTAAACTCTTCTCAGTTCATATGGCCATCAGTTAACTTAACCTATATAATTCTGCAGCTTTACTCAGATCCCGTTAAACAGTTTTAAGGTGGTATCAGTTACTGCTAAATAAATTTATTCTTATTATATACATGAAGCGTCGTACTCTTTTTAGTTAGGTACTGAAACACAATTACTAATTCTCGAGTCTGGGGGTGCGTGGAGTTTTGAGTTCCGTTTGAGAAACATGTTTGATTGATTTCGTTACAGCATTAATTGCTACCGCATTTCCTAAGTAAATAATAATATCTGCTTTTTAAAATTTATAATGAGTAGGTAGAGAGAACGTCTACAAGAATTTCAGCTATTAAGATTTATGACAACTGTAATTTGTGCCTGAATCGAACAGCTACTACGTTAGGACTTCCAACCCTTTAGTGGAGTTACAAGAGGTTCCGGAAGCAAACTTTGCATTGTGTCTAAACCGCCGGTCACGCGATCCTATATTTAACATTTCACTGTTTGACCTCCCCTGACACGGCCTTGCTTATTAGCAAACATTTGGGCAGTTAAAGTAATTCAAAAGCATAGAAATGTTAGCTAGAAACACAAGTCACTACTGTTTGCTAGCCCTGATATTACGCGGTGCCTTGAACACTTGAACAAGTAGGTATTTATAAGACGTACGTTTATACAGATGTATGTATAAATGTGTGTGTTTGTTTAATATTGACACGTGTAACGTCTTCTGTCTGTCTTTATATTATTATATTACCCTTATTTTAAATATTATAATTACCTTTATTTTCTCAGCGTTCTACTTTCAGGGGTCCAACTTAATTGGAACGCGTTTTGGCGTATTGAAATGATACCGATGTCTTGGTCTATGTAGATTCTCTTTCATAAGCGAGTGTGTATATTTGGATATATTTTTAGTTGCAGAATTGAGTAACTTTTCGAACGCACGTTAGGACAACTCGACTGTCCTTTTGCCTACGAAAAGTGGCATTTAGAGTAGATCTACCTGACGTACAGTCAAGGAAATTGAAACAAGTACCTGTTTCGCTCTTGTCACTATGACAATAAGGCATAAAAAGGTGGAATCACATACTAAATGTTGTGAGTAACTGCTTCTACGTATACGAATACGAATCGTTCTACGAATACGATTTAACTATATCTACTTTATTTTATATCAATGTGTACCTACTCGTACTGAAAGGAAACGTAAAAAAACTATTTACTACCTCTAATTTTTTAGGGTTCCGTAGTCAACAAGGAATCCTTATAGTTTCGCCATGTCCGTCCGTCTGTCTGTGTGTCTGTCTGTCTGTCTGTCCGTCTTCGGCTTAGCCCAGTAACTATTACTACTAGAAAACTGTAATTCGGCATGGGCATATAAATCAATCACGCCGACTAAACAGTACAATAGAATTTTGAAAAAAAAAAAAATATATTGTACATCCCCTACACCTAAAGCGGAGATGTATTTTTTTTTCTCGTTAAGCCCATGATGTGGGATATCGTTGGATAGCTCGTTCAAAAATATTATGGGTTTTATAAAACCATTTTTAAATCAGTGATTAGTTTGCGAGATATTGGGCTAATTAAAGCCCTAATTTTTGTTCGAGTCATGTCCGCCCCCTCCCCTGCCGGCTAAGGCTACTACTGGGGACATGAAAAAATTCGTGGTAGTAGTACATATAATAAATTTAATAGGAAAACTATCACGGTCAAGTAGGCATAAGTAGTTAGCGAGTAATAGTTGACCAGCTTAATGTGTACTTGGAAAGGCCGATTTTCGTACAAATTCGGCCGACGCAACCGCACCGCACGTCGATGTAACTAAGACAGACAGGCAACTACGGAACCCTACACTGCGTGTGGCCCGACACGCACTTGGCCGACTTTTTAAAACTTCTAGCAGATATTAGATCGGAAACGGAAATGGAGCCGTGGCGAGAGCTCTGCGACCCCGGGACAAAGGATGCGATCCCACAGTATCACAGACTACAGAGTACCTAACTCACAGATACAGCCAATTTATGATGTCACAGATGATCTTCAGATATTGAAGGCCTTACTTCTTTAACGTACTAAACGATTACATCCCAAATAACATGTTTAGGTAAAAATATTTTAGGTTACGTTTTACAAATTTCAAGATTTTGCAATGTTGTGAAGTTAATGGAGATTTTTTTTAAACAGACCATATTTTCAATGACTAGCTTGTTAGCTTATTATTCAGTAAGGAAACTGTAAGCTGTATACAACGTGAAACTACGTCTACTGTGCAATGATTAAAAAGGTACAACATCAGCAAACTATTAAAACACCAACGAAAAAGACCAATCAACAGAGAGTCAATCAGAAATGTGTTTTATTGTTATTTACGCTAACAATCAGTGTGTGCGTATGTCCACGCGGGGGTGAGATCGAAAATAAAAACCCCCTCACGGGGAGGGATTCATCCCCAAACATATTACGAGAATGTCGGCAGGTCGGGCCTCCGGTTGGCCCGATTTTTTGCGATAACCGCATCCCGGAGACCGATTTCGGAACGCGTTTCGTGCGTACTGAAATCGTATGTCAATCGTCTTGCTTTATTCGCTCCCTCTCACGTAAACATGTTGCTACGTGGGTGTAAGGGGTTCACACTTATATCAAGATGGGATAATATTCGAGGTTGTGTTGCGAATTGAGGCCCCGAATATTACGAAATTGTAGTCGCACTGCTCGCGGGGTTACATTTGGTATTGATATGGTTTGCTTAAAAGGTTATTTTTGGTGTGGCACGTGGATATCGAAAGACTTACAAATTAGGTACTTGGTTGATGTTAGATATTTCCTTTTTTAATTTTCTATAATTTAATATCGTAATTGACTAAGGACGACCTCCAGCAATGAAGAATATTAGCGACTAAAAAAATATATATAGTGTGGGATGTGGGATACAGGCAATCACCGAGAAGGCTAAACATGATATAAATGTAGGTACCTAGATCTAAATGTCATTATTAGTATGGGAAAATGACAGTTGACACGCGTTCGAAAACTCACGCAGTTAACTCTCTGGTACCTATACAATTACTTATGAATGAACTAACTCTAAGGTACCTGCCAAATGATGCCAATTTATAATCTTATAACTTATAAGAAATTAAATATTTTGCTTATTCAGGGCCAACCGGGAAATACATACATGCATCAAAGTGCTAAAGGCGCTTTTCGCCCCATATGGGCATTTGGACTACGAGCGTGGCGTGGCGCTGAATGAGTTAAGTTTAAACTGAAGTTTGTTACTAATTGTTTTCTCTTCAAGAAAAGACTTGAACTCAAGATCCTTCAATGTTGTTTACTAAGACTTGGCATTAGGATTGGAAGGTTGCCGGGCCTTAAGTTGGTATTCCAGCTGTACCCACTCAGGTAAATAAAACGAAGATAGCCGTGAAAGCGAGGCGTATCAGCACTCGGCGGCAGCGGCAGCGGCCTCTGAAATGGCTTTTCTATTCAATTTTCGATAGAGATTTTTTACCTACCCGCAGTTTTGCGTACGGCGGAACCAATAAATCTCCTCTTGAGGTAAGGGGCGAATTAATCACCTGACTGGTTTGCGGACCGATCCGTCGACTGATACACCCAGTCGTTGGAAAATGAACCCCACACCGTTACGTGTAACGTTCAGGTTTCTATCGGTGTTTGCATTTTTATTTACCATTCGTAAGGTGAAAATAAGAAGAGGGAATAAATAGTAGGGCCTTCTTCGCCGATACACTCGCAGGAGATTAAAGTGTTCAGGGTTTACCGTGAAAAATATACTCAGTGTATTTTCGCTTCTTGGTTTTTTAATTACGTTTCTGGTTAATAGTAATAAGTGTATATTTCACTTTGAGAGTTAAACAATATTTATAAATCCTGACTTGATTTAAAATCAGGGTGGAATTTAGAGCCTTGCTGTAACCCGCCTATTAAGGTTAGGGCGGGCGGTGGGCCGGGCGGCATGGGGCACGAATTAATAAGCATCCCGGCCAAGGCCACGGGTCATTCGGCCTTTGGGGTCCAACCCACCCCCCTCCACAACCACTTTCTTTAAGTAAACAATCAGTAACCATCATAGCTTACTGCACACAACATTATAATTGAAGTTGTCAAACAGATCCTGAGTAATAATATATACAGAAAAAGCTAAGAGAAAATTGTAAAATATACTAAAAAAATAAGATGATCATTATGTCGAGAAAATCCTCAATTCGCTATAAACCGTCGCGCTGAAAGTAGCCCCCGTGCCAAGGAAAACGTTGTCATTCAAAATCAGACCACGTGTACAATATTTCATCATCAGGAAGGGTGGAACCCCCTTCCCCCAGCTCTTCCCAAGTCCCGCGCCCGACCCAAAAAGTCTATCTGCACTTGACACGGGAGGAAACGGGACAGATTAACCGTAGTGAAAGGAACAAAGCTAAATATGTTTCAAGCTGATACTTACCCCAGGATAGTATACACAAAATTTCCAGATAATATGTGTGATATTGTTGAATATTCATACGTAAATTTTATGAGAAAGTTGATGCGTTTACTATGTGTTGGTAACGGTTTATGTAAGTGAATAATTTTAAAGCCACTTCGGTGTGATTTTGATTACCTTTTACAGGTTCAATTAAGGGTTCGAAATTAATTCGGGATGAAAGTAGTGTTAGCTATTTCAATGGTTATTGGAAGCGAGGGACTACTGAAATACCGATACGTATATTATAGTTATTTCCGATACAAGTGCCGAAACTAGGAAATTCGCAACGAGTGGTGATAAATTAAAACACGACCGAAGGGAGTGTCTTAAATCGACACGAGTTGCGAATTACCTATTCGCACGTGTATCGTACAACGTTTTACTGGACATATGGCTCTTTAAAGTTTCGACATATGCACGAAAAGTGCTCTTTTCCGCACTAGTGCGGGAAATTAGCACCATATGTACTGTAAAATTAGTTACTATTGAAAGACTGTTAGAATATAAGACATAGTTGAATTGCTTCAAAATGCTTTTTTCAAGTCCGCATACCTAATATAGCACCGCTCGTAAAATTTAAAAATGAACTGTTATATTTTTCTACTCCGCCCAAAGCAAAAAGTGCAACTTTTAATCTGCAACGCAACATGTACTATAACATGGAAGTTATACAATGCTGAAAAAGGATGGAGGAATGAAATGATGGAACCATTTTCAGTCTACGTCGAGATACCCACGCACACACGCGAGCCGTGTACCTATTAGGGTTCACCCACACAGGGAGTGGACCCCGGGCGTGAAAAGTTTGAACAGTAATTTATATGACGGTTTAAATAATTACTGTACGTTTTCGGCTCAATTTGTAGATGAGCCACCGTATCGGCGTTGTGTTGGTGACATTTATACGTTATTCTGCGTTGTGTTTTTCGTGTAACTTTTGCATTGTTTAGCATTTTGCAGGCTATATAAGTTGAATGGCAATGGGAAAACGGTCTTGTAAATGAAAGTTAGGGTATATTTACGTGTTTGCAACTTTGACAAGATTCTAACAAAAGTATGATTTAGCTACTCTACAATGTCAAGTGTAGGTACCAATGCCTAAGGTGTCGTGGCTAATGTCAATTTATTGCTTACTAGCTGCCCGGCCCGGCTTCGCACGGATTACCCGTTTTCCCGTAGGAATGAAGCATTTTCTCGCGGTAAAAAGTAGCCTTTGTTCATCAGGGATAAAGTCGGCTTCTAATGGTAAAATAATTTTTCAAATCGGTCCTGTAGTTTCGGAGCCTATTCAATACAAACAAACAAACAATCAAATCTTTCCTCCTTATAATAATAATAATATTAGTTTACAAGTGTAGAATAGCTGCCCGGCCCGGCTTCGCACGGATTACCCGTTTTCCCGTAGGAATGAAGCATTTTCCCGCGGTAAAAGTAGCCTGTGTTCATCAGGGATAATGTCGGCTTCTAATGGTAAAATAATTTTTCAAATCGGTCCAGTAGGTTCGGAGCCTATTCAATACAAACAAACAAACAAATCTTTCCTCTTTATAATATTAGTGTAGATGTAGATTATTATTATTATTATAGTGTAGATGTTTTACGATTGCTACACATCATAATAGTTATTTATGCTACAAGTGTGGAAAGTAGGTGATTTCCGACGAGTGTCATTTTTATACATGAGCGAGTGAAGCGAGCGAATGTATAATTCGACACGAGTCGGAAATCATCTTTACGCGCGTGTATCATACAACGTTTTACTATGCCTTGTGTGAGGAAATATAGTAAACGTTGAACTGTCGGTTTAAAATAGACAGGTTAAAATTGAAGAACCTAGATAGATTGTCAGGTACCTACTTATTATCTGGAACTGCATTTAACAACTTCTCCACATCTTTGGCTATCAAGCTTATTCACTTAAACGTTAAAACCATTGTATTGTGGCTTGAACAAAATTAATTTTGAGTAACTCAGTTTATTAAACAACAAAAAGACGCTGTACCGTTGTAGTTCCAACTTTCTAAGAAACATACTGACACTATTGAAACGCAATTAATCATTATTATTATTGATTACTCACTTTCACTCGACATTTTTAACATATTTACATAAAATAACTCCAAAGTAAACAACAATCACAACAATGGCGGGCTTTTTAGATACATGCGCGGTCAACATATATGCGCATTGCGCATGTGCAAGTCGCCATACTGTCGTATTGCAAAAGGCATAAGAAAGATATGCGTTCAGCCAAACACATTAAGTAAATGAATATTTTAATTTATTTATTGACCAAATTCAAAATTCAAAACGATTAATTAATCATTTTATACATTATTAGTATTTATGTACCTTTTATATGAAAGAAAACGTGTAATTGAAATATTTGTAAAACTTTTTCGAGTAATAAAAACTCTTTGTGTCGGGCTGACGACCGACTTGAAAATTAAAAAAAAATTGAAAAGTAAAAAGCACTAGTGCGAAAAAGTGGCACTTTCCGCACGATTTTGTTGCTTGGAAAACGCTCTTTTCGAGCACATGCATTGTAAAATAAATTACTCGTTCGCTTTCTTCATAATAATGTTTTTGTTATGTATTAGTTATTCACGATACAAGTGCCGAAAATAGGAAAATCGACACGAGTTGCGAATTACCTATTCGCACGTGTATCGTACAACGTTTTACTGTACATATGGCTCTTTAAAGTTTCGACACATGCACGAAAAGTGCTCTTTTCCGCACTAGTGCGGGAAAGTAACACCATATCTACTGTAAAATATTTTTATATTTAGAACCAAGCAATATTTAATCATGTTACTTCTTCTAAGTACGATGTCACGTATCAGCGCCGTCTCTGGAGACCAATATTATCTTTGAAGTCGGGGCAACCTCACCGTAACGCACTGCCAGGGGATACCCACTCTTTATTGCCCAAGTTGAGAAAGCGTGCGAATTGAAGTAAGGCAGAAAACCACACAAGATAAGGGACAGTCCTAAGGGCCAGTCCATACCATAGGTGTTGAGGATTTCTTTAACAGTAGGTATTCTCTAAAATGTTGAAAAGGTTACTACTTATGCCATTTAAAGGATTAAAGCGAAGCTTAAGCCTTGGTCTCCGATCGACGCCGCAGCCGCAGTACGGCAGTAAGTGTAGTACATTTATATAGAAAGTGACGCTGTAAGTGGCGTGTGGCGTTAAGGGGATTGCCTTACAGCGTCACTTTCTATAGAAATGTACTACACTTCTATACAACTTGACGCTGTAAGTGGCGTGTGTCGTTAAGGGGATGCCTTGATTCGAGTCAACCACGCCCCCTTGACAGAGACACGCTTAAGCCTACCGCGCACGAAAAAAAGAGATGCAACACTCTTCGGGAATGGCTTTTTTGGTCAAATTTCGATAAGTAGTATTTATCTAACTTAGTGAAGTTTTATTTATATTTCATTAAGTGAGATTTTAGATGAAATAGAATACTATAGTATTAACTTGATTGTGTCGTAAAATAATGTATTGTTTGAGTAGGCTGAGTTAAAATTAAAAAAAAAAAAACTTAATGAAATTATTTTCAAAATTGCTTTTTTGAGGTTAGATATATCACGTATCATTTGTGGTATTTTGTATTAAAACAAATCAACCATATCGTGTCTGGAGGAGCCCAAACGTGGTAAGTATGTTTCGAAAATTAATTTTGTTTTAATAAAAAAAAATGGCTGAAATGTAATGATGTGGTATATTTTTATAATCGCCTTAAAAAGCCCTTTCATGTGATACTACACACGATAGGTTTCTGAAAAGATTATTTTTTTTCATACAAAAAATTATGTCTCAGCACTCCCCCCCTAAGGGGATTTTTTTTAGGAACTGCAGGTCAAACATTTTGTTTTAACCTCTAGTACCTACCTATGCGTGTGCCAAATGGCTAAACTGTACATCGATTTGCGGTTTTTCTTTGAAATTGGCTTGTACGGCTATTATACCACAGACCATGGACTTAGCGCGGCGTAGTCGTGACGCGGCCTTTGCGTCTCATTTTTGACATACATTTTGCCACGTCAGCGTGGAAAGTAATAGTTTTAAGCTTCTATGTATTTTTGTATAAATATTTAGTATTATTAACTGAACCTACCTTGTTTTTACGAAATGCGACTTTTTTATCTTATACATTAATTTAATTTAATATACAATGGTGTATACTTTAATTGCCTTTAAGGTATTTGTAACTATGGGCCTTAGATGCCTGAAATAAATGGTTTATTTATTGTTATATCGGAGATGAGAATGTTGAGATGGATGTGTGGCGTGACGAGATTGGATCGTATAAGGAATGGGTATATAAGAGGAAGCCTGAAAGTGGCACCAATAACTGAAAAGCTGGGAGCAAATCGTCTACGGTGGTATGGACATGTTATGCGGAGGGATGATAGTCATGTTACTACAAGGGCAATACGAATGAATTTAGAGGAATGTAAGAGAAGAGGTAGACCAAGGAAAAGGTGGATAGACTGCGTGAGAGACGATATGAACAGGAAATATGAAAGAGAAGAGAGAGAGAGAAGTTGACGGGCGATAGAGAGGTATGGAAGAAAAAAACATGCTGCACCGACCCCAAGTAAATGGGATAAGGACAAGCGAATGATCATTTATTGTTATTATTATAATTGCTCGCCAGTGATAAGCTTTTAGGAGTCCCCAATATAAAATGACGCATTATTCCCGCTATCGCTACCCGGAATTCGCATCGCTCTATTAACCCTTAGCATATTTTCCGCAACATAAAAGATTCTTAACTTCAATTGACATGCTTGGGAAATAGATTGCTTGTCAATAAAAATGTAAATTCGTCGCTTCGAGTCTCAGCTAATTCATTTCCCAATGGAAAATCCGGCAGCGCGCCACCGGAGATCGATCGTCCGTTCATTTCGACCAAGTTTTTTATATTTTTTACATTTCATATTGACCAGACGCTCAGTTAGTTTGCATGCAGCCAGTTTGCGCGAATGTTTGCCAACGACAATGCACAAAATTGTTCCCTGTCCACAGTAATCGCGTTATTTCAACGAGCACGCTCTTTTTGTATGCGCCTAGTTCAAATATTAACGTCTTTTTACATGATTTATAGAGGTCCCATGAAAGAGATGAAGGGCTTCCAGCGGACTCGATATGAATTCTAATACGGCCTTACGATAACAATTCAGTATTCACGGTCTAAGTTACTCAAGACAAACGCTGCGAAAAGGTAAACAATACTCGTGGAAAACAAAATTCATTCCGATTCTTTGTAAAACCGCACCCCGCGTTATAACAGAAAAAAAATCGAAATACGCAAATTTGATCCAAAACCTCGGTCTCGACGCTCACACTCTCGCGGTGATACGCCTGACACCCTAATCAAATAAGTACCTTTAACCGGGACCGTTTCGTCTTCGCCCTGAAATGAATCTTACTGCCTGAAAATACGTTTTACCTTTCCTTGGCCGTGGCGCCCTGACTGGCTTCCGCGTAAAACGTATTTGTAGGAAGGACGACCCAGAAAATGGGTATAATATACTCACACTACCGCTTCTCTTCGCCTTATTCTCCCGTCCCCCAGGAGTCGGAGAAATTTATATAACAAGCTATCACAGGCTCGGTTATTGTGAGGAAACAGTGGCTGAGGCATTATTTTTAATAAAGCTGTAGTATGGCCGTAAATGAGCTGAACCTACCACCGGACGATGCCCAACGAATTGAAAACGCTAAATGTTTCCTATTATATTGTACATCACAGCGTACCGGCAATAGTATAGTAGTGTAGAGTATTGGTTAAATTTACTTTTAATTAACTAACGGGCCAATGCGATTTTACTCCTAAAACGTAAAGAAGCGATTATTAGTGCACTAGGTATAAGCACTTATTAAAGTAGATATGCCCAGCACAACAACTATATTACTTTCTACATTAAAAAAATAAGATAAGCCTAATCGTCCACTGTAAAATTTTGCAAACAAGTCAATACCTCTTAAAACCTATTGTAAACAAAATTTCACATTCAATCACGTGAAATTAGTAGGGGTGTCCTCCCCTCGGATGCTCATACCGCGCGGGTGGGCTACACTACGGAATTTTACGTCGGCATTTTCTCGAAAACAACACACTCGCGGGTTATGAATCTCGATTCGGAGAATCGTATCATTACATTCGAGCTACCGAGAATATATGAATCTTTAGAATAAACGAATGGTACTTACCGGTCATTTCCTAAGAAAAAAGTTAAATTGTACTGTTTTTATTTAATAGTTCATTAAGAATCAGTTACCTACTCAAACTACTCAACGCATCGAGAATTAAATCACAGCAATAAAATAAATGAATGCTCATGTTGGGTTCTAGAGCACCCTTAATTCTCTCTGCGTAGTTTAACTAATTTCATTATATTGCAAAGTTTGTTAAACAAGCCGTAATACTTTTTGAAAGCAATAAAAATTATCAGCTTGACCTGAATTAAATGTAAGCATTACGGGCCTATGAATTATTTTCTGTTCATAGCGAAAAAAATAATCAAGTTGCTTTATTCGTACTAATACGAATGTACGTGATGTGCATATAAACCTTGCCCATTGGTAACAACATTGTCTATAAAGAAGTAAAGCAATTCGCACAGAAATCGCCAAGGGAACTAAGCCTTTATAAAATGCAATGAAAGTCAAAAAATAGTTCACGCACCCACAACCTCGACCCAGACGACCGCGCGACCTGCAGACGTACCGAGACCGAGCAGTGTCAAAATAACAATTATAGAGCATCCATTGACTTTCATTACGTTTAGGATGATCCAATGTGTTCTCGTCTCATTAATTGCTTTTCAACACGCCATTTAAACATATAACTAAGAAAGAGCCTGATTTAAGGGATCGATTTCATGTAATATGGGCTCGTTTACACAGGTTGTTACAGCCCGCGTCCCGCATGCGGAGATCTCATGTTATGTTGTTTTCTCCTTATGAATAAACAAGGATAGCACAAGATGTAGGCTCTACGACCAGTGAAAATGGGGCTTAGGATAGCTTTCGCCACATGTAAGCAAGACATCTCTTGGTATTTTGCTTATATTATTTATTCATCATCTTCATCGCCACCACCATCATATCATCCAAAAGACGTGCCCTGCTGGACATAGGCCTCGTGCTACAATGACCGGTCCTACGCCAACCGCATCCAGCGGGCTCCCGCGACCGTTACCAGGTCATCAGTCCACCTTGTGAGGTATCTACCTACGCTGCGCCTATGCATTAATAAAATAACACATATATATACGAGTACTAGCTAAGAATAAAATATCATACACAAATAAAATTCATCAGTAAAAAAATATTCACTCTTTAGGTATTCTCAATAATATATTAGCTATAGGTTCTATAAATGCTCCAAGGTTAAACTAATCCCAACGATGTAAACAAAAGTAAAAGCGTAATAGCCTCTTGCTATCATTATTACACGCCATGTCTTCGTCAAGCCTATCGCTTATTGATTTTGCTATCAGTACAAAGTACACCACCATACAAAATAAAACGTCGTAAGCCCGTAGACTCCACACACATCCATAAGCCATTTTGCTACCACACAGGGTTATAATAAAATACCTATCTAAAGCAAACACGTTCGGCCTATACGCAGATTAGCCCAGTTTGGGCGTTATATTAAAAGCTTTCAAATAAATTAAATAACGTTACAGGAGTGCCGTTGTTACGTATTGCCTTTTAGTAGATGTCGATGTAGATTCGACGAAATAACGACAAGTAATAGAAAAAATATTGGATACTCGAATTTTATTAAATGTTACCATTTGTTATTTTAAGCTGCTAAACTGTCCTGGAATTGAAAATGGGAATGCTCAATTTTCATCGAAGCAGGAAGCGAAGTTTAAAACAAGGGAAGAGTAAAAGAGATATATATATATATATATAGCCGTGGCTAAAAAGGAAACGCTCAGTTAATATAGCTATATCAGATCTAAAAAAATGTGGGTATCAATTAGGTAATATTGAGAAAGGAAACTGAGCCAACTACTGCAAGTTCCCAGTTATAAATTGACTTATGGCGAGAAGTCACCTACTCACCACTAGCAGCAAACAGCGGCTATGGTCGCAACGGAAGACCAGCGCTGGCTCCGCCAGCATTACGCTGAGTTGCGACCATTTCGTCGCAAATTACGTTATTGTCAAAGTATGTAAATTGCCTTGTGTTTGTCACGAATAAATGTATCTTTCTTTCTTTTCTTTCTTATCTTTCTTCAGTGCATTCTAAAATTCAAAACTAGTTGGTCCTAAAAATCACATTGCGAGATCAGCAAGCTCTTAGCATATAGCAAAAGAAAGGGAAGGAAGGACTATAGTTTTCACTTGTTTCCTAAAGCTTTACTTGAATGTGTCATCATTTCATCGTCATTGTTCTCATTTTGACCACCGCCACCGCTGGTCTACCGGTTCAATTGATCCTTCGTATTATTGGTAAACGCGAGTGATAAGGGGCCGATAGCGACATCAATTACCGGCACGAACTATACTTGATCAATGGCTATTCCCTGCGACCTTAACGGAAATTAAAACAGTCTGCTTTCTATCTTGTTAGCGTAAAATGCGGGCGTTAATTAATAACGATACTTTCAATGATGATTTTATACATTACGATATGAGCATTGCTGCTCTTTTAACCTTTACGCAAGAGGACTGGCTTGTTAACGAGTAGGGTGCTGACGAACACCAATTGATTTCGGTTAAATCAAATTCTAACACACGTGTGTCTGTATTTTGCTTGCTACTGAGCGCTCAAAACGCCCTATACGAATTGAGAGAGCAAAGTGACATCACTAACATATTTATTTTTAACTAAACATTCCTGAACTGGACATACATTTCCTGATTTTTTTTTCAAAATGTTATTACGTTTTCTATTGAGCTCTCTAGAGTCTCCTGAGAGCCAAGAGTTCAAAAGACTCAAGAGAGCCAATGTGCTGCCTGACCAGAGGTTTGCGATGGGGAAGGTAGCTTCTTGCCAATCGCCAACCTCTTTCAACTCATCTGCTCATAGTTGCTCTGACAAACTTCAGACAGAAAAAAAAATCGGTCATGTGCGAGTCGGAACTCAGCAATTAGTGTTCCGTACATTCAGTTATTTTAAATGATTCATACTTTATCTCCTGATTTTGAAGCTAACTACTACTAACTAAACTGCTTGATTTATTGAATGGAGTTCAACAAAAAAATTATTTCTATATCTTCTTAAAATTTGTTTGTGATGGCTAAAAAAAGTTTCTACGACGTGTATACTTAACTAAAGAATTTGGAAAATTGCTAAAACTGGCAACAAATCGGTGTACAAACTATCATATATTTTTTTTAATTCACCATTTACAAAGTGAACACAAGTCCTGTGTCCAACTTCGGTCGGTTCCCGGGAGCTTCTCCGAAAATGACTTGTAAATGGTCTTCTCCCAGAGGCACAAGCTCAATCAAGTGCAGAGCCTGCATTAAAAGCACGTCGCGCGGACGGAAGCTTGAATAAAGTATCCTGTGAAATGCAGTTACGCATTCGTCTTCAATATATTTATTTCCCAGTACATACGAAAAACGAGTCATTTTAATGTTTTAGGTCTTCGCCTTTTTTTTAGGTGTCGGGTTCAAAATTTTCGCAGCAAGCTCTCAAACTTGAATGGTATAAGGCAACAATACGATTCACCACTACAGCTCGGTATTCCAATTTTAAATCAAATAAAGAACCTCGTGCTTTGATGCTATTTTGTTTCTAGATTTTAACCAAATAGAGTCAACAATATGTATACCCAACTGCAGCTTCCTATATGTCAAACGGTCTTCGAGAAAACTGGCTGTGACAGACGGACAGCCTCCGAGTGATCGCATAAGTGTTCCGTTGGACCAATTTTGGTACGGAACACTAAAAATACTTCGTATATATGATAATTTTATCTTATACATTTTTACACGCGACAACTACCTACTTGTAATAACAAACACACATGTACAACAATATACGTACTCCCATCATTATAACACCACATACCGTTATTACATCAACTTCACCATGTTCCCTTCGTCTAGTTCGAAATGAGGATAACGTCAGACTGATGGAAAAACTGCCAGACAGATAAACGATCGCTAATAGAGTTTCCGTTTTAGGTGAATGAAAACTGCGCATTCGAAGCTCATCGATGAAGCGGTACGTATGTATTCAGAAAAGTCGATTACATGAATCAATATACAATATGGCAATATATGCCGTAACACATGTAATCCATGGAATTCATTGTTAAATAATGCGAAGTTTTTGCAAGTATGTAGTGGCTGGCCCGTAACACGCTACTTACGGCCATTCCCAATAATCAATCCACGGATAGTTTTTCTTACCAGCAGTTACATTTTGACAGATTACCCATAGAAAATGTGTCAAAATGTAACTGCTGGTAAGGAAAACTATCCGTGGATTGATTATTGGGAATGGCCGTTAGACTACGAATTGAGATCAAATTGACATCGTATTTCAACTACTATGATTCCATTTAATCTACGTCTTTCCTGAATGGAGAGCCCCTGCTGGTCGATTGCGTAACGTTTCGTACGTGCGTTAGGTAGATCTGAATGTCACTTTATGTATGGGAAATGACAGTTGAGTTATCGGGATCTAAATGCGCGTTCGAAGTACTACGCAGTTGCCCAACTGCAGATCCAACAGGACCACTATACTAGTCAGAGGCGCTGAAACCGTTTAAACGTGAACAGGGTTCGATTTTTCCTCAATTTCCCATAGATTTTGTTCCCGCTAAAGCCAGTAATAGTAAATTTCCTCAACTACATAACAAAGTGCGGTTCGCAATAATGGCAGCGACATCGTATCACAGGAGTACGTGAGTAGCAAGCCGAAACTGGCGGGATGTTTGGCGAGCTACCCTCACCTTAGATACTTTATATATGCTCGCTCAAGCTCCATCGGGTATTTTAGCGCAACTCGCTTCTAGAAAATTAGAAAAACGTCCTCAAAGGTTAAAAAGCATTATATCTTGGTCTTTCTTTTCTCTTTATCTAAAAAGGCGATATGATATCTCAAGCAACATGAGTGCTGATGACGGCGTGTAATTACTCAGGTCTTACAGCTATTACACACAGCGTGTAAAAATGACGTAGGTTGTGAGTGTCTTCAAGGCAGGAACAAAACTAAAATAAATAAAGTAAAGTTTGAATGCTTCCAAGTTGCAACTAGGTAATTAGCTTTTAGAAATATATTTGAAATTTAAACGAAAAATCGTTTATAAAGTTTGCTTTAAAGAAATATTTGCTTAAAACTTCAATACAAATTGAGATACTTACAGCACTAAAGCATTATTATTTTAAATCTGCATACACGGACGATACAATACAACAGTCGATATGATAAACCATGGATCTATTTATATGGCATTATGTAAAAATTTGCAGTAAAAGGTCAAACGTCAGCAACAAAGCTGCTCGTTTGACCCACTTACAGTCGGGGCAACGTGCCGATTGAATCCCATCCAATTACAGCATATATCGATATCCACTAGAGCAATTATTTTCATCCACAATGCATGCAAAGGTATAATTACATACACCGCACTTCATAACATAATTAATATGATATTGAAGGAAACAATTTTAATTTTTCGACTTGCTGTCGGAATTGGACTGTATACATTCGTATTAAGGGGCTACCCGAGGTTTTCATAGATTTTTGACAAGTTTTGAATCGCATCTCCTACTTTTGCACTACAGATAGAATTATAAATCAAACGGCTATCGGTTCTGCAATCTTTTATCTCCATTTTTGTCTACCGGATTTTGAAACAAATCAATACTTAATTTAGTATGTTTTTTTTAAACATTGTCTAAAAAACACTTTATTCGTATCTCTATTGACGTGTAAGATCTAACATATTATACGAAATCTACATATTTGGGTTTTCATTTTAAACCGATTAACACAAAAGTTATGGCCAGAAAACCAGTTTTTTGGCCTTCAATTGTTCAACTTTGATGCCAAATATCTCGAAAACAATGAACTTTGAAGTAAATATGGGATACTATATTGCTTAAAGCCGTTGTTGTTAATATAATAAGCTACAAAAAACATTAGAAAACTAAGGGATTCAGATCGAAGATCTTTGGCGTATGGGAGCCTCTTAACACTTTAGGTCTATGAAGGAGTAAATTTTTAGGTATGTAAGGGAAAAATCTGGTACGGTCGAGGTCATAAATACGTTTACACTTGTGCACCTTATTGCCTTGTAATAAGGTGCAAAAGTGTAAACATATTTATGACCTCGACTGTACATAAAATAATAAAATGAATAAAAATGTTATATCAGGTTGCAATCCATATTTTAACATTAGCATTAAATTATTACGAAAATTATTTAAAATGAACAAATATGTGCTTTAAAAAATAAAAATAGTCCATTTAATTTATAATACTACATATTTGCGACACTGGGTATCATATCATTACTTTATATTGATTTACACTTTCACGATTCTCACACATAATTTTACTAAATGGGACTTGATGGCGTATAAACTTACTTATTTATTTACCTCACTGAGGTCTTCCGACGTTTCGGATGTGTCGCAACATCCATGTCCACGGGACAACTGGCTTGAGCGGGATCAACATCATCTTGCTGCGCAGTTTTTCTGAACTACCCGCATTTGGTCTTTATAATTGTACATTAGGGTTGTCACCCGGACGCCACACAACACTAAATAATGTCCGGTGATATAAATATTATATTATTAGGGGACAATCTTACACAAATCGACCTAGTCCCATAGTAAGCTCAATAAGGCTTGTGTTATGGGTACTAGACGACGATATATATAATGGATACAAATACTTAAATACATAGAAAACATCCATGACTCAGAAACAAATATTCATGCTCATCACACAAATATTTGCCCTTACCGGGATTTGAACCCAGGACCTTCAGCTTCGTAGGCAGCGTCACTACCCACTAGACTAACCGGTCGTCAAAATATAATGGACGATGTTTTTTGACGATGGCATTAACTTATGATCGGATTCCACGAAGATGAAACTTAAAACCGTCATCCCGGTTGAAATTACGATGTTTTCTGATTTCAACAGCTTCATGTACTTTACTGTGAAAAATGGTTTTGTTAATTTTTGTATTGACAACTAAGACATGAAAATTATGGACCACCTTTATCGTCGTAAATGAATACTACACATTTTTCGATACAGTATATGTTTTTCAGATGGGCAGGTGTACTATTCAGACTAGCATGTGTCCTGTCTAATAGAGCCCTGTCCAAAGGTAACGTTACGTTACACGTATCCGCTAAGTGCAGTAAGTGGCCAGTATTTATAGAACGTCTGCGTGAATCAACGGATTGGCCTCGATACCGTCATATACTCGTAGCTAGAAAGGCCTATCAGAGCTCGCTGATCCAACGGTGATAATGCCTTTTAGATTGGCCACGGATGCTGACCGGTGATCGGTGAGTAGTCTGGCCAGACGCATACTATTTAGAACATGGGTGTATATTGTTTCGAAGTTAGGCTCGTTATGGTTGGTTCACATTAAATGAACGAGTATTCTGGCAGTTACGGTTGGTTCGTGAATATTTTTTAGCAGTTCATGCACATGTTGGTCAGCATTATAAGGTTGCCATCAGAACTTTAATACCTTTGTAAGCAAGCTTTGAAAGGTAACCAATCACCATGGCGTATGGATCCTGGCAACTCCACGAGAGTCACACGGTTATTGATTTGTTAAATTCGGTCGAATTGCTGTGACTGGTCACTCATTCTCTCACGACCAGTAATGCAACATTATACGCCTGCAGGGTAAGTAGTAGTGTTACTATCAGATACACAGATCTTCTGTAAGATTAAGGTACTTCTCCAGTTGGGCTGCTCCAAATGTGAGCGAGATAAAATTCCGCTGTGCCTTACCTCCCTAAATATATGTTTAAAGTCCATGATTTATCCAGTCCTTCAGCATAATTATGGTTTTAGTTGGGACCCCTGCCAGATCGTAGTAGGGCTCCTATAGGTCTCCCAATGAAACCTTAGTCGGTGTAGCCGTCTACTCTTATTTTATGTCACCTTATACTCCAAAAAAAGGAGGATTTTCTCATCTCCTCATATCAACGAGGAGTTCCATAAGTCAGGTAGGTATCTTGTGCTTCACATTCTAATGAGATTCCGTTGGTATAGTGACTATTAAAATACCAAAGGTAGTCCTGGGATCCTTGTGGAACTGACGGAAATCCTCAAATATTATCGGCCGTTTTATTATAAGCTTAGTATTTTCTGGGTAACGAACGCATTTGATCTTGGAAAGCAGTTCATATGGTATAGTGGAAAGGAATTGTAGAAATCTTAATATGTGTTGCGTGGTGAATGGGATTTTAAAGTTGTTTTATGTCGCCACGTTCTGGCTTGACCAAGTGATTACATATATGCCGTCCGTACAAAAACGTAACTCACCAACGGCTTTGTTATTTCCGATACATAATTTACACGAGTCCGTTAATCCTTTAGCAATCCAATATATTAGTTTGCCGGTTAACGGCTTGCAAGAGCCTTCAAATATTCATGGAGCGATCGATAGCTGCACACGCCGCAGCCAGGTCGGACAATCAAAACACTGTATTGTTGCATTATTGCTCAGCTCATGTCGAGGTCAATTTATGATGCCAGTTACCAGCAAACTTGATATTTTGTGGTGAAAGTGGAAACCAAGGCTTTGTTGGTAAGCTCGCGAATTTAATAATTGCAGGAGCTGCGCCATGGTCACGTGTAACGAGGGACGGTTGTCTTGCATTAACAGCCAGGGTATACACTAAATAAAACAATCAATGATGTAGTATTTTCTCGAATAAGGTTTAAACATGCTGTCAAATAGAGACAAAAGTAATGCAAGAGGTTAAATAATCACAAAGTTATAAGTGTCCAAAGTTATAAGAAGGGGTATGTCCTGTCCCTTTTCCGCAAAACGCACCTTCATATAAAACGATTGCGGTTTCTCTCTGGTCTCGGTTGCATGTGATAATGATAATAAGGGCCTAGTAGAGCCTTTGCTAGCTATTATGTCTCCTTAGAGACACATTCGCTTACTTACGTCTTATGCAATACTACTAGTAGTTTCTATATATATCATTTATTCATTGTTGATTAACTTACTTTCATTGTTAACCCAAAATGAGACAATCACCTTAACTTTAAGGCTATATAGGTAGGTATATCTAATCTTCCGTAATATTGAATTAGATTCGCTAATGCAAGCATAGATAATGATTAATTTAATTATGCCACAGCTCAGTAGCATTTCACATATCGCCTGAGTCACGTCAAAGCCCGCCAAGTAACGCCAAACTGCACTGAGCACTGAACATTTAAGCAAATTGCGTTAAGTTATCGGAGTTATACCACCAGAACATTAAGCGAGTCTAAGGTAAGCCTCCACTCAGTTGCAGCAGAGACCGTAGGCTGTGCTCCTCGCTTCCAGAATTAATAACTTTCTCGTCAACCCCCTCGCCCCCACCCCGGGGCTGGCGCGCCCCCGTCTCATCCCACGGAGTCGGTTACCTTTGTTCGATTTCTCGATGAAATAGCCTGAGAAAAATCATTGCAAGACACCTATTAAAATGGATGGAGGCGAGGTGGGCTTCGATTTTTAGTTCAACATGCGTAGGTACAAAGGTTGGGACTATTTTACAAAGGTTATCAAAAAAAAAACTGCAATTTCGCTGCGTTTAAATTGGTTAAGTTCTTAACTATGGTTTAAAGTATGGGATTGAGTATCAAAATGGTGTCTTACTTAATAAGAATTCGTATAAGATCTCAAGTAGGGCTGCAAATTTAAATGGCAATGTAACTTGCGAAAGTATCTGAACTATAGATTGTGATATGATCTTACTGACCGTACTTAACATTAATGTAATTATGTTACGACGTATTATTAATAATGCATTCACATTAAAGTTGTAGACATTCGTTGAATAGGACCCGTTGCTTATTCGACTCATTAGAGCTGTATTTGCTAATAAGTCACGAGTGAATGAACTTCAATTGTACAACCTTTTATTTACCCCGCACTGCTAGTCTGTAGGTCGACTCGGTTGAAATTACCATTAATCTGCGCACAATAACATTTAGTTTGAAACATATATCCCATTATTTCAGTACGAATGTATCTTGTCGAGGTGACGCGACCTATATTTATAAAAGACATAATACCTACACAGTTGACCTTTATTATAACTAAAAGATATCCTTAACAAGCGATGTTTTCAAACCACCCCTTGATCTGAAGGATCGGATTTTTCAGGATATTGGGGTCGAGTTCTCGTCGTAAGAGCCGTCTTCCGTCTCCCTCTGACGCAATTGCACCAGCACAAAGGAAAAACGCCTTAAGACACTCCGCATCTCTTGCTATAGAAGTCTTTTTCATCTGAAGGGCAGTATTCGGTTTGCCTCTTTGACTCTGTTTGGGTGTGTAATGATTTGAGCGTGTAATTTGCTTAAAAAATGTCGCCTCCTTTCATTTGCTTGTTTATCATGCTTATATGGGATTCATTTGATGATGTTGTTTATATAAAATTTGCGTGCGGCAAAGTGTGTGGAATGTTTATGAACGCGGTTAATGTAAGCTTCAGTACAATTTGAGAAGTTAATGCATAGACATATTAAATTGACTTGAATAATGATTTTACTTCATAGCAAAAGGTAAATAGTAGGACGAAGTCGACACAACAAATATTTTACAGCTATGTTACATACATATAGCTGCTGTCTTGCACTTTTATGAAGCTACAAATTGGAAATATTATTTTTCTAGGCAAAGAAATACTTCGAATACAGACAGATATTTACACTAGAATAAATAATTATTATACAACCCCACTGAACTATAGTCGGCTAGGAAAGGAAATTATCCGCCGAAGTACATAAAAGTCATTCCGATACTCATGATAGCACCAAAACTAAACTAAGGTATTTTCCATAATTTCTGTCATTAAATTTTACGGTTACCTCAACACAAAGGCTTCTCTTAAGATAAATCCTTCTTCATCTTATACAAACATACTTTCCAAGCCTGAAACAATACATCGCACAGAAAACTATGCCATTATCACTTTAGTGCAACTTTTCACAGACCAATAAACTGCTACGCTAGCATCATTTTTATTTGATATTATTTCAAAATAGTTTATTTTACTACTTTTTTTGTGTTTTTATACTTTTTTGTTTGTTTTCAGATTTGTTATTGTTTGTCTCATGTCATTTGTGCATCTGCCGTTGTTACCCACTGCGCTCTCACCGAATAGACCCTGCGGAAGACCAGCGCAGCGCTGGCTGTAAACCTAGCAACATGCTTAGCTGGGTCCATTTGGTGACAAAGGCAAATGTGTCTTTTTTTTGTTTATTTATTTAGAGAACTGTGTTATTTTTATCACGAATAAATGTTCGAGTTTGAGTAAACGTGTAATTATAAATGAATATGATCTCATTCATAAGATGGAAGGAGGCCTGTGGCCAGCAATGGAACATATTTAGGCTGACAATGAAGAATTAGAAACAGGGAAAGTATCATTATAAATAATAGATATTTAACATTACATGTTACCAGTATCATGGTGTTCTAAATACCTCGTAATTCAGTGGAAGCAACCAAAAAAGGGGAAGGATGAAAAGGCCACAAGCAAAGAGAAAAAAAATAGGAACTAGCGAGACTAGAAAGGCGAAGTTTAACATTCAGTTGGGAAATATTGATATGCTATTCTTAAACGTATCCGATGTTGCTAAATTTATGTACACCATTTTCATTGTAGTCCCTGGGCGACCGAGCCCCGCTCGGGTGAAAATAGAAAAAAACGGAGAGAACTATTTTTCCCAGATATGACCAGCTATAGATCGATTCTTCGCCCCCGGAAACTACCATATTCCAGATTTTATCGGTTTCGTTAGAGAATACAAATATATATAGGTAGGTATATACAAATATTGCTCGTTTAGTAGAATAATAATAAAATAGGTCCCTGGGTGACCGAGCTCTGCACGGTGAAAATAGAGATTTTATTGATGAAACGAATTTTCCTAGACAACTCTTATATACCCAATATCATTAAAATCATTAGAGCCATTTTCGAGACCGTGATTACAAATATATACTACTTAGGTATATACTTTAATACAAATATTGCTCTTTTAATAGGATACGATATACAGGGTGGCTCATTCAGAGCGGTCAGTATGGGAAAGTCTGAAACTATAAGATATACGAAGATCTGTTCTTAGGAACCATGTCATCGATTGTAGTAACAAGATAAACTGCATTCATACATTTAAAAAAAACTTGTACTCAGCTCGCCTGCCATGCCATGCCTTTTATTCATTTTAAGTGCGTAATATTTTCTGATGAAACGCAATTTTCCAACAACGGAATGTACAATCGTAAAAATCATCACTTTTACGCAAATTCACCACATGAAGATACAAAATGCAATAGTAAGATCGTTACCTAAACGTGTTGAATATTGTATTGAAAAAAACGGTGGTCACTTCGAACACCTATTAAAATAAATTAAAGTATGTGAAAACAATGCCTTTTATTAATTTTAGACATCATGTTCCATAGAAACATTTACTGCTTAAGACCTACACAATCGATATCTAAATAGAAATAGTGTTAGTTTTTGTTTTCAAAACGACCGGGTTCGATTCCTGAGCTGAGTACAAGTTTTTTTTAAATGTATGAATGCAGTTTTTCTTGTTACTAAAATCGATGACATGGTTCCTAAGAACAGATCTTCGTATATCTTATAGTTTCAGACTTTCCCATACTGACCGCTCTGAATGAGCCACCCTGTATACTATGTATATTAGGTTATTGGAAAGTTTGCCTGGAAAAGATCACTCCATAGCGATAAGACCGCCTATTGGCTTCCGTAGTATACTCGTATTGCTTAACTCTTTGTCCTCTACTTATATGAATTCACCGTGTTCTGTACTGTTTTTGTACATTGAGGTGTACCATAAAGAGTAGGTAATTGTATTTTATTGTATCTTTTTCACTTGTCAGTTTTCCCATGAATGCCCCATTCTATGGAAAATCTTCATGAATCCCAATGAAGGATCATTTACATTGCTCCACAAGGCACGTACCTATGCGTGGTGCTTCGTGTTAATCTGTTTCTCTTTTAAAAGTGTAGTATAATTAATTATGTGTACCTCCTGCATATAATAATTTATTTCGTCTTATACCTAGTGCCGGTTGAGGACTTCACATACACCTTTGAATTTCTTCGCATATTTATATGCAGGTTTTCTTATTATGTTTTACTTCATCGAAAAGCAAATGGCTAATATCAAATGTCATTTCGTACATAAGTCCCAAAGAAACATCGGTGAGTAACTAAGAGCAAGCTGGGATTTAGACATTTTTGACAGCCTCATGCTCCATAATCACTAGGTTATGATAACTTTTTTATCGAATATTTTTTGCATGAAATAAGGTATCGTACAAAATAGTCCGCCTTTTGTACGATAATTAAAATAATAAATATAATAATATACCTTCTCCGTATAATTTCCGAGCTCATCGGGCGCACTTAAGTGACACAGAGCGGCGCGAGGGCGGCGCTCCAGGCTTCCGTCGCGAGGCGGCAGGCGACTGGACATAACCCACAAACGACACACTGGAAATATTATAACACAATGTGTGTAAGCATCACAGGAAGATCAAACCGCCGAGCACATGATAGGCGATGCCCCTTTCACTCCTACGCTCTCGAACGCTGGACAGCGCACGGATGCACCTACTGAAAATTTGGTCGGCGTGACACCTGACATAGCTGCCTGGCTTTACAACCTCAAAGCTGTATCTATTTGCCCTTTGTAATCACGCAATCAATCATGAGGTATCGAGCAGAGAGCGTGGCAGTTGGTGGACAAAGCTCAGCTCATTACGTGTCAATCCGACTGCTGCTGCTGAGGCAATAAAGCTCTCGAGGGGTGACCTCGCACCGTAAAGTAAAATAAGGCCAGGATAGCGGGGCGCCGTTGGAAGTGGGTAACACATGACCAGTCCTTGTGGAGATCCTTAAGGGAAGCCTCCAGAAGTGAACATCCTCTAATGCTAATAATTACAAGGTTCAATTCAACAGAAGGAGAAGAAGGTGGTGAAGAAGAACTTCCGAAAAGTAAAAACATGTTCCCCGTAGTGACATTTAATACGTTGGTTGAACCGTGTAATTATTACCATTATTTCAACATGTCTCACGAACGTTTAAATTCGATGAACGTCCTCTGACTGAAATAATGAAGCATCACAAGAAGAAGAGAACCAGTATGTACTAATGGAAGTTACTTTGCTGAAGGCCGATTGCAAAGGTAAATTAATTGCTCACGAACTTGACTCTAAATGTGATGAGTATTGCTAAATGACTGCGACCATAATACAGTATACATAATGACTTAGCTTGCAGTGAATGTAGTGACAGGACCGTTAAGGCGGGATTCCACCAGTGTGCGGCACTGTGCGGCAAAAGCCCTCTATCGCATATTTACAACCCTCGCCTGCAGCTCGGATCATAAATACCTGCGATTTCAGGCTTTCATTATTTTACAGCCCTTGGTAAGTAATGTACTATTACATCACTCTGGGCGGTAAGTGAGATTTACATAAGCTTGTGCCGCACAGTGCCGCACACTGGTGGAATCCCTTTAGTGATGGTCTCACCGATAATAAACTGTCACTACAGCCGACACCAGAGGGGTGATCGTGTAACATTTCGAACGCACATTAGGACAACTCAACTGTCATTTTCCCATACAAAAAGTGACATTTAGATCTCCTTTCCCAACTTTGCTATGTTCAGCAGGTCGGTCACGTAACACATTGTACGTACATTGGGTAAATCTAAATGTCAATTTTTATATGGAAAAATTTCGCGTTCGAAACGTTACGTTATTACCCCTCAGGTCGCAATTTCACAAAAATTAAGGGATCTCCTGAAACCCATCTCACAACAACTTACAACTTGAATTGCAAACGGAAACCTCTTTTCAACTCTATTTTATAGAAAGAGACTTCTGCTTGGTTTATTAATTGTAAATTGTTATGCAATGTGCCCCAGATAAACTTTGAATGTATAGTTTAGTTAGTATGGCGTTTACAATGTAACAATAAGCAGAAAGAATGCTAAAGTCTGCAAGGCATTTGTTCAATTTCGAGGTCTAACCTCAATGTCCTCAGAAAATCACAGAGAAATCCTAACGTTAACTTTACAATATCAACGTCTTAAGCTATACTATAAATAAGGTCCCCTTTAAACAATAGGGAATAACTTCGGTTCCTTTCCGTATAGCCGTTTGATCCGAACCCCGAGCTTCCTCGTACCCTTTTAACCGAAAAGGGCGTAACTGGGTAAGCTTCTTGTGTGTACTTGCCCTTTAGAAGCGGAAAAGTTAACGGTTAACTTAGGATCCTTATACACTAACGAAGTTTAGATTTCAAACTTTACCCACGGCAAGGTTAATACATGTAAAGCGATGCAATATAGCAGCTTAGTATACCTTTAGAGTGTTATTCACTTAATAAGTTAAGCGTTAAAGCGTAAATATTTGTTTGTGTTATGGTTGTCATAAGGGCTAAAATAAATAAAGACATTATACAGGGTATTGTGGATGACGATGTAGGAACTTATAATAAAAAAAAGACCAGGTTGCACTCCGGGAGTGCCGGCAGAAGTGAAAACTTGAATATTTTGACATTTCGAATCGACGAATACCGTAGCAACAGAAGTAAACTATTTCACTTGCAAATTAGCGCGTGAGAACTCATTGTGTGTCGGCCGAACGGGTAAGCGCCGCATCGCCACTACGGCATCGGTCCCTCCCCCGCCCCTTAGCCTCGTCCCGAATCTCTCACCATTTACGGTCACGTGACACCTGTCGCGAGTTTAACAATTTTTCCGCATTGCAAAAAGTGTTTAACGGCTTTATACTCTTACGAATAGCGTTCAGTTTTGAATGAAGTCGAATCGGCTAGCAGCAAAATATAAAAGTTTGTGACCTCCTTCACATCTGACATCACAAAAATCTGTCCGTTTTTAACAATTTTTCCCCATCCCAAAAAGTGCTCAGCGCCGCTAAAGAAGTTTTCACTTCAAAAACTATCACAGATTGGACTAAGACATGTTAGGTTCAAACTCTTCCTAACAGTTCTATCATCTCCTTAACCACTCACTTGCTTGTGGCAACAGTTGCCAATTTCGTCGCGCCCCTAAACTGATGGTGGCAACTGTAGTTGCCAAGCGAAGTATGGGATTCTGCGGTTAAGTTCCTACATCGTTATCCCAAACACCCTGTACCTATATAAGTATAAAGGAATTCTCTGTGGTTGACAACTTGAAAACAACTGTTCGTCAAGACAAGGTAAGCAGTAGCAGGAGCTCTCGCAACATTGACCGCAGTCCGCACTAGAAAGTGAAACACACAACACATACTTGAACAAGCGAGCGAAGCGAAAGTAATGGGCCAAACTGCTTTCGTATGTCCGGGTGTACGGCTGTTCTCCTCTACAGGTCCCATTTCTTAACCGATTCTCGTGAAATTTTGCACGTTATCCACGTTAATCAGCTGACCCCGATCACCCAGGGAAATTAGCGGCATTTATTTTATATTCAACTAGGAAAAAATGGTAATGTTCAGTTATGTTATGGCGCTTCGCCGGACGCTGCCGCGTCACGCTCGCTTCTCTCGCTCGGCTCGCGCGCTGTAGGGTCGCAGTTCACCTAACAACGTAACCGTTTTTTTGCCCTGGGGGATCAGGCTAGGGGATTAACGTGGATAACAGCAAAGGAGGAGAGGAGCAGGTTCGTTAATGAATAAATTCTATTTGTCGAATCAGTTTTTGCCAAATAAAAAAAAAACATTCACGCTAGGTTCTAGCGTACAGACAGAGCCACAGTGCTATTTTAGACATATCTCGACGATAATTAACATTTATTGTTGCATCTGCTGAAACGTAACTGAAGAACACAATACGATAACAATATTTATTGGCGTTCTTGTGCGACAGCACATCATCTGCTATCATCATCATCATATCCTTGCCCTTGAGGTCACAGCTCATTAGAGCCACCCGGTGCCCGACCCGGACCGCCTTGCCTCGAGCGGTTAGTATTCTTCATATGGATTTGTACGGGCATGCGCTCACTACATCAACTCCGTAGTTAGTACAGTTCCGAGGCGAGGCGGTGCGGGTCGGATGCCGGGTGGCTTTAATGAGCTGTGACCTTTATTCCATTTACTTGGGGTGGGCGCAGCATGTTTTTTTCTTCCATACCTCTCTGTCACCTATCATCTTAAGTGGTTGACCTGCCTATATGATTACACAATTAGGGTCAATAGATTCAAGAAACAGAAGCAAACAATCAAATTAGCCACCAACTAACACGATTATACCTACGTGTGGCACAACAAGCGTACGGCCCGTCTGATGGTAAGCGGACACCGCAGCCTATAGACGCATGCAACTCCAAAGGAGTAACATGACCCTTGATATGCACAACAAATTCTCTCGCTCTCAACACAACCCATCCTCGGGAGCTCTGGCGACCTTGCTGACCTCCAGGAACACAACACTACTACAGAGCAAGTAGTAGTGTTATTATGGCCGTGGTCTTCTGCAAGGAGGTACTTCCCCAGTTGGGCTCCACATTCGAGCGGGATGACATTTCGCTGTGCCCTACCTCACCAGAAATTTGGATCAATAGACTCAAGAAACAGAAACAAACAATCAAAATGGCCACCAACCAACACGGTTATACGTGTGGCACAATCTACGAAGTAGATCTGAAAACACAAAGGAAAATCCTCGTAATGCGCGATGGGCGCCCCTGCGACAACTCTCTACCCTCATAAATCTACCCGAAGGTTTCTGCTCCCGTCCAATATTAGGAAGCGTTGTATCAGTGTTTTTCTTTCTGTTGTTTAGAGATCTAAGCGTCAGAATGATTTATTCCGATAGCGGTGTGTAATCTGTTTCGGAAAAAGGTTGGCCGGGTTTCAGGGGTAAACAAATAATTAAAAAATACTTGCTCCTACTTTTCTTCAGCCAGGGATCGACTTTTGTGTCGGTGAAATCGAATTGCAATTGAATTTGAATTGGAGATGAGAACTGCTCTCAACCGAATGAACATAAATAATATAATATATGTACATAGGTACCTGAACAGGATGTAGTTATTTATAAATGTTGATGGAATGTGCATTAAATTATGAGGCTATTATTAGAGTGGAGGCCGTGGGTACAATACTTTTCTTAACTACTATAAGAGATGGTGGACATCGTCTGCGAATACGTCTGTGACTAATGGCTTGTCTTATTTCTGAATAACTTTAACACTACTTATATAATAAATTCTTTAGATGGTCAAAATTAATGAGCAGCAAAATTGCTGAATTGTCATTCTTACCGTGTGGGCAGTGGACAAATTGTTTTTTTTGTGTAAGAAAGCTCAATAAAACCTGGACGGTTAGCACAATACGGCGCGCAAGCTGCAGCACGGCTATCACGCGACGGCGCGCGAGCTCTCTCGATTTTTCTCGCACTATCCGTCTCTCTCTTATTAGAACACCTAGAACAAGAGGTATAGTGGGAGAAAAATCGAGAGTATGTCGCGGCCGTCCCATGATAAAAAAATAAATAAATAAACGTTTATTCACGGACTTGCTTACAACTAAATACATTTATATTCTTCTGCCAAACCACACAGTGGTTTGTTGGCAGACGAGGCTCCTTTACTTTTGTGTAAGCTATTATTATTGGGTATTTATTTATGACATGAAGTTAACTTAACTAACTTTATAATAACTTATCTTAACTTTATAATCTGCGCGTACAGTATAAAAATGTAATGTATTAAGTATTAAGGTTGTATTTGATCTTTTATTCGATTTAATAGAAAATTACTCAATTTCTTTTTAAATGTTTGTTTTGTCATCCTTGTGGTCTTTAAATCCGATGGCAACTCATTATAGATCTTAGGAACTAAATATTTTCTACATCTCTGGCCAAAATAATTCGTAAAACTAGGTACCAGCAGTTTATTACTATCTCTGTTTCTTATTAACCTTTGATTGACAATAGGTATTTTAAATTCATCATTACAAATTTGTTCCAAAGCTAAGAACAACGTGACTTTTTCATGAACTGTTAAAATTTTACATTCTAAGAAGAGTTGTTCATAGGTAGTACTCTTATATTGAAGTTTAGTTTTTTTGTCCACCATTAATTTCATGAATCTAATCTGCAATGCCTTTATCTTGTCTAGATACGTTTTAAAAGTACGACCGTAACTTGACAGCCCATACGACAGTAGAGAATCCACTAGAGCATAGTACACTGCATACATAGTAGCCCTATTTAAAACAAATTTCAGATGGTGGAATTTTGCAAGTACTGCTCTTAATTTACTGCATAAGCCATTAACATGTGGCTGCCACGAGAACTTATAATCTATAAGCAAGCCCAGATACTTGTATTGTTCCACCATCTGGAGCTTGACACAGTCGCACGCGACCCCGGACGGCCGCGCACTGTGGAGGCAGTCAAAACTGTGCCCCACAATGCACGGCGGTCTGTACATATCTCTAGAGTAGGGCGACCGTATACACATACATTTTGTTTTTGTAATGTTAATAATAATCCCATTATCATGTGACCATTTAATAATGCTAGTTAGATCTTCCTGTACTTTTTTTTCTATTAGACCTAGGTCTTTATCCGCGTATATTAGGCAGGTGTCATCTGCATACATGTAGACACTACAATTTTTGACCACATTACACATACTGTTAACATGAACTATGTACCCAACAGGCCCGGTTACCGAGCCGGTCGGCACGCCGCAGGAGACGTGCGCGGGCGCGCCGCACTCGCCTCCGACGGCCGTGCGTAAGGTTCGACCCTCGAGGTATGCGCGGAGCCACCCGTGGAGTGGACCCGCGATTCCACACTCTTCCATTGCCTGAAGCAGCTGGTTGTGGCCCAGAGTATCAAAAGCTTTTTTTTTTAGATATAGACGTGCTGCTGTCACAGCGAGATAGACATAGTCCGTCTCTTTCAAAGTGTTCTCATTAGAAAGAGACGGATAGTCTATCTCGCCGCGACACAGCCCGTGCTGTCTTGAGCTAACTGTACTGTTTATAAAATAGAAGTAGCTCACTTTGTCTGCATATGTAAGAGATGACACATACATCTACCCTCTCATCTATGAGAGGCCTGTTGCCCAGCAGTGGGACTGTTACAGTAGGGGGTTCTTCAAAAAAGGAGTGTATAAACTCTTAAAGGGTCGGCACCGCGCATGTAACACCCCTGGAGTTTCAAGCGTTCATAGGCTACGGTAACCACTGACCGTCAGGTGGACCGTAATGTTGTTTGCCACCGATGTCATATAAAAAGAATCTTATATAGGCTGATTCATTATTATTTTTATTTTATTATTTGTAATCTGCGAGGACTGAATATACTAACAACAAAGTAATTACAGTTGCATGACTGTAATTACTTTATTGTTAGTACCTATGTTCTACTTTGTATTTTTTACATTTTTTTTGACTATTTTATATAAAAGAATATATATTGGTAGGATGTATCGTTATTGACATTGCAGAATGAGAAAACCTATACTCATCGTTTTTTACTTTATCATAGTTTACAACTAGTCATAATGAAAATCTTCACAAAAAATTAAAACTCAGAAAATTTATCCTAGTAGGATAAACTGAATCACACTAACACATCCACGGACAGCTCACCCCCCATTATTACCTGATACGATTTCCCTTCAGCGCACAATACATTTTAATTTTACTCCCAACACACAGCCCTATGAAACAACTGAAAATTACTCCCCTTTACAATTTCAACTCTATCCCGTTTAGATACAACATAAATTCAACTGTCGCTTTCTTGAGTAACGCTTTTCTTCAGCGCCATGAAGGGTATATTACTTTACCGATTAAATATGGACCACGTCGTTCCGTCTCTTTCTTTAATACGCGTTTCTTATTAGGAAAACGAGACAAGAAATATAAAATTGCATTCGTCTGGGTATAATTGCAAATCGTCTGTAAGATTCTGACTTACGTAGACGAATCTCGAATCGAATTAGTAACCTACCAAAAAGCTCAGTTTTGATGGTGTTGTTGATGTTGCAGGTGTTGATTAAGCTGCTTACGTGTTTCTTGGTAAAAACTGTAGCCAGAGCTTTTGGGAAAAGTGTGGGTCGTGGGTCCAATATGAAAGAGTTCAACGCGCTTTGGTATATTTGGCGTATGACAGTTATTATACACTTAGACATAAACAAGCATATACCCTTTTCACGAAACAAATTATTTAATTAAATATCGTAATATCGTGTATCGTTTTATCGTTTAAACAAGCATATGTTTTTATAATTACATTTGAAATAATTTGATATGAAAGATTTTCTATAAAGTGTTTTAATCACGTTAATTTTCTTGAATAATGAAGATAGTCATCTAAAATTTACTTTAAAAACAAAGTTTTCAATTCCATTCAGTACTCCGCCAAGTCACATGAACATTTCCACATTTCTTTTCCACTTTACCAAAAGAACATTGATTATTACTTACAGAAAAAATACAAATCGCTGTAGGTATGTGAGCCGATAATATTTGAGGAGTTCCGTCGATTCATCAAGAAATGTGATTCTGAGACCTTTGGCACTTCATTAGTTGCTATTTCAACGCAATCATATAAGAATCTGTAACGTAAATACTTTCATAGTTTTAAGTACGTCATCCTTTGTACCGATTTAACCTTTTTTTTTGTCTGTATTTTTACCTGTGTCTTGTGTACAATAAAGTACATACGTACATCATTGGGGAGTTGCAGGAGACATCTGTGGTCTTCATCATCAGTTCCACTTCACCACATTTGTGATTTCCGGGTGTAAATACAATAATATTTATGCTAGAAAATACCGAAATTAATACATGCGTGCCTAATATATTTGAGGAGTTCCCTCAATTCCTCATGCATGATAGCATCCAACTGGATTTTTGAGAACAATAGGACCAATCTGGAAGCATATACTTTACAAACAAAAAAAAATAAGAATCGGTTGATAAATTACGGAGTTCTAAGGCTAAGCATTAAAAAAAACCTTAATATAAAAAAAATATTAGAACCTAAATTGAGAACCCCTCTTTTTTTTTAAGTCTGTTCGAAATACCAAATTTCAACATACTACAATAAATTCGTTTTACACATGGTTTACAAGGTTCCCAAGTCTCAATACCAGAGTTTCCTGACCATTATAATAATCTGCAAATTAATGTTGGTTTGTTAGATCGCTTACCCCAAACGCAATTTTTCTTTGTAGTTAATTTTCTTTTCGCCTTTTTTCCCGAACGGGATTATTCTGGTCGTTTTTTTCCACCGCAGCTTACTTTCTCAGTCCAGAGGCTCTATAGTATAAGTTTTACCGAAACAAAACGTTCCGACCGCGTTTGCGTTTAGCTGTCAAATCCCATACAAATTGAGGGTAAAACGCAAACGCAATCGTGAAGTTTTGTATCGGTAAAACTTATACTAGAGCCTCTGTTACTCCCGTATCGTATTTTATTACGTCTCAATTTTTCTTCCCTGTAGAAAACCCATTGCAATCGCGAAAGAGTAGGTAGGTTAGGTTAGTCAGGTAGCTTTATATAGATGCCCGAAGGGCAAACTACCCAGAAATAGCTATCTACCTACGCTGCGCTTTCCGGTACGTGGTCGCCTCTCGAGAACCTTTCTGCCCCAACGGCTATCGGTTCTACGTGCCATGGGGTAAATGACAGTTGAGTTTTCCTCACGTATATGTTCGCAAATTTACGTAATCGTTAGTGGGATGAAATACTTGAAATACCACCAAACCCAGTTATATCCCAACTACTGGGTACATAGTTCGCAGATTTTCCCCACAAAAAAAACAAAAAGCCTCCGTTTGATGTCACTTTCACGAGGCCTCCTAGCTCCTGCCAGGAGACTAGACTACCATAGTACTATTAAAACCTCGCTACACACGGATGATTATAATGTGGGAGCAGGACACATCTGTTACGCTTTCTGTCCTGGCACCTCTTATAGCAGATAAGTGCGACAGAAAGCGTAACAGGCGCAACTGCCGCTGTCCCATTCCCACATTTCATTGCTCCTCGTACAGCGAGAGATACTGTTAGAACAGTCAGCATCGTATAGTTAGTAGCAGCGAAATACACAACACATCCTTTCTCTTACAGTAATAAAGATGTGTACCGAAATATTTGGCTGCTTCGGGTGTTATTAACTATATGATGCTGACTGTACCATAGTCAGCGCCGCATTCATTATAACAGTTTTAGTGAGGTAGGGCACAGCGAAATGTCATCCCGCTCGAATTTGGAGCAGCCCAACTGGGGAAGTCCCTCTGCCTTGCAGAAGACCACAGCCATAATAACACTACTACTTGCTCTGTAGTAGTGTTGTGTTCCTGGAGGTGAGCAAGGTCGCCACAGCGCCCGAGGATGCGTTGTGTTGAGAGCGAGGGAATTGGTTCCTTCAGCTGTCAACACGGCGAATCCCCAAACATATCAAGGGTCGGCAACGCTCATGATACTCCTTTGGAGTTGCATGCGTCTATAGGCTGCGGCGTCCGGTTACCATCAGGCGGGCCGTACGCTTGTTTGCCACCGTCGTTGTATAAAAAAATAAATAAAAAAAATAACATTTTCACCTACTAAACTGACACGCGTTTGAAAAACTACGCAGAGCCTCCAATAGGTTTAACTTGACCTTGAATAGTCTATTCTTGGTAAGTAAATGAACACTTAACTTAACTTACTGTGGCAATTAAACAAAAACTACAGCATCGAGCTGTGTTGAGTGCGGAGACAAAGGGCGCACGCATATGCACGTATAAGCGATGTGCATCAGGGCAGTCGCGGGGCTGCATTCCTTTCCTCGAGCGCCGACGGCTTAATGTGGACACGTCGTGCGACCAGCACGGCTATTGCAGGACGGCGCAAGCTGTGTCGCGGCGAGATAGACTATCCTTCATTTTCTACTTATAAAGCTCAGAAAGAGACGGATAGTGCGAGAGAGATCGCGTGCCGTTCCGTGACAGCCGTGCAGGATTATGATGTTTTAAATATCAATTCTTCCTCTTGTTAGAGTGGTTTAGGCCGTCATGCTATGGTGTAGTGGCAAGCCTTACATTTCGGCGCCATTCCTTTCTGCAAACCATTGCTGCATTCATACCTGCAAACCTGATGGCCTTGCTTGCGACTTTAGCGGTCTTTAGACCTGGCTAAATGCAGTGCTCTAACTGCACTCACACTCACTGACTAGAGCGAGACGGCTTATCTCCCCTTCCCTTAGTATACGAAAGTGTTCAAGGCTTTCAAGCAGTTTCAATGCGGCCTTCATTTTACCTGTTCACCAAATAAGAGATCTTACACGTGGTCTCATGCACTCTATTCTGTCCTGTACTACCATACCATAGTCTTAAAACAAGCGTATAACCCGTTGGATAGATGCTTGTAACTAAAAGGGTGTTACCTGACATGCGGTGTGTAAACCCTGTGCCTTTATGGGTGCTACTTTCATGTGACCGAACTTTTAAACTTAAAACAAATGACAATGCTGATCTCCAGTCGACAACAGCGTATCATCAAGAATCAAAACCTTTGGCAACCTCACTATCAGGTTATACCACACTTGGATGTAATTCTCCTTTGGCTGCTCCAAATTAGGGATGAATGACATTTTGCCGTAGCACCTAAATTTTCCTTTCTAAAGTAACCTTTGATAAGGACGTCCATTGGCTTGGATGATAAGGAAAAACCCAAGATCCCTGTCGTAAAATAGCAGTATAGGGAGTCATTGGATACGCGCGTGCTGACCGTGGAGGCGCCACGGCATTCAACTGGCGACCCCAGGGAAGACGGCAAAGACCTTGCCTTAGCGTGCCAGTACGGGCCAGATATTCTGAGAGCCGAGGATATATTGCGTTCAGTAGGATATACTAGAGTCCTTCGTTTGAGAACGCAGATGGTGACCACCGTGTAGTTTTTAATGGATATCAATAACAGCCAACCTCGCGTATAATGCGAAGTGGTGAGAAGGAGAAATACGGTAATGCGTCGATGCCTGTCTGATATTTGGTCCTGCAGTGGACGTCTTTCCGATAATATGATGATGATGATGATGAAACTAGTTATCCCTCGATGGGTGTGTGCCCAGGCCACCAGATAGTAGCTACCTAAAAGATATGGATGATCACCAGTGGTCAGTGAGTGGGTGAGTACCTAAGTGACGAAATCAACTTACTTAAGGAATCAATAAAATCTTAAGTATAACGCCAAGAAATTGTGTGATTCATCAAATTGCTAAGGCTCTATGAATATTAAATCGAACCTCTCTCCATTAACGCTAGAGTGCTTTGACAACTAAGCTACAATGACAGTGATTGAAGTCGCGTATCTTTCAACTTTATTCCCGCTACGAATAACGACCTCTCTGTATTCTCTTGAAAGGCTCACAGCCTTCTAGGACCACTCTAATGGGCGAGCTACTCGTATGCGCGCTCGCTCCATCCTAATCGAACCACATCAGGTAGTTCGAGAGAGATGGCGCTGATGTACATTATAGGTACTTCTTAACGAAACTAATTATTTTATTAAATATTCTTTGGTTCATGTTATTTTTAAGGAGGAAGTTACCCCGAGTTAGTTCAAATAATTTGTTTCGTTAAGAAGTATGATACGTATTTTTATATCACTAGTTCAAGGCATGTCCCCTCGATGCCAACGTGCCGGCCACTCGTATAGTTACAGTCCAGCCACTCTCTAACTCACTCGCCGCACTGGCTTCATTTAAACGAAGCCTGCACCGCGCTCATTACTTCTATTAATGTGCAAGTAAAACTATGAATTCTACTATTGAATAAAAACTCTGAATTCTTCGAAACATTTACATTTGGTTGTGTGAAGATTGGCCTAATTAACTTGAGGTCCAAAAAGAAATCCGTTGTTGAAATAAAGATTCGTTTTATGATTCAAACTCCTTCCACATCTCGCTGTGCAGTAGATAAAGATACGCTCTATAAAGAAACAGTGATATTAGAGTTAGAGTTAGAAAGGGGAGAGTATAATTTAGACAAAGACGAGAAGAAAGGCGATAGGTACGAACTGGACCTGCATTTTAAGACAAATACAAGTTCGATCTGATTAGATCAGTGCACTTACAAAAATTGGCTACGCGCTAGCGCAAGTGGGAGTGCACAGACCAGCACAAGACCAAACCGTCTTATGTATACAATACTCATAGTTGTAAAGGAGACGCTACACGAGCGAAATTGGCAGGACTGCCAAGCAAAGGTCACAGTAAATCTAGTATGGAGTGACCCTTGATTTGGCTGGTCGCCGTGCTTCCGACAATTGTATCCACACGGGCCGAATCACGCGGCATGCAGTCCCGCCGATATCGGCTCGTGTAGCGTCTCCTAAAGCAAGTAAATAAAGCCACAATCTTTCTCCGCCTTATTTTAAGTAACCTACGTCAGTCAATTTAAATTTCCAATCATCAAGATTCAGGACTGAAGCAAACATGAAACCACCGTTTGTTTCTATCTAGACTTACTGTATGAAAGAGATAGCGCTTACCTTACCTAATTATATTGACATTATCGCGTAATAAATGCGAGAAAATATATTCAAATTCATCTTTCAGATTGAGTCCTAGGTAACGACTTTACGAGTACCTACTTTGGGGAATGCTTAATACAAATGGTAAACTTTTAATAATTAATGTGTCCTAAATGCCGAAGGTCGTGAACCCGCTCCATTGCCCAGACACTAGGTCGCAACAATATCATTTATACATTCATAAGCTGAAAACATGCAATTGATAAAATAACAATTCAATTTATACGGTGTTGCTAAGTCGTCAGCTCCAAAGCCATATCGCGACCCACTCCGAATTGAATAAAACAGAACAAGAGCGTATTTTGTAAGAAAAACCTTATTATGAATTCAACCTTCAACAATGCTTGTAAGATTCAAATTTGAAGCGCGTATGAAAGCATGACACGACCTTGCTATAGTAATCCTCCGAAATTGTGATTAAAGTCGCCTAATACACACAATAACAGGTCACGCGTCTAACGACACCCGTCTATTTTGTCCGGAGTAAAAAGATTACAAGCCAAATAAATCCTAACCAACCTAAAATACAACATAACAGGAACGAATAAGGTTGAAAATGGGTTGATGAAGTTAACGAAACGTTACGTTACGCTTGTGTGCTCTCGTGAAAGCTACACATTTCATTTAGTACAATACAACTCATATTGTACACTACACGTACATTGCTGTGCTCATAAATGTCCCATGTGTGCGGGGCGTCGTATCGGAATGAAACAGAGCATTCGAATTCATACCCTAAGTTAATGCAAATAAGATTAATGTTTGATTGGTTTGAAAGGATGTATTAACGTAATGAGAACTCGTTTGTAAGTGTGTGCGAGCCACAAGTTCTGAGCGAAGTATTATCGAAGAATGCGAAGCGTGAATAACTACGTTTAGGGATTGTCAGTATGGTAATCTACTCTCGTTTTGATTACTATTTGGATCGATACAATGATTATAATTGGATTTGCATTTTTAATTACTATTGTGCACATTACTATGTACTTATGTACCTACTTCTCTTAATGTAAGTGTTACATGCATTATAGGTAATAAGGATTAAGTTAAGTATTAAAACAAAGTTATGTAGATATGGTATTTTAACTTAATAAATTATTGCAAATTTTTTAATTCCATTTAGGTAAGCTTATTTATAAAGCGAAACAGCTAATAAAACAGTAATTAATATTTAATTAATGTTTGCACCAGTAAAAAAAATATTTGCTTATATTTGAAGTGTATTAAAACGCTGACCGTAAAAGCGAAAAGTCAACCGACAAACGTATCAATTACTAAATTGAATTAAACGCTATAAACCGCCGGGCGCGGGCGCTCCGCCACAATAAACGATCTCAGCGCATCGTATTAGCTACTGACAGCCCCGTACGTGTGTGTATCACGCTCGTTACGTTTACGTGACGCTCACACTAAACACCAACTTCAATATGCCACCTGAATACCCCCCGTGAACCTTACTGCACCGCCATAAGGCACACTTCAAGCGCACCTCTAACGCAGCTGGTTTATAGACTCGCTTGCCACCACACCGGGTGGCGAGGGCCGGCAACGTCGCGCCCGAATTATTTGTGACATTTATTTCACCCGCTCGCGAAACGCGACTCCCAGCGACATCTACCCGCAAACTCGGAACTGAGCCCTCGGCTCCAAGAGTGGGACGGATATACTTGACAATATCACTTTCACGGTCTCGTACTTAAAGTTAAGCGGTTTGCTGTACTGTTTGTTTGTGTCTGTAAACAGCGCGCCGAGGTGTACCGCGCATGAATGAAACGGATGACCGTCGGAGAGAGAGAGGGCGATTGGTATAACGGGCGGATGAACGAGACGGAGGAGCGCGAAGTGTACATCGTTTATCAGATTACATGCGAAGTATCGCGAGCGTGGCGATGTTTTGACACGCGATAATGACGAGATAATGCGGGCGATCGCAGCGGCGTTTAGGTTTATATTGCTTTTTATGGCTGGCAAGTGGCGCGGGATGACGTATGACGCACGCCAGGTGACGCCAGACGCCAGCCCGGTGAGCTGCTGCCGTGGCATGCGACCAATAAATCCAGCTGTTTGCCAACTGATCACTAAAAATTGCATCGTCATTAATTGTAAGTACTAAAATAATCGACCTAACTTAACATTCGATTAATTTTTAAATTATAACTACTATGGAACATAGTTAATTCATGTTATTATAAAACGCCTAAGTACACGAAAAAAATTTTTTTTTTCTGAGTTATAATTATGTGTTTAATTTACGTTGAACGAACACTGTTGAAACTCTAGCTATTGAAAACTACTCTAGAAATAAACACAAATAAATTAATGACTTTCCCGCGCAATTAGTGTACTTACAAACTACTAGTGCCATCTCGCGGCGAGTAGCGAGATAATTAGTATCTAATATGTTCATACTAAAGTAAGATTTCTAAATTCTGTTGACTCATAACGTGTTTGTTTTATTACGTAGGTATACAAGCAATACATTTATTATACTAACATTTTCGTTTAGAAACACTATCACGTCTCGGTCTGTTTTAATTCACATGTTTATTTTTCTACCAAAAAGTCTTCCCGCCGTGTTATTTGAGTATCGAATTTGCTTTTTTAATTTCAGTAATTTTATATGCGAGTGTTCTAATCGATGTCGAATCGGATGCACGAGGACGCCCGTCTCGTCTATTTTAGTAATGCGCAAACTGATTTCAACAGTTTACTTAACCTTATATGTCTCGCATACGCTACACTCGAATCTCATCTTTATTACAAATAACATATGGTGCTATTTACAATCACGAAAATCTGGAAGTTACGAGCTTGTCCAAGTAAATGTTTGATTTGTTATACTATGACGCAATGTTTTCAAATAACGGGATTTAGGAAAGGTAAACAGATGTCAGCAGCATTTAGAGACGTTAAAATTTGAGATTAATTGCTCTGAATTCCTCTTCTTTAAATCTTAGACTCAGCGTTGATTTATTCAGATGTAAAAATTAGATTTATGTCAACGTTTTTGTATTGCATCTTTACTGCCGCCGCTCCCGCCTTTTGTTTGACCGTGAGACTTGTGGCGCCATCTAGTTTACAGCAACGACATTGTCATAATTCCTTAAATGTCGTAGGAAAATGTGCTCTATTTCTAGGGTATAATTATTTTGCAGCTGGTCCACAGTATGTCCGTGTGCTCGACGCTGTACTAGTATATGGCATGGGCACTCTATGTCAAAGGGACATGGCTTAAATTCGAATTAAGAAATCCTCTTAGGTCGAATTTAACCTATTATATACATACCTATATCTTTGACATAAAGTGCCTATGCCATATACTAGTACAGCATCGAGCACTCGGACCTTTACCTTATTGATGTAATATAAACTACATAACATTAATTTGCCACCTTGGCAAGACGGGAAAAATATCGAACAATGAACCGTGCCGTCGTTTTATTTCATCTCAATTATAATCAGAGGACACCAGGAATAGGATTATCAGTTAATATGTGACAGTTATTGGAAAAAGCATCCAATACAAAAGACACGTTTTGGTGTCTCGCGTAAACCTTAAAATTGTCAAATTAACTAATTGACACTGATTGCAACTGCAATCATGAAGAAGCCTCAAATGGCTTGATACTACTTCTACCCAACCCAGGTACAAAATTCAATAATTTAATTTCCTCTATCGCAAGAGGTTTATTCCGATTTGTATCTCTGATCGGACCTTCCCCCAGTGATGGCCGCGATCCCCACGTCTCGACCATTTTTCTTCAGCGGTCGCCCCCCTCTTTTCCGACCGCATTAGATGTGCTGATTGTCTATTTCGAAATCATCTGAAACATAAAGTGTTTAGCTGCAGAGAAAATAGTAAGTAAGTTCGGTATGAAATTATATCAAATGGTGTTTGATTGAAGCTGAAGTTTTTGAGACTGCTCCACACAATGGGCCATCATGGGCCACCATACAGGACGCTTATGCGTTAAAAGGAGTAAGACGTATTCTCATCTCGTTCTACCGTGTAACTGCGCCCTGTCCCACGGGTCTCAGTTATGCGCCGGCTGCGTTAGCTGCAGAGCCATGGTGACACGCTTTAAACAGTGTTTTAGCATATGACAACATCCTCCAAGTGTGAAGGTCCCTTTTTTACTCGTAAACGGTGGCCCATGCCAAAAAGTATTCATATAGACAAGTAAGCGACATAAAATTCTATCCAAAACGGATTCTGAATATTTTCGCTGGGATCAATATTTAATGAGATACGGAGGGTAGAAGATGGACAGTAAAATAACCTTATTTTCTAAGTAGGCGTGTAGTACAAATTCCTAATTATCTTCTAAACCTAAATTATCATCATCATCAACATCTTCGATGGTATTTTCGATGGGGCGTTATTGCAGGAGACACATATCGAAGAACTAAATCGACTGAATAAATCTGTATGATTATTATTTAACTTGCTCACAAAATTTCACGACAATCGGTTGAGAAATTCGAGCTGAAGAGGAGCACAGCATCTGGACATCCGGAGCTACGGAAGAATTTGGGCCCCCAAGCAGAAATGGAGAACTTCGTTCGCTTCGCTCGCTCATACAATAAAATAGGCAAAAAAGGAAAGGTATCTTAAGCCATTACAGAGTACTGTTATTTACTTAACAAAAAACCGGTCAAGTGCGAGTAGGACTCGCGCACCGAGGGTTCCGTTAAAACGCAGGCCTGTACGGTTATTATAGCTTAAGACGGCGCATCGAGCTCTCTCGAGCTCTCTCGCACTATCCGTTTCTTTCTATGTTTTCTAATAAGAGAGAGACGGATAGTGCGAGAGAGCTCGGGCGCTGTCATGTGCTAACCGTGCTGATTATTTGATTATAATTTCAACTTGACTTCCAAGAGTTCCTGAGAAAAATAGTCTTGACAGACGGATAGACAGACAGGTACAACGAAGTGTTCCTGGGTTCCTTTTTTCCTTTTGAGGTACGGAACCCTTAACATTAACGATCATCTTTATTGTTGAGAGTGAGGGTTAATGTACATGCTTTAATATGTAAATGCGTATTGGTAAGTTAATATTTGGCGCAGCAGAAAGGGTTTTATGGCACAATTAAAAGTTACATTAACTAATTGGAACCATGTTTCACGTTTCATCGTGTGTGTAGCTTTTAATGGCTGGATTTTGTGGTTTTATACAATAGAGCACTTTGAAATTATTGAATCGCGGGCTTTTAATACATTTTATAGTCATTGATATTGTAAATGTGAATTTGTATAGGTATCATAAAGTGATTCTTCAGTAATTATAAACCCCTATAATTTTCAGTAGGTTATTAGGTATGTGTATGTGGTGGTTAGGTATTACATTTTTTAGCATAAATATGGGTATAAAAGATCCACAAAATGTTATTGCTAAGCCATCGCCCACAACACACTTCACCCCTGCTCCGTTAGTCGACTTTTACGACACCCACGGGAAGAAGGGGGGTGGTGAAATTCTAACCCGTCACCACACGGTTAGGTATTAGTGTTTGGATTGGTAGATCAGCTATAAAGACAGTCGCTTAGTCTAAAAAAGTTTACTAGCAACCGAATAATTTGGTAGGTAGGTAATTAGGTAGATATTAGGAAACCAAACCAGACTAAGCCTTATCCCATTGGATAAGGCTTAGGAGACAATTATAATAATAATCATGATGCACAGGATTAATATTCTTTAGATATGTACCGACTAGTCGCGGACTAGTTGGGAAAGGCGACTCTCCGGCCATATTTAGCGGCGAACAGTCGGCAAAAGGTACTGAATATTCGGCATTTTATGACTAAGTGGAAAATAAAAATAAATATTACCAATATTTACTTCCAGTTTTATATTACAAGCATTTATTTAAAAACAACAAATTATCATTAATATAGAAATAGGTTTTTTTATTTTTATTATATAGAATAATAAGAGATATACCAGCTCTTCAACTCGCCGACTAGTTGCGAAAGCCGACTATCCGGCCACATTTATTAGTGGGTGAATAGTCGGCGACTAATCGGCTACCTCAGCTAACGCCGATTAGTCGGCTAGCCGGCAAAACCCATAGTCCAATCACCACCCACATTAATATAATGTTCCTTCGTACCTACTAGTTGGAAGCGTATCGATTTCTCGCCAAACTATCGATATCACGTTTATCGCTCAGTGATTTCATCAGTTATCGGAATCAGGACATCATCGTCTGTTTATTTTACATTAATAAGCGTAAATCTTCCACTGATTCAGTAACAGACGTCGTTAGATTTATGTGTGTTCTGATACAGAAATGATTGGTCAATTTTATTGGCGGGGTCTAGCACGTCTACATAATTGGTATAGTAAGCCAATCGTATATTATCTACCTGATCACTAGGATAGACATTATTTTTCGTGGACTCTGCGAACCAGGTCCACTTCAGGAGGAACCATTCAGTCATTAGAGGTATATATGCACAGACTAATTAATAGTACAGTAGGTTAGGTCCAGGGTCGATGACTAATTGGAAGAATACTCTGACTTTAGCGATTGGATTTTAATACCACTTTTCTTAACATAGACTTTATCCTCAATACGATACAACGTCTGCAACCAAAGATTGCAGTAGAATAACCATACAACTTGTTCATTTGACCGCTTGCTCAATAAGGTGGTTCGATTTCCATACAAAACGTTATTTGACATTCACAGGCTAACAGCGTGATTTTTTAAGAAACCTATGTAAGTAACTTTCACAAATTGGGTTTCCATTTGCGCGAAATTCCCCCTTTCCTTGAGTAAACTTGTATAAACTAGAATAATTTGAGAAAAACGGTTTTCCCAAAGAATGACGTCACAAACGAATATCTCTAATTATTCTCTTTCAACGTCACAAACTAATATCTCAAATTATAATCTAATCTCATTTCTTAAAATATCATGGCGTTAGCCTGCGAATGTCAAATAACGTTTTGTATGGAATCGAACCACCTTAAGCTATTTAAATTAAAATATAGAAGCTGTACTTTTTGTACTGACAGCCCGCTTACACATCAAACCTCTAGGTTCTTGCTCCTTCCCGGACTGGAAAATGTGGAACTCCAACAGTAAACATCACAGTCTAGTTTGAAAAACTTACCCTTCCTATTTACAAACAGACCTTGGTCCTACCTACTCATTTCAAGAAACAAATACCAGCTTCATCAACTGTCATCTTATCATTGAGGAAAGCTGTTCTGCCATGGTTTTTGGGTCCTGAAACTCCCACTTCCCGAAGGACCTCTGGCCTAAGTGATGACTTTAGCTGTAATTTTTTTGAAATATACAATCATAGAGTGAGAAAGGGTAGTTTATAACATGTATCACGTAACTGAACATCCAAAATTCTAACCATGTTTGTTATTAAAATGGTCATCCATTTTAAAATTAATAATATACTTAATATGATACAAAAATACTACTTTATATAATAATTCAGGATTAAGTACAAAAAAATACATGAATGATTAAGTTTTGTAAAACAGCTCGTCTTTTACTTTAGAAATCAGAAATCAGAACGAAGAAGAGATCAAAAAACGTTCCCTCGAGCACTTTCAAGTTTACTTTTAAGTTTGTTATAAACCACAATGCACATATTAAAAACGTTCTTCCTACCTATATAATATCATTTTCCGACGAGGGTGGTACAAAAGCTTCATGACATTTTCTCTAGTCTGTCTTTCTATAACCTCGCCTCCCGTTTTGAAATATGTTTGGTGAGCTCTTACAAACATACATATTTATTTATCTGATGTGAAGACAGGGCAGAGAAAGAACTTTTTGCCTTCCATTGCAATTCCATTTTTATTTGCTTTGATTTGATAGGTATATGTTTTTTTCATAATTCCTTTTTCCGTGTATGTGACTCTATTGATTTCGAGACATTGCGTTCTATCTTTTAAATAATCCTCAATCCAATGAAAAGCTTGCCCTCTCACTCCGTAACTTCAAGCTTACGAAGAAGTATTGCATGATTGACGAAATCAAAGGCCTTGGTCATGTCTAGGAAGATCGAGGTAACGAGGTAATTAGGTAATATATTCCGTTAACCAGGTCAAAACATACCTATGCCGTCGATCTACCTTTTCGAAAACCATACTGCGCAGGCCTAAGTATACCATGTTTGTTTGGTCAAAAAGTGGTCTAATCTCACATAAAATGCCTTTTCTAGCACTTTAGATAATGCGGGAACTAAGGTAATAGGCCTATAATTATTGGGGTTTTTCCTGTCACCACTCTTAAACAATGGCTTTATTATGCATGATTTTAATTTCTGTGGATAATGGCCTTCCGCATATTACATGTTGATAATGTGTTCAAGGAGATGAGACACATGCCTGGCACGTTGTTTTAGGATCCTTGTAGTGATCTGTCGTAGCCACTTGATGGATCAGAATCAGAATCAGAATCAGAAATTATTTATTGTCAGATTGTGCATATTAGTACATAATACAGGTGTAATGGGATAATTTCTTAACGACATAATTCTTTTATAAATCTCGTTAGGATCGACGGGATTCAGGAACATTGTGTGGCAATTTGTCTCCGGGAAACTAGGACACCAAGAAGAACTTGGGGAGGAATTTTGAGAATTAGTCAAATCAATGAAATAATTATAAATTGAATTGAAGTCTTGCGCCACCCCCGCACCCAGCGGATCGCGACCTGGGGACCGATTTTTGACTTTCGAGCGCTCGAAAATCAAATAAAGGTACAGTCGACTACAAAGATAAGTATGTTTTTTAATGTTACAAAGTTATGTATGTATATCTTATTACTATGGTAGTAAAGTCTATGTATACATATTTTTGTAACATCGTATGGATACATCTCTTTGTAGTCGACTGTACATACGTTTGTAGTGTCAAAATGGCTGGCACTTACTTTCTACCAATAGAATTAATTACGAGTGGTCAATACCACTCGTTTTTCAATTTTCTATCGCTATTTCAAAATAGCATTTCATAATTTTTGTCAATTTTCGAGTGAAAGAGTCGAGCGCTCGAAAGTCAAAAATCGGTCCCCTGACCTTTATCAGGTCATCAGTCCACCTTGTCTGGGGTCTACCGACGCTGTGTCTTCCGGTGCGTGGTCGCCTCTCAAGAACCTTTCCGCCCCAACGGCCATCGGTTCTACGTGCAATTTGCCCCGCCCAATTAAGTAAGCGATTCAGAGAGCTATATTGGATACATTAGTTCTGCCGCGGATAGCCTCATTTCTGATGGGATCACACAGAGACACTCCCAACATAGCCCTTTCCCTTGCTCATCCGGTCGGATACCCGATAGTATTTTAACATAGGTAAGGAGAGAAAAAGCGAACGAACAACGAAGTCATCAATTATCAGAGTCAGTTTTACAAAATTGCGCATGTTTATTTTATCATAATCTATCTACAGTGAGTAACAAATTGCAACCAGCAACGAACGTAAAATGATTAAAATCACAAATCAATATAAATCACGGTCAAGAGTCCTTATGAGTAGGTAGATAAAAGGTATATTATTCTGCAATTATTAGGTGATTTTTTAAGTCTCGCAATTATAAGAAACAATAAAATAAAATAAACTACTTCAGGGAAACCTCTATTTATCGATAGATATAGATCATCATAATTTTGTTTGTAGCCAATTGTGCTGATATCAAGCTAAATAAATGACTAGTTTAAAACTTACCGCCGGGCTTCATCCAATGGAAATTTCGCCGTAAATGGCCTCTTAGCGCTTGAAAAACGGCTTGCTTTATGTCCACACACTTCCCACCTTATAAACCGTCTTTACGGTGGCATTTTTTCGAGATATATTCACAAACAATCTTTCCTGAACACTATCCAGGTAATTACGTGCACATATCACAAAATTCCGTTAAAATAGCCAAACGTTGCATCGTTGTTGCGCAGTGACAGACACAATAAACAACGGAATCAATATGGCGGTATATACCACAGACAACAACGGAAACGATGGCTTCACCATAATTTTTTCATCAAACTCCATAGAAAAGATTTTTTTGTACTGAGTTGCGTGAGACTGGCATACACAGTGAAAAGGCTAACTCATAATACTATGCAGTAACATCGAAAATTGGAGCAATTACATGGTCTTGCTATAGACTAACTTTTACTTTCTTTAGGGTCGGCAACACGCATGCCAGGGAGCTTGCAGTGGGCGGGGCGGGGCGCGTTAGACACCTATCGCTCGCGAGGACCCGGGCCGCCAGTCAGTCGAGGGCCGGCACCGCGTGCGTCGTGCCGACTTGACGACGAACTGCGCGTACCTTATTAATTATTTTTATAAAACATGTGGGTCTGTTGTCTATTCTATCCTTTTCTAACCTATATGAAGCACTTTACCAAATAATGTCTACAATTCCAATATAGAAGAACGTATCCTCGTAGGAAAATCATGGCAGTCACGTCGTTTTGTGTAAGGAGCACTTTTCCGGTGATAACGCAAACTTTTAGAGCTAGATATACTCTTTAAAAAAAATCTATAAAAGTACCTACGGAACACTAAACAGAGTATCCTAATAAAACCGTATGCTTTTTGAACTTGTGAATTAAAATTTCAAACGTTAAATTGAATTAGTTAATAGAGAATAGAGAAGTGGCAGATAAATTTTATGTGTGGTGTTATTCATAATGACACTGACTATACATGTGAAGTAGCATGTACTAAATTAATTCGCTTTACTCAAGCGACATCTGGTGAGCTAGAACATTTTTTGCATTCATTGATGTATTCTTGGCGTGACAGCCCTATGGGCTACACGTGCCGTGTGTGAATGAATACAAGTTATACGATAGACAGAGATGCACTGAGTAGGCACGTTTCTTATGCCTAAACAAACGCCTTTTTTGTTAGGAAGTGCAATTTCTGTACTTGTACTATCACTTATTCTGTGCGCATGCTGCGAGTCCCCTGGAGCTGCAAGCGCACGACCATTGTTTACGGTAACCACGTACCATGATGCAGGCAGTACGCTTGTATGCTACCGTGGTGGTATTAAAAGAAACACGCAGCCCTATAACACACTGAACAGCAATAACTGTAGTCCCGTTTAAGTTTAGAAACACAACAAAGCCATCATTTAGGCGAGGTCAATTAATTAGTAGTCGCTACGCCTACACGAAATTCTACTCCGTGGATACATTTACACTAACAATTAGGTTGCTACATATAATTTATGTCGTAACTTCTCATTACATAAGAGTATGTTATCACCCTTACTACATCAGTGATGGTATACATAGTTATGTAACACTATCCCTACTGACTGTAATTCACTTAAGAGTCCATAAGCCCGCCTTATGAGCGTTTTGCGTCGTTATTTTGAATGGACTATCAATTGCATGTATCAATATTACATTCGATTCCTTAAAATTAGAGCAGCCAAACAGGATAGAGAACAGGGAACCGGGTAGTTACTTCACCATAGAGAAGCCGTGTGAATATCTCCGCCCTTGCCTAGTGGTGAATGGGTGAAGACCAAATTATTGGCCAGTAGTTAGTCTGGTTAGTCAGTAGTTAGCCATAGAAACTGAAGAAGTGAACAAAGTTCCGTTGTGACACTAAAATTAACTATAGAATTGTATATGGTTAATTTTCGTGTCACAACGGAAAACTTTCATAAAAAGTTTAATTCAGTGGCCAAGAATTTGGTCCTTACCCGAATAAGACCTCCAGAGTGCCTGAGGATGCACTGTATCAACGGCGAGGAACCTGCGTTTGCTCTTTGCACTACGTCCTACTGCTAGAAACAGGCCTCCTCTCCCATGTCCATTCATGAGAGAATGGGCTAATGAGCCCAGTACGCATTTAGAATTAAGAATCAGCCAATACAGAGCTGCAAGCGCCTGTTACTGCGCCAGCGCAGTGTTCTTACCCGTTTGGGCCAGCGGGGGTCTACCGCCCATTACCTCTCATTCATGAGTGGAGGCCTGTGCCCAGCAGTGAGACGTTTATCGGCTGATGATGATGATGATGGTTAAGCACCCGTTTCCTGAGGTCACTTCAGGCGAGCGCTTTGACAAACTTTAACTGAAACAAGAAGCAGGACCTAGAATTCGTTATAACATTTAACTGGCAAGACGATACATGTCATGTGTTAAGTGATTAACTAGAATCGATATCAGAATAGGCACGCGTCACTGACCCAAATAGACAGTCAGTTTGTTAGTTACTTTTCTATATTCCGCGGTGATTTATTACTCGTATAAAACCGGCCAGATGCCTCTGGGTCGATTCGAGGCATGGTATGCGTTCCAGGTTGAATCAGATTTGATTTTAATGTGGTACGCGCGCTCGTTCTGACGCGTTAGCCCGGCGCGCGTGTAACGCACGCAAAACACATTCAAATCATATTGGATTGCGTAACGTAACTCTTAAATATACTCCCTGACATATTCAGATTTCAGTATAAGTGAACGTCACTTGGGTGGTTGGTTAACTATGGATTGTTTATGAGAAAACCGATTTTTATAGCATTATTTTTTATTGGGAAACACGTGCGTTTATTATGAGCGTAGATTATTACTTATTGCTTTTATTTTTTTCTTAGTACACGAGTAGGTACAAAATACTTATCCACAATGTTGGTTATGATCTGTCTATCTGTCTGTCTGTCTGTCTGTCTGTCTGTCTGTTACCTCTTCACGTTTAAACCGCTGAACCGATTTAGATGAAATCTGGTATAGAAATAGTTTGAGTCCCGAGGAAAGACATAGGATAGTTTATTCCGGATATTTACCCCCAAAGGGAGTAGAATGGGGGATGAAAGTTTGTATGGAGGTACGATATAAACGAGTTCCACGCGGACGGACTCGCGGCAGAAGCTGGTTTAAAATAAAACTAATTATAAACTAGGTACATCGACATTCTTATTTACCACTGAATGAAACTGGTGGAAGAATGTAGCCCCGTGCAGAGTAGCATAATCGCATAGTCAGACTTGTCCGCAATCATTCTCAAAATGGTAATTAAATACAACACATAGGTATTATTTTTAAGAGAGTTCTTTGCAAATATATCATGGCGAACCATAACTTCCTTCATGCAGAACCCAAAAATGAGTATAAATACTCATTTTTGGGTTCTGCTCGTCAACAATGTACTTGCCGGGAGTATCTCAAAGTTCCGTTAAGCATTAACAAGCCAGGTCTGCCAAGCGACGTTTCTGATGGTAATACATATATTTTAGACGAGTTTGTTATAATGCCATGATTTAGGAACAAAGGAAACGTGCTCATTACATAATATTTAAGTAAATGAACCCAAAACCTCCACCTTTTGAGGCAATGTCACTATCGACTAGGATGAAGAACTAAAGCGGTCGTCAATATAATGGTTTCAACCTAATTTAGACCAACCCGTGCCGAATATATCAACCCGTCTCAAATAATCAACTCGCCCCATTTGTATAAAACCGTTCCAAATGTATCAAACCGTCGCGTTTGTATCAACCTGTCCCAATTGTATCAACCCGTCCCAAATATATCAATCCGTCCCAAATGTATCAACCCGTCCCAAATATATCAACCCATCCCAAAAATATCAACCAGTGCCAAATGTATCAACCCGTCCCAAATGTATCATCCCGTCCCAAAAATATCAAGCCGTCCCAAATGTATCAAGAGCCAAGGCATCCCAAATGTATCAAACCAACCCAAAAATGTATATATTTGGGACCCTGTGACGATTCCTACCTTAAAGTCTCTATAAATCTATATTTCCTATTCTGAACTTAACTTAAAGCCTAGCTGTAATGGTAGCCTACCTGTAGGTGTAGCTAAAGGTAAATAATTAAACAAGTAATGAGGGGAAACAAATCATTATTTATTGCTCATTAAACATTGGAAGTAGTATTTTATGTTGAAGCTAAAGAAACTTTGATTATTTAATCCAATGGAATCAAGCTAGATTTCATAGGATATTCGCTTTGGTTCCTAGACAATACTAACCCAATAACAAAGCGAGTAAAACAATAAGGTTAGTCCCGACCGAATATATTAGTAAATTTATTAATTTAAGACTCTAATCTAGATCGAATTATCCTAATGCTAGAGAAACTTTTGTTATTTATCCCAACAAATTCAAGCTAGAATTCATTAAGGAATCCACTTTGTCTCCTAGGAATGCTAGTCCAAAAGCAAAGCGGATCTAACGAAAATGGCTAGCTCCGTACCTACTAATAATGAAATGAACGCACTAATTAGAACTGAAAATTAGACTTGATAATATTATCCTTGGATCCTAGTCTAAAGTATCCTAACTAAACCTGCCGATAAAATAAGGTCGTGGCTTGCTCTGAAGTGTAGGCCAATTCATGATCGAATATCTAGTAGCGGTAGGACCCGACACTGTGTGAAAGTAGTCCCAGATGCTTTTCGACAGGTGAGAGGGAGACGACGCACTAAGAAAGAAAAGTTTACACGTTAATAACATCATACCATAAGTATATTTTCACACCTACAACCTAACTTACTTGCTTCTTCAAACCAACAAAATCCACAACTTATTATTGAATAACTTACTTATCTAAATAAGCTATATATAAATATAATTCACATAGTTAGATTTTTGTCACTCCTTCGAAGGAGTTCGTTCAATGATGTACCTACATCTTAAAATATTAAGATTTTGATGATGATGATGATTTTGGATGATGACATTGAGATACAGAAATAAATGGTTAAAAGTGGACTAACGTTTTGACCTATTTATTACGTACAACTTATATTATAAATCATTTCCTAATATTCACATCCGAATGATTAGTTATTAGGATTAAATCGGAGAATAAATTAAATCGTTTAAAATTTACAGAAAGATTTTTATTATAGAGATATGTCAAAGGTTGTAGTGTGACTAGTCTAGCGAACAATCCCAGCTTTGCAGGACCCAAAGGCACCTTTATAGTCGAGAGATTGATAGATATACGACGATGCACAATTGAGCCTGACAACTGGCAATTAACCACCATTCCAATCACACCATATTTATTGAAAATTCCATAACAAAAATTCCTCGGTACATATGTTAACTTGAACTACTGATATTTAACTTTCATAAATGTAGAATTTAGATATTAAGGAAAAGTATGCATCCCTTGTAAAATCGATAACAAATCTTTTCTAACAGAAGGATCAATCTAAAACTAGACAACCAGACAAACGGAAAGAAATCTCAATTAGCAAGATCGAGATCCCTTGACCACTCGCCCTTGTCAATGCATTCCATGTAGGGTTCGTCAAAAGTAGTTGCAAATACACCAAGAAAATCTTTACTGATTACAAAGCTGTAAATGAATACCTAACCACATACGGTCTAAGCTTCGAAACCACTCAATTAATATCAAATCACGGATACCATAAAGAATACCTCCATAGATTTAAAATAACAAATGACGATCAATGTCCATGTGACAGCACATCTACGCAGTCTGTTCAGCATTTAATAGAGGACTGTCCCAGATTTAACTTAGGAAGACATGAATACGAGCAAATATGCATCATGTTAAACATAGACCAAAACAATTTAGAAAAAGTATTTTCCAAACAAACAACAGCAGAAGCCTTCCATACATTCTATAAGTATATCGTAAAAAGGCTAAAAAGGTTCAACGGAACATGATCCAATATATTAAAATTATCAAATCCAAGTCAAATATAAATAAATAAATATATCTTCTACAATACTATACATGTCACATCTCATTCTTTTAACTTACTACTATTTTCATTTCATTATTATTTTATCATTAAAGGATAAACTTACGGAAATATATATAGATATATATGCAAAAAATGTATAGATATATATGTCGGAGAGGAGAAGTTTCATGCAGCGCCCTCTATTACATTCATCGTGACTTCGGTCGTAATGTGCTCCACTGTCAATCTACAAATGTCATCATTGAAATACATGCGAACGAGGACATATTTGTCTGGGCAAACTCGGGAGCTCATTAGTTCCGCCGCGCGCCAACAGAGGGCTATGACGAGTATTATTTTGAATTAGAAACAACAACGGACGGGTGTGTTCGCTGTCATTGAGGAAAAAGCCTGACAGGAGGTGGTTGCTCTCTTGGATGGAGAATTAATCGTTTAGAGAGAATGGTGTGACGGAATACGAGAACCGAAATTGCCAGTTCACTGTATTTCACATGAATTTTGTAATTATGCTGTGGAGAAGTCCTTAGTAAAGTTTGTAATCATAGTAGCATCGTTTCCTATCAATGCCCGAGAACCCAGGATACGCCCACACCTCGACATCAGAAGTGGTGCCAAATCGGGCTCATGAAGAAACTTGAGAGAAAATATCTTTGAAGAAATTGTAATTTGATCCATGGAAATATTGACAGATGTCAGAAAAGATTTGAAGGAACAACTGGAAATAATTTGTCTACATGTCTGCTGGGAACTATTGGAATAAAGCGGCATTTACCTACTGCCGAGGCAGGAACCACCAGGTCCACAAGATCATAGTTCGTGACGCGGTTGAAATGCGAGCTATTTTGGAGCGTCGAGAGGACATGAGGTTCCCATGGGCGAGAGTCTGTCGTTAATCGAGTGAGTCGTTTTCATTTTGTTGGTTCTGAGTCTTTTGAAAATAACGTTGTTGAGGAAAATGTACAGGCAAATCTATAGAGAGTTAAGAAAGACCACAAGTAAATTTTAAAGTTGGGTACAATTCTAACATAAGATGTGCAGTTATCGAAGTCATTTATATCATAGTTGACTGATAAGTAATTTAATTCAATTTCCATATTAAAAATTCAAGTTGATGCTGGTATGTCTCTAAAATACCACACCATAAGCGTAAGAATGATTAATTCGTCCGTGATACGATGAAGTAAAATCTAATGCTAACACAGCACAGTTCTGTTGCTATTTTGGTAAAAAATGTGGGAATGACGTACGTTTTGGCCAGATATTTTTTTATTTTTTCATTATGGGATATAGAATTGAAATGGGTCAATCAGCTTTTTCTTGTTCTTGTTCTGGGCCAGTGAGCCGGGAGACAGCAGTGACAGAGTTTCTATGCAGAGGAGATATAACAGAATATATAACAAAACACGTGTTTGTGATTAAAACTCAATAAAATCATAGTTTTAATTAGTGACCCAGGAGACGTAACCATGGCAACGAACAACAAAAAATAGTTTATTGCGTCAAATACAACATACGGGTGATAGTTTGAATGCCAACGACACCTATACAGGTCGTGAGCTGCTTTCATCAATGAGTGACATAGACATTAGACTTGCCATCAGATTATATCTGACAATTTACAGTAAAATATACTGCCTATAAGCCAATCTCCGTTGAGTAACTAATGTTTTTTTTCTTTGTGTCCCTTAGAAGCTTTTATAACATTATCCACAGTTTAAGATGACTTCGACGCTCATTTTATTTGAGCCAGTTTCAATTTGGAAATAAGTGTTATATTTCCTGAGTGAGTTATTCAATTAAATTGGAATAATAAGATTTTAAGGTGTAGAATCATAAACAGAGCTTGAGATCCGTATCTATGTTCTCTGTCGAGTTCGCAGTAAATGCTCGCAATGTTGTTTATAAGGGTATTTTTGAAATAATTGTAGTCGAAAATTGCGCTTTCAATAAGTTTTCAAAGATTATCGTTTCACCCTTATTATTAAAACCTATTTTTAAACGTCAGCTGATTAGACGAATAAGCAACGTCAATATCTGTGGCATATGACAAAAGTGTTAAGTCGAATATCAAAATATTTACCGAATAAAATACAAGAATGCGATAAATGCTTACTTAGTTAAATGTTCAGTTGAGGTATTTTACGTGTAATCGACGGCTTGAGATTTCAGCCGATGGAAAATATATTCCATATTGTAACATTTTTCGTAAGTAAAATGTTTACTATTCGCCTGTTCTTTTGGGTATAGAAAAATATGAAGCGTAGTAAAAATAACATTGCCTAGGAAAGTACATACTTGCTTGGTGTAAGTGTTTCAAGAAACGTGATAACCTGTGTAGTAATGTAAACAAAAATTGGGACAATCTGAATATTTAACAAAATTGTGTACGTGCCAAGAGTATTTTACCCGTTCAGTAATTGTACGATTAGTCTTACCTAGTGATCCTAGTGCCTGAGCAAGTGAGCACATTAACTATGTGTGTCTACCTAAAACGTTTGTCGGAAAATAAGTATGATTTTGGAACATGATCATTTAAGAGTAAACACGAGCCTTTTCAGTAGTCTATTTATGACGTATGTATGATTGGTGAAGTCTTTTCATTACACATTATATAGCATAGTGTATAGATCTACAGTTTATACAGGGTGTTACAAAATACCCCTAAAGCCGCAAGGGGGTTGAGGGGTCCCTTGTGGGGAGTCTGTTAGCAGTATTTGAGAACCGTAGTCCACAAAAAGTGATTGACAAAAGGAGGCAATTTGGATGAATCATAGAAGAGTATGTAGCTAGGAAAGTGGTTTGCATTTTTGCCAAGTGTCATCTGAGAGGTACATGACAACAACCATGACCGAGTTAGGGTACATGTTCATGTTTCTCAATTTATGACGAATCGGCAACATGAACACGAAATAGTCATTTAGTTGTGAAATGTAAAAGTTGATGAAGATTTAGTGAGATGGCTTGTAATTGATACCTTTTTTTTTCTTATGTTATAAGTACTTAAAGCGGTTTGATTTCCTTTTATTGAGATTGCAAACCTATTTTGTAATAGGTATAGTGGTTTATTTGCTTTTAAACTGGGTACATATGATAAGCAATTGGTCTTTTGTTGAAGTAATCTATGAAAATTTGGTTTGATCGACGTACAGGTGGTTGGGGTTGGTACTTTTTTTTCGGTTAAATAACGGGTTTCTTTTTCATGGGGAATTATGAAACAAGTTGTATATGGTTGGTCTAACGCCTCCGAAACAAAACTGCAGTAACTTACGCTAGACAAGTCAAATTTATAAAGAAAAAGTCATTTTCACGTTTAAACTGTTTGGTGACGGTGGTTAGTCTTAGTAGCGGTACGAATATCTCATATGACCCCCGGGACCGAACAAAGAATGTACGGCGAATACTCTTATTAAAGGAACCGATGTTTGTCAGCTAGAAAACTCAAATAGTGCCGGCCTGTTCTGCCGCCTAGCACGTGCCTTTTCATTTAGTTAAGGCCGTTGGTGCGTTTTGTGTAACAATGATAGTGGAATGCCGGCCGTGCGATTATGCCCGAACGAGTCACTGTCCGGCGGTGTGAGCCGCGTTCGTGTCAATTTACACCTCGGAGTTGTGCGAGAGCTGAGTTTGGCTTATTTGATTGTACTTATATGTGGACATTTCACGAGAGCACGAATACGCGTTACTGCATACCTACTTTAACTACGCAAAATAAGTTAATGCAATTTAAATTTGTTATTGTCGGTCTTAGACGTGTACGTTTTCATCAGAAAAATTATACTATAGTCGTCAGTATTTTAGTAGTTCTCTATATTTGTTTTACTCGGCCAGGATTTTTTTTTTTTCACTTTGGGTATAGCTACTCCTATTGACTTTCATAAAGTGGAAGTACATACCTAATTAAATGGTAATTTGGCACAATCGTAATCTTGCGAGGGACAGGCAACTTAATGATAAGTTAACTACCTACTTTGGGCGCTTTTGACGTAAATATACCTACCTACACTACCGTACAAATCGATTCGAGTATGATTATGTCAGTTGTGTTGACTGGTATTTATACCTTTGAAAGTCAGCGGTTTATTAATCAATATTTTTATTTAGTAAATATGATGATTCCTAAACTTGTAATGGTTGACGTTTCATTTGCGCTCAAAGTTGCAAGTATTGAGTTGGTAAATCTTTATTTTCTAGCGAATTGAGCGATCACGGAGGGTTTATGTGAACAGAGAATTTTGTTTTGCGTGGCATTCAGAGTTACTAACGATAATTAATTAGTTAATCAATTGGGAATCCATAACTTTAAATCGGATTCAAGATATTCCGCCAAAGGGTTTCTAAGAATTAAAGACCAGGGTTATAATAAGTAAGAGAGATTAAGTGACATTTTCCAAATTGGCAGAATGGAGGTGCTCGTAACTTATCTGGGTACTATATTAACTGACTTATTAAAAGGCAGACAAGTTTGACGGTTGGAAATCAAGTGTTTGAGCTCTTGACGCCGTCGTGCTTGATAGTAATGTGAAGTTTATTTTCGGTTCGAAAATAAGGGATGCTTTTCCGTATAAATTAAATTGCTTTTGATGTCGGTGACGTTGTAGTGATATATGCGTTGGAGGCGCTACATGAATCAGTGGTCGTAACCGCAACTCGGAGGGGTTGTGGACTGGGCGATGAGACTGATTATGTAGATGTCGGAGACGTTGGAGTGATATTTGTGTTGGAGGCGCTACATGAATCAGTGGTCGTAACCGCAACTCGGAGGGGTTGTGGACTGGGCGATGAGACTGATTATGTAGTGGGGCCTTGGTGTTGACAGACTTGGTCTGGTTGGAGAATGAGTCTGTATGACTCTCGGTGATGTACTCATGGTGATGATGTTGATTTTCTGTCGTGGTTCTTTAAAAACAAGCAAGTTTAATTTGAACGGATTGGCATTTATAGTGTGGCAATGTTGAGTAGGTGAAACACGGGATAGTATTTATTGGGTGTCAAGGAAGTCAAGTGTTATCATTGTCGTAGACTATTATTTACAAAAATCAAACGCTCAAGTTACAATTAGAGCAAAACATGATTGAAATGACTGAAGCCTCGCCTGGGTGGATATTGAAAACTACAGCAAGTACTGGCAGACATAATTTTGATTAGTTACTTGACAGCTGTACTTACTTTCGTTTAGATGGTTCTGAGCGTGCGTCTAAGTGACTTACTGTTATACATCAATTTTATTAAAGTTTTACGAACGTATAGGGATGTTATTGTTCAACAATGCAACTGTTAGGCGTAATTAAATTGGTGAGAGAAAGGGCCCCTTTTGACGTATACAGCCTTTTTTTATGTCAGGTAGGCCGAGCGATGGCTTTAGATACTCCAAACTTTTGTTTTTACAGGTGTACGCAGGGACGCGTACATTGTCAAGTTGGCCGTGTCGGAGAGGAGAAGTTTCATGCAGCGCCCTCTATTACATTCATCGTGACTTCGGTCGTAATGTGCTCCACTGTCAATCTACAAATGTCATCATTGAAATACATGCGAACGAGGACATATTTGTCTGGGCAAACTCGGGAGCTCATTAGTTCCGCCGCGCGCCAACAGAGGGCTATGACGAGTATTATTTTGAATTAGAAACAACAACGGACGGGTGTGTTCGCTGTCATTGAGGAAAAAGCCTGACAGGAGGTGGTTGCTCTCTTGGATGGAGAATTAATCGTTTAGAGAGAATGGTGTGACGGAATACGAGAACCGAAATTGCCAGTTCACTGTATTTCACATGAATTTTGTAATTATGCTGTGGAGAAGTCCTTAGTAAAGTTTGTAATCATAGTAGCATCGTTTCCTATCAATGCCCGAGAACCCAGGATACGCCCACACCTCGACATATATATATATTTAATTTTAACTTAACCTATTTCTGCTTGCTGAATAAACGACCGGGGTTCACTCAGCAAGCAAAGGTTGGCATCCCTAACTTCTCCCTATTATCCCTAATATTTCCTCACCATCCAACACATTAAAACAAATTCACAACAAAACCCTACACTGAAACAATAACTCACCTCACCCATCCATACACACTTCAAATAAAAAACACCGCCAAGAGCAACGTGTATACCGATAGCACTGCGCTCTTGCATTCCACAACACTGCACAGGGTGGTGGTTTTAGTCCGTAGGCAACTGGGTAACATCTCCACCACCTACGCAAAAAAAAAAAAAAAAGAAGAAAGAAAAAAAAAAAAAAAAAAAAAAAAAAAAAGTAGTTCACGTCTCTCCAGATTGGGAACCTCTTATCGAGCGAACCACCTATGTCTGGGTCGTAGACAGTGCACTTGCAGCTATGGGTGGCTTACTTAAGGAGACTCAAACACGAATGCTTACACACAACATTGTATCGACTTTACTCAGAAATCACACTACTAATTCCTCATGACACCGACTACCCCTAATTTCTTATATATTTCCGTGCGGAACCATGTTGGCTCGCAACATTTCTATTAATAGTTTGTTACCCGAAAGAAGCTGCTCGGTTTTAACACTTTTAACCAATTACCTAACAAAAGGAGTTCCGTATAAAATAGCCCAATAATAATAATATCCTTATAATAAACCTCACTCATGAATTACTTCAATGCATCAGTGGTACTTGACGTATATACTAAATCACTACATATGTTTACTAGTGTAATTTGGTATTACACTAATTTACTGAAACACCTCGCGAAACTTAATTAAAATAAACGCATTCGAATAACTGAATTACATATGGAAAATAGTACGGCAACAGTCGTACGTAATATACTAAAATAGCTTATATATAACCGTATTCCTAATAGTATAACCCTACATAATTACTAATAATTGCTCGCTGATTAGGCTTAAACCATAACCAACAATTATGCATCGCTTAGGGATAAACCGCACTCTTGAATGGAGGTAGTTACAAAGTTACAATACCGCTACACATTTAAACACTCGCATAGGTATATACTTTATGCTGCCAACCGATATTGATTGCTAATAGAAAGATATGATAATGTTGGAAATAGACACAGACAATACACTCACTGATCAGTAAAATAAAGTTAGATTAAAATCCTACCAGAGATTGGGCTCGCTGGGACCACCCAATTTACCACAACAGCCGAAGATGCTGCTCGACGGTAGACCTTGCATCTCTGCCATACACTGCTAGCCTCTGCCTGAAGATCTGCCTCTGGCCCCGTCGCTGCCTCGTAGTAATTGGAGTCCCGTCTCGTGTCCGTAGAGAAGTGAAGTGTCGCCCCGCAGGTCCCGTGAAAAAGTGATTTGTTGCTCCGTCCGTGTCCCGTGAAAAGTGACGCTCCTCCGCGCTCAACGCCTTAAATACCTTCGCCGACACCAGAACCACTGTAACATGAACTCTCAACCGATATAAACCCTTATGGTCATTGTTATAGCTTATTCAATCGCATGCACCCCCCCCTACGGCGTCGTCGTAATCATACATCTTTCTCGCTATTCAGTGGGTACCGTTGGCGCCACTATGTCTGGCCCACGCCACACAAGTCGAAACCCGTCGAACCACAATTACTAGCTCACGCTGTATGTTGATATTCAATACCAAAATTAACCTCAAACATTACAAAATATTTGTGATTATGAACCCTAAAATCTCAATGAAAATTACCACACAACAGCCAAAACCATCTTGAAATTCAACTGGAATACATTTAAACTCACCCTAAAGTTGGTTTCTGAGTTCAAACAACGTTTATTTTAGATTCCTCCTAATTTCATCTAAACCGGCGTTAATTTATAAATAATAGCTAACTATCAACGAACCTAGCATTAAGCAAGGTAACTAGATAATGACATCTTCATATTATAAAAACCTAGATCAACCTTTTCACCTATTCTTAGTCGAAAGAACATACTTAATGTTTCCATCTATTGTAAAATATAATTAACACAAATTACAGTTAAAACAAAGCTTACTTAATGATGTAAATTCCCTCAGATATTCAAGAAATCCTCAATTAATAGCATTTTCTAGACTTAGGTACCTATTTTGAAAGTGCAAAATAATATTAATTCATTTCCTATCAATTTACATTTTCTAATATGTCAACCAACATCGTTACTTTACATAAACCCAAATATATAATGAATGATATTTACTCTATTATAGCGATAACTAGCATTTACTAGAACCAATTGATCTTGACCTAAACAAACCAAATATATGGAACCCACAAGTGTTCCCTTTTACTACGTATTATTCTAAATTATTAATTTCAATTATAATAATACTCTCATAATATAACAACATCCGTTAAGCCTTCAAATTGCCTCATAATTTAAATAACAGTCCCAATGAAAAACGCCTACTTCTGTAAAGCGAGCAATTTCTACTCTAAAATTGAGGCCGGTTCTCAGAACCGTCTCAACCCGTAATCCCGTCCTAAATATATCAACCCGTCTCAAATAATCAACTCGCCTATATATCAAACTGTCCCAATTATATCAACCCGTCCCAAATATATAAATCCGTCCCAAATGTATCAACCCGTCCCAAAAAATATCAACCCGTCCCAAAAATATCAACCAGTGCCAAATGTATCAACCCGTCCTAGATGTATCAAACCAAAAATGTATATGTTTGGGATCCGTAATGCCGTCCTAAATATATCAACCCGTACCAAATATAGGTATATCAACCCGTCCCAAAAAATATCAACCCGTCCCAAATGTATCAAGGCATCCCAAATGTATCAACTTTTAGATGAACCTGTCCCAAATATATCATTACGCTCAAAATGTATCGACTTACCCCATTTGTATCAAACCGTGTGTCAAATATATCAACCAACCCTAAATATATCAACCTGTCACAAATGTATTGATCAACCTGCCCCAAATATATCAAGCCGTTCTAAATATATCGTTAATAAGTTATAAAATGACAACCATCATACGCCGTGATTCAAGTGAATATAAAAAGATACCTAGACACTTTTGCTGTTCACTTCATTCAAGTATTCAAAAAATGCAATACTCACGCTATCGAAGTGTACAGCTATGGAATGTGAGGGTAGTTAAGAGATGTTTTCTATGAAGCTTTGTACACTTCAGCGTGGTATATTTCACTTAAAGGATTGGTTTGAAATTAAATTTATATTTCAAGCGCGCACTGGGAAAAACTTGACGAAGAAAGCAAAGCGGGTTATTCTCGTCCTTTGCCTCTGATCCTAATCACTTTCAAGCTTCCACGCGTGTCAAGCTACTGCGAGATAATTATTAACCCATTCACTGCTAAAGCTACGCTCGTAGTGGTACGCCGTAGTCTGTAGAAGCTTAACCTCCATAAGCAGCGAAAATTTTTCCTCTGACGCACGTGTCGTGATTAACAAAAACGGAGATCCAGATTTGACGCGCGTGAAGGAAGCGCGCGCGTCAATTGTTAATTTAAATTCAATCCAATACGTTTAGTCAGATGTCATATATAACCCCTAGCAAACAATGCGCGCAATGGAAAAATCATACGGGGTGAATAACTTCAAAGAAGATTTATTCCATGGCCGAGGATAAACCAGGTTACGGTGGTGACCGGGTTGCCCGGCCGCAGTCCGGTAATTATTATTGAGCATTAAACTAACCTATACACACTTTGTGTTTGTACAAGGGTGTACTTGTTATTTAAGATTTATTATATTTAGTACATGTCATACTGAGGTTTGTTTTAAACAAGTCATAAAAACGGTTTTACGAAAATAAGGTTTTCTACGAAACGCAAGTTCTGTGTAAATAAACTTACAGCGAAAGATTCGTGCTCGAGATGACTATTTTTTCCTATCAGCAGCTGACACATTTAGACAAACGGAGATTTACAAGATGTATCGCAAATTAACGTAATGTGTAACCACATAGTATCGAAAAGGCGCCAAAGTATCGAATTACACTCTTCTAATGAAATTATTCTCCTTCAGCTATCTAAAGAACGTAAGAAACAAACAATACATTGTTTCTTAATACATTTACAACTTGGAAAAGTTGAAAAACCCCCGATTTTTTCATTTCAAAGTCCAATATCTCAAAAACGGCTGAACAAATTTTCATGAAACATGGCTAAGAACACTTGTGATCACATCAGCTTTCGAATAAAAAATACCGCATTCAAATCGGTCCATCCGTTTGGGAGCTACGATACTACAGACAGATACACAGATACACAGACACGTTAAACTTATAACACCCCTCTCTTTGCGTCGGGGGTTAAAAAAGGATATGATACCCTGTGGGGCACAGCAAAATCAATATTTGAGAAGAGATCGAGATTTTTATTTCGTTATTGAATTTATTTATTTATTTAACGAGCAGTTAGGCTTTATTTATTAAGAATTCCTTATTTTGTTATCCGACCCGCTGTTTTTGATATCGTCACTAATCTTATTAAGTATTTTAATTGACTTAGAATTTGTACTGTTGGTGTGTAATTTTAATTTACTAGTTTTTGATAGTACCTACTAGTTTATAAATGTTGAATTCTACTAACATAGCGTCTAGGTAGATCGGAGTTTTTGGTATAATAATGTGGAACTATTCTGTCAAATGTACATATTACTAGTATACAAACAGAGGTCACTGTTAACGTATGTCTGACCGAAAAGTCAAAGCAACAAATGCGTGGATGATCACAAAAATTATATGCAGGTTTGTAGTGTATAGGATATTTGTAAATATGGGCCTCGTTGCCTGAGACAAATAAATAAATAAAAACCGCACAAAACTACTAACTCGGAAAAGTTCTAGTCCCCAAAATAAATAACAGCCTAATATTAATTATATGAGATCCTGACCTTTTCACCCTGAAGGCCTGAAGGTTATATTAATTATGACCACCGGTATGCGGTAAACAAAGGCCCAGTTCTATCCGAACCGAAAAATTGTAAAACACACCTCAGGCATTGTAGTGTGAATAAATTATAAGTGCCGCACCAGTTTCCTTGTCCACCGTTACCTGAACCCCGGCTCCTCTCCCGGGGCCGAATGTTTATTGCAAGGAAAAGGAAAATCGTGAATCTACGAGAGACCTGATTATGATGGTCGAGTCATGACCTACTTACGCCTGTAACCGTACTCTCGATATTGTTGTACCAGATCTCTACTACATAGGTTAGTTTCCTAGTTCTGGGATTATTAACTTAGCTTAATACGGGGTGAAATGCTGCAACCCTGCTATAAGAGTTGCACATTGGCTTCTACAAGTAAAATACAAATTTGAATCACGACAGATCGAAATTAATGGGAATTTCATGGAATTGAAGCTCTCCGTTTCAAAATACTAACATGAGAACTCGCTAACTAAACTATAAAAATTCTAAATTTCAATAAACAATTAATAACAAATAGCTGAATCGTATCGACTCAACTGAATAGTTGTATATTTAAAGTGAACTTTTATGGTGTGAGCTAACCTAATTCGTGGTTCTGTATTACAAGAAATACAAGCATTGAACGTAACTCCGCCTCTATTCATTCCAGAAAAACCCGAGAGATGGCAATACTGCCGGCAAGGTAGCGCCGAAATACGTATCATTAATAAAACATTTCTCATTATAGCCAGAAGAAAAAATGCTTTTGTTTTCATTGTTCGCTCTATTTTCTCCCCACAACTAACATATAATTAAAGTCACTTGACCAACCCACGGAAGCAGGTCCGCTGACCCGAGTTTCTTGCTGAATAGATTATGTGTAACTATGGAGCAGCCGAATTACTCCCGAAGGCTCGGCCCTTTGTGTAACTAAGTTAGACGTTATGTTTCCTGGGAGTTAAGATGCTGGGAACTAGGATGTTCCTATATTTATGACTGGATGATGCTTTGATTTATTGATTGAGTACTAAGTAAAGGATAACATATGAATAAGAACGTGACGCTATGAACGTATAAGCGCTCGTTGTGTGAAATCGGCTCGTCTGCCTAAGAACCTACCAAGACTAGAAACTGGGGTGTCCCTCAACATAAAAAAATACTCAATTTTGTTTGGACAGTACCAGGTTCAAATGTAAATATGATAACTTTTTAAATTAATACTGAGTTCGTTTTTGATCTTGGTCTCACCTGACAGAAAGTGCAGGCGAGGTCTATGATGGACTCTGCCACTAACAGATCTAGCTGAATCACAGAAGCAGACTGAAAATATTATTTCGTGTTGAAATAACATCTAAACTAGAACAAGTAATATAAGCATAATAATCCCAGCACCGACACTTTAAGTTGAAATACCCAACTGTATATTTTTCGTCAAAACCAGACCAACATTTCCACCGCTCGTGACAGCCGAAATTAGGTCCGAAATTACTCAGCGAATTATGGCGTTCTTAACTAATGTACAAGTATCCGGAAGTGGCCTAGACGGCGGAATTTGTAAGCACATGTTACTGTGAAATTTATTCCTGCACGATAGTACCGGTAGGTGTCACCGCCCCACGGCAGGTGGCGTGCCTAAGCCCACTAGCGACGCCGAGCGGCCGGTAGCGGAAACCTCGCTCGGGAAAACTGTGGTGTAATCGTGAAGCGAGAAGCGTCAAATAATATTATTATGCTGAGAGGAGTCCGCTGGGAGCTGCGCGGTGTGACATCAGATAAACTTGAAGTTTCGCACAGCTCCTCTTGCGATATTGTTGCATTTTTCATTCCGTGTTTCTACAAAGTATTTATGGATAAAGAGTAATAGAAAAGTTTCATTCGACATCCGATGCCTCATAATTAACAAGAATCCAAAGCTTATTGTTTCAACTCACGTTAGGAGTTTCGGCTGCCAAAAATAACCCGCTCCGATCGAAAACGATGTACCGGTAAGGCACGGGAAGCAAGTTAGAGCTATTTAGAGAGCACTTAACCTCTTTGTTTATGACAACACACAGGACTAATTCCGTATCTATGGTCGACTGTAAGTTGTAACTCATTCGAACTTTTTGGTCGAGGTTAAATAGGTTTTTGTATTCTTTTCCTTTGTGCAGGAGAGTTGACGAGGTATTTCTTGATGGTCAGTCTTGAGATTGAGAGTTCTTAGGTGAAAAAACACAATCATCATCATCATCATATCAGCCGAAAGACGTCCACTGCTGGACATAGGCCTCCCCCAAAGAGTGCCACAATGACCGGTCCTGCGCCACCCGCATCCAGCGGCAACCTTGTGGGGGGCCTACCCCCGCTGCGCCTTCCGGTATGTGGTCGCCACTCGAGAACCTTTCCGCCCCAACGTCCATCGGTTCTACGTGCAATGTGCCCCGCCCACTGCCACTTAAGCTTAGCGATTCGGAGGGCTATATCGGTTACATTGGTTCTGGTGCGGATAGCCTCATTTCTGATGCGATCGCGCAGAGAAATTCCCAACATAGCCCTCTCCATTGCCCTTTGGGTGACTTTGAGCCTTCTTATGAGGCCCATAGTAAGGGACCACGTGTCCGTGCCATACGTCATCACTGGCAACACAATACAAGACACGAATGTATTGCGTGTTGTACGAGTACTTCCTTTGCAACCTCGATCCTGTTGTTTTCAGTATGCCTACCTGCTCCTAAAGTTTTGCCAGGTTTTAAAGTACACCTTGTATAATGTCAATTATGGCCTTTCTCTTTTTAATCAACATATCTACATACGCCCATTTACGACCGACCGCAATAAACTGTAACTTCCATACCATTTATAAGTAGCGATGCCACGGAAACTTTATAAAAGCTGTTATCTGTTTATTTAGTGTAAGTGTTGAGTGACGTCACGAAGCCGTACCAGGCGACATGGACGACGCGATTATATGGCGTTCCTAAGTATATATTTAGTCGGTCCGAAGTGAAGACTATAGGATCAGACTATTTCCTATACCGTAAGTAAGTCAGTCAGTTATGAGTCGAATTGACTAGGGTCTTTAGATCAGCAGTGCCTATTCTGGTTTTGCATCTAGTTCTCACCTATGTCAAGCCAAGGCTAGATAAATCAGTCAATCAGTCAGTCAGTGTTTCAGTCTTAGGTAGGTTTGATATTGTTCACTTATAATTCTGATTCTGGCAGTGGGTGGGGCACATAGCACGTAGAACCTATGGCCGTTGGGGCGGAAAGGTTCTCGAGTGGCGACCACGTACCGGAAGGCGCGGCTTGGGTAGGCCCCCGACAAGGTGGACTGATGACCTGCTAAAGGTGGCGGGAGTCCGCTGGATGCGGGTGGCGCAGGACCGGTCACTTTGGCATTCTTTGGGGGAGGCCTATGTCCAGCAGTGGACGTCTTTCGGCTGATATGATGATAATTCTGATTCGGGAAGGTACTACTTAAATCAAAGAAAAGTAAGGAATACTTATATGACGTTTAAAACAGTCATTTGTTACTTAAGATCAGAGATATAATTGCATAATTTTTCAAACGGGCGGTCAACGACAACGAACTACTCGACAGTCATTTTCCCAAACTAAAAAATATATTTAGATAGGTTGATCACGCAACGCATTGTACGCGCGTCAGTTAGATCTAGATGTCAATTTTTATATGGAAAAATGACAGTTGGATCTACCTGACGCGCGCGCGTTCAAAACGTTACGTGATTGCCCCTATGCTTAACGTACGTGCGTAAGAAAGGTTACGCAATGGACCAAGTACCTACTAAGGTTCCTAAACATAGATTCGTACTCAATTTATTCGTCAGATTGTTATAGAATAAGTAGCATACATATTTATTTGAAATAGTAGCACAATACATACAATATTATTCAATCAATTCAAGTCCAATTACTTAGATGTACTAGACTGCGCAATTTGCTGCCGAGACGATGTATGCAAATCGGTTGCTTACGTCTCATTCGCAGGAGGGACGCAGTATTACAATTAAAATATGCAAATCACGATATTACCCACTACTTTTCATTCCGGCTCCATGGAGTTCCAATCGAGGGATGGATGCAAAACAGTTGCACCCTCGATGACACCGGAAAATATGGGCCGGCCGGCGGGGGCGTCGACGACAGAATGGCAATTTGCATGTTTATAAATACTCTTATCTGTGCTTTACTACTTGTTATGGTACAGATTTCGTCTTAAAACAAGGTCACTTGTTTTAAGACGAAATCTGTTGATCGCTTTAAATAACTGTTTTTCCTGTCTACGGAATTGTTGAGGCGTTCTAACCGATTTACGGATTTATGCGGCTTTTTTTTTACAAAACTCCTCTTTGAAAAGCGCTTGAGTGTATATATATGCACACGCTTTTATTTAACTTTAACTGTTCGTTTGTTAGTGTTGTGGGTCAAATCTTGAACTGCATTTTGAACCAGTTAACCTTGACCGATTGAGCTGATTTTTTTGGTATAAGTATAGTTTGGATGACAATTTAATATTTTGGTACCATCGAGCTGGTCTGATGATGGGGACAGAAGGTGGCCATAGGAATTCAGTACTTAACGTTACCGACGTAACCGCGTTGTGTTGGGGCTCGTTAGAATCGTCTCAATGAGTAGTTGATGACGTTATACAGAAAAGTACAGTTGGCAATAAAAGCTTGTAGTTAAAATGATTTTTGACACGTATTTATTGTAACGTTAATATGCCAAAACGAGCTAACACACCTCAACCTACGATAACCCTCGCACTACTCTGTCATAATGCAGGCAAATGCCGTTTGTAAAATGGTTTTTTTTTGCTTATTGAAACACGTTATTTCCGTGACTTATATGTTTTTTGTCCCCTCTATACATACGGAGGGCTTAATTGCCGTAACGAAGGGCCGATGATTCGTTCATTTACTGCGATTGATGCCCGCGGGCGCGAGGGTCGCCAGTTTTAACTAACTACTGTTGTGTTTGACGCTTTTATTTAGTTTCTCTCTGTCAATTTATATTAACAGTTACAGACCAAACGGTGATGCCCCGTACCGTCGTTTTACTTAGTACAATTCATAAATAAAGAACGGTTCTGGCACAGTTTCACCTTTTCAACTTTACCGACTTCCGTGCCATCAGAGCCGATTGCCAACAGTGTTCTTTTGAGAAAGTTAAGTGTCTCATCAGCTCGCAAACTATATAGTTAAAATCAATAACGAGTATAAGTAATAATACGGCCAAGATTGCCAAACTTTTAGTCCATTCCTAGTAACTGCAATAGTCATTTGTTAAAAATCAAATATCCAGCTTCTCAATTAGATAGGTTAAGAGTCCGCAGTAAGCTCGATTCTCCATACAAACGTAGTTACGCTCTCATTTTAAAACTACGTGTTGGATTGTAACGAAAATTTTCATGTGCAATGACATGAGGTATATCCAGGTCTGTAATTAGTTTATGTAGCTTCAGATACCATAGTAAAAAAAATACAGCGAATTTAAGTTTTTCATACAAAACTTGTTTTTGCTGTATTTCGTTTGTTTTATAAACTGGAACCATGTAAACTAATTACAGACATAGATATACCTTATGCCATTGTATATGCAAAGTTTCGTCACAATCCAACACATAGTTTTAAAATGAGAGCGTAACTACGTTTGTATGGGAAGGTGAAATTCGGCCGAGCTTACTGCGGGCTCTTAAGCGAGACACTCAAATTAATCTATATCCTATACGGCAGGGGTGCGTAAACGTCGGCTTAGTCCGGAGGCGGGCGGTGGCACATTTACATACATATTAATTTACTGGCAACACAGCCCCGTTCGCAATCTGTGTAATTTCGGGTGTTTAGTTGTGCTGCGAGTGTTGTCGACCACTGTAATAGCTCTATTTGTCGGTGGATAGAGATGTTACTTACCGTACTGTTCAGTTCATTGTCTAATGTAGTGGTATAGTAAAACTTATAGGTGATTCTGTTTTTTATCTCGATTGTTTCGGTACCTAAGATGTTGAATATTTTCATAGATTTCTTTCGCGATTTTGACGAGATCCTGTGAAAGCGTGTGGTATCGCAAATCGATAATACCTAATAGAAAATATGCCTCACGAAGACACTATTCCACTTCCTTTACGAATTAATGCACTTCGGATAGCAATAAGGGTCACCATGGTGATGGTGACATTGCTAATTTGGCCTTATATATCGTGAACTGGCATTAAAACAAGTCGAATTTCGCCTCTGGGATGTTAAACAGCTTAATTCTGGAAGATGCGCTAAGCTCTTGAAAATGTCAATATTGCAGTAGCGTGTTACGAAAGCTAGATGATGGATTCCGATTTGTACTTCTAAATCAGGAACTGTTAACAAGTTACCGAATGACTGACGCCTAGTACCCTTGTATGAGTTTTACGTGACTCGCGTTTACGTTAGTCGCAAGAGACTGCGTAAAATATTAGTATGGAGAATCTATACACCGCCCCTGGCGGTTACTCATATTAAACTAAAAATTAATTTGTACCAAGAGTCACTTACACGTTTACTTTAGTCGCAATCGTTAACTCGATAGTTCGTATAGTTTACTCGATAGACGCGTATACGCATACTAGTCAGAATGTGACGGATGTCTTAGCCACACCGATATTACGTTGCAAATGTGTGTGTGTTCTAGACACACAAAAACACGTAATGCAATTAGTACCATTTAATATTCAGCCTTATGTCACAAGCATTTATCGTCTTAATTTCAGTGCTAGCGTGTGACGGTTATGACATTACAGAATACACGAATCGCGTAGGTGGAAATGTTTTAAGGACTCTACACCCTAATATTAAGAACATTAAGTATAACTTAAATAGTATCCGCCGATTTTTCCACTGATTTTAACTCAATATGGCGGAATTTGTGCCATTCACTTGCATTTTTGAATACAAAAAATACGTGACAATCCGAATTTTGCGGATATATGTTGTGAATTCAAAACCCTTAATTTTATACGTTCTTTAATTTGAGATATGACTCGATCGGATCTACGGTATCTCGTGACAGAATAATAAGTTATCACGCGCTAATTTGCAAGTGAAATAGTTTAATACAATCGATACGGTATTTCTCGATATCGTCTGTCTAATTTAACACATGGTACCAATGCCGTAATACAAGACCAACGTTAAATTACGAATCGAAAACTAAACGCTAGCGACTAACGTTTTGTTGTTGTTGTCGGGGACTATCGGTACCATGAGATACAAATTTGACGGCTCGAATTTGTGACAATCGTTTACTCGCTCTATAGCGTGTACTCGCCTAATGTAATGTGTGTTTTCGATAGGGACTCATGCTAGGAGTACAGTTCCCATTACTCGTATACGTCAGCCACCCACGCTCACCCTTCACCTTTAAGGGCAATTTACACTAATTTTATAAAGTAAGCAACCCTAAGTCAGTCAAGTCCCACGTAATCCACTTCAGCGGCCTTGAGGTCTATTTGGTTCGAGGTATTGACTTATTATGGCATTTAAGGCGCGCGTTTCAAGGTTCCGTACCTCAAAAAGAAAAAATGTAGGACCTATTTGTTGTCCATCTGTCTGTCTCTCAAGACCCTTCATCTCGGGAACGCGTGGAGGTATCGAGTTGAAAGTAAAACCATTTACTCTACAATCCCTTAAAGCTGTGAAAAAATAAAAAAATGTTTATGCCACAAAAAAACGTATATTTTGACACTCCAAGGGAATCAGAATTTATACAGTAGTTTCCATTGAAACTGAACATACATTAACATTGAACTATGACATTAGTTTAAGTACGGGGAAAAAATCTAAAAACGATATATTATATTTGTAATGAAATCATAAAAAATATACTCGTAGTTTTTATTTTAAGTACGTAATCAATTCGTACGGAACCCTCGGTGTGCAAGTCAGACTCGCACTAGTCCGGTTTTTTTTTAATACGGCTTGGCGTGCGTAAATATTACGAGCGAACGCGGGAGACAAATGTCATACTAATTGCAGATGCGTCGTGTCGAGTCAGATAGACATCTTAGAATACAATTCTGCCAATAACATTCAATACCTTTGTGTAGTCTGCATCAGACGTTAATAAACGTTTTGGTACAGTACCTTGTCAATCTTCTAACTTAACTCATTGGACATAGCTACTTACTGGTGATACTTATCCAATATTATTTACGTACGTACACATATTCTAAATTTAAAAAATCAGTCCAGAGTGTAACCAAAATATCTCGTATGATTGTATCCATCACCATCTAGGATTCAATTTTATTCGTAACAAGTATCGATTTCCTATTTATATAAATTGTCGCCAGTAGAATGATTCATAAATTGATCTATTCGGAAGTCAGGAGGGTCGGATGCAATATGTTGGGGGTGCGACCACGTGTCAAAGGGGTATAATCCGGAAAAAAATACGGCTGTGTCCGTCTCTTGTAGCTACGCGGATAATGTATACCTACGTGTAGATGATGCTTTATTTTAAGTCCCCCTATTGATGTGATGGGTGTGTGTTGCAAGTTAAGCTTTGTTTAAATTATATTTTGTTAGGTAAACTTCAAAGTGCTTAACTTTACACTGCCCAATACTAGACACTTTCAATCTTCAATTGCGACAATAGAGATGAACATTAACGGCATTAGGGAGTCAAACATTGGAATGTTCACCTTACTTAACTTATGTAAACTTGTGTTAAGTAATTGACGTCATTGAACCTTTAGATTCTTTTGGAAGTCAAACAAACATGAGTAACAAAGCACTAAAGTTGTGTCGGCTTTGAACAGAGTTTAAAAACGAGGATATACTCGTCGTTATTTCGTTAATATTTCCGTGATTTTGTGTTCTATTTTTTCCAACCGCATTATTGGACCGAATTCTACATCTGAGTCATCTGACTCGTCGACGCAACGGAGCCACACTGCTCGTCGCCTAAATATTATTTGTGTTTTAATTGTATTGTATACCTACGTATGTTAGTCTGTAAGGTATGTATTTGTAACTATGGGCCTTAGGTGCCTGAAATATATGGTTATACAATACAATACAATACAAATATTCTTTATTGCTCACGAGGCAGTAGATAAAAGAATAATAGAGGTAAATTAAACATAAATAATGGTAGACAACAGGCGGTCTTATCGCTAAAAAGCGATCTCTTCCAGACAACCTTTGGGTTTGGTTATTATTATTATTGGAAGTTCGTTTATTTTTAAACATTGGGCTGTATATGATTGGACCATAGTCTTGTATAATAGGTACTTACATATTTATTTATCTTGAAAAATGCAGTTTTATGTAAGATGGTGAAAAAAAATAGTCTAAAACGAATAAGCCTTGACTCGCACGCCTCGTTTTGATTATGACATAACATTAAAGCGGTGCACATCAGCAGAACAATAATCAGATTATATCTATCAGACCTTCCATTAACACAATGACTTCGAAACATTAATTACCAGTATTCATATCGTAATTTGCATCCAATAGCCTCGAGTAATTGGAGTCTATTGCCATTGTTGTCCAAGTGAAACTCGGATCCCCTGATTTAATATTCTGAAAAAGGATCTTTAATGCGTAGATAATAAAGTTCTTTTCCTATTCAAATAACTGGCAAAATACGAGCTTTAGGAACTGGGTTGCTGTTGGACATAGGTAAACGTAATCCGCAAACAATATTAGGGAAATCTGCTTTGGGCATAATTGTAATACGGTATACCTGCGACTATATGCTTTGATGCATTATTGATCACACCCAGATAACCATATCTATCAAAACAAGGCGTTAACAAGGGAGGTTGTCTCTAGAGTAGATAATCTTATGTATATTTTAGTTTTTTTACCTTGGGGTGACAGCATTCGTTTTTCAGTGGGTACGAAATTATTACGTAATATAATGAATTAGACGGTTAAACACACGTATTAAATGTCACTATGGGCGACACGTTTCGAACTCTTTGGGAGTTCTTCTTCAAGATGAGTGTTTTCGTGGTAGTATCGCTTGAAGCACGATACCCGCTCCCGACGCACGCGCCGATAGGGCGCAGGGAGGGTAGACTTGCGCTGGGCTGTTATTCGCTACGCATTAATGCGGCTCACCCCGCCGGTCACCCGTCACGTAACTAGACCTCTGCCTACGCTTAGTTACTACGCATCGCGGTGTCAAGATATATTTGTGAGTGAGCGTTGAGGTGAGCTAAAACAAGTTACAGAATACAAACTTCCTCAAACTTCTTGGTCTGGGGTTGTTGTGTGAGGTTGCGGCAGGAGATCATTTCCTCTGGTAGATGATACGCACACCGAACTCAATGTGTTCACGAGATTGTCACCACTCACTGTCCTATTAGTATTATTTGAAACATGTCTGACGAAAGTTTAAATTCGATTGGTACATACATCATTTTATATATACTGAATTTCACTCAATTAATCCAACGGTTCTGTGATAACTAGTATTATACTTAAACTTACATATAAAGATGCCATCGAATATATACGCTTGAAAAACAACCCTCCTTCTGAGCTAGTCGGGTAAAAAGCAGACACGCTGACCTAATGAAAAACAATAAACAGCTAATATATCTCAACTGAACTGCACTATAATTAGACAACTCGCACGAGCCCAGTTATCGATTACTTTTTCAATTCATTTGTTTGCTTCCGCCCATATATCGGACGACTAATTTATTTACAACGCGGTATAATCTGTACGAAATGTGTTGGTAAAGGAATAAAAGACGAATACTGGAAGAGTTAGTTTGTGATTGGATTGAATGAGTGAACTGACTCACGAGTATCGACATAGAGTGTCTTAGGGCTCGAACACGACGACGCGCGGCGCGGCGGCGGCAGCGTTGCGCCATAAGTGGGAGCGAGAAGCCTAGCTTCGATCTCTCGCTCCGAAGTTAGGCGTGCGCTCGCGCGCGGCTTAGCCGTAATGCCGGCCGTACACATTGGGCCAACGTTGGCGCGTGAGCAGGATGCAGCTATGCAAACGCATGAGAACGATATAAAGTCCGCTTCCTCTAACGCATAGCTACATCAGCTCACGCGCCAACGTTGGCCCAATGTGTACAGCCAGCTAGGTATAAACCTAAGCGAGCGAGCGCGAACTTATGTAACAAACTTTAACATATACATAAGTATAGTAATGGAAATCGAACCACCTTAACAAACTGGTGGTTATTTACAAATATAAACAAATTTCCTGATAAAACAATAATTCGTTCCTGTCGACGTTCAGTATTGACTTGAAAAATCATAAATCGTGAAGTGACTAACAAAACTCACTAAATGCAGAAAAAATATAATTAGTGAGTTTGGGTTGTCACCTCACGAAATATATGTTTTATAAAAACTGCGCGGGCAGTTAGTACCAACATAAAAATACATAAATAAATTAAAAAATCAAACTATAGCAAACACTTGGGCTCATCCCACAAATATTTAAATAGCAATACCGGACATTTATTATCATAGGTACCTACCTATTTATTATATTCATGACTTGTATCATATTCACATTTCAATGGGGCATGGAAGTGTATAATCACATTGCTACTCCATTCTACGCCAATATACGGTGTACATAGATATTGACCGACGTCACTTCCAGTGGAACTAAATCCATAATGTTATCCGAATCGTGGACAGACGGGGGCCAATCGAATTATGTTTCCATTATTATTTGGGGACTGCATCTACATACGATGACGAGCGCAGTTAAATCCATCAGAGCGTAATGGAATAGCCGGCGTGTTAGGGAGTACAGTCGGCGACGCAAGTCGAGCAACTTGTTTTTGCAGATCTATACGCATTTAAGGATTAAACCATTTTTTTGTATGCGTTGTTAATTCTTTCCTGTGTACAAATCAAATGTGCATTCAGTGTTTTAAGGGCATTTATTTGTTTGCTGTACCCATACAGGTTTTACCAAACCGCGATCAGAAAAAAATAAAGAAGTTTGTTGTTTAATTCTTCTGTATATAACATAGGTATATAGACTCTTCGTTTGCAAGATCCAAGAAAGCAAAAAACTGTTTTTTGAATACCCCAGGTTTTAAGGATGAGCCACGATTACAAGATAGACCAGCGGTTGAACAAAAATGGGTTATTACAACATTAAAGTTTTTTCTTTTTTGATATGTCGTTGGAGGCATGTTAAATAATACTTATGTAAAAAGTTAGAAAATTTTAGGTGGAGCTTTCGGCTATATTGAAATATTTTAGTTTTTGCCAATAACTATGTCAATATAGAATTAGAGTTTCAAAAAACTGTAACATATCCAATAACACTTTAATTTATATACGATATTCTGTTTTTAGAAATCTGGGACTTCTGCATCTTGGTGAACGTAAAAATGCAAATAATTTTGTAAATAAAAAATTAGAGTAGCTGATATTGCAAAGTTACGATATTGTCGATCTACTTAACATACTGGAAAAAAGTTAGAAATGTAGACAATCGGCTTGTCTAGATATTGATTTCCGGTTAAACAGTATAGCCAATATTGAATTAAAGTTTGTAGAGTTAATAGTAAACGATCATGACAATGATATCAGTTACCAAACAAAACTTAAGAAAAATAAACTTACGGCGACACTAAATATTGATACCTAAGTACTCCGTGCGTAAATGAATACATTTAAAAAGCGCGGCATGTATGCGCGCGCCGCGCTGAGCGCTGTGGCAGCAGGCAGCGATCAACGCAACGGTAGAGGAGTGCCCTTGATTGCGTCCACGATCCATAAAAAAATCCACAAAGAATAAATATCAATGGCAAAACACATGTTATTTTGTTATACGTACGTTAATGGAAATACAAAGAAGAAATGTATCCTTATTTATTACCAACTATACTAGGGATTGCCCGCGGTTTCGTCGAACTGGTTATCGCGTTATACACATAATTTAAAAATATTTTAGGGACCCCTTATACAAATGACCACTCTTCCATGTTTTGATACTCCTTTAAGCCAGCTAACTCGTAAATACCTACTAACAAATAACCTACATATATTTTTTTGCGACGTGGTCAGCAGTAAGCTATAGTTAAACTCAATTTACCTTAGATGAAATTGTATATTTAGTTTGTAGGGTAATTTCACCGGTTAGCGACCACCTAATTTAGTGTGCCGGTTTGCGACCACTCGGGAGTAATAAATAGTGAACCGAGAGAATATTTCTCGTGTTTTAAGTAGATTCCTGCCTAATATCTGCTTTAAAAATTGCGTACGTACCGAGGCATTTTTACAGCCTGTTTAAATGTTATTATATCTTTAATTGAAAAAAAAAACCTAGTCCTTAAGGTGGTCGTTAACCGAAGTTGGTCACGTAACCGGCGTAATGACCGTATAATATGGTGGGGTAAGTATAATACATGGCGGCGAATAGGACTGGATAAGATATGACAATAGGAATCAGGATAAACAGAAATAATAAAAATAGTTGTGAATAGCTCGCATATTTTTATTACAATAAGTCAAAAAAAAAAATTGTAACTTTTTTCACATTATAATATAACTGACAGCGAACTTCGAAGTGTCAAAGAATAAAATTTTCAGTCGAAATATTATAAATTTTTGACGTTAAGTCTTTTATAAAGTCGGTACTTATTGTTTTTTATTAAAGTCAGTATGGATGGCTAACACAATAGTAAAAAATTACAAAAAAATACAACCATTTACGACAACATTATAATAAAATTGCAAGTAGGTATTGTATAAGTATTAATCATTCATATTTGTTTAACCTAATGACAATTCTAAGTGAACTTCTGCGACTTATCATTATTCTGTGCAGCTTTTTTCACAAAATAACTAAAATAATTAAAAGACGGAACTTTTTTTTCCATTATTATTAAAATTGAACTCTTATTTTTACAGTCTAATCTCGCTTCTTCGAAGTGCAATAGAATAAAGTCTTCAATTCTAATCTTACAACTTTCTAGTAGTAAGGGTGACTGAGCTAAGCCGCAGACGGACATACGGACATGGCGGAACTATAAGGGTTCCTTGTTGCCTACGCAAACCTGAAAAGGCTACTGGCGATTTTTTTTTATTCTGATTGAAAAAACACCGCACACCTAGTATGGAAAAAAAGAACTGAATATTTTGAATAAAAAAAAACTATTTTGTGTATTTAAGTATGTTTAAAAATAATGAAGGTACAAAAACTTTTTAAGTAAGGATTAGTTTTTCAATAAAATATATTTTGTGAAAACTGTTAACTGAACCAGAATTGAACTTCATAGTAAAATGTAAAAGAAAAAAAAATAAGTGGTTAGATTCTTCCTACTTTTACCAGTAAGATTTTTATTTAAGTTGTTTTTGAAACGATTCTTATGACATACATTATTTTCATTTCAATCTGACCACTTTTTTTTTCTCCATACATTTTACTATACAGCTCAAATCTGGGTCACCATTCACATTTCTTTTCCTCAAAATGTAAAGGTACTCACTTTTTTTGAAATAATACACATTAATACGCAAAATTGTTTTTTCAACAAATTTTTCAACTTTTTTTTCATCCTAGGGAGCGTTGTCCTTTAAAACTTCGTTAGCAGACGTTTCTGCTTAGTAAACCTTTAATTGTCTCGAATATTCCTAACAAGTAGGGTAAATCGTCAATAACTGGCCACCTCATACTATCTATATCTATTCTATCATACGTGAATAGAGTTAATTTTTAGTATGAGGGGGCCGATTATTCAAGGGTGGCCAGTTATTGGAGATTTACCTTACTACAAATAATATACATACATACATACAAATGTACATCACGCCTATTTCCCGGAGGGATAGGCAGAGATCACGGATTTCCACTTGCTACGATCTTGACAAACCTTTCTTGCTTCATTCACTATCATTACATTCTGCATACAAATAATATTTGTAATCAAAGAATATATTTCTCACTGTTTTGGTTTAAATTATGCTCTACTTTCTAAGTTTTCTTTAATCTATTAGAGCAGAAACGGCCTATTTTAAGTGTTAACGTAAATTGGAATGTTTAATTTAATAACGTTGGGTCAATACGCCGCCCCGGTTACGCGACCAGCTTCAGTTAGCGACCACGTGAAAGACAACGTATTTTTTTTTTCAATTAAATATACCTAATAAAATGACATTACAACGCACTCTAAATAAACCGTGCCCCGCATGTATTATTTAAAGTAATTATTAAACAGGAATCTATTGAAGAAGTATTTAAGGACCGTAGTATTTGGCGTTCCTTAGTCTCTGCCTACCCCAATGGGATACGGGCGTGAGTATATGTATGTATGTATGCAATCTATTGAAAAAACTATTGAAAGGATATATTGTCATTTTTTGCGGTAGATTCCTGACACCCATTGAAATGAGTGGTCGCAAACCGGAACCATAAAATAGGTGGTCGCTAACCGGCGATATTACCCTGCAACATCACCCTGGTGTTCGTAACAGCAATCCGTAATCAGGGGCAAACTAACATTGGTTTGCTTGCGGCGAGCAGCTATAGCTGCGTTTAACAACATCTGTGTAGTACATTTATTTATTTCGCTGACAGTGATTCTGACTTGAACAGGGCGTTTGAGTTGACCCTGTTTAAACACTTCGTTGGCAGCTTCGTTGCAAAAAAAAACAAAAGTTTTGAAAATCAAAGCATTCCTCATCGTCACTAGGCTGTGCTACTGGTGCCTCCATCTCCATTCTTCTTTTGTGCGCCGATATAGCCTTCGAATCAATGTATAGTAATCTACACAACGACATTTTTTAATACAGTTGCGAAAAAATAAGAAAAACAACAAGTAAGGAATTCGAAACTTTTATATTATTAATTCTGTAACGTCATTGTAATACAGTTGAAAAATGATGAAGTTCAAAAATCATTTTATTTAGTACAGCTCTATCTTATTTATTTTTATTGACATAATAATTAATGGTACAATTTGTACGATTATTGAGTGGGAAAAGTGAAAAGCACTAGTTCGTGAAAATCAACTTTCCGCACGCTAAACAGCTACGTAAAAGTAGAACTTTTTGAGCAAATGTATTAAAAATTGCATCTAATATGTGCACGGTAAACAAACAAATGAATGATTTGAAAGACAACAGCAGCGCTTGCGCGGTAATGCGGGGAGGGCGGGGCGAGGTATCGCTCGCTAGGTCGGCTACGATCGGCCCCCGCGCGCCGCCGTTGAAGGGCCAGCGCGGCGTGGTTATGAATTTCGCGCCATTTTAAATAAATTATACTATTATTAATGCAAGCAATACACAGAATTTTCTTACTTTTCATAATATAGTTGCATATATTATTTTATAGTATTAGACTTATTTTTACAGACTCTAATTCAATATTAGATCTTACAGGACAAAAAACGCATATTACTTTTATAGCATGTATCCTATTCTTCTACATTTTTAGCTTTGTCTATTAACTTAAGAAATTAGAGTTATTGTTGAGGATTTTTAAACTTTAATTCAATATCGACTAAGTAATAACCTAATTCTGGTTTGACAAAGAAGCTGCGTAAAAAAAGTTCTACAAACTTAATAACATATAGCGTCATACATATTATAAACGATGAAGCTAAAACTTTGCACTTTAATTCAATATTCACAAATTATAAGTAAAAATATATAAATACCTAATTTATACCTAACGCTCGTTCTAACTTTTCATCATATATTGCAAATATACTTAAAAATATGTCCGATTTCATATAAGCATCACTTTTCCATCTTTAGAATTATCAAAACTTTTAGGGCAAAAATCCGGTCCCACTATTGATCTAAAGAAGAAATTTTATTTATTGCCGATTGGGAAGTTACTTACACAAAAAAAAACAGGTTCAACTTAGCTAGCAAACATCTTGTTAGGCCTCTCGATTTACTGACGTAGGTAGGTACCAACGTGACTACCTATTAGTTATCTTTGTATTATCACATAAAACCAAGCGCATGCGCAAAATACAATAGCGATTTCAATTCATTAAGTTGAGTCAAACAGAGCCCCAATTTATGCGATTCCTTTCAGCGCGCATGAGTCGAAAACACGTGAAGCTGCTACGCCACTAACGCCAGGTTTTCTGCTACTTACAACGTTAGCACGCTACGCGCTACGGCTGGTATGTCGTAGCGCTGGCAATAACGTGAGCTGGCTGGCTGGCTGGCTGGCTGGCTGGCTTATCTATTTCACACCTCAATAAGTTTCCCATGGAAGCAAGCTCGCGAAACTGATTGAAATTTGATTGGAATTGAAAACCACGGACAAGAATAAGCCCCTCGAATGCGTTAGGAGAAACTCTGCTTTACTTATTTTATTTAACATTCCTTTTCACCCCTCTCTATACAAGTTATTATATGTAGGTATTTTCACTGAAATACAATCCTTTTATATAAATGGTGAACTGCATCTATTTTAATTCATATCTTTATCCTACGTACTTAAAAACCGTTTTAAGGTTAAGTTTTTTAAAGAGCAAGCTTAATTATACTAGCCGAAAGTAATTTTGAATAGACATACAGTCAGTAAAGTTTTATTCAGTATAATTATCTGCTCCGAGTGACCTAGCGACATCACGGATTGTGACCTTAATAAGCCAAAGCCGAGTCAATAACGCGGCATCAAGTGAGCAAGCTAGTTCGCCTAATGAAGAACTTCCAACGCGCAAATACTCCCTCAATAAAAACATCGAAGCCTCACGAAACCACCCCAAACTAATATCACTACACCCTAAATAGGTTATATAATTACATATCACGCTTCATTGTCGTGATAAAAATACTTTCTCACACTTATCATTTACCAAATCTACGCCACTGTCCATTTCAGATAATGGTGCGAGAGGGAGAAAAGATACGCTCCACCTGAATGGTAGAGCGGCGTCGCGATAAAATAACATATATAGTGTCCACAAGCCAAGCGGATATTGATTATCTGCCACAGTTGAGAGCCAGCGAGCCCCCCGCCCGCGCTCTAAAGAGAAATACAACCGAAGTTAATATTAACTTTACGGTATTTCCCGCCCTGTTTCCACTTAATAAAGGTGTATTTTCCGTTTGCAAATTTCAGCAATGTTGTCCGTTTTTGAAACGCGAGCGATATTCAATATTTGATCTCTGTCTAACCGACTGAGCGGCATGTGATTGCAACAAGCCGTCCCGTTCTAGCACATTCCATAACCATTTTCGATGCATTCCCTTGCCATGATTTTCCCGCAGCACTCGTATTGTACCACTTTACCTTTATGCATCTGAAATAAAAAATGCGGAAAAATGTGGTTTGCTTTTGTTTTAGTATTTTTTTTCTAATGTTGGTATTTAATGTTTGTACAAACACGAATAAATGTTAAACAAAGAGTTAGGTCTACAACAACCCTATAAAAAAAAGTGTTAAATTTTTCGATACCTTAGCTTAGCATTTCTGCACTTAAACAGTTCACATCAATCATTAATATACTTATTCTTGCATTGCATGGCATAAATTATTAATCAACAATAGCAAAATGAATGAGATCTAGGTACCTATCTCAGTAAGTAAGTACAGAGTATATCGTGCACGTATCATAGTCAGCGCTTTATTACAATATAATTTTGAATAATAGATTTGTAGCGAGCTCATGAAGCAACTCTCGGAGGATTCGCCCCCGACTTAAAGCATGCCATGTCTAGACACAGCTAGTGAACAAATTCTGTAGGTACTACAAAACTTTTCGTGGGGCAAGAGACTCACTACATTTAAACTCTGCACTTGTGTGCGTTCGTGTAACCTGTGAAAAATTGCTTTTTCCTATGTGTGCGCGGCACACAGACATGGAACTGGGGGGGCTTGGGGGTGCTTGCCTCTGTGTGCGTGGGGAGGCGGGCGGGAAAAGGGGTCCGAGTCGTGAACTAAATAGCTTAGTGTTAACACATATTGACATCAAATTCACCGCGATGTTATCATTTATTCAGGTAGCGATTCATTTATTGTAGTTTTCGTTAAGTTTCGGGCATAAATAATTTGGCGTGCGGGCTAATCCGCGGACGCGACATTTTTACGGCGGGCGCGTGTCAACCATTAATTATTTTTGTCGCTTTGTTTAACTTACGTCGACTTTGCTTTCGAGTTATTACGAATTTTAATTGCCCGCCGGAGGTTCCAGCATTTTTACGCCTCCATTATTTTTTATTTCGTGTTTACCACTTTAAAATGCAAAGTGCTCCATAATACCAGCGAAGTAAGTGTTTAAATTTACTGCGCAAACGCAGCTTAGTTGTATAATTGATTAAAGACGAATGTTAATTTGTTTTTATTTTAAACTTTTCATCTCTTAAAACCCTTTCATTTCCTTATTCCATAATGATGAGACCTCATCCTACCGTCACCTTTACACGTGTCTGGGGTCAAAATGTGTACGAATTGCCGTTTTAACCCTGCAGATGTTCAAATTATTTATTTACGTAAAATGTAGTTAACCCTTGACTGTGTCATATCATATCCTACTTGGATTAATTAATCTGAATAGTTAATCTAATCTTGTCACTTGACTAACTAGTATGATACAATGGCGTACTCAAGTTGCAAGCGGATAGCGTATTGTAGAAATAATAGGTATTAAGAGCGCCATTTCACTCCATATGATATAATCTATGTGAATCAATACGACTCATCACTGTAAAATAATCTTAATCCAGTTGAAGGTCAAGTGCGAATCGAATTTGCGGAATACATTGAGTCATACTCGTATGTATCTTTAGAGCAGACATTGTCTAGCCTATACTCGAGATTACTTAAGTTGGCCGAATTGTCCATTCAAAAAGCAACTCTATCGTCCGAGAAGATTCAAATTCCAATAACAGTTTTATAAAAAGTCCGACCTTCAATAATCTTCAATATAAGATTGCGCATGAAATTGATGCGTTACTCGCTATCACTTTGCTCTGTAGCGGGCACTAACGGCCTTATTCATAAACGTACTACAAGCCTGTTTTAACTAAAATAGCATTAAAATTCGTTTGTCCTTACCTGTCACTTTGACATTTGTGTTCGTAAGAAAGGGACAAAGCACATTTTATTTAGCAGAGGCATTTTAAGTTTTATGAATAAGGGGGTAATACTTTTATTCCAAGATAACGGCCTGATGAAAGCCGTCAAGAAAAATGTTCTAAATAGTCAGCTTATACATCATTATCATCATCATCATAGCAGCCGAAAGACGTCTACTGCTGCACATAGGCTTCCCCCAAAAAGTGCCCAGTCAGCCTATACTTAGTATTATTACTAAGTCAATGTATAAATAATTCAGCCATGCTCTCGTTGTGACGAACCTAAAAATATAAAAAAACATAATTGGCGCGAAATGTAACGATCAGTTGTTAATTATTCTAATTTTAAGTCACAATGGACATGCCTTGAAAGGGCTTAATGAAGTTAACAAATAAAGTTTGAGCGAAACGTTACGAACAAGCGAGACAGAAGTTTACTTTTTAGTGTGAGTGTGGGTTTGCTCCGCTGTGTGCATGAGTTCGATTCGAACTTCGGACTTCGCTAGAATTATTTCTAACTGATTATGTACTTAGTGGATATATTTCACAGAGTATTTAAAAGTACAATAAAAGGTAAACAACCAATGCTCGATATGTTAATTCAATATTTGTCACCTTTATTACAATGAATTACGATTGAAGGTGCCAATATTGGGGCAGTGGCGGGCAATTACAGAATATATTTTAAACAAGTTTTATTTCTAATAGTTCTCGCTCTTTATGCATATAAGTATTAAATTAATTATTAATAATTTAAAAATAATAACGGCTCCATTACAAACTTTAGCTATATTCGACGTAAGTTATGAACATTTTGTATATTCACCTTAATAACTTCACATGATATTGTGAATATTTTGAATTAAAAATGTCAACAAAATAAAGCAATTTTCATCAAGAAACCTTAATCCAATAATCCCGCCAATGTAACCATATCCTTACAGCCGTAGCAACCGCGTAGCAGATGAAAATGTCCGTAGCAGACACTACGACAACGATCTACCATAATTTCCCCGGATAATAAATAAAAAAACGTTGATAAAAAATAGATCCATAGACAAATAGATAAACAAAAAGGATGTTTGCGACGGGCGTCTTAATGAAGTTGTAATAAAATTATTGGCCACACACAGGGCAGTCAGGCAACGCCCTAGCGGCGGCGAGTTAACCCGGCTAGGGAGGGGAGCGGTTTATCGATGTTTGCGAGGTTTATGTGTCGTGAAACAGCAATGAAACAGGTAGGTTATTTTTAGTTAAGCACTGACAAGTAGGTGTTCATTCACTTGATACTTTAACACCAAGATATTATAAATTATTACGACACGCTGCCAACAAGAACGCAAAAATAAGTATATGGGTAAATCAACAGGTTCTTGTCATTATGTAAGGTTGTCTGGAAGAGATAGATTTAAAGCGATAATACTGCCTGTTGTTACCATTATTTATTAAGCAATTTTTTTTGTAAGATGTTTCTCTCATTGTCGTGATGCAATAAAGAGTATTTATTATTATTATTATTATGGCCCCTGGAGTCAACGTCAGTTAGTCAGCCACAATATTATAGAGTATTGTATCGTAGACGTAAGCATGGCAGCTATGGTATTTGAAAGCTTAAAAAGCTAGGTATACTTGTCATTTTTTTTTCTCGTTATTATTTCAGGAACATTTAATCACTTAAGATTACGTCAGTTCCATTGTACCTTTGACATTATTTAAGTTGGCCGAATAGCATCAAAATAGTCTATTCAAAAACCAACTCTAAAGTCAAAGTAGAAGATTCACATTCCAATGACAGATTGAAAATAGTCTGCCACAACCGTCACCGTTTCTCGGGCAGTGTTCAAATGCCGCACCAAACGCCGGCCGACGCTCGTGTCTGGTCACGGTTTGGTGGGAAGCTGTCCTCAACCTGATCAGTCCCAGTGTAGCAACAGTTAATTGAAGATTCACAGTTAGCAGATAATTAAAATTAAAAAAAAATTAAAGCCCTTTGAAATAACCGGCATTTCTAAGAAGCGAGAGACAAGACTTTCGATGAAATATAAGATGTTTGTTAGCTACCATGTCACAGACAACTACAAAGATACACGTTAGTTTGCGTCTGAAGTAAAAAAAAAACAATGTTCAAAATCTATATTTTTTCATTCTTGTCCAATTCCTGTATTGAACGCCGACTTAACTAAGTCGTAAACAATATTTGAAATCGAAAACAAAATAAGAGTAACGATAACAGTTAAAAGTCCATCCAATTGCGGAAGCGACAAAAATAAAAACACACCATTACGTTTATATCGACATCGATACACCCCGCTCTTCTAGAGAGGCAAGCTACAATAAAATGTACCAAGCTAGCTACAAGCCTGAGCAGTTACTTGGCTACCCCCTAACCCCTCCCCCCCCCCCACATATGCGCAGTTCCCCACACCCACACATGCTTACCTGCGTGGTCACACGTCACTGTATGCATCCGTCAATCTATTGATACCCGAATGCTAATCACGACGATATGTGTGCACAGCACCTAATGATAGCGATCGAGTCAACGATTAATTGCTCTAACAGACAGATAATTCGCTATGGAAAATTAACCCCGCGAACAAATGTATTATTTAAACTTATTTAAACACCACGATGGTGACAAACAAGCATACGGCATGCCAATTGGTAGGTGGACACTGCAGCCTATGGATGAACACTTGCGACTCCAGGGAAGTCGTAAGTGTCATAAGTATATAACTACATGAAATAAAGTTATTGATTAAATTGGATTTATGAATAAATAGGGGTGTAAACACTTAATAAAATAATCAATAATATTGTATTTTCTCGAAAAAGGAGTAATGCGGTCAAAGGGAGAAAAAAGCAACGCAAGAGGTTAAATAATCACAAAGTTATAAGTTATAAGTGTCCAAAGTTTTAAGAGAGGGTATGTTCTATCCCTTTTCCGTTAAACGCACCTTTATATGAAACGATTGTCATTTACTATGACGCTCGCAGTTTGTGACGTCACTAACTGCGAGCGTTTTCTCTCTCTAACAAGCCATATTAAAACGGTTATAGATTCGTAATTCTTTGAGATATCTGAATGAGATGTTCGTCGCAAGGCATATTATTTTGCCTTCTTTCTTTAGAATAATATTAATTGTCGAGTCTACATCCGTATTGTACTAGTGGATCTATGAGCTGTAGGTACCTAAGAACTGGAGCGCCTGTCTTTTGTTATTTTGTATTTTTTTCGAAATACTGAAACTGAATGTATTCAAAAAATCGATATAATTATTGAACCTGCTCACAAAATTTCACGAAAATCGGTTAACAAAATGCAACCTGTAGAGGAAAACAGCTGGACATACGACTTTTTCCAAAATGAAACGGAGAGCTTCGATAAAATCGCACTTTAATTTTCACGTTCAATTAAAAAAAAAATTTTTTTTTTTTATGACGGCCGGTATATCACAATAACGATCAATATTAACCTTTACGTAACTAGTTATAAGTCTGTAAAATTCCCCGGTGTACGGATTTTCACGTTCAAGATGAATACGTAATGGCGAGCTTGTTGATTGCGACATTTACCCGCGAACAAAAGGCAACGTTTCCCTTTATTTTCAGTCGTAACGAGATCTTGCCCACTGCTTAACTTTAAACAATTATCGCAAAACGTTTTCTGGTAATTTCGGATTACAACGCCGTTTCAAGGCGGAAAACTGACGGGACTCACGAACAAAAGCTGGCGCAATCCGACTTGTTTCATAGATGATTCCTTATTTAATTGGCTCTGGAACAGCAAATGAAACAGAGGAAAAGTGGAAAAAGGACGAGAGCGAATACCATAACACCGAACCCAAAATATAGGGATCAATCAAATAAAATCAAAAGTGTAAATGCATCTCAAGAGTCACAAGAAAGTCCCAGTTCAGAATTCAACGCAGGAACTCCAAGCCGCGACATGCAAAGAGAAGGTGAGGAAAACACAGACAGTCTAGTATCAACAGAAAACGTGACGCGTTTCAAATTATGCGGGAAGGATCCTCCTTCTTAGCAACACTTGCAAACAGTCAATATCAATCAGGTCAGCAAGAAACAAAGAATTATCGAATCAAAACTAAAAAAAGATATATCAGTGCCACAAAACAATACACGACACTTAGAAAAAGAATGTAAGGACACAAAGGTACGGAAAGAACTTCAACAACAAAAGATCTCGACATGTGAAAAGATTTACCAAAGCCCCCTAAACACAAGGAGAACACGAACTAAAAACCCAGGCGCCATTACAAAAACTGTAATATGCACTAGTAAAAATCAATTGTCATATACTTGGCTTGAGTGAAGTAAGATCTACTGGGGAAAAATGGAACTGAAGAGAAAGCTAAGGATTCACTGCCATTTCGGAGAGAATTATAATCCAGCACATCCAATTACCGGGACACAGTGACATGCCTCAATTATTCTGATATATGCCCCAAAAGAAGTGGCTACAAACGAAACAAAAGACACATTTTACGAAGACCCAAAAAGAGCCTTATGGTGGCAATATCTGCCAATATCTGCTAGTCAACTTCACCAGGCAGTTTTAAAGATAAAATCATGAAAACAATCGCAGAAAATAGCAAATTGATCAACCTAAGTATCAAGAAACACCGAAATAAAGTAGAATGAATGAATGAATGAAAGCATTTATTTCGGATAAATTTTACAAAATACATCCATATTATGTTAGTAATAACTTATCTTAGGTGTGTTAGTAGAAAGTATAATTATAATTAAAATTAACATGCAAGGACATCCAGTGCGCGAGGATAGGGCTGTCCATCCTCTCAGCGATCACCTTCAGGAGGGTGTTGGTACTGCCCCGCACGCGCACGCCCAGGGACGCCACCCGCTTGCGCATCACGGCTTGGAAACCGTCGGTTCTCCACGCGGCGAACATTCCTGACGCACTGCAGCGCCAGGGCAGCCCCAACAACCCCCTGAAGGCGTTATTGTACTGGAAGAGCACTGTAGGCTTTTTTGGTGTAGTCACTCCACAGGTTGCACGTGTATAGGGTTTGACAATACGTTTTGAACAGGGTTATTTTCACCTCCGTAGAATAACGCGCAAACCTGCGAGAAAGCATGTTACACCTTACCGACAGTGCTCTGCGCTCCCTTTCTATATCCACATCATCTTTTAGTGTCAGTTACCCAGTGACCCAAGTATTTGAACCTAGTAACTGTTTGAAGAGGAGAGCTACTGAGCATTATTGGTGGAATGGGATATGTTTTAGTGCCAGACTTGAACAGTAACACCTCACTCTTTTTGACATTATAGTTTAGTCCGTGGTAGAAACAGAAAGAATCGTGTGCCACAGAAAAATCTAAAGGAGTAAAATAGATACAAAATAATTGCGCGAACAAAGCAGTTGGACACCAAACATTAAATAAAACGAAATAACATTCTAAAAGTAGCGATCGGCTCCTACAAAGATTTCCATGACGAAAGAAACAACGAACTCTTAAAATATTGTTGAGGAACAATCGACCCCAGAAGTTTTGGAAAGCGAATTTACGCAAAATACAGGCGAAGATCTTATTTCAAATGAACTGTTAGAAAGCACCTTTTAGCAAAAATCAGAACCAAACAAACTTTTTAATATAATCATTAAAAATGTTAAAATACCTATACAGTGATAAAACTTCAAAGGTCATGTCAAACCTAAAATATTCCCCGAAATAATGGTTATACTCGTAATACCGAATACCTGCAGAGGGCCTTGATTTAAAAGCAACCATATGAACAAGCGGAATACAAAAAGGACTGCGACTTGCGTCGTCGTGGGAAGCCAGTCAAGCTGGTTTAGAAGAAAATGAGAGATTCGGATTTACTTTTGAATAACCCTTGCACGGATATGATTGCGATACAATTCAATACCAACATACTCAGAAGAAAAGACTGCAATAATTGATCATATTTTACCTAAGTAGATACGCACAAGTGGCTGTAGAACTCGAAAAAAATACTGAAAACGGAATCTACAGCCACACGTACGAAAGATCCATTGCCTCCAAGTTGAAAAAGAGAACTGCGTACGCTTCGCTCGTTCGAGTCACTCGATCAATTAACAAATTCGGCATGCGGTAAAAAAATGCCTAATTTCAGTGCAATATGTTCTCCAATAGGAGTTTGTATATTTGATGTTGACAGAGACATTATAAACTACTAGCTTCTGCCCGTGACTCCGTCCGCGTGGAACTCGTTTATATTTATTTATTTATTTATTTATTTATTTATTTATTAGGCACACAAAACAGATAACATTCATTACATAGATAGTACAAGATACATCAGGGGTTCTAGTTAGTAATGCCATCCAAAACATGTATGCACAGCATGATTATAAGTAACAACGAGCGTGAACTATCCTAAAAACTACACTAAAATTATACATAACAATATGCTTAAGCATGCGAACTAGATCATAAGTATGTATTGTTATTTTATGTTTACATTTACATATGAGCAGAAAAAAAACAAAATAAAACCAAGTAAAACTAAATAAGAATTAAAGTAAAATAAAATAAAATAGAACAGAACACTAATTTCACCAATCTGAATATATTGTAGCTCCAACAAACTTTCACCCCCCCACTTCACACTTCATCCCCTTGGGGGATGATTTCCGGGATAAAAACTATCCTATGTCCTTCCCCAGGACTCAAACTATCTGTATACAAAATTTCATCCACATCGGTTCAGCGGTTTAAGCGTGAAGAGGTAACAGACAGACAGACACACTTTCGCATTTATAATATTACTAGCTTTTGCCCGCGGCTTCGCCCGCGTAGTAAGTGTAATTTTGCAATAACTGTTGAATTATTCGTCAAAACCCGTTATGGTAAATTATTATTTATTTCCTATTATTTTTATTCCCGTGTGGTGTCGGGTTAGAATTTCACCACCCCCTTTCTTCCCGTGGGTGTCGTAAAAGTCGACTAAGGGAGCAGGGTTGAAGTGTGTTGTGGGCGATGGGCTAACAACCTATCACTGCAATATACCCACATTTATGCTAAAAGTGGCGCTAGAACATAAGTTTCATGTGCTCTGCCTACCCCTTTTGGGAATAAAGGCGTGAATTGTACTAACTAAAGTACTTTTTTTGTATCTAATAAGTACGTAATCTTCCTACAAAGTTTCAAGTCTCTAGTTCTCTTAGGGATGGAATTTCCAAAAATCCCGTCTTATCCTTTGCCTACGTCATAAAGGGAAGTACTGGTGTAAATTTCAAGTTTCTAGCTCAAAGAATAATGTTTCCCCCATACAAACTTTGCAACCCTATTTAACCCCCTCAGGGGTAGAATTTTCTAAAACGCCTAAAGTACTTTTTTGTATCTTAATAAGTAATCTTCCTACAAAGTTTCAAATCTGTAGTTCAAAAAATAATGTTTCTCTCATACAAAATTTGGACCCTTATTTAACCCCTTTAGGGATGGAATTTCCAAAAATCCCGTCTTATCTCTTGCCTACGTCATAAAAGGAAGTTCTAGTGTAAATTTCAAGTTTCTAGTCCCAGTAGTTTCGGATACAAACTTTGCATCCCTATTTAACACCCTTAGGGGTGGAATTTTCTAAAACGCAGAAAGTTTTTTTTGTATTTTATTAAGTAATCTTTCTACAAAGTTTCAAGTTTCTAACTCAAAGAATTAAGTTTCCTCCATACACACGGCGGCGTCGCGCTGTTATGGAGGAAGGATATATTTACCACCGTATCAGTGATCCCGTGTAAAAGTGTTCGATGGCCGCGATAAATATAAACATTGAAAACCGCGTAATGCTGATATTTTCTATTTACATGCCAACTGACTGTAGTGATAATTTAATCGAGTTTACGGACTGTCTTGCGGAAATGGGTGCTGTCATTGAGAGCCAAAATATAGAGACTGTATTCTTATTAGGCGATTTTAATGCACACCCGGGTAAACCTTTTGCAACTGAACTTACGAGTATGTAGTTTTGTCTCGAGCAATCGTGGTTCTGTGTTGATTTAGATCTGCTTCCAATAGATTCGTACACCTTTGTCAGCGACGCGCACGGATGCAGGCGGTGGCTTGACCACTGTATAGTTACTAGTGCCGCACGGCAAACTGTAGTCAATATGTCACATTTTGCTGTATGACACATTTTGGTCTGATCAGTACCCTTTGCTAGTTCTAGTTAGCTAGTTTTTCAGCGTCATTTTAGGGTTGAGTCGCCGCTGGGACCATCGTCGCAGATGTTCAATGCTGATACCAGTGCACCGGACGAAACCGTTATCATAACCGCAAGGCAAGTAGCTGCCGTCATCAAAAATATGGTCAGAGGCAAGTCACCGGGGCATGATGGTCTCAGCATTGAACATCTGCAGCACGCTGGTGTGCATTTACCTAGGGTACTTGCAATGTTTTATACCCTATGTATGAAACATTCGTATTTGCCTGAGGACCTCATGCGCACTATTGTTGTTCCAGTAATGAAAAATAAAACAGGTGACGCTACCGACATCTCGAATTACAGGCCAATATCTCTGGCAACTATTGTAGCTAAAGTGTTGGACGGTCTGTTAGATGGTCACCTGGGTCAGCACTTCCGTCTTAACGATGCACAGTTTGGTTTCAGGCCAGGCCTGTCAACGGAAAGTGCGATCCTGTGCCTCAAACAGACTGTACAATACTACACACAAGGGAGAACACCGGTTTTTGCCTGTTACTTTGATTTATCAAAGGCTTTCGACCTGGTATCCTATGATGTGCTTTGGAACAAGATAATTACACAGACGACTTTACCCTGTGAAATTACATCTCTGATGAGGTTTTGGTATAACCACCAAAAAAACTGTGTCAGGTGGGCAGGGTACTTGTCGGAGGAGTACAGGTTGGAGTGCGGGGTGAGGCAGGGGGGGTTGACCTCACCTCGGCTCTTTAACCTATACGTGAATGGGTTGATCGAGGAGCTCAGCAGTACCAGAGTCGGATGCCATGTAGACGGCGTGTGTGTCAATAACATCAGTTATGCGGACGACATGGTGCTGCTGAGCCCTTCGGTTGGAGCACTCAAGCGCTTTTTGGCGATCTGTGAAAGCTACGCGGTGGCCCATGGACTCAAATATAATGCTAACAAAAGTGAGCTTATGGTTTTCAAGGCGGGCACCAAAACCTACACACTACCATGATATATGTTGTCAGGTGCGGTGCCCCCTTAAAACAAGTTAGCCAATTTAAATACTTGGGTCACTGGGTCACCGAGGACTTAAAAGATAACGTTGACATTGAACGGGAGCGAAGGTCGTTGGCCGTTCGATGCAGTATGCTGGCCCGCAGGTTCGCGCGATGCACAGAAGGAGTAAAAATCACTATCTTTAAAGCCTTCGGTGTATCTTTCTATTCATGCAGCCTGTGGATCAACTATGCGCAGAGAGCATACAACGACCTTCGCGTTCAATATAATAACGCGTTCCGGGTGCTGATGGGACTGCCGCGTTATTGTAGCGCGTCCGGCATGTTTGCCGAGGCGCGAACTGATGGTTTTGCTGCAGTTATGAGGAAGCGAAGTGCTGGGATTATGTCTCGGCTGCGCGGCAGTCCCAACCGTATCCTTAGCGTGTTCGTGAACCGCTGGGACAGCCCCTTGCTAGCCCGGTGGACGGCAATGCACGTGGGGTAATTTATAATTAGATAATTAAAGTCATTAGCTGATAGGTACTAACTTTAGATTAAGCAAAATATTGTAACTAACAAGCTGAATGGACTGTTGTCTGAAATAAATGATTTATTATACAAACATTGCACCCCTATTTAATCCCCTTAGGGGTAGAATTTTCTAAAACGCCTAAAGTATTTCTTTTGTATCTTACTATACATATAAGTAATCTTACTACAAAGTTTTTAAGTCTGTAGTTCAAAAAAATATGTTTTTCTCATACAAACTTTGGACCCCTATTTAATAATTTATTTAATATTACCTAATTTTCAAATATCCCGTCTTATCTCTTGCCTACATCATAAAAGGAAGTTCTGGTGTACATTTCAAGTTTCTAGTCCCAGTAGTTTTGGATACAAACTTTGCACCCCTATTTAACCCCCTTAGGGGTGGAATTTTCTAAAACGCTGATAGCACTTTTTTCTTCTTCTTTCTATTCTAATAAGTAATCTTCCTACAAAGTTTCATGTCTCTAGTTCAAAAAATAATGTTTTCCCCATACAAACTGGACCCCCATATCACCCCCTTAGGGGATGAATTTTGAAAAACCCTTTCTTAGTGACGTGCCTAATTTAGAATCTCTAGAACCAGCGGTTTGGGCTGTGCGTTGATATGTCAACTTTGCACCCCTATTTAACCCACGTAGGGGTAGAATTTTCAAAAATGCTGAGTTGTTTTTTTGTATCTTAATAAGTAATCTGCCTACAAAGTTTCAAGTCTCTAGTTCAACAAATAATGTTTCCCCCATACAAACTTTAGACCCCCATATCACCCCCTTAGGGGTTGAATTTTGAAAAATCCTTTCTTAGTGCTCTCTTAGGCCTTATAAGGAACCTACGTGCCAAATTTGGAAGCTCTAGACCCAGCGGTTTGGGCTGTGCGTTGATATGTCAGTCAGTCTCTTCTTTTATATATTTAGATAGTATGGATATGGATTGTTGATATCGTAAAGAGTGTTTTTGTAAATAACTTTGAATGGAATATTACTTGTAAAGTTAGTAAGTAAGTACGAATGGTAGGTCGCGTTCTTTCTGTGTCGGGCGTGTACTTGGGTACAACCACACCGCCCCCCAGACAGTCGCGAGAGCTACGAAGATAGCCGATTAGTGGTCCTGGCATATAGGAACTATGAAGGATTGTCCACGCGCAAGCAGTGATGCGTCTAATATGACACGATTGTCACACATTTAGTGTCAGTGTCATCGATCTTTAAAATTCGCTGACGCCGCGACAACTCAGAAAGACGTTATGTCAAAATCGTGACGTTATTGGATGCACTGCATACTTATATGCTTCGTCAAACTCCAGTGTGGTCGGTCCATGGACCGTGGTGGCATGACACGTTACACAGCCATGGAAAAACCCCTGGGTTGTCCCTGCCATTCCCGAAAGTGCTTCTGACGTAGTTTTGGCTTGTACATGTAAATTATCACCCAAATAAAACAATGTAAAATACTTAAGTAAAGCCCGTCTTGTATGTAGTGGTGACGTATTCGAATAGATATTACATGTTAAAATGTTCTAACACAAACAAAACTAAACTAAATCTTATCCCATCATCTGGAATGGACTCTCCTTGTCCGCAACTTCCACTGAACTTGACTCTGCGCTGTCACGGCGTCCAAGGCACTTTCAGGTCTTTCTGAACCGTCGTCATCCAAGGTCTTCTACAGCGTCATGGAGTCGTCGTCGGCGTGTTGAAGGCTGCTTGAACCATACGAGTATGGTCATCGGGTTGGCAGAGAATGTGGCCATACCAACGCAGTCGTTTTTCTTTATTTACAATAGGGATGATGACTAAGATTTTTTTGTGACGTCATTCGAACCAGTTTTTGGAGAGGAACAAATGGTTGTATGGGAGCAACTACAATTAAAGAACATAAATACCTAAAAATTTGAGATAAAGATTGACCTCGCTGGCGGCAGCGCGAAACGCTTCATACTGTGTGTCTATACAAGTGTGACGTCACATTTGTATATTTGTACTAATCGTAGTATGGAAAATCAGGTTGTTGTTGTTTCGGTCGCGAAATACTGCGTTTAAGTACATAGTTGTCATACAATTTTGTTTCTAAAAAAGCGTAAGGATTCTTTTGGTGGTTGGTACTCTTGGACAATAAAAAAAAATGCATACTTTTTCTAAACTTTCAAGGTTCATATCTTTTTATGATTTTAATTATATTTTATAATTTATACTTTATTACGATAATTTGATGGTTTACTATCCATTTAGCATCACTATGTTATCAATTTGAACATGAGACATCATGCCTATTGGGGCTACCTTGTAACTGCCTCGGATGTGGATGTTTCGGACTTTACCCAGTAATGTGACGCCCTCTGACTGGCGTAACATGCACATTCAGCCGGTATGTATTGGTATGCAGCTGTCGGAATTCATCGAACACGGTATATTTCGAAATATTATTGCCAGATTGTTAGATACTGCATTTTCTTCAGTTATCCTACATTTATAATTTTGGAGCTGGAATCCCAAGAGCGAGTTTTGCCGCATCCGCAGATCGGTTCTCATTCTCATTCGCACCGCCACGTTCGCAAGTCTGCAAGTGGTCATCCCAAGGTGACTTTAGATTACATGTAGGTGTTAACACCCTTGCAGATAATCAAGTCTACCGATCTGATAAGGTTATACTGTTCTGTAATTCGCAAATAAGTTATTTTAGAAGCTGCTTTATGACTTTTGTAATTTCATCAGTGACTTTTTGTTTTATGTGCAGTTTTTTTTATCTCTACTCCAATTCTTTACTAAACTTTACAAAACTGTTAACTAAAATGTGTTTTGTCCCTTTCTCACCGAGTCACTAACACAAATATCAAAATGACAGATAATGGCAAGTGAGTTTTAGCGCCATTTTAACTAAAATTGGTTTGATGGACTTTTATGAATAAGGCCACTATTAATACTAATAATAACACGGTTAGTATTATTTGAAACATGTCTCACGATAGTCGAAATTCGATGAAGGCCGCTATTGTTTAAATTGAATTCATTGTCTAGGCAAAATTTTGTTAATGTAGTGCACAATAAAATTAACGTTGTAGTTTCAAGTGCGGGATTTAGACGACAAGATATTAATCATTATCATTAGAGATCATTGATTGTCTTATATCCCTCTGTACATCGGTATGTCAATAAAATTCTCGTGCGTTCAATTAAGTCCAATATAGTTTTTTGAAGTGAAAACTTCTTTAGCGGCGCTGACCACTTTTTGGGATGGAGAAAAATTGCTAAATACGCGACAGATTTTTGTGACGTCAGATGTGAAGGAGGTCACAAACTTTTATATTTTGCTGCTAGCCGATTCGACTTCATTCAAAACTGAACGCTATTCGTAAGAGTATAAAGCCGTTAAACACTTTTTGCAATAGCATATTCTGCAAATGAATTTGTAATTTTGTCCACGCGTCATTGAGCAAATTCGAATAGTTCGAATTTGGACGTTATTCCTAAAGAGATAAAGCTTTGAAAAATATTTGGCAACGGCAAAAACAAATTGGTATTTTGTTCGCCGCCGCCGTTCGCTGTTATGCAAATTCGAATAGTTTGAATTTGGACGTTATTTCTAAAAAGATAAAGTTTTGGAAAATATTTGGCAATGGCAAAAACAAATTGGTATTTTGTTCGCCGCCGCCGTCCGCTGTTTATTTTATTATGTACCCTGGTTTTTAAAGTAGGTACCTAATTGATAATTGTTTATAAATTTGCGCCAAATTAATTTTTAGGGTGACACCGTAAGATGTCACGTGACCTGATCGAAAAACTGTTACAATGTTATTGAGTTTTCACTTCTGCCGGCACTCCCGGAGTGCAACCCGGTCTTTTTTTTGTTTTATTAATTTTGGTTTGAAACTTTAAAAACACACAAAGGGCTAAAATTTTTGCTGGAAAAGGTTTGCTTTTTTTATAATTTTTCACGTGTTTTTTCTGGTAAGTGAAAGTATTTGACATGGAACACAAATGAATGCATTATTTATAACTAAGTAATCTATTCCGTTCAGCCTCGATGTGGTCTTTGTGGATCTTGCTCTCGCCCCGATTAAAGCAACAAAGTTCGAAATATCCTTCAATGTTGTAAAGTGAATAATTTTTCTAATTCTTATTCTTATTATTCTTATGCAAGCTTCAAGATACATTTTACATCGCTTCGCTGTATTACCTTTTTACAGTCTACCATAATAATTCATAGACCCCAGTTATAAAATACACACGCATTATAATAAGTTGATCAGTAGTTGAAACAATTTTAACCTAAAATAATCAATCGTAAGAATCGTATAGAATAACCATCATTATTGGGTGCGAAGCTCCCAATTCACATGAAAAAAATACCTTGCTTTTTATTTTTTTGGTAATCAATATTTAAAAAAATCCTGGTTCAATGGGCGCTACCTTACTAGAGTAGGTAATAATTATACACGAAATAATATTGACAACATTTGACAGTTACGTACATTCGCTCAAATATTGTTCGTACAGATATCTTTGTACAGTCACCATCAGATAGATACATCTGAGCGGTCCAGGTGTTCACAAACATCTTAACACGACTTTATCGTCAAAGCCATAGAGTGCATGTTCAGATATTTTTGAACACCCTGAAGAGTACAGAGTATGTGACACTGACTGTACGAGAGTTTTTAAATGAAAGTGGGTCATATTGAAGCGGGTCGAGCGCATGGGCTTCGCGGTCCTGGGCGAATATTAGCAACGTTTGTGGACAGCTCGCCTCTACTAACCAGTATATCTTGACCTCTGATCACGCAAAATGTATTACTATACATCCACAAGAGTATAACAGAGACCGTTTTTAAGAGACAGTGTACACCAGAAAGTCGTCACGGTCATATTTGGTCTTGATGGAATCTTTCAAACTAGGCTAGGTTTAGTGAACCAGCGACAAAGCCTCCAGTAGCTCACACCACTCACATCCCCGATGCAGTTGAAGCCGCATCAACCAATAGGAGCAAACACTTACAGTATCCCTGTGTTAAAGCTTCTCGCGTGGTTGTGCCGGTAGTTTCCCCTGGATTTTCCGCAGACTTATCTGCCAAGTGCCATCGCTTCCGGGCTTGGCCTATAAACAACAGGCAGGATAAGAAGAGCTCATATTTGGTGGACTCACCATGAACCTCCACCTTGCTCAAGTCCGCGGGCTAAGAAACTACTACTTAATATGCATATACGGAACGCCTACATTTATCTGTTGCTGCCCACGCAGAGAATTCTAAAATCAACAAAGTGTAGGGTTCGTGCATATGACTTTTCTAAATCAAAATCAAATCAAAACATTTAGTCGTGACAAACACAACAGAGATAATAAAAGAAATAAAATAAAAAGCACATTCTAGAGATGCGTGGTATACATTGATGGCATGTTCGTTTATCACCACTGCCGCATAAATGACGATTGACGAAACCTGTGGTGGATGCATTATCTGTGGAATGACGAAACCTGCGCTGTGGATCTTGATGGTATGTAGTGGTTCAGTTTTATTATTTTTTGTGTTTTTTGTTCCTGAATAAATCTTTTATCTTAATGACGAAGTACATGACACATTATATAACCCAACTGGTCATCTCCTACCAGCTCATCATAGGGCAAATCCATAATTTCTAGGGTCTCTAGGGAAGACTATTGATAAACGAATATATAAGACGAATGGTGACGTGATTCGAGATTGTTTGTGAATCGCACAGCTGGATTCGATTAGCTCAGCCAGCCACAGATATGAAAGGTTTATGCCTGTGCAGGCATGCTGCCAATAGCGACGCACAAATATTCTATTGGCTACTGTATAACGCGTCCAATTGTGATGAAGCCTGCCCGCTTCTTGGATGTTCTGTTCGAAAACTGCAGTCAAAAGTTTTATACCTTTATTCATGAACGTCCGTCAAACCTATTTTAACGAGGTATGTATAGTGCGGTTGAAATTCGTTCATCTTTTTTTACTTTTACATTTGTGTATGTTGCCAAAGTCTATTTTGGTCAGGACGATTGACTTGATGGGTGTGTAATTATTGATTATATTACAACATTTGATATTAAGTATCGTGAGATATAACGCTCTTTTTTGTAGGAACGACTGAATTTTTTAATGTTTTTTATACAATTGAATAAATTAGGCATTATGTTTAACGTTACATTAGCTCAACTTCTATGATATATCTTATATCTAATGTAAAATGTTATGAGACACTCTCAGAGTTGAATATTCAATGAACATTAAATGTGGCTAATGGTTACTTTTTTGCCAAAAATAATGGCAACACAACAACAAGCCAAGCCCACCTACCACACAATGCCATTGTTTGATTTAAAAAAACTTGTTTTGAAGGTTGGTTCAAAAACACCCTTTAAATTGTAAATACCTACTACGAGTATTGTCTTTATTTAAGCATTGACATTGCCTTGTGCGAAACGATTTAAATGCAAGTATTTAATCTTTCTGACGACTGATTTAAAATTACACTCCCGATAATTACAAGTACAACTAAATTCACGGTATTACTACGGGCGGCATGTTTCAAACTTTTCGGGAGTTATTCTTCAAGGTGAGTGTTTTTCACGATAGTGTCGCTTGAAGCATGACTTAAATGCCTTAATCAGGAGTTCATGGATTACCCATTAATTACCAAAAACCATGTACGCGGTAATATGAAAAATATGGACTCAAAGTAACATAACAGCGGCGATAGGTCATCCTTTTACCAAGAACCGACCAGTTTAAGCGCTTTGCGTCACTTGACAGACCAAAGATGAAAGGACCTCAAGTGTTCTCGTCGCTTGGGGGGCAACATCGGGATCGGGGAAAATTCCTCCGCCGTGGGGGGACGCTTAATTATCAAAAAGCCTTCAATTTTGCTAAGGCATGAGTCTTATCATTATAATTTATTCACGGAATAGCGACGTAGCAGCGGAACAGGGGCGCGGTGGAGTCAACTGATTGTTTTGTTTCTGCTTTTGTGTATTTCTTTTTTTGCCTGATATGAGATAACAGTACGTTTTTTAACTTGTAGATTTTAATGTTATCATAATCTCCCTATCTGATTTATATAATTACGTCATGTTTTTTATTAACTAATAACAATTTGCTAACATTGATATCTTTGTAACTTTATCAATCATCATAATTTGGAGAACTATATTTTGAACGTCAGAAGATCCAAACAGTTTAACAGTTGCTCTCACACAATAATTAAATTGAGTCAATAATCAGTATATCACCATTTTGGTTACACACACTGTCTCACTGTGAAGTCTGTTCATTTTTCTATCAACATGTAATTTTCCTTGCATCAGTGTCATGAGGCGACTTCCTGATTTTACGGTGCGGAGGCGTTACGATAACAGTAAGCTCTAAGCTGCCAGTGACAACTGTCAGTCGGATCAGTACCGGGGCCATTGTAAAGAAAGACTCGCCTTTTTTTAATTTTGATATCGGGTTTTTCCTACTCAGAATCGAGAGCACTTTCGAATGTTATACGAGAAAAAAAGTGTACCAAGATTGTTTATTCCATTCCGTTACCGTGTCCATACTAAGTTTATTTATGGTAACGGAACGGAAAACCTTATATGTAACATTTTGGACAGTTTTTTCTCCTATTAGGTTCAAAATTACTCTCGATTCTAAGTAGAAAAAACCCGACAATATCAAAATCAAAAAAAAGTGGAATGTACAACTTTCCGTACACTTGCCCATCGAATTTTTACTGCGCGCCTACAAACGAGTGCTTTCCGATTCCGACTGGTGCGGGATGCGCGGAACCGGGGCGATACGAATGCAGTACCGCAAGCACACTGGCCCGCTTCCGCGCATGATATTACTACTGCACAAAAATAAAACTGATAGTATACCGACAAGTGAGGAAATCTGTGCGACGTCACACACGTCGAAGTACAAAATTCCGTATACCGATCTCACTCCGCTAAGTCAAAGTTGCCCAAGTCAGTTAACGAATAACAGACACTAATGGAATTCAGAAGCATCGTTCGTCCACTGTTCAGCTCCAGACAGAACACATTAATATGTATGTATGTATATAGTTACCTATCCATAAGCTATGTATTAAAACGCGTCACCTACGCCGAAGTTAAACTGTCATCAATAAATCAGTACACGCTGGGAGGTTCTAATAAAGGCGGCTATAGGCAGCTTTGTCTATCGCCCATCGGCCGGAACTTTCCTTTCCGCAGTCAAACTTAGATCAAGCTGAGAATCTCGGAGGGCGATGGGGTGGCGCGAGTGTGACTGAGGGAATTTTGGTGTGTCAATATAAACTAAGGTATTAATACTGCGCCTTAAAAAATCTAGTAGCAAATATTCTATTAGACTAGATAGGCGATTATTCATTCTATAGAACTTTTTTTTTAATGCAAACCTTATTTTGCGTTGCCAAACAAAATTATTATGTATTTAATCATTGCAAACCTTATTTTGCGTTGCCAAATAAAATTATTATGTATTTAATCAATTTCATAATAATCTATGCGGCTTGTATATATATTGCAGCAATCATTTCAGTGTCATACATCAGGCAGGGATCGGATATTTGGATCGATATTTACCTACACTTTGAAATTGAAATTGTTGGGAAAATATGAAGTCGGCTTCTTTTTTATTATAATAAATTTGCTCCAGGACTCCGGGATCGCACGAAATGACATAAGATGGTACAAATTTACCTACACTAAACATGTATTTTATGGCTATTTTTGACTATTTTTGTAAGGAAATATTTTGTTGCATAGATCTAACAAAAACAGTGTATGTAGTGTAGCCGCAGCGTGAATTGGCAAAGTAGAATCCAAATCACAAAGCAAAGCAGAAACCGTTGTTGAATTGCCGAGTAGAAACGTAAAACCAAAGTAAATATGACACCCGAATGCATGTACAGTACAGCAACGAATGATCTATGCACTTTCAAAAACTATTAAATGAATAGCATTAATATTAATCTCAGCACCCCACTTAACTTCTAAGATAAAGCCCACGTATATACCTAAAGTACACGTGGTGATAAGTTTTCTTTGTATTGCCCGCCTTTTTTTACCTGCTATGCGTAAGACAATGGCGGCAGCAGAGATAGGGGAAGGGCAAAAATTTGAGACCATGGGGATAATGTCGTCCTTGAAACGTCAAAGGAAAACAATTTTTAAAAGTACTATACTATCCGCAAAACTATCTGGCCGGTAGGGCAATAAACGTCCGCTACCGTTAGGGGTGTAACATGTCGATAACTTATAATGTAAACGTCGATATAATTATTATATTTTCAAATGAAATCTTATATCATTATTGATATTGTTTTTAAAGTTATCTAATGAATAATACTAAATGTTTAAGATATTTCTTAAATAATTAGCTAAATACGTGATTAGGTAAGTAGATAATGAGAAATGCATCTATTTAAGTCATTAGGAATAATTGATAACAAAATATACTATAACATAAAAGGGTAAACATCACAATACAAATCGGTTAAAAAAAGATATTCAAGGGTGGCTGACTAAAAATAACATACCATGCCTGCCAACGAATATAATAGAGAAATTATTAATGAGAGTTGAAGCAAGTCATCCAAAAAAAATATACGCAGTGGACCAACTTGCAAACGAAGACGAAGAAGAAGAATAGCTAGTATTTTCCTTGTTTAGTTATTTATTTTGTATACCTCCTTATTATTTTATTGTAATACTTTATGTCAATAGTTCAATATACTTATTTATATTTCGATAGTAACTATACAATACTGTTATATAAACACCACGTAATTTATCCCTCCTTATTATTTTATTGTAATACTTTATGTCAATAGTTCAATATACCTATACAATGTCGGTTATATAAAACACCACGTAATTTATATTCTTTGTTTCATTACTTTATCGACATTCCTTTTTATGCGTAACGCTACCTGCCCTATTGCTGCTCGGCCCGCTCCATAAGCCGTGCAGGTGTGAAAGAGATAGCACGATTCCGATGATTTATGACCTGACCGGCCAGATAGTTTTGCGGATAGTATAGTACTCACGACAAGTTCCGTTAAACTAAGTAATAATAATGATACTTCGCAAGTTAAATAAATCTCAGGTAAATTGAATTTAATATTTCCCCATAGTAAATTACATTGTTGCAATTGCCTTGTTACATATTTAAGAAATCCCGGGAAATCCCAGGACATTTATTATGAAAATAAAGTCGAGTCCGTCTCCATACCGTTCGTTCACGCCGCCAAAGTTTAGGTAAATATTGATCCGAATATCCAATCCCTATACATCACACGTTTCTTCTTTCAATAGAAAAAAATATTTTATTGCAAACCTTATTTTGCGTTGCTAAATAAAATTATTATGTATTTAATCAATTTCATAATAATCTATGGGGCTAGTATTTTAATTGCAGCAATAATTTCAACGTCATACATCACACGTTTATTTTTTAATTTCATAATACGGATGAACATTTTAGCGGCTAAATGCTAATCTAAGTAAAGCTAAACAATAAAAAGCCTTATCGCTTAAGAGCGATGTCTTCCAGATTGGTACCAAATAAGTTTAAAAACGTTTTCAAAACACACCAAGATAACGTTACGTGTACCAGATAGAAGTGGGCGAAGCCATTCTCATCCAAGAAAAACGCAAAAACCAAAACCTAATCTCACCCACTACTACCTTGGGTAAATTGCACGAAATTATCCCGGCCTCATAAACAATGCACGACGGAACAGTCTTAATTAGTGCTCTATACAGTTATACGTACTCAATCTCACTGGCGCAAGTTAAGGAAAGGTTAAAGCGCCCCCCTTAGGGGTACCCCCCACATTTTCCGAATTTACCCAAAGTATCGCTTAATGCAAGTTTATTATCTACCATTATACTTGCTGAGCGTTCATTTATATTTTTTTTAGGTTTGATTTCGACGCTCTTTAATTATTTACATGAAAGGTTTATCAAGATCGTATGAAGTGGAAATCCGTGACCTCTGTCTACCCCTTCGGGAAACGGGCGTCATTATATGTATGTATAATGTCTCCTGGCACAAGCATAGTGTAATGCTTAAAAGGAGGCTCCAACCTTTGCATTTGTAACACTACATATGCTAAAACCAAATAAACTATTTTCAATTATCATCTTCATTCATTATGATCATAATTGTCATCATCATATCAGCCGAAAGACGTCCACTGCTGGACCTCTCCCAAAGACTGTGACTATGACCGGTCCTGCACCTGCTGCATCCAGTGGACTCACGCGACCTTTGCGGGGTCGTCGAGAACCTTTCGGCCCACGCCATCGGCTCTATGTGCAATGTGCCCCGTCCAATATCAGCCGAAAGACGTCCACTGCTGGACCTCTCCCAAAGACTGTGACAATGACCGGTCCTGCACCAGCTGCATCTAGTGGACTCACGCGACCTTTGCGGGGTCGCCGAGAACCTTTCGGCCCACGCCATCGGCTCTACATGCAATGTGCCCCGCCCAATATCAGCCGAAAGACGTCCACTGCTGGACATGGGCCTCTCCCAAAGACTGTGACAATGACCGATCCTGCACCAGCTGCATCCAGTGGACTCACGCGACCTTTGCGGGGTCGTCGAGAACCTTTCGGCCCACGCCATCGGCTCTACGTGCAATGTGCCCCGCCCAATATCAGCCGAAATACGTCCGGGCGATGCAGGTATATAATAAATACCTATTCATTCATTATAACAAATATTAATTCGGTTTAGGTCCTAAAGTGCAACTATTACATAATACTTGTTAAGTATATATTATACGGATCTTTGGTAGGTACTGTTTAATTTACCCATCCACTGCGCATGACGCAGCTGTGCTTGCGCAAGTAGCACAATTGATTTTTATGTTGTAATTTCTTGAAATAGTGTAAGGTGGTAATTAATATATTTTCTCACATTAATATTATTCCCGGTAACTAATCGCTTTGCTAACCGCTTTCCGCTCCGCTCATCACCAAGCCACAAACTCCCGACCCCTATTAATAACGGACGTCGATTCTAATTATTAAACGACATCTATCGAGTTCCAAATTCTACCCAATTTGTATACAATGTTGAGTTGGTTGAAGCTGCGAACAGCCCCCGCTTACTGGGTTAGATTTGGAGTCCTTGATTTCTATACACTGAGAATTCTAGGACATATCTAGTTTTGGATCGCAAATTCTTGACGACGATTGCCGTATCGGAATTTCCTTTTTTATTTTTTGAATTACAGATTTGGAAATGATTTATAATAGCAGTTTTTTCTATATAACGGATATATCATCATTAAAATAATTACCTAGAGACGAAATCCAACAAACTATCAGACGGAAATTATATTAATTAATATTTTATATAAAATGTATATTTGCTCTATAATTAAGGATTAAATCGTACAAAAACAAGACAATTAATGCTTCATTTAAATCTATTTAATTACATTAATTAGTTACATGGGTGGAAAGGTTGTAGAATTCTTAAAATAATATTTTGAAATTAAATAAACAAAAAAACGCTATTATAAATTAATGTTTTTAAAAACCGTATTTTTCCTGAAGTAAAATCAAGGACTTTGGATCTATAGCACATTGTTGAGGACATATTGATGACTATCGGACTTTTTCATGACCAATTTGAGTCGTCACTTCCTATCGTCTTGCGCGTCGAATTCACTTGCCAATACAATTGATTGATCGCTTTGATTTTACGCGATGTTGAAATGTTGTTCTGCTCCAGCCTATTTTATGAATAGAGAAAGGAAATGGTATACAATTTCAATGTATTCGATTTTAAGAAACACCGTTTTATTTACGGTTACATAAGTTTATATGGGTGGGTCGATGGATTTTAATAAATGCGAAGCGATACCTACCCACAAAATGAATGTATTTCTACCAACAATCGTGGACATTTCAACGTAAAAGTACAAAATGTACAGTTCATCGTAGCTCAAAAGTATCAGAACACGCTTTCACGCCTTAGCAATCTATATATTTCATACAACGATGTAATATAAATAAAATTTTTTTTAAAAAATATATAATATATATATATCGAGGGATGGGGAGGCCGAGTAGGCGTGTGTGAAGGCGGATCCGACATTACGGACCGTGTGTGCTTGTACTTGCAGGTATTCGCGAAATAAAAGTCACACAATATAACTCAATCACTATACTATTTGATTAAATTCACAAACACCGAAAATATAACAGGATTGCAATAATAAATCTCGATTAAAGAACCAATGGGTTTGCAAGCGACCATCACGGGCGGGGCGCTGTCAACGAATGACGTCCCTCGCCGCCATGACACTGACAACTCCATTCGGGGTTACCCGCTCTTAAAATAAATCAACTTGATGTCAACAATTTTATCAACTACCCGCTTAAAGAAATAATATACTTCTCAACATTAATCACGATTACTCGATTAATTGAATTCCAATACAAGTCATCAAAATAATAAATCGCGCGCCGTTATATATACAAATGAATTGAGAACTTCCTCCTTTTTTTTGAAGTCGGTTATTAAGAGGTAGATATGTTGTGTATATGAAATTCCGTGTTTAAAAATGGCCACCAAATCTGACAGCTGAGACACGTTTACACGTGTCTATTGACGACGCAACACTGAGGAAAGGTCATACAATTGGCTGAGTTTTAATGTGCCACTTTTGGAGCTTATCTACCTCTTTTTTATATAACATCATTGCTTTCATACTCCAACCGTTGTAGGTACAATATCTATGGCTTGCTCGTTCTGCCGCGTTGGAGCGGCGCAGATGAGAGTGAGTACGCGAGACAGATAAAACAATCCGAAGACCTATTTGCCCGGAAGCATCGTAATTTCGAAAGTTTAAATACACGAACGCTAATTCCCGCTAAACAAAAATATGAAGTTGAATAAACTATACAAATAGAATTTCATCTGTGACTAAACCCAAACATAGGTTAGGTTAGTATTATTTATATCCAAATAAGAACATAATTCCTTTAGTGGAACATGGTTTTCGGAATTGTTACATTGTAATATGAATATCGGAAATAAATTGAGTTAAAGCGATTGACACAAAGATTGAGTGCCACAAAAGAACAAACATACAGTAGTATACACACTCCTTTGCGTCGCGCAGTCGGGTAAAAACCTAGAACATTCGACCTAAAACCAACGTCCCATAAATAGGGACACCTTGAAAGTTAAATGCGTAACCGTATTTTTTAGAAAAAGCCTTAGTCGGCCTCCTCAAGATGGGTGGGTGGGAGCTCCGCCGGGGCCAAAGGGTACGCGAGTTTTGCATTAATAATGTTGATATCAGGCTGCCTTCCGATTAATTTGATTAGTTGGCTTTTGGAGGAGTGTGAAAGTGTTCAACTCAGAGAATTTGACACCTCCACGCAAAATAAGTATATTTTGAAAACGTTATCCTCCTGAATTTCCTTCTGATGAAAGCCATTTTCTAATACAACCTAGCCAAGTGATATACTGACTACCCCCTCATTCATAAAATTTATCAAACCTCTATTAATAATGCTTGTGTAACTTATATATGTGCTTTGTCACCTTCTCAAAAACACGAATACCAAAGTGACCGATAAAGACAAAGGAATTTGTCGGCATTATAAGTAAAATGGGCTTAATAATGTTCTAGAGTTTACTAAGGGAACAGGGTTGAAGTGTGTTGTGGGTGATGGGCTAGCAGCCTGTCACTGCGATATCACATGTTGTCGATCTTGCATACTCACATTTATACTAAAAGTGGTACTGTAACACAAGTTTCATGTGCTCTGCCTGCCCCTTTTAGGGATAAAGGCGTGAATGTATGTATGTATGTAATCCTTTATTGAATAAAGCGTTGTGCCCTAATTATTTGGTGGTAAAATAATGTGTACCTGCTTATTTTATTTATTAAACGACTCGTGGCAAAAGCAATGTCAAGTCACTTCGCTTCTCGAATTTATCCACAACACTTATTATAACTTCAGCTAGGCGGGCGCTGTGCTCTCAGGCGCTTTTCTCTACACACGGTTTTTCTCAGGTTATCGGCTACGAGTTAGCGCTACGAAATGTTGGCAGTGAATGTGTTATGCCTGGCTACGAATCCGCTACGGCGTAGAGCTCTCGGACGTCATCGTCAATCAAGACTAAATCGATGCCTTTGCTTTATTCATAACGGAGAACCTTGGTTTTCATTTCTAATAATATATTTGCTGCTACAAACATCCAATACGACTCTGCTATTTGAGAAGATAATATTTTTCCTGCTATTTAAGTACAAGAATAATAAATAATTCTTACGTTACCAATTACCAATAAACAAATCTCTCAACATTGGTGCTATATTAAAGATGTTTAAATGCATTAAAGACCAAAAATTCGCGCTGTTTGACTATAGAAAATCAAAGCGCCAATTGGTCCTATTTCTATACAACTTTGGACGAAGTTTCATAAAAAGTTGCTGATTTGAGCGGTCAACGACCCTATTCCGTTCGTCTCTTTCCAAAACATTCACGTTTCAGTTTGTTACCTCGTTCTGTATTAACCAATAAGATTTAATCTATAGTTTTTAGGTATAAATAAACATTCTCATATGCAACTTATAACCCTTTAACGGACAAAGTAAAAATTTATTCATTATTCAAGTCTCTTGCTATTGTGTAGACCTAAAAATTCTGGCCCATAAAAAATACAAAAAGATGACCTTAACAAGTGGTCATTTTGGCTATGAAATCTAGATTGTGCCCTATAAAGGGATAAATGACTGTTAGAAGAACACAACTTTAGTGATCATTGAGTAATTAAATCACGATTTATTTAATAACATTTGAATAATCAAAGAGCGCCCTCTAGTCTTAATCGTGGAAACTAAGACGACTTTGGTTGCAACTCACCCCCACATGTTCGTAGAGGTGTAAGTACCTACAGCTACGCAGACATAAATATGCGATATTAATGAAGGGGGAATCATGGCATTGTGTGTTCCATTACAAATTATTATTCATACGCCATTCATTATTCGCACTTATTTAAGCAGGGTTGAACATGTATTTAATTATATGAACAAATTCAGAATTTTATTACTTATTGTATACAATATTATTCTGATTGTAATACGACTGTAATATAGACAACAGACATGAAATAAACTATGTTTTCTTACTAAAAATCTAATAAAACTATAAAACATTAAGATAAACAAACCGTGACAAAAGTTTACTCCTGTTGCGTGTTCGACGAAATCCATTCGTACTACACCATCAACGGCTCTTCACGTTAAATTACCAAGCGTCTTAAACGACTACAACATAAAGTTCACTTTCCTATGACAAATAAGTTTCAGCCGGAAAAATCTGTCTTTGTAAACGCGTCACAAATACCAACTTAATTTTGCCGGCAATGTTAAGCACCAGCGCTTCTATTTCAAAGTGTTATGGTTTGAGTTAGCTTGAAATTGGTTTAATGGGTGTAGAGTAATGTCGGCAGTGAGTGTCGGGAGTGGGTCGCCCACACTCCGGCAACTCTACATGTTATTTACGTGTGAACACCGCGCCGCGGAGGGTTCAATTTATCTGACCTACTGGGCCTCTTAAGGGATAAGCCACTAATATAACACTAGAAATTGGTTAGACGTTCAATTTCTTCATGTAAAGTCAATTAACCTCAATGTGACAACTTAAATAACATAAATGCCATTTTCCAACTTAAATATTTTTTGTTAATAATTTAAACAAAACGTAACTTATAGATGTTATATTTATATAATTTTATTTCATTGATTGTGCATTCTTATTTATATTGTTTGACTGAGATACAATAATTCTTATAAAGTTAATGTTTCAACACATTGATCGACACACACATAAAGTTTACTCCAAAGAAATGCATTGTAATATTGGCCATGTTTCACTCTCATATTCCGACCGATACCTATATATGCAATAGTAATCTCTTCAGCAATGCGAACTCATGTAAGCGCAAGGAGCCACTCGTCATCGAAAGTGAAGGGGATGCGATGCACACCTCAGACGCAGAATGAGCGACCAAGTGGCGGCAGATTCACGATTACAGCTTGGAGGGGACACGCCCCGCACTGTATGATGGACTGGAAATATTCCATAATATCACCGGCGTCGCTACAATGGCTTACCAGAATATTTTTCTTGGGCAGAAAGCCGATATTCCCCCAAGAGTTACGACATTTCAATTTGCCAAGGCGGGCGGAAAATGGAATTACGATTGAAGCGAGAACGACCGAATGTCGACGAGAGCGTCCCGCTCCGAGCCGAGCGGTTCCGAGCGGCCCCGACGCGGCACGAGCGCGCGGCGCGCCTGCCGCACCAAGCCTGTGTATTGATTAGATGCGGAACGCCCGATTCCATATAAATTAGGCCGCACAGAAAAACAGATTTTAAGTACAACAATAAAAAAACAGTAATTTACTCAAAATTGATTTTAATTGTTTTAATCATGGGACGATGGCTGTATTGATCCCAGAACCATTTGGGAAGTAACCTTTCAGAATTTGAATGATGTTAAACAACCTCACTAACAGTATGAAACTAGATGAAAAAAAGCAACTTTATGAGTTTATTTATTTAAATTTATTTAAGACTAAGTAATAATATTACTGTGAACACCCATTTAAAATGAATGATGATGTTTGATTTCTAATAAAGGCAAAAAGCACTAGTTAAAAAAAAAAGTGCATGACAGATTTTGATCTTCACTTCATAATCATTTAGAAAAAAAGGATTTTATTTAACCGATATCGGCGGTTATATAACGCAGACCAATAAATATACATTACATTATTAACCAATGTTGGCCTCGTTTCTCGCTCTCTTTGTTCGCATCGCAATTTTGCGTCTGGATTAATTGAAAATAAGTTTTCTCCGTTGGGGTTTCAAGGTTCAAAATGATTTGTTAGCTGGAACATTCGTTTCCAGTGATCTACGTAGGTTACGTTAACAGAGAATGGACTTTGTGTTGATAGGGATAGGGTCGAGTGTTGGTTGGGATAGCCTTGGCACGTTTCATGATTTGTGAGTTTATAGCAACGGTGAAGTGGCGGTGGTTAATGGTGGCAGCGCGTGGCTCGCGCCGCCGCCATATTGAAAAAGTTTAGGCGCTAAAAAAGGGCGGTAAAACGTTGAAATGCTGAATGATCTGAATGATGATAGACAGATCATTTTACAATTTGGATCTAACAAGACGTTGTACAATAGGATCTTGTTAAATACATGATACAATTTAGATTGTATTGCAGAGAAATGCGGTCGCGTTGCGTCTTTTTATTTAAGAGCTAGGCTACTATGTATAAAACTTTGATGTGACTAACACAAATATCGATATGACAGAATAAAGACAAATGAACAGACGTTATTGCGAACAGAAAAGTTACCTTTCTTTTGAAATAATAATAAGTGATATCGGCGAACTTGTGTCGTGGCATCTTTTCGGTAATTCACCTCAGAATCCCTCGTTCGGGTGATTTAGATGGGATCCCGCCTCCGCTCCCCTGGGTGACCCGTAGAGGAAAAGCCGTTGTTTCTTCGAGAAGTTCCTCCCTCCGAACCGTACCGCAACATAACAACCAACCCACTCCAATGAAATGACAACCGTAGGATTTGAGCAGTAAGGTGGAATGCAGGTTAGGAGGTGTAGGCGTTTAGTGCGTTGCGGTTTTGGTTGTTTATTGGCACCTTTTCAGGTACTTAGGGTCGGATCGCCGCTTAGGGTACGCGAAAACTCAAACTCCGGTATGTTCGTCAACCGACGACCCCTACCACAGGTTTGAGAGCGTAATATATGATTTTGAAATTATCTAATGGAGTAATATTGTGTTGTTCTATCCGTTAAGCACTTAATTTATTAACGTAAATATCGTGTATTCTTCTGTCACTTTAACCTTTGAACGAAATTGTACGTTATGATTTATGAATCAGGTATTTAGTCCCCATTTTAAATGTACCTAATTATAATAATAAAAGTTTTTTTAAACATATTAGCCATAGCTTATCCCATATTAACTAAGCTTGATCCATGTAACTAGCCCCATGGCTAGTTAGAGTTGTGTAAGATTGTTCACTTAATATTTATTTATTTAGGCATTCGGAATACAATAGAATAAAATTTAAATATTTACTGTAATTTTATTTTCCCGTACTTGTTGACAATCTTGCCACGACATTAAATTAGCTACTATTCAACTTGATTAATGAATTGAAAACAATTTGGTATTAGTCTCATTCACGCGGGCTTCGGTGTGTGCAGAAGAACGCGCGCAAGAAATGCGAAACCGATTCCGATTTAGTAGATTCAGTCGAATACATCCCCTCTATCATCCTTAACACATTCAGTGCCGGGAACCCGACTATCGGGTGACTAGGCCGTAGGCGCTTTCCGCTACTTTGCGGGAAAACCACGCAATCGGCTACGAGCGTAGCGCGTAGCGATTCTTGGCAGTGAATGTTAACAATTTCGTTGATTTTTTTTTTCCTAATGTGTTACTATTTCTCACTTAAATAAATGTATGGACATTTTGGAACACAATTTTTCTCCTACTGGGATGAAAAGAGATTCTAAGGAGAAATAAAATAAGTTACAGTAAATCTTGTAAAAAAATGTGGCATTTTTTTAAACAAATTTGGCGTTCCATGCCTAAAGGGTCCTTATGGCAATGGACCATTTATGCATGGAACGCCACAAATGCTCAACTAGGTATGAAGTTTTAATTTTAAAAAGTTACCACACGAAAACTTTGCCATATAAGCAGCAAACACAAGACCAATTGTACCTAAATATGACCGAAAATTGTGAAAACGTGTCACATTTTGTCCAACGTTAACATTCAAAACGCATCCTGATAAAACATTAATAAGCAATGGCGCAAAAACAACCCACGCAGGACATTTCGAGCGATATTACGGGGTAGCAGAGGTTGTTATAAAAATGTAGGAGCCAGGGAAAAGATCATCCTTATACGTGGGGGCAACCCCCTAGATTTATGGGATGTGTCGTCGCGGACGGCAACCTCGCTTTTTGTCATTAACTGATTTTTATTCCATTTCCTATTCCCTAGCCTTTAGTGGGTACTTGTGTGCGTAGAACAGGATTTTATTTGAGTTAATTATTTCTGCTTAAAAGGATTAAGTTATCTTATTTTTCCTCCCCGCTTTTCTTTTGTTTGCGAAAAAGTGGAGAGGCTAATAAAATTCGGAACTTCGTAATACATAATTAATTTAATAGGACGTTTTTTTTACTGGATATTGCGTAGAATACAATAAAACGGGCCAAGTGCGTGTCGGGCCACGCGCAGCGTAGGGTTCCGTAGTTGTCCATCTCTCTTCGTTGTAATGTGTATCTTGACTCGATCGCGGCGACGCGAAGTCCCAACGCCCACTAAACGCTGCGTTTGCGTCAATATTTATATATATATAATGACTATTATACAATTTTATTTATGTTTACATAAATAAAATTGTATAATAGTCATTATTAAAAATGCGTTCATTTGTTTTTGAACGAGCTATCCATCGAAATCCCCATGGGTTTAACGAGAGAAAAAAACACCCACTTTACGTGTTACCCTATAAAAAACCATTATTTTATTTGACTAGTTTGACGGTATGGTTGATTTTCTGAGCTAGGCCGCAAACGGACATGGTTAAACTATAAGGTTTCCTTATTGGCTACGGAACTAAACAGTACTGTGACTGACTAGGAACAAGATAGACAGCGAGCTAAAGGTTAACACACATTTACCGCTCCCTCACCGGATCGCCCACGACACGCCCCACCCACGCAGCAGCTTTAGTCATGTCTAAAGAATCATAGTGGTTTCGGCAATACTCAAACTGAGTCAGTACAGCTAACTACAGTTCTATCACTGTGGAAGAACCAGGACTGTGCTCAGTATATCTCATTTTAGTACCCGCTTAAGACTATTTAGAGGAGAAACAGACCAGATTCCGATTTGCGGCATGGTAGGCGCAAACATTTCCCTGTCGGTAGTAGGTATAGTGTACTGCTATGATTGGAGTACTATGGTCACAACGTTCCCAGACCTCAGCAAGTTGGAGAAACTTATGGTGACGTGTAAGATAGAAAGCACGGGACCAAGAAGAAAGCTAGTTTTTAGCTACGTCCATCATTTGGAAGAGTGTAAGTTTACCAGTGTCGGTTTTTTCTTCATTTTAATGGCAAATTTAAGGTTATTTTTTTGAAATCTATATACGGCGTCAAGTTTTAGGAGAAGGATGCTGAAGGCCCCTCCAATATCGCGCTCGAACGCGTGAAGTAAGCCGACTACACATTGCCGCGCGCTGTGGCTCCACATTCACGCTTTCACGCGTTCACGCATATTTTTCGCGCATTCGCGCGCTAATGTGGTGGGGCCTTTACAGCACACCGCGGGCAGGGTCATAGTCTCCGTCTGCGAGAATCCCATAATCATAAAGAGACCGCCGAATGGTAACGGAAGAGGGTAGATCCCTCTCGCAGACTGCGCCAGGGTAGCGAATTCCTCAGGTTACCATCTGTGAAGCCGTCGGTAGCCATCATGTCTTCAACGAATGTTTATTTTTCCAGCTACTAATACCATTATCATTAAATAAGATCTCTAACATTTTGTCCTCTAAAAAAATTAGGGTAAAAGTAAGATACATCGACTGGCACCTAATTTCTGTATCGGTTAAAGTTCCTGTTGTAAAAGATATAGACAGGTCGTAGCCAGTAGTCGAAGAACAATGTAACAATAATTATTATAGTACAAGAAAACATTCAATCAATAATTTCACTATTTTATATGAATTCTCACTTACTGATTCTATTCTTCTTGACACTTTGATTGCAGTGATGGTCCAAGTAAAAAGCGAATTCAAATGATTTTTTGATTGTACTTCTTATACTTCTTATACTCTAAATTGTTATATTTTTTTTAATTTAGAGTAGGTACTAACCAATATTTGTTAGTAGTGCTATAAATAAATAATACTCGCAAGATCGATACGATATAAAAAGATTACCCGATTACTCTTATGATCTCTTCAGCCAACCCTACAAAATTATATGTTCGCTTACTGCTGAGCATTCCAAAGAAATAAACAAGTACAAAGATGGAGGTACACTCATAAAATATAACTGCCCTTGTTCGGAATTCGGATAAACACGAGTTATGAATGTAAATATCGTTACCGCCACTGTATAAAGAAAAACATCAGGTGTGTCGCTAACTGATTAACATATTTTAGTCTGTAAGTGCCTACTTAAACAATTTAAAGGGAGCTTCTTGGGGTAGCAATAAATTAAACCAACTCGCACATAACATTCACGTTACTCAATATTGCAATAATTAAAGAATAGTATATTGATTAATTACTTGACTAAAGCAATCTGGCATCCGTCATCGACAGCCCGTGCGATCTACATATAATAGAGGTTGTAACACTGTCGTCGCAAATTCAATAAATGAACACTAGTTATCGCTACCGCTTTTGCCTTGAACTGCCCATATATATTCAAAAGCATGAAGTAGCAATTTCACAAAACTTTATTTAGTAGTAACAGCTCCACCTATAGTTAAGTAGAAGTACTAAGCTTGGAATACATTTCTTACAATAAGACAGGTTGTGGCTAGCAGCGCCATCTGTAGACGAGTAGAAGAATCTCGAATAATTTAACGCATTCAACGTTTTTTCTACTTTATATTGAAAGTATTGAAACCTGAGATTTTTTTTCTGTGCTCTCATTTTCATACAGACAATGTCAAATGAACTCGTGTCTCTGCGAGTTACTGACAACGCCATCTATTATAACGTACAGTACAACTAAATTTCCTTAAAACATGCTCATTTAAACGTTCCAGTTAGCTAATAATCACCATACTATGGCAGAATTGCGTTGGAGATCGCTGGGGCAAGTCATTAAAAACTTACCCTCAATTTAAACAAATACATAGTGTACTCTATCATAGGATAAGTTCGAAATGGCTCACTAATGTCTGCTTCAGATCTCCATGATTTTGCTGCTTCATTGCAAATCATCTCAAGGTCAGACTGACAAGATTACTATTGACCGCCACGGCAGGCCGCGTCAGTGTGATTCACTTAATCCTTTAATTCGCAACGTCCACCCGGTAACACACTCGTTGACCGTCTTTTTTTTTCCTGACCAGAATCATTTGGACTATTTAGCGTCACCGAGACTTGAACTAAGGACCTTCGCTGTTTTTATTGTATATTGGGTTCCATGAATAATCCAGTTAACGAGTATCTCAGCAATCAGTTGTATCAAATACAACTATAGGTATAGATACACCGATCAACATCTTTACAAAAGGCACCGACAGCTGCTGTTATCACAATAAGAATATCACATCGTAACTTAACTAATATAATCTGGTCTCTCGAACGTACGATAAAACATATTGTATTGAAATAACATTGATATTTTTATGGTATTTGTTGTGAGCTCGTTAACATGAGCACCAAGCCTAAGATCACAAAACGAATACGTTCTAGAAAGTAGAAATGTCAATCAAGAATAATTGTAAGTAGGTACTTAATTACACCATGCAATGTTATTATTATTATTCTTAAATATGTGTTTACATAAATGTTTACCCATTAGACCTACTATTTGCATAAACTCATAATGTTACTGTGACCACTAGTGACATCTACTAAATTTTGTGTTGATCAAACCTTATCTAGTTTTATGCCATCTAGTGGCCATTCATTGAAAGTACAACCGAACTACCTGACTTCATACAGCAGCATTGGTTCATGTCTGACATAACAGATGGCAATGAAAAGAACGATTGGATTTAACAATTTTAAAATTTTACCAACTTTAGCATTCTGGGAATGGGAGAAATGGGAGAATCATGCCAAACTATTTTTCGTGGGCGCCTCGAGTCCTTATGAAGGTCTATTCAAGACGGGGCAGCGAACCACCTAGCAATTTGTCAAGTTAGTCCGACAAATCGCATCGTTTTCAGTGTGCTTAAATTTGCATTTAATTGACAGTATCTTGATATTTTGGTTTGGATAACCAAAATATCAAGATACTGTCAAGTGTCAAGTAACTTAATTTAATGATTAAATTAAATTAGAAAAAGTTGAGAAAAGACATGACTCTTGCTAATTACCATAATAACCTAAATCCTATAATTGCTATACATTATCCGATTCTTGTATTAAATGAATGAAACGAGTGAATGAATGAATGAAAATAATTAACTCCAGAACAAGTCCATATATTGAGTGGCATGAAATTGTGTTAGGGAAGTAATTAGGTTATAATAGGATTAATAGGTATATGAAAAATCATTTGATTTCACTTGTTAGAAGCGCTGAGGGGTTACCGCGAAGTGAAAACGAACTTCGTTCGATTATCTCCCTCTCTGTCGCACTTGCTTGTTCGAGCGATAAAGACGGAGATACACGAAGTTCGTTTTCGTTTCGCGGTAGCCCCCCTGGATTTGTAAAATTGCCTTTACAGCCTTCTTTCGTAATATTTAGATACCTACATATTATTTATTTAATTAATAATTCACGATCACGAGGAATCAAACGACACATCATGTGTCATAATCCATCAAGCCGTTTAGACTGTAAATAAAGTTAATACTTTCTTAATGAAACAAATTATTTATTTAAATATCTTGGTTCGATTCCTGTCGGGGGATAGGGCTAGACGAAGATGGTTTGTTATTCCATTATATTCTTTCTCTCTGTATCATATCGTGTACATAAGGTTTATTGGATACTAGCTTCTGCCCGCGACTCCGTCCGCGTGGAAATCGTTTATATCGCAGCTCCATACAAACTTCAACCCCCCATTTCATCCCCTTAGGGGGTGATTTCCAGGATGAAAACTATCCTATGTCCTTCCCCGGGATTCAAACTATCTCCATACCAAATTTCATCGCAATCGGTTCAGCGGTTTAAGCGTGAAGAGGTAACAGACAGACAGACAGACAGACAGACAGACAGACACACTTTCGCATTTATAATATTAGTATGGATTTAAAGATTAGGATAGTTTCAAATCGTTATAAATCCTAAACGGTTATATAAACTAAAAAAACATTTTGGATACCTACTCAATAATGATAGGTACTTAATGATAAAAAACGAGTCCCCTGTCGAAAAAAGTATATGTCGTACCTACTCGTATATTGTTCCTTCTATTACACTACAGTGGAATAAGGTGCAAAAATTTGTAAGCATATCTTTCAAGTTTAACAAAAAAAAATGACAATATACTTCATTTTGCGTACGATTCTATAGTATCAAAATTGTAGGCACTTACTTTCTACCGATAACATTTAGTATGAGTGGTCGATACCACTCGTTTTTTTTTCAATTTACTATCGCTATTTTAAAATAGCATTTCTTCGTTTTTGACAGTTTTCGAGTGAAAAAGTCGAGCGCTCGAAATCATAAATCGCCCCCTGACTGACCCATGCCTGTATTAAGAGCTGTCTCTCTGAAGTTTTCCCTCATTTTACGTACCCGTTCCTAAGCCATTAAAATTTATACATGATTTACCTATTATTTTAATCAAACATTATCCTACTAATATTATAGATGTGAAAATGAATGATGTTTGTTTTGTTACTAATTCACACAAAGAGCGACTAAACGCATCTCGATGAAATCGGCACATTGGTAAGTAATTCGTAAGAAATACTTTATATCTCGGACATTAAACCCTTAGGGCGATTGTGCACTACAATGAATTTTACTGTCCGGCAGTCCGATATTTTACCGGTCCGATATGGCACGCCATTAAATGTATAGTAGCTTGTGCACTGCAATGCATTTTACCTTCCGACATTTACATACATTTATATCGGACCGTAAAAAATCGGACTGCCGGACAGTAAAACTCATTGTAGTGCGCAATCGCCCTTTGGGGACGACATTGGTAGGAAAATTCATGTCAACGTCGTCGTCACCGACAACAGATTTTTTCTTAAAGACAATGCTGGGCTGTTATTCGCTACGCGCTAATGCGGCTCACCCCGGCGGTCACCCGTCACGAAACTAGAGCTCAACCTACGCTTAGTTACTACGCATCGCGGCGTCAAGATTTATTTGTGGGTGAGCGTTGAGGTGAGCTTAAAACAAGTTACAGAATAGGGGGGCTGAGCTTGCCCAAATAGCGGCAAAATGGAACAACAGCGCCACTATACCAACTTTCTCCTCTTCTAGCCCTAAGGTATGAAAGAAATAGCTTAACTGTTCTAGAATTAGTTCCACTATTGTATGCAATAAGTGAATTAAGTGAAGTGCAGTGGCCACATATCCGGTTCTCGCTTGACGGATTCTTCGGCCAGTTAACTTGCTTGGCCGAAGTCGAGTCTCGGTGCCGGTGGGATACGGACGTGTCATTTTGTACTGTAAATTCTTTGTTTTTGTGTTAGTGTTTTTTTAAGGCCATAAAACATGTAAGTACATTTTAACGAGCATATTTTATTTTTTGATGTTTCAACACACGAAGTCTTAAGTTTAAGTTTTGTTATTACTATTACATTTATTTGACGACCGCTTTAGCCTAGTTGGTAGTGACCCTGCCTATGAAGCAAGAGGTCCTGTGTTCGAATCCCGGTAAGGGCTTTATTTGTGTTATATGCACGAATATTTGTTTCTGAGGCATGGATGTTTTCTATATATTTAACTATTTATTTATCTATATAAGGATGTTTATAGTCGTCTAGTAAGTACCCATAGTATCTACAAGGTTTGCTTAGTTTGGGTTTGGGACTAGGTCGATTTGTGTAAGATTGTCCCCTAGTATTTATTTATTTATTTCATTAAATAAAACAATCTTGGAGTACTTTTCGTTGTTTTACGAGTGAGTATATATTGGTTAAATAAATAATAATCTACATTATCAGCCTATACCTACACGTATGAGAGGGAATGGGCATCCCCACGCTGGCCCAGTGCAACCTTTGAATTTTCTCCTGATATTGTCCTTCACGGAAATAATTAAACAAAGTATTAAATATACCACTGTTATGCATTGCAATTTACTGTCTAATGATAATTAAGTTGCGTTTTTAGTTTTCGTTGTAGGTAGTGTATAATAAGTAGATAAATAGAAAGTTTCGTCAGCCGAAACTCGCGTATTTGCGTTCGCGCTCGGACGTTACGGCAATTTCGCTTTCTTTTGTATGGCAGTCGTTTCCCGCCACTTTCTTCGTTATTGACGGATCATTTTGACAGCTTGGATGATACTTTTATTATCGCAAGCGTCTTATGTCTATGTGGGTCAAATAGTTAAATAATTATTAGGATATACAGTCAGCTGCAGAAAAATCTGACCCTAGTTTGCAACCTCTGTACATGGTTTTTGCGGAAAGTTACGAAAGACCGAAGATTTTTACTAGACTCGTAAGAATTTGGAATAAAAAAATAAAATAAATTTCAAAGCCTTGTAAGATAATTACAAGTATGTCATTCATAGGACGACTGCTAATGATATTTAACGAACAAAATTTTTTTTTTAACTTCGTCTTATAACAAAACAACCAATTTGAATAAAAAATTGTTGGTGGGCCGGACCCCCTTGTCTCCTAATAGGGCCCGTTATTATATTTATTAAAATATCGTTTAATGAATGTTTAAGCATTAGGTACTTTCGTCTAGGACTGGTCGTAAAATATATGTGCTTTTTAATTAAGGGTACTCAATAAAATAAAATAAAACCCTAAATTATGGCCGTGGGCCTTGTTAGGACTTAGGATTATGAAAATTGCTATAAAACGAGAATAACTTTTTAAATTAGAAAAAACTAATATGTGAGATTCTTTATTATACGCCTGTGTCATACATAATAATTATAAATCAGTTATCTATTCAATTATAAAGCCGGGGTTATATTAGAGCCACGCCGCGTGTCGCGACGCGTACTTTGTATTGAACGTGGCGACACGCGGGTCTGAGCTAATGTAACCACGTTCATACAAAATGTATGTAACCGATTGCGTTGCGACACGCGGCGTGGCTCTAATATAACCCCGGCTTAATACTTTCAACGTAGAAGATACTCCTTGAACGGCTAGCCTGCTGCGTGAAACGGGTAAGTAAGCTTGTTAGTTTACGTATTACGAATAAGTGAGAATGTACTAGTGCGTGGCGTTGTTGTCGCCCAATCACAGGCAATAATCAGCTCCCCGATGTGACGCAACCGCTTAAAAAATTAAAACACAAAAACAAATGCTGTTGTTGTTAGAAAAATAGAAGTTTGGTAGGTAACTCTGAATACTCACATTACATACATTGAGTAGAATATCGTTAGTTACTTAAGATTTGTGTTGTGAAGACTCATTAACCATTTTTATTAATTTTTTATTATTTTTATTTTATTCTTAATGGATAAATGATATTGATTAAATTATATTGTATTATGTTGTATGTTTGTGATGGATGTGATATGGGCAATGCCTGAAATAAATAAATAATAATAATTATTATTCAACATTAAAGGGCAAAAATGAGCAATAAGTGATATTATTTTACAAAAAGTTATGAAACTTTAAAACATAAGTACCTAATTACTTTTGTAATTTTTTGTTGATTGTTCTCATATTTAGCCTTTATCCGTTTAGCCCAGTCGCGGTACCCGATTTAGAGGAACAAAACTGGTATTTGGAAGGGTGTTCTATTTTATGTTATTCTAAGATTAGGTACTGAAGAGAATGATTATGTTTGTTTTTATTTTCTGAGACTTTATGAGATGCAGATCTCCCTTAGATTACCCGTTTTAGGCTTACCTCCCTTAATTTTAGTTAGGTTAGGGATACATTTAGTGGGCCTTATTAGGACACTCTCATTTGAGTTCAATAAAGTCTAGTAAAAATACATTAATTAACAGAATTTACCTATAATTGGATATTAACCAGATTAAACATCTAATTTTACATTTAATTGTGCTACTAAATTGTTCTTTAAAAAAGCGACAATCGATAATTACGCTAAACGTACGGTTCTCAATCATTAACGCTATGCTAAATTCACACGCAAATACAATAATATGGACATGTCAATATAGAAGTGTTTACCGCCAGCGCTCCAGTCAATTCTGGTGCGGTTATACAATGTAAACTCTGTGTACAATATATCCCACCCATATTGGTTTTTAATCGATATTTTTTGCTGTTCCTCGCATGCCAAACCTTTAACTAGAGGTGGGGGACAGCGGAATGTCATCTCGCGCATATTTGGAGCAGCCCAACCGGGGAAATACCTCGACCTTACAGAAGACCACAGTCACATAACAACACTAATAGCTCTGCAGGTGTTGCGTTCCTGAGGCTCTAGTATAAGTTTAACCGAAACAAAAATTTTCGATCGCGTTTGCGTTTTATCCTCAATTTGTATGGGATTTGACACCTAAACGCAAACGCGGTCGTAACGTTTTGTTTCGGTAAAACTTATAGTAGAGCCTCTGGTGGTGAGTAAAGTCGCCAGAGCTGCCGAGAATGCACTGTATTGAGAGTGAGGGACATCTGTTTCTAATCTTCAAATCATTAAGGGTCGCAGTGTGCTTGCGATTTTTCTGGTGTCGCAAGCATCCGTGGTCCACGGTGTCAGCTTACAGTCAGGCTTAAGCTTGTATGCCAACGTCGTAGATGAAAAATCCTTACTTGTTAGAATGAGCGCGCGTCCATACAAAACCGAATCCATTTCAACATGTTCGCGGAACAGACCTGCACGTCTAACCATAGATTGGTTAGATTGGATTGAGATCATGAAGCGTTAGATCTAGCGGTCCTGCGGTTGAACCGGTCTCTAGACGATAATGTACTGTTAACAGGATTAGTTTAGTACTTCAGTTATCGACTAAAAGGTATTAAAACCAATGGATGTTAAAGCAAATGCTAACACTTGTAACTTCTGAGCTATGAAAATAGTGTAAATATTGTGTGGCTTATGCATATATTTAAAGAATGATTATTGTTTGTTTTATGATTTCTGAAGTGATATCGTTATGTGCATCGTTAAACAGTTTTCCTACTAAAACATTTTTCATTATATCGATCGGAACGGAACAACTAACCCCGCTATGGCGCTGGTTGTTCCGTCGTTACAAAAACGAAACTTATCCTTCAAAAAAGAAATCTCAGTTCACACACGCTGAAAGTGTTTTGTAGTCCCTCAAAATATGTGATTATTGAAGTGAAAACTTCTTTAGCGGCGCTTAGCACTTTGTGGGATGGGGATTTTTTTTTAAACTCGCTACAGATTTTTGTGACGTCAGATGCGTAAGATGGTGAGAGATTCGGGACGAGGCTTGGGGGCGGGGGGGGGGGGGGGGGAATTGTTTGATGTAAGACGTACGGGGCTTGGGGGCGGGGGCGGGCCGGGGGAGGGGATGTGAGGGGAGTCGTTGAAGGGGATGAAGGAAAATTAAAAGTATTCAAGTTTTCACTTCTACCGGCACTCCCGGAGTGCAACCCGGTCTTTTTTTTTATGTAATATCAGCAGTTAACAAAAAAAATCAAAGGTAAATACATTATTTCGCGGGGTAAGTTGTTCCGTCGATTTCGTTTTTTCTTCCATAACTCGATCGACGTCGATCGAGTTATGGTCGATTTGTGTAAGATTGTCGCCTAATATTTATTTATTATAACTACTATTCTACCATAATGGAAGCAACTAAAACGGCTCTTAAACGATATAGCGCCATAACGTTTCACGACAAACATCACACAAATCGCTCCGTTTTTTACTTGCGTTTCTATTCTCATCGGAACAACTTACCTCCGGTACATTTAGCCCCGCTCTCCCCTACTTACCAAACTGTTTATTTTAAAGTAAAATAAAAGTAAATGTATAATGTTTGATGACTGAAAAAGCACGGGTTTAGTCTACACTTTGATTACGATTCCGAGGTTATTGATTTTATCTATTTGCGTAAGTAATATGAATGGATACCTACCGAACTGAAATGTAGGTTAGTAACATCAAGCTCTATCTTACAACACTAATTTTGTTTTGGTTTTCATAAGAATTCACAGGACGGGCCTAGCTTAATGAGGAACCGTAGCTAATTTGATTCTACTTTCGGCCCAAGTCGGGCCTAGCTGTGTCGGACTAGGTTTAGTGAACAAGCGATATAAGTCCCAGTAACTCGATCAACCAAACTCGTAGAGTATTCGTGCCGGAGCGGAGGTTTCCCCTGGATTTTGCCCAGGTTACTCTATCACACAGTTTAACCGCTTTATTGGTTTTGTCCTATTTTAAAGCAACAGTCAGGGATCAAAAAAATATTTCTACTTAAATGTCTCTATGCGTTGGCCGTTGGTAGATACATTTCATTCAAATGTCGCGGGGATTAAAAAGAGTATTACTCCTTAATTTACGACCGGCCCTGAATTTTACTTAATACAACGACTTTTGTTTAACTTTCAGTAGCCAGACCGTTACCCTTATGAGAAAAATAAACGAAAAGTGTGGTTACAAATTTAATATACCGTCGGATTGTTCGTTCATTGCCGGCCGCTCACGCAAGCTTGCAAACAACGCCAAGGTGAGCAGATCCGTTAAGAAACTTGCGTGCAAAAGTACAAGTATGAATGCCAGATTTAAGAATACGTTAGCGTAATTGGTTGAACGACACATCACGAACTTATCATTAGGTATTTTCGTAGTATCATTTCCCATATTAAGGGACTATCAGCAAATTGAAGAAAGGATTGCGGAGCAGGATTGTCTATATACCGGACTAATAGTATATAATACTCATACTTTATTGATAATAAAAAAAACCTGCCAAGTGCGAGTCGGACTCGCGCACGGAGGGATCCGTACCATTATCTACAAAAAAGGCGATAAAACACGTGTGTTGTATAAGATAAATATTTAAGGAGGCTCTTAAATATTTATCTTATTCTGTTTTTTAGTATTTATTGTTGTAGCGGCAACAGAAATACATCATTGAAAATTTCAACTGTCTAAACATCACGGTTCATGAGATACAGCCTGGTGACAGACGGACAGACAGACGGACGGACAGCGGAGTCTTAGTAATAGGGTCCCGTTTTACCCTTTGGGTACGGAACCCTAAAAATTACATGTCAACATTATACATACGCGTTAAAATAAGCTTAGGTTATTAACATATATTACGCTTTCTAAAAAGTTTTCTAATGAAGACTCAGGGCTTTTAGAGAGATGAATACATAATACCGTGCGTGGCGACGTTGCTGGCGATGTATACCGAACAAAAATTGTGGTAGCCAACCGTCAACAAAAGAGCTAACCTAGGAATTCAGTTTCTGACCAGCACGGTTATCACAAGACAGCGCGTGAGCAGTGTCGCGGCGAGATAGACCACCGTCTCTTTCTAAGTGTTCTAATTACGAAGAGATTGGATACGCTATTTTGTGATAAGCGTGTTTGTTGGCAACAAATAAATCAAGTAAGTACCTATGTTTGGGTTTCCGAATTCTATATACTTACCTACTAACTATGTAAGGTAAGTTTCTACCTTGAAGTTAATGAACCAGCTTTATTATGTTAATGTATCTACGTACACAACACACGGTCAAAAGTCAGAATGGATATTCGCTTAACTTTGCAATTAATAATCGGTTAGTTACTTGACTTTACTTAACCTAAAGGCGAGTTAGTGACGCAAGCGAGGCGACTCGCCTGGCCAACTGACATGGTTTTGAGCAACTACGGTTACTACACTGTTGACCGCTCGGTTGTGCCGATGTTTTACCGAATAGGTGAGAAATTGTAATTCGTATTTAAGGCGCCGTAGGTTCAGCGAAGTTAAGCGAACAGGAGTTTTTGAAACAATATAATGCGTCTGTTTATAATAATATGGTTCCAAGAAAATACGAATAGTAATCTTGAGGCTTTTCTGCAGCGAGATCAGTGCTTCAAAACATGATTAAGTAAATTTCGCTCGATAGAAAAAAATCACGAACATAGGTCTAAAACACACAAAAATACACTTAAAATATTCCTAACAAATTATGCACAAAAGCTATAAATATTAAAATTGTTTCTAAAAATCGGCATTATCATGTTTGAGGGAAATCAGTGTTTACATTTTTATTTATTTAAACGGCCAAAAAATTAAAATTAAAAAACATGATATCCGCGCTTCCGAGCACGCACTTCCATCTCGCTCACGCTTATGCTCAGTGAGAGGGAGAGAAGACCATGAACCTACGGCGCCTTAATTGTTTGTTGACTCGGCTCTGCTCTTTACATGTCCGTAGATATTTACACTTGCACGCTAGCCGGTATTCTACCAGTGATATTTGACAGAATGAGCTGCGCGCGTCAATGCACAAGAGGCAATATTTCTCCACATACATATTGCTTCTTGCACGTCTCTGCCAAAAAACTAACAAAACATGTTAGCAAAATGGTACAAAACATGTTTATGTACAACTGCCCATCCATTGCGACTTTGGACTTTGGAGGGAACAATGTAATGTTTGTTTTCTTTGTCATAACATTTAGCTAACTTTTCTTTTGACAGCTGTCATCAGCTTTGAAATACTATTTATTACTAGCTTCCGCCCGCGACTTCGTCTGCGTGGACCCGAGATAAAAACTATTCCATATTTTAATCCAAGCTATAAACTATATCTTCGTACAAAACTTTATCCAAATCGCTTGAGCCGTATAAGCGAGATTGAGTAACAAACATCTAAACATCCAAACTTTATCATTTATAATATTAGTAGGAGCAAAATTTGATCCAAATCGGTTGAGCCGTTTAAGCGTGATTGAGTAACAAACGTCCAACCATCTAAACATCCAAACTTTCGCATTTATAATAATTATTATATTTATATTCAAACTCAAAACTGTCAAAAGTCAAAACATGAAATAATAGACCCCCTCCCCCGCAGACGAACGCGGGGAATGATTTACATCCGTGACGGAAAACATGTTTCTGTGTTTTTAAACAAAACCCATTCTGGCCACGCCCCTTTTCTGTTCGAAAACTGTTAGATGTTTAAAAACATCGAAGACATGGCGCAGCGGATGCGTCTTTACAGAAGAAGGAGAGGAGACTTATTTCCTATGCATGTCTGTATTTAAGAGGGGGCGTATCGCCAGGGAAAAATCAGAAATCACCCGCGCGCCCCGTACCTGCCGCGCTGATGCGTCTATTGCTGCCCCGCTCCTTCTCGCATAGTATATGCCCCGACAGTCAGATGAAACATGATGAATACCTATAGATAGTTATAATAAGTGGAAAGAAAGACAAAATCTGTAAGTACCTATATTCGAAGATATAATTTTCGCTAGTAGCGAAGTCAGTTTCGAGAGCTATAACTGAAATATGACCTTCCGTTTTTTTACTAAATCACGTAAGGGTTGTAATTTAGCATAATAATGTCTCGTAAAAGGCTAAAGCAAAAAAACATTTCGCACACATCGAATTTAAACTTTTGTGAGACATATCTAAAATACTACTAATAAATCCATGGTTAAAAAATTAACGTAAATGTCACGGCAGGCGACATGTTTCGAACTCTTCGGGAGTTCTTCTTCAAAACAAACATCGAAAACACTAATCCTGAAGAAGAACTTACTGTTTATTACTCCAAAAGAAAGAAGGCAAAAAAATATGCATAGTGATGAAAATCCCATTCAGATATCTCAAAGAATTACGAAGCTACAACCGTTTTAATATTGCTTGTTAGAGAGAGAAAACGCAAACGGTGTGTGACGTCACATTACAGGATGCTGCCGGCAGGCCGCGTCGACGGCGTCGCCGACCACGATGCGCGCGGCACGTTACCGTCTTCTGTGACGTCACATTCTGCCAGCGTCATCGTTTCATATGAAGTTGCGTTTTGCGAAAAAGGGACAGAACACATCCCTTCTTAAAACTTTGGACACTTATAACTTCGTGATTATTTAACCTTTTGCGTTGATTTTTTCTCCATTTGACAAATTTTTTTATCCTTCTTCGAGAAAATATCACATTATTTTATTTAGTGTCTACGCCCCTATTGTTGGAATCTAAAAGGGTCACCCGTGATGACTTTAAAAAAAAATGACAATAATTACACGGTTCACCCACGTATTAAACGTACCGTAGTGATACGGGCGACATGTTTCGAACTCTTCGGGAGTTCTTATTCAGGATTGAGTGTTTTCGCGGCGGTGTCGCTTGAATCACGACAAGATTCAAGCGACACCGCCGCGAAAACACTCACTTTATAGAGTACAAATTACTTTAATTACCCAAGGAATACCACTACCTACATTTTGTTGCTTAAAAAACCACCGGAGCTATAACTGAAATATGGCCTTCCGTTTTTTTACTAAATCACGTAAGGGTTGTGAGCTAGCATAATAATGGCTAGTAAAAGCCTAAAGCAAAAAAAAGCTATAATCGAATTTAAACTTTTGTGAGACATGTCTAAAATACTATTAATAATTAATCCACGGTTAAATTCACGCATTAAATGTCACAACAGGCGACATGTTTCGAACTTTTCGGGAGTTCTTCTTCAAAACAAACATCGAAAACACTCATCCTGAAGAAGAACTCCCGAAGTGTTCAAAACATGTCGCCTGTCGTGTCGTTTAATACGTGAATTTAACCGTGAATTTATTAGTAGCATTAAAAAAAAACTATAATATATTATGAAAAAATCGATCATGTCTATGAAAGTCAGATTTTCAGGCCACTACTGTGTGGCGGCCAAATTTTTCAATTCTGATCTCGGATTCGTACTTGGAGACAATGGAGACGCTTTGGCCCTTTAGTTATCAATTTTGAACATATTAAAGAAAAAGTGCATAATTATGTTCACTTTTTTAATATCAAAATGTCCAAGTTCGCAGGCAATAATTGTTAGAATCTGCACTCGATAACCCTAAAAGCGACACCCGTGATGACTTTAAAGAAAAACAATGTCAATAATGTCACTACGGGCGACATGTTCCGAACTCTTCGGAAGTTCTTCTTCAGGATGAGTGTTTTCGCGGCGGTGTCGCTTGAATCACGACAAGATTCAAGCGACACCGCCGCGAAAACACTCATCCATAAGAAGAATTCCCGAAGAGTTCGAAACATGTCGCCCGTAGTGACATTTAATACGTGAGTTGAACCGTGTAATTATTAGTACTGTTACAACACGTCTCACGAAAGTTTAAATTCGAAAAGCAATGTCCGCCATCTTGGAATTCAAAATGGACATCATTTCTAGAATCTTCACCCTCGAGAAGCCTGCCAATGTATGTTGTTCTTTAAAAAAACGCGCATATTAATTTACAACGAATGTTTCAAAAAATTTAAATAATGCGACCACTTTTTGAAATATTTCTGACTATGAATTCGTATTTAGAGATTTAGACCTCTCAGACATCGATTTTGAACATAACCGGATTTATTCTCAACTAGCGATCCGCTCCGGCTTCGCACGGATACTATATTATACATATAAACCTTCTTCTTGAATCACTCTATCTATTTAAAAAAACCGCATCAAAATCCGTTGCGTAGTTTTAAAGATCTAAGCATACATAGGGACAGACAGCGGGAAGCGACTTTGTTTTATACTATGTAGTGATAGTGATAGTGATAATCTTTCATAAAGTAAATACACGATCGACAGAAAAATGTTCGTCTAGTTTTGCATGTACTGCACAAATTATTCTAAGAAGCCGGTCACCCGCCGATCGCTGCGTAATCTTATAGTTGTATTTTGAACTTTAAGATCTATATGTTAAGGTCGACTTTTAAATATATTATTTCAACATGTAGCAAAATATCTACTGGAATGTAATGATACGTTCATTCACTGGACGAATATACTGGGTCACAATATTATTGAAATAATTATGTTCGTCGTGCTGTCGTGAGAGCACAGAACGTAGTCCTCTCGTCTCAGCGGAGCGATTACGACTGACTCCGCCCGCGAACGGCAACAAAAGATATACAGAACCGCACGAAACACGCGACGGGAGAAAGGGTATCGCGCTAAATAAAAAAGGCCTATACGCCAAATACGTTTCACCTCAATAAGTCTGAAAAGGGACTACATAAAAATACCCCGCTAGTACTTTCATTAGGTAATGTAAAAATCTATTATACACTCAACTTTTACTTAATTTATATGCACGGGAACCTCACACTATTGAAATTGAGTAAAAATAAGACATGTTTTGGCGGTTCTTTTCTATCGAGGCAATTTTGGTTTTGTATGGTTTTGTTTAGACGATTCAATTGCAAATATGATGTAGTTTTGGTATGTTCTTTTTCTTGGCATTCGCTTTAGTTTGTCATAGGTAAATATTCAATCTAAGAACCCCGATTTCGCGGAGCGCCCCCTCTTAACAATCGGAGTGACAGATACAGCTTGGCAAAGTTCGTTAAACTTCTCATACCTACCTATGCTAGGAGACGGATGTGTGACTATTGTTGTTATTGTACCGTATTTATCAAGTTTCGCGGATTTATTAGCATTCAAATGCAATAAAAAATCCATACAATGAGCAACAGATTAGTAAAGTTTGCTTCAAAATCCGTTCAGCCGTTTTCACGTGATGCGCGTACAAATAAACAGACAAACTGTATATAATGTCATCGCCGCCACGCCTTGACAACAAAAGATGGCGCTGTTACGTATACACGACTTTATCAAATCGGCTATCCTCAAATTTAGTCTGCGGGTCACCTTAACTCCATCCAACTTTGTTGTACGTTTCATATGGTTTGACGGAGTTTAGACGCCGACAAAAATCTGGAGAATGACCTGCTAAGGCTAGAATATGGAAATTGGTGATGTTCTGCATCGCGCTATTGAAGTTTTTAAGTTATGTTGTATAAATACAATTTCCTGCAGGTTCTCCTTATTATGTCTCTCTGGCAACATCAACGAATTTTCACAATTATTATATGTATAGATTCCTATCAAGAGTGTCAAGCAATGTAGATGTGAATTAATAACAACTACATTTTAGGTTTACCAATTGACATTGTAATTTGTCGTCATAAATATTCTTAGAATAAATATACAAACCGAATATAATTCGGCTTAGGGGCAAATCTAGACGTATAGATATCGGGATCGTCTCGACGCTTTTCGGAAAAAGTGACCGAGTTTAGCAGCAGAGAGGGAAGCTTTTACCAGGCAGTGGCATGGCAGCATGAATGAAATAGGTAGTAGCCTAACCGTTTTCTGGAACGTTATATTACATAACAGTCTATGTACTTATCTATTTAGATAGTCCTATAAGTGAATCAATGAGGATTCTGACAAAAGTTTTTATATTCTAGGACTATTTTCGCTTTCGCTTACATATTTAGACTAATATTGTTGTAATCGTAAGTAACTAAAGCAAGTAACCCATGAACAACTACATTTTAGGTTTACCAATTGACATTGTAATTTGTCGTCATAAATATTCTTAGAATAAATATACAAACCGAATATAATTCGGCTTAGGGGCAAATCTAGACGTATAGATATCGGGATCGTCTCGACGCTTTTCGGAAAAAGTGACCGAGTTTAGCAGCAGAGAGGGAAGCTTTTACCAGGCAGTGGCATGGCAGCATGAATGAAATAGGTAGTAGCCTAACCGTTTTCTGGAACGTTATATTACATAACAGTCTATGTACTTATCTATTTAGATAGTCCTATAAGTGAATCAATGAGGATTCTGACAAAAGTTTTTATATTCTAGGACTATTTTCGCTTTCGCTTACATATTTAGACTAATATTGTTGTAATCGTAAGTAACTAAAGCAAGTAACCCATGATAATCAGTGTCCATCACACTTAATCAGTTGTATCTGTTTCATCAATTTCAATAACCATTCAAATGCAATAATATGATCTATTGTCATCAAATCAACACGTTTAAGATGATAAGATGTCGCTGGTATCTATCTAGGCTTGTAGCTAAAAAAAGTAGGGCAAGTTCGAGTCCGCCTTGCGCACCGAGGGTTCCGCACTTTACCAGGAGCAAAAATAATATTTCCCTAAGACTTGAATATTAGATACTTGTTAAAGATGACATTTACAAAAAAACACATTCGTTCTTACCCTTTTCACGAAACAAATTATTTAATTAAATATTTTTGTTTCGTGTTGTTTCGTGTTGTTAGAGTGGTGCCAAGACTGTGAAACAAGTCTATAACTCGATACAGAGGGCGCTAGTCTTAGCTGGAATATAGTGGAAAAATATACAACTTGCGTCACTGTCCTCGTAGCTCAGTTGGTAGAGCAGTCTAGCGTTAATAGAAAGGTCGCAGGTTCGAATCCTGTCGGGGGCTACAGACGAAGATGGTTTATTTTTCCATTATATTCTTTCTCTGTATCATGTCGTTTACATTCGTTCTTTTTTCTATATTTGCGCGGTTGAATGCGGTTTCTTTATTAGAAAGTCTTATTTATCGACATGGTTCTTAGCTATGTTACTATTGTCGGGGATGTTTTAAAATTTCGATTAAAATTTGTACCTAGTTATTCCTTTTGAGGTACGGAACCTTAAATACAAGGCTTTATATCCTTTAAATAAAATGATCGTAAGTAGGTACTAAATACCATTCGCCATATTTGACCAAAGGGTTTCTCCACTTTCATGTCTCTATCATTATGATTTAGAAAGACTGAGGTTTTTGTCCTAACGAATACCGGCTCTTACTCGTATAAATAGGTAGGTACTGCAATTGTGTACATTTTATGTGCAATATGAAATGCAAATTAATAAATCAAATATTTATAATTTGCATATTTATATGTGTGGAACATGAATACGTGTTCCTGGCTCATTAAATGTTTTATGTCATGTATAAAGAAAGTTATGGGTCATACGATGGCACGAGTTACGATAATCAGTGGCGCTACCACGACCACGACAATTGAATATCGAAGTCTGTATATCTCCATCTCGGTCACTCGAGTCAGAATGTGCGATAGAGACGGAAGTAAGTACTAGAACTTTGTTTTCGATTTTCATGATCATAACATAGTACGCCTCTAGCAAGGCTAGCATAATTTGCAACTATAAATCTGTCTTTTTATGTGCATACAATATGGGCGACGTAAAATCGATGTACAAAATTATATTCACCTTAGTAATAAATCTACCCATAAATACCTAAATAAATAAAATCCTCTTTTGCTTGGGACAAGCTAACAGAAATTGAGGTAGTCCTAAACAAAGCAAATCCTGTACTAGGCGACGATATACATACATATACATACAAACTTACATAGAATAATTTGTTTATGATATCATTCGAACCAGTTTTTGGAGAGGAACAAATGATTGTCGGAGCAACTAAAATTAAAGAACATTATAATATAGAGATATATATCTCATAAAGAGACAAAGATTGACCTCGCTGGCGGCAGCGCAAAACGCTTTAATACTGATAGACACACAGGCATGACGTCACAACTGACATTTGTACTAATCTTTGTATGGAAAATCAGGTAAATTGTTGTTTTGGTCGCGAAATACTGCGTTTAAGTACATAGTTGTCATACAGTTTTGTTTGTATAAAACGTAAGGATTCTATTGGTAGCTTTAAAAAATATGCATATTTTTTCTAATTTTTCAAGGTTATATCTTTTTATGATTCTAATTCTATTTTATAATTTATACTTTATTAAGATAATTTGATTGTTTACTATCCATTTAGCATCACTACGTTAACAATTTGAACATGTGGCATCATGCCTATTATAAATACAGACGTAATTAACAAATATTCGTGTTCGTCACACAAATAAATGTCCTACCAGCTTTCAAACCCAGGACTTCCAGCTTCTAGGCTAAAGTGGTCGTCAAATCAATTAAAAACCATACACGTTCCACGGTGCGGTAAAAAATGCCATTAATTATCATTAATTAATAATTATATAATTATATTATTAATATAAGGCGCTCATGCGCCTTATATTATCTTAGTGATTATCTCAGTGTTGTTCTAGTTGCATCCCAATGGAGCCCGGGGTCCGCTTGCTAACTAATCCTGTGTATTGACGTAGGCTTTCGTTTTTGCGGAAGCGACTACCCAGACGATGGTCTGAATCCGAATAGACTTTGGTGCCTACATGCGTTTTATGCTAATAATAATATAACTGGTGGCTCTATGAACTATAGAATTGGTGACCCTATCTATTTGTACCAAAAAAAAAGACCGGGTTGCACTCCGGGAGTGCCGGCAGAAGTGAAAACTCAATAACATTTTAACAGTTTTTCGATCAGGTCACGTGACATCTTACGGTGTCACCCTAAAAATGAATTTGACGCAAATTTATAAAACAATTATCAATTATTTAGGCGGACGGGCCGCGGGCGCGTTGGGTGCGACGGCCGTCGGCGCGCCGACGGGCGGCGGCAAACACAATACCAATTTGTTTTTGCCATTGCCAAATTTTTTTCAAAGCTTTATCTCTTTAGGAATAACGTCTAAATTCGAACTATTCGAATTTGCAAGAACAGCAGATGGTGGTGCACGGCGGCGACCAAAATATCAATTTGTTTTTGCCGTTGGTAAATATTTTTCTAAGCTTTATCTCTTTAGGAATAACGCCCAAATTCGAACTATTCGAATTTCTCAATAGCAAAACGGTGAAGGACGCGGACGCGTTGGTATTATTACAAATTTATTTGCAGAATATGCTATTGCAAAAAGTGTTTAACGGCTTTATAATCTTACGAATAGCGTTCAGTTTTGAATGAAGTCAAATCGGCTAGCAGCAAAAAGTTACCTCCTTCACATCTGACGTCACAAAACTCTGTCGCGTATTTAACAATTTTTCCCCATCCCAAAAAGTGCTCAGCGCCGCTAAAGAAGTTTTCACTTCAAAAAACATGTTTAAAATAATGGACCTGCTCACAAAATTTCACGCGAATCGGTTGACAAATGCGACCTGTAGAAGAGAACAGCAGGAATGACGCCGGCCATACGAAATCCTTGCCCATGCTGAAACGGAGAACTTCGTTCGCTTCGCTCGATTTTTCAATTATTGTAGGTAAATAAATAAAGATTTGAAACCCAGAAGATATAAACCATGATAGCCCTAATTAATGAAGCAATCGTTAACAAATGCAGATAACAGCGGTTGTACCGCCGACCTTTTAGTACAACCGTTGTATTGCGACAGAGCGTATCTCTCCGTTTAATACACGTACATAATGAACTCGATATTATTCTTCTGTACCACATTCATGAATGCCAGCATTAACGTGTGTACTCGTGTGTTCTTGCTTGTGTTAAGTGCCAGTGTGTACCAAGGATTTGTGCTGGTTGAAGTGTTCCTGAACAGTTATAATCTGGTGTATCCGCCGTATTTGGCGAAGCCTATAAACAAAGGACAGTATTATGCGTCGAGGGTTGTCGGTGGTGGAGTGACGATAGTAGCTGCTAAGGTAGGTTTGGTCAAGGATATTCGTGTAACTTTTTCGCCTTATTACAAAATAAATATGGTGTCCAAAAAGGTTGGGGTACCTATAGCAAAGGGCGCGCGGGACTTAAATTTTGACGGGGGTGGTGTCATTATGACACCTATTTTTTATGATGCTATCGTATAGAAGACGCTAAAATAAGCATGTTTTGTACGGGCAACTTTTCTCAGTCAGTCATTTAAGCGGTTCTGGGACTTGGAAAATTTCGGTATCGTGAACCGACTCGGATGGCGGATAGGTTAGAAGATGGTGGATATTTTTTTTTATAAAAAAGAGAAATAAAGTTAATCGCGCCCCCTTTGCTACTCTGACCTCAAATTGTAAACGGCGAGAATATCTTTAACACCGACCGCTTGTGTCATAAGATTTTTTTACAATGCCATTCAAACCAGTTTTTGGAGAGGAACAAATGTTTGTATTGAAGCAACTACAATTAAAGAACATAAAAACACATTCTTAGTCAAAGACGCTCGCTGGCGGCAGCCGAAACGATTCATATTCATGCCAAAGAGAATATAACTAGAGATGATGAGATGAGTGGTTTGGCCGGCTACCGGATACCGAATATCCGGCGGTGCAGCTGGCCGGATATCCGCTATCGGGCCGCCGGATATTCGGCCGAAAGTTACATGCCTAAAATGAAGTAAATTCGACCGCACCCGTGCGCGGCGCTCTGTGTTGGTTGTAATATCACCACTACACTACGTTCTGAAAAGCCGCGTGCGCTGCGCGGTGTTTTCGATGTTTTTAAACATCAGCCCACCACCACCCACCGAACGCGTGTCGTGCGCGGCGTTATATTTTAAATGATTACTTTTATTGACTAAATTTTCGATACTTTACACCTCTGTAGTCTGAGATTTTCTCAGCTGTCACCAGCGCCAAGCTATTTTGAAAAGATTGTACCTAATTAACATAAAAATATAACGTCACGTTTTCTATTTGTACTATTAAATAGTTATATATAATTACCTACTACTTAATCTTTGTACTTATAGAACATAAAGTAAATTTCTGTTTCGGCCGCGAAATACTGCGTTTAAGGGCCATACTTGTTTTACAATTTTATTTAAATAAAAGCATAAGGATTGATTGGTAGCTCTAAATTTACACTTGGACAATTAAAAAAAATATATTTTTAAACTTTCAAGGTCCATATCGTTTTATGATTTTAATGATTTACGGCCGTATTCATAAACGTCCTATAAGCCTATTTTAACTAAAATGGCGTTAAAATTCGTTTGTCCTTATCACTCACTTTGACATTTGTGTTCGTAAGAAAGGGACAAAGCACATTTTATTTAACAGAGGCATTTTAAGTTTTATGAATAAGGGGGTAAGTGATTAATTAAGTACACGATAAAAAATACAATATAAATTTGCATGGTACATTTTAATTATATATCCATTTAGCAATACTACGTTATCAATATTTCATGAGGAAACTACCCTTTTGCTCAAATAGCATGTCGATTTTATACACATGCTGTGTTTTTGAATCTTGATGAGCTGAATATACTCGTAGATGATGAACAAAAAATCGCAATATCACTAGTTCTTCGATTCTGCGCAATACGAGATTGCCGAGCCGTTTATGCCACAAAAAACGTATATTTCGACATTTTCAAGGAATATAATATATTTGTATATGGTGGTACCGTTAACCTAGAACTATGAAATTTGGCAAGTAGGTACAGTCGCCATCAGATATATCGGAGCGGCCAAAGTGCTCACAATCATCGGAACACGTCTCTAATGCCTCGACAATAGAGGCGTGTTCCGATATTTGTGAGCACCTTGGCCGCTCCGAAATATCTGACTTAATATCGTTTTATTCTACATGTACCGTAAAATGGGGTACTAAGGGATTGAGGGGGCAGATGGGTCGTGAATATTTTCAGTTGCTACCTTTGATTTCCTGGCTCAGGTTGCTCTAAAAGTGATTTTATTATTCTATAAGACATACTTTCTTATCATGCGGCAACACGGAGTAGCCAAATTATAACATGAAAAACCGGCCAAGTGCGTGTCGGGCCACGCGCAGTGTAGGGTTCCGTAATTGCCTGTCTGTCTTAGTTACATCCACGTGCGGTGTGCGGTGCGGTTGCGTCGGCCGAATTTGTACGAAAATTGGCCATTCCAAGCACACATTAAGTTGGTCGACTATTACTCGCTAACTACTTATGCCTACTTGTTCCTGATAGTTTTACTTTTAAACTCATTATATGTACTACTGCCACTATTTTTTTCACATCCCCAGTAGAAGCCATTTTACTTTAAAGCCCATTACTTATCTCGCAAACGAATCACTGGGTTGAAAAATAATTGTAAGAAACCCATAATATTTTTTAACAAGCTATCCAATAATACTTACTCCCACACCATGGGTTTTTAAACGAGAAGTTTTCCCCATACATTTTCCCAGCTCACCCCACTCTAACTCCACTACGGGGTGAGGTGGGATTTCCGACTGTTTTTGTGTTTATCGTTAAAATTATGAAATCAAACGAAAGATGATCATTAAAAACTAAGATTCATACGGCCGGAACATGTTTTATGTATAAAACTCAACTTGCCACATCTAAAAATACAATTTTATGGTGGTTTGTTTGTCTATTTTGACCCAACTCCCGTTTCCCAACAGGGAAGAGTCTGAAAACTATACATTTGTAATTAAACCGTAAAAAAATATGTCTTTTAAATTACGTAATCAATCATCGAGGTAGGAGGAAATTTGTACGGAACCCTCGGTGGGTCCGACTCGCACTTGTCCGGGTTTATATTTTAGGGAATCCATTCATAATACTTATTTCATTACGTAATGAAACTAATTAGATAATTTATTTATGAACTGAATATCACTAACATTTAGGTACCTTTTGACATTGTGTACGAGTATCAATGGCTGGCTTTCGCTAATTAGTACTCGGTACTATATTAGTAAATTGTGCTTCTAGTGAGCTGTCACTCTAATCCAGGTTTCGTCGAGGAGGTTTATTACGTTGGTACACTTTCGCCCGTATAGTCATAGGGCATTCTTCTTGATAGTCATCATCATCACTATCCTGGCCGATTTCAACCACGGCGACTGGAAAAAAGGCTAACTGGAGCGTCGTTCTTGAGCTCTCAGGTGACTGACGTAGCCTATCTTTGCAGAGAATGTACGACCACATTGCCTATACAGGTTAGCAGGTCAGCACCCCTCCGACAAAATTATAGTGAATGCCCGCAGGTGGTCGAGCCTTTAATGGGGTATACAGATTAAGTGATTTTACCCCAATTTGTCAGGACAACATGTCGAAGTCAGAATTGGGTGTGTCGTACAGACGTAACAACTGCAACTACAATTTCAGAAAGCGAAAATTGCCGCATTCAAACGGTCCTGCGAAGCGGACTGCAAGATTGTTATTAACCGATGAGATAAGGCAAGACAGCACGTCAACATGGGACGGCCGCGACATACTCTCGATTTTTCTCGCACTAAACCTCTTGCTCTAAGTGTTCTAATAAGAGAGAGACGAATAGTGCGAGAACAATCGAGAGAGCTCGCGCGCCGTCGCGTGATAGCCGTGCAGCACACAATAATCGAGAATATATCACGGCCGTCTCATGATAGACGTGCTGTCTCGCCCTATCTCATCGGTTAGTAACAATCTTGCAGTCCGCTTCGCAGGACCGTTTGAATGCGGCAATTTTCACTTTCTTACTATTAACTGGCCACACTGAATGAAATTGTAGTTACGAAACACCGGTTTAAAAAAAATACAGAATTACAGTGTAAAATATTAAAACAATATTCTTTAGTATGTATTTTTTAATTTTCGTTTAATTTTATTTGAATAAAATTTGTAAGAAAAAAAACATTTGGCTGATCATGCCAATTCCATGGTCCAAATTGTGATTTTCATGCAATTAGTCGGACAACTCGTTTGACGGTTGGATTGCAGCGCAACATGCATCCACACGATAGCAATTAGTCAGATTCTGATGAATTGGGGCTGACAAATCATGTAATGTATATGGCCCATAACTCGTCGCGCTTGAAACCTAATCTAATACGCGAATGTGTTTGCGCTAGAGAGACCATGTTTCGGAGGCATACAGGAGAGATTGGGCACAACTACTGACATGTACAAAGAGACCTTGGTTTGGAGTTTTATGTCGTGTGACCGGTGTTAAGAAAGAAGGTTGCATTAAACTTATTTAATGTTACTGTCGCCTAGCAACTGTTGTTGATTGTCTTACTTCACCTGATATTTTGCAGTCGGAATAAATTGTTGTTATGAACAGAATATACGTTTTCTATTTGGTTCTTTAAAGTGGTAGCAGAGAATATGGAACAAGCTATATTAAACGCGAGCAAAGTTCAAATCGGGAACTTAGAATCCAAAAATTACAAAACATGGAGATTTAAAATACTAATTGTCCTCAAGGCAATGCCCGGAGGTATCGATATCCTTGAAGGAAAGAAGATCAAGCCATCCTTGGCGCCGACGGAAAAGGCTGATGCTCAAGCAAAGTATGAGAAAGATCTTCAAGCTTTTGAATATTTGAACAGTGCGATTTTAATTCTGTTTACGACAAACATGTCCGATGACATTCTGCAAAAAGTTGTGCGCTTTGATTATGCTAAAGACATGTGGGACGAATTAGAGCGAATCTTTGGAGGTACGTGTGTAGACAAGACCTACGACCTATGCCTCAGATTTTTCAGCTATAAAAGGGACCCAAGTCATGACATAATTACGCATGTGTCAGCATTGAAGAACATTTGGAGCGAAATGTGTATAGAGCTACGCAATGAGGCGAATCTACCAGAAATCCTTCTAATGTGTAAAATCCTAGACACCCTACCCTCCGAATACCTAGGATTTAAATCCAGTTGGCTGTTAATGTCAAAGAAGGAACGCTCTGTCGAAAATCTGACAAGTCAATTATGTGCACACGAGAGAGTTCTACGTCAAAATGACACGCACGTCACAGACGAAACAAATGCAGAAGCCCTATTCACGAGGACCATTAAAGGTAAAAAGAAAACATATCTCAAGGAGCTTAAATGCAATTATTGCAAAGAAAAGGGCCATAGAGTCAGATGTTGCAAGAAATGGATTCAAGATGGAAGACCGCCAAAGGAATCCCAGACTGTGAACATGAATCTGACAGTAATGACAGTACATTCGGCAGAAGGATTTGGCGAAACAAAGGATCAAGAAAATTGGTACGCGGATAATGGTGCAACCAGTCACGTAACTAATAGAGGAGACCTGTTTCAAAGCTTCAAGCACTTCGAAAGCCAGCATACCGTGACTGGCGCAAATGGCCAATGTATTAAAGCCCTAGGCATTGGAGATATTCTCGCCGAGGCGGATGTTAATGGTCAAGTAGAGAAGATACTGTTGAAGGATGTCTGGTATGTACCCAGCATTAGCAGAAATTTATTCTCAGTACTCGCTACACATGATATATCAGACAGGAGTGTCTTTGAGTCCACTAGATTAAAATGCACTCTCAAAATGAATGGACAAACAAAGTTAATTGGTACCCGCAGTAAGCGTGGAGGACTATTCAAATTGGAACTCAAATGTTTGAAACCAACTGTCCAAGTGAATCAGCTGTCTACAACTTCTAATCTGTTACAGCTCTATCACGAAAGATTTGGTCATCAAAATAAAAGTCACGTGAAGAAACTCATAGAAAGGGAGTTTGATATAAAAGTCCAAACAACCAACGAACTTTGTGAAGGATGCATTTATGGTAAATCTCACAGATTAAAGTTTGGAACCAGAGAGAAAGCATCACGTCCTGGAGAATTGGTATATGCTGATGTCTGTGGACCCTTTCCATGTTCTATCACAAAGCTGAAGTATTTTGTCCTCTTCAAAGATGACTACACGAGGTACAGATTTGTATATTTCATGCGAGAGAAAGCTGAAGTTCACGCAAAGCTGTTACTAATGCTGGCTGAAGTGAAAACAGCTGGAATTGTTATAAAGAAACTATTGAGTGACAATGGCGGAGAGTTTGTTAACTCCAAAGTAGAAGCTACCCTCAAAAAGGAAGGTATTACTCAAAGACTGACGATGCCCTACACACCGGAGCAAAACCCAACTGAAAGGGACAACAGAACCGTTGTGGAGATGGCGCGAAGTCTGATGTATGCACATGCCAAAATTCCTACTGGACTGTGGGCTGAAATGGTACTAGCAGCGGTGTATATTCTGAATAGAACTGGCCCTACTTGCATAGATGGGAAGGCACCGTACGAGCTATGGCACCACAAGAAGCCTAGATTAAGTCATATGAGAATAATAGGATCTAACTGTTATCCACATGTTCCCAAGCAACGAAGAAGGAAGTTGGATAGTAAGGCCCAAAAGGGAATATTGATCGGCTACGACTCTGACGATGGTTACCGTATATGGGACAGAGACTCATTCAAGTTGATTCGGTCAAGAGACGTCACCTTCGACGAGAATCCTCTATCGGGTCTTCTAGAAGAGCCTGAGAAGCCTGATGCCTCTCAGAGCACAGCTGCCGATAAAAGGTCCGACTGCCTATTTGACTTTGTTGTGCCTAAAAATGTAACCTATGTTTCGGCAGAGATGAACGATGACAACCAGCCTTCTACTAGTCAGGTTGGAGATATGAGCACTATGTCATCAAGTCTGCAAGACGAGCACTCTTTTGAACCATCATGTTCAGAAGATGATCTTGCGAATGAAGCTCACATGCCTGAGACTGATACATTCCTAGACGCGGAACAGACTGTTGACGACCCAATACCCGAGCAAGAGGTAAATGATATGACGGAAGCAGATCATCAAGTCAATGATGCAAACCAACCAGGTCGAACTGAAGATCGACTGTCTGCATCTGAAATTGAGGCAGAAGGCAGGATGACGCTACGAGGGCGGTCCATCCTTAAGCCACCAGCTAGATACAAAGACTACATCTGCAACGTTTGTTTCAACATTAACTCAACTCACGATGGACCTCTAATGGAACCAAGTACGTTTCAAGAAGCAACGGTATGCGAGGACTCTGATCAATGGCGCAAAGCGATGGATAACGAGATCAATTCTCTAAAGGAAAACCAAACCTGGGAAATGGTACACTTGCCAAAGGGAAGAAAAGCTATTTCTAACAAGTGGCTTTTTAAAATTAAAACAAACCCTGATGGTTCGATTGAGAAATGGGTAAGGACCAAATTCTTTGCATCGTTGGACAACGGAAATCACACTGGAATGTATCACACCGGAAAAAAAGTCGCACAATAAAATTGTTAAGGTACGTGTACAAGGTTTGAAGATGTATCAGTCAAAAACAAATAAAAAAAAAATAATCATGTGTTTTTTAATATCAAGCATGATAAAACCAAAACCTTCAAAACATCTCTCGAAATCTGCTACAATACATCTAAAAAAACTAAACTGATAAATTATTCATATAACTAAGAAAAAAACAGCCGTTTCCAAAATCAAATAATAATAATAACTATAATAAGTATCAAATTATGAACAGTAACTTAAAACAACAAACATACTGTGCTGAGATCAGTAGGAATGGTTGCGTTCATCACGTGGTAAAGACAAGATAAAGCACCTGTCTCGTTCAATCAGGTAGTGTCAAACAAAGCTTTATTTGTCTTGCTCACGCGAATAACGCAACCATCGTAGGCCTGCTGAAAAGACTAACAAAAAATATTGCTCATAAAAGTATTATATGAACTTTTTTTCCCGAAATTGGATTTTTTTAGCTTATCTTACTCAGGATCGTTTGTACATTCGAACTTCATATAAGAAAAAACGTGTCCATTGTATGAAAATAAATTTTACCTGTGAGTCACGTTCATAGACAAAAAAACCTACATACAAAAACGTGACAAACTGGAGTGCAAATGTTCGGACACTTATTTTAGGTTATTTTTTTCTTATATGCGGTTGGTTCGAATTGTACAGCCGATACTGAGCAAGATGAGCCAAAAAAAAACAATTTATGAAGAAATAAAAGTTCATATTTTTTTGATAACCGCTCAAATATCTATATAATAAAAATAGGTTACAAAACGAAATAATGATATTAAAACTTTAACAATCAAGAATGCCGATGCTGTCAACAAAGTAATTCTCTACAAATTATTTATATAATTATGAAAAAAAAACTGTTTCAAAAATCAAATAATAATAATGAGTATCAAATTATAAACAATAACAAAAAACTGCAGACATGGGCTGAGATCAGTAGGAATATTATGGTTGCGTTCATCACGTGGTAAAGACCGAAAGAGAAGTTCTGTAGTTCTGTCAGGAAGTACCAAACAAAGCTTTATAAATTTTGTCTTGATCACGCGATAAACACAACCATCATAGGATTTATGATTGCATGCCTGCTGCAAAGACTAACAAAAAATATTGCACAATTTAACTGCCAATATCTATAAACTAAATACGTTTCAAAACGAAATAATGATACTCTTTAAAAAAAAAATCTGAAGAATATTGATGCTGTCATTTATGTAATTTTCTTCGAATTATTGAGACAATCTTATTTTCGGACTATAATAATAATGATATCGAAATCAATTTAAAAAAATGTTCATAAACAAAATCTTACATACGCAGAATAATGTCTAAAATACTTAGAAATATATTTGGTCAAAGCTATCAACCAAATAAAAATCGTTTGATTGTTGCGATATTCTCATTTTCTTAACAATAGAATCATTAGTAATAATATCGAGATCAGTTTTTTTTTGCTTTATGAATTTTAATTTAGGGGTTTTAACAGTCTTTAGGAATGTGACTGTGTAAAAAGTTTCATCGTCTTTAATTTCTATTTTGTCAACAAATCCTACATAATGCTTCCACGATTTTCTTAAGTAGTATCTAACTAAAACTATGTCATTTATTAAAATCTTTCCTTCGACTTTACTTGACCTTTCCTCTAAATCATCATCCTCACTTACATCTTCTTCATCATTTTCCTTTGGTTTTCCAATGTCATTTATTAAATACTTTTCTTCAATTTCACTTGACTCTGCCTCTAAGTCATTATCAGTTTTTTTCACATTTACATCTGGTTCATCATTTTCCTTTGGTTTTCCTATGTTATTTATTAAATACTTTTTTCTTAATTCAACTTCACTAGACACAGTCCGTAAATCCTCATCACTTTTTTCTTTTAAATTTGCTTCATCCGGTCTCTCTTCAAACTCAGGGTTTCCTTTGTCATTTATAAAAATCGTGCCTTCTACTTCACTTGACATTATCTTTATATCCTCATCACTTTGTTTTTGTTTCCTTAGTGTTTGAATTCCGGATGTGGATGGAATAGGGTTTGTTTGTTCATCAACGTTTTCTTTTTCTTCTTTACTTATGATGTGTAATCGTTGCTTTAAACTTACTTCTCTAAGCGCTAATTTTCCATATGAATGAAGGTCAAAATAGGCTAAGTTTTCAGGTGTATTTCTTACTTCGGCCAAAATTTTTACTCCTTTCCCTTTATAGTCTTTATTTGTTTTTGAGATTCGTTTTTCTGTCACCACTTCTGTACTTAGGTTGTGTTTATTTTTAGTTCCTGGTCTAGTCTCCATATTCTCTGTTTTCTCTTTATGTGTTTCCTGCTCCTCCGAGTCGGTACTATTAATATTTACAGCCTCATTCCTATCAGACATGTCACTTTCAGCATACTGGATCTCCGTGTCCGTATTATCGGAAGAGTCAAGGCTCTTTATTCTCGGTCTTCTGGTGGTGATATTTTTTTGTAACGGTTTTTTTAGACAATGTGTTTTTATGCCAAAGCATTCGCAACTTCCTCGAGTGCAAAAGCAGCTTATAGGTCTATATTTAACAATATGTGTACTTTCAGTCACTATAGCTTGGTGTATTTTCATGGTGGATGGTACTGCTACAATTTTTTCGGGGCTTGATATTATTATTTGTTCTATCTCTTGTTCAGAAACATAAAAAACTTTGACAGATGTTTCTGTTTTCGATAGAAAATCAAACGCCGACTTTGCATCGACAATGTCTTCGCCGTACGCAACTCTTGCATCGAGAGTTCTTTTTATTGCCCCACCGACCCCATCGGCGGCACCTTTGCCATGCGACGCTTCAAAAAAGGACCATGTAGCTTGGTTAAATCCTAATTCCTTTGTTTTTTCGCAAAAAAGGAAAAAGTTTTTCTTTTGACGGTACTGTGTCGTAGGCCCATCAGACCAGAAATGGATACTATCGATTGTGGGAAATGATTCCTTTATGAAATCCATGACTGGTTTTAGGTGACCCCATATAGCTTCAGGGCCGTGCTTGAGTGACGGAGAGACTGTACAAAAACTCATGGGTTTCTTATTATTAATATAGAGTACGCCGGTATGCAGGGTGATTTGTGTCTTAGACGCACCAAAATGCATAGACTGTACTTCTTCGGCCAGCTTACATATATAATTCTCCGAAAAATCACAGTGAAGAATAACTTCGTTTTCTTGTACGTTATCAATAGCCCTTTTATATTCTTTATACTGGTGGAAGATATTAAAATGATGAGCTTTAAATCTTTGAAGTTCATCTTGTACTGAATTTGTCAGTGTACTTAAGATGCCAGTGCGTTTTTCTTTGACAATTCTCTTTGTAACTTTATGCTCATCATTTTTATCATATTCGTGAGTTTTGGTGTTCCACTCAAACCATGAAACCTGTTGGCCGTCATCTACAGTAACATCAAAGCTAAGCTTCTTGTCCGAACATATTTCGCACTCAGAGTACATGCAGTTTTTTGATTTGACATCACACACAATCTCGGAAACCAAGTCAGTCAGATCGGTAGTTTTTATTAGGCCCAATTTCTTCAAAGCTTCGGCTTTAAAAGCCAAGTTAGCATGCTTTACGCAAGCACATGTGTTACGGGTTGTTATTTTTGGCGAAACAGTATAAAATGGGCGGTAACGTTTAAATGTAGTGAAAGATACGCCTCCACCTTCACTTTTATATTTTTTATACAGTTTTGACAGAGTGTTCAGCAAATACCTTTTTTGTTTTTGAATTTTTTTGTAGGTCACATATTCTTTCTTCCCTGCAGTCATACGACTGTTGTCATCTCTATTAAAGAATTTTTGCAACTCTCCGATTGTCTTTCCTTTCTTTTGTTTCATTGTATGAAAACGTCGTACATCACTCTTTAAGCCCAAACATTTTGTGAGGTTCTTTTTCATGTTATATTTATTGGCTGTTACACTTTCCACTATCTTTTTCAATAAATGTCTTTCTTGGTGTTTTTTGCTGTTTTTATATGTTTCCTTCAGTGATGCTTCAAGAACATGCTGCTGTAGAAGTTTCTGTTTAACTTTTTCTTTCGCTTCTTTTGAAATTTCTTTGAGTTCCTCTTCAACGAAACTATTAGATTTAGTTAGGGGAGTGAGTTCATTAGAGTCCTGAATTGATATTGAAGTTGTATTTTGCTCGATTTCTTTTGAATTGGATCGACTTCTGGGTATTACTGCATTCTTGGATTTAATTTCATCCAACTCAAACATAACAGCACATACTTTTTTTTTGTATCTTGATAACCCCTTTCTCAAACTGTCATTTCTTCTGCTCAAATTTCTCACTTTTTCTTTTAGTTTCATGTTTTCTCGCGTGACTTGGCTACGGAAGCGACGACGTAACCTTTCTGCTTGTTCTACCACTAGTGGTGCTCTTTCTGATGGTTTTATCGCTAATGATGCACTTTCAGCATTCTCTATCGCTGGATCTTTCTCTTTTTGTATTTTTCTACGTTTGTAATCCCTCCATTGTTCTCTCATATCTTTTTTTTCATCTTCGTTCATATCAGATATTTTTCTTTTCTTCGCTTTTGTTCTCTCCGCATTTTTTCGTTTCAATTGTTCAAATTTTTCAGGATTTGTTTCTTTCAGTTTTTCGCGATATTTCCGACATCTTTCTGCCGAGGATAATGGCATCTAAAAAACAAAACAATGTTTAACTTTACAATTCCAGCATAATACATTGATTTAAACTTGCACGATTTTCACACATTATTTTAACAAAACGAGACAACCGCGTTCAAAAATGTGTTTGTTTAATTATCTCGACGTTTCGGGCGTGATGTTATGTCCATGGTCTCAGGAAATTCCTTCGAGATCATGGACGTTACATTACGTCCGAAACGTCGAGGTAATTATATAAAAGCCTTTTTGAACGCGATTAAATCCAGTTTTGTTATAATAATATCACTATAATATCAAAATGGTCAAGTGGTCTGGTTCAGTCGAAAAGCCAGAAATAATCCGTTCATGATTGTATAGATTACATTTGAATCACCTTTTGAAGTCGGTGCCAAACCTCACGTTAACTTCTTTATCCAACAGGTACCAACTTCAAAAAGTGATTCAAATGTAATCTATACATGAACGGATTATTTTTGGCTTTTCGGTATTTTTGATGGCGGAAGAATAAAATGATTAAAATGATGTGCACGCACCTTTACGAATTTCCGTTGTGACACGTAGCACACTTTCGTGTCACTTGTCGCACAATGGAACCAAAATGCTTCACGACCTAACCTAAAATGTTTCACACTCAATAAACTAAACGAGTAACACTAGTCAACTTTGGTGTATTTCAGCAATTTACTATCATAGTTCGCACGTAATTATTCACAAGTAGAGAAATCGGGATAGAAAGCATTAAAATTACAAAGCAAAGTCACAGAATTTTAACGCTACGCGGAGCTTCCACCGACACGATGCTCGATTGTCAGTAAAACAAGATGGCGGCACTATCGGAGTTTTGCTTGACAGTTCGGAGTCGGTGTTGCCATTAAAATAATTTAAGAATCTACTGGCTTGGCTTTGTAAATTCCGTGTTATGTCGTCGCACAACTGGAGGTTGCACAATGGAAGGATAATTTGGGACATAGATAAAATACCCGCTAAATTTTAAATTATGCAGGATATCCATATTAAACTATAACTGCTTCTTAGCAAAACCTAAGACTATATATACAAATAAACTGTATAAGTTAAGGCATTCTTATTTTTAAAACAAAATCAATATATTCTCGACAAAGCAGAGTAGGGACATATTAATTTTCTATGGGATCATTAATAAAGATAAAAAAGAATGCTTATGAATAAAATGGTTATTAATTATTTTGAAAATCAATTAATTTATAGTGATTAGGTTTAATAAGCACTATTATTTGGCGTGTTTTTTTACTCGATAAAGTAACAATAAATATTTTATTTTTAATTAGAGAAGAGGTGGACGCTAAAGTGTGACGGCATTTGCAAAGAATTTGGTCCTTACCCAAATACAAAGCCCGTCTTGTTATACGAGGTTTTTCCCAAAAGAAGGGACTGGATTATGACCAAACCTTCAGCCCTGTTGCAAAAACGAGCACAATAAGAGCACTGTTGGCTACAGCGGCTCAAGAAAAACTTACACTATCTCAATTCGATGTGTCAACCGCTTTTCTTTACGGGACATTGAAAGAAGAGATTTACATGAAGCCTCCCGAAGGATATTCAAATGATGATGGAAAAGTATGCAAGCTGAGACGTAGTCTTTACGGCCTCAAACAAGCGCCGCGCTGCTGGAACTCCACCATAACAGAGTACATTCTAGAACTTGGTTTCAGACAGAGTGAAAGCGACCCTTGTCTATTCAAAAGAGGAGAGGGAAAGCACAAGCTACTACTGGCTCTATACGTTGACGACGGACTCATTGCTTCTGCAAGTTCGGATGAAAAAGAGAAGTTTTTGAATGAGATGAGACAACGTTTCAAGATCACAACGAAATGTGGCTCGTATTTTTTAGGAATAGAAATTCAACAAAAAGCGGATGGGACAATTAAGATTGACCAGAAGAGTTATGCAAAACGGCTATTACAAAGGTTCGGTATGCAAGACTGCAAAGCAGCTGTAACTCCAATAGTCAAGGATGGCTTGATAGCTTCCAAGGACATGGACGAAGAACCGAACTTCCCATATAGACAAGCCGTTCGTGCTCTCTCTTACCTGATGGTAGGCACTAGACCGGACCTAGCTTATGCAGTCGGCATAGTGTCCCGCAAGCTCAACTGTCCAACGCCACATGATGTATTAAGAGTAAAGCGAATCTTTCGCTATGTTAAAAGCACCCTGGAATATGGTATGACATATAAATCTTCCACTGCACACCAAGGCTTAAGATGCTACAGTGATTCAGATCACGGAGGTGATGAACTCACTGGACGCTCCACGAGCGGCATGATATGCCTATATGCCAACGGTGCTATAGCATGGCAAAGTAAACGTCAGTCATCTGTCGCTATATCATCCACAGAGGCAGAAATAATCGCAGCCAGTGAAGCCGCAAGAGAGGTTATATGGCTCACACGGATCATTAATTTTATGAAGACCGATGATACGAAAGAGAGCACTCACCTCTACATAGACAGTGAATCTGCAATAAGATTAGCTGAGGCGCCATCCTACGAGACTCACCATAAAACGAAGCACATAAAACTGAGGCATTTCTTTATAAGACAATGTGTCCTAGAAAAGGATATACAAGTCAAGAAAATAGCCACAAAGGATCAGTTGGCTGATTTCCTAACCAAACCTCTGTTCAAGCCCCGGCTTCAAGAACTGTGTAAGCTAGCCGGAGCATGCTGCTAACAAAAGGAATAACTACAGTTGCCATGAGGAATGGGGATGTTAAGAAAGAAGGTTGCATTAAACTTATTTAATGTTACTGTCGCCTAGCAACTGTTGTTGATTGTCTTACTTCACCTGATATTTTGCAGTCGGAATAAATTGTTGTTATGAACAGAATATACGTTTTCTATTTGGTTCTTTAAAGACCGGAACACCTTGACGCGAAGTCTCCCAAAAGCAGCAGCCGCCCCGATTCTGCTGTTTACTTCATCACCAAGGTGGCACTTGTGGTGTCTTGATAAGTAGATAGTATCTTGAATATAATTAATTATATCATCTTGAATTTAGATGCAATGACGACCGCAACTAAGGGCAATTTACAAAAAAAAAAAGAATAAGGACACAAACCAAATAAATCAGATTAATTCGGAAAAAACATAAGTAGAGTCTGGCAAACAAAAAGTAGAACCCACTAAACTCAATTACGCGGCAACACTGTTGATCAAAATGTATGCGTATGACGTTTAGTGTTGCCGCGTAATTGAGTTTAGTGGGTTCAACTTTCGCTTACCAGACTCTATTCCTCATTGATTTCTTAGTTTAAGAATATTTACCTCGAATTTATTATTTTCTGTTCAAACGTGCGCGTTTTTTAAAGAAACTTATTTATTCATTTGTTCCTCATCTCTTTCAGACCACCATGCTGAACGGCTTCATGCGGTGGCTCCTGCGCTTCCTGGTGTCCCTGGTGGCCATCGGGGTGCGCCCGCTGACGTACCTGCTCACTGTGCGGCGCACACGCAAGTGCCCGCCTCCGACCAACCCCATACTATTCAAGTCGGCCACCACCTTGACCATGATGATTAGGAATAAACAGGTGAGGGAGAGCAGATAATCTTGTCCCATATGATTAGTAAAAACTACGGGTCCAATCAGCAGCAGAAGTGGATAAGATACATTATCTGAACATGCTCTAATGCATTATTTATTTTTTCTACTCCTGGACCGTTATCTGTAATTTATATAGGCTCTAGCTCAAATACAATGACACCTATAATAAGTCGCCGAAAAACTCTATGCTCTATGGCCCATAAACGCACTGTTTAGTGTACTTTTATGGTTCATACATTTTTCATAAAAGCACTGTTTACCACGATGTCAAATCATCTAACTTTTTTTCAATCTACCGCCATATTACAGTGGTACCAACTTCATAAGCAAATTTTTCGAAATAAAAAGTTTTACTATCAAACATTTGTAGAACATAAATTATTTACTAAAATAAAAATAAATGATCAACAGATTTTACCAATTATTGGTATTATTTATAAATATAAACCGATCCGATTCGGTTCGGATCCGGATTCAGTTTGGTTCAGATGGCAAGTTCAAGGAAATTAAAATCAAAACAGACCATAAACAAGAGGTGTCAATGTGTCATATTTCTAATTTTCCACCAAAGTTCCAATTCAAAATTAAAAGACGAAATATGATAACTATTCGTTATTAATAACTTATTAAGATTTTATTCGTGTTTGTGAAGTGAAGAAAACTGTGTAGGTACGTTCCTTTTAAAATGGACGAAGAAGAAAATAACTGCACCGCTGAAGAAATTGCGTGAGTAGTAATAGAACTAACGGAAAAACTACTGCCGAAAAGTCTATTTATTTAGAATTAGTCGTAGAAAAAGTATTGTATGCAACGGTGTATATAACTTGGTCTTAAAACGCTCGTGGCGTCTTTAATTGCGATGCTCGCCAAGGCTCGCATCGCAACTCACGCCACTCGCGTTTTAAGACCCTACTTATACAACAGTTGCATAAAACACTATATTCGTAACCATACATAGAGTTACTTGCAGGTGTAGTGCATAATAGGTGTGTAGGTATTTATTTGTCACTTACGATGATTAAAAACAAACAATGAATATAAAAACAACCCAAATTAAAAAATATACTATTTATATTAATGGTCTATACATGCTCGTATTGTCTTGTAATACAGACGTTTGTAGATCATTTTGACATCTTCGTATGTTACTTTTACTGACTCTCCATCTATGACAAGTGCTCGCCTCGCACCCCACTAATAGGTGGTGGTCACACTGCGACGCATCAACGGACGGAGGTGCGGAGCTGCATACAAATTTCGCCGGACGGAGGTGCGTTGCAGTGTGTCGTACCACACGGAATTTATATACAAACTGAGGTACTTGCATACAACGAGAAACGCACCTCCGTCCGGAGATGCGTCGCAGTGTGACATCCACCTAATCCCATACCTGTAAACGTCCGTAATTTGGGCGCGTATCCCCTTTTCTCGGTATCACGATTTATTTGATTTTATAAATGGTTTAATTCTTAATTTCGTAGTTAATTTATACGCTCACTGACTGGCAAAGGCTTTTTATGATAATAGTTAAAATGAAAAATGAAAAACATTTATTTCATTTCACAATAATCATCTTAAACATAGTGGTTGGTACTTCCTTTTAAGCTTTATTACAGCCTTTGTCAGGAGGTACCGCTCTTCCATTAGCTAAATGGTTGCTAACAAAATTGTGCTACATTTATGTTAGGTAAATTATAGTAGTAGGTGCTAAATTTTATTTTACAATTACTTTAAAAGTTACAATAAAAATAATAAAAGGGTAGTAGTATGTACGAGTATATAGCATGCAAACGGTATACAAAAAGAAAATAAAACTACAAAATTACATTCTAACATAGGGTGTGTGTGTGTGTGTGTGTGTGTGTGTGTGTGTGTGTGTGTGTGTGTGTGTGTTTGCGTGTTTGTGTATTTTATGCTGGATAGCTTAGTCGAGTAAGTATTTCCTCAGTTTCCTCATATGATTTCGTTTTAAGCCAAGCCGGTATAATATTTTTGCACTCATACAACGGTTTATGGTATATAGATAGTTCTTTATTTAGAAAGTTATATATTTGCGCAGAAAGTGTTTCGTAATGCCGTTTTGCAAATTTAGTTTTATTTTGACGTACAGTAGCAACTTTATATGTTCGTCTTCTTTGTGTGCAAGTGTCATCATATGGTAATATTCTATGTTTTTTTAGAACTATATGAAGAATAAACAATCTTCTTATTGAAAGAAGATTTGTCATACTATACCTATAGCATTTCAGTGGGAAATCTTATCTTCTTAAAATCCATGTATGACCTGTAGGCTGCGTTGCGCGCGTTCTAGTTGTAAGAACCGCGTTTTGGCCGCACCACCCCAGATAGATATAATAATCCCATACCTATTTACTCTTCGAGTCAGCCACGACCTTGAGGTTAACGGTTAGGAATAAACAGATGAAAACAGGAGAGAAGTGCTTCGATTTGTAAAGACATTTAATATTTGTAGTCACATTCACTTCAATAGGTACATTAGGTACACATAACTTAGGCAGCATAGATACCTAAAGATGGCACTTATATTTAGTCGTCAAAGCTCAATGAAACTTTAGAGTTCACGATCTTGTGCAAGGTTGTTAGTTGTTCATTTTTATGCACTCGGCGGCTAGAGTTATCATGTCATGCGCCGCAGTTGGCAAGGGGGTTTTATGTGCGCGTGACAGTAAATGTCCATAAAAAGTTACTAATGAAATGATAGATTTTGTTTTGCTTTTACACTAATACCTTAATTAGTAGCGTCTTGCGTCTCAGTGGTATGCTCTTGTTGAGGTTCCGTAGCCAAAAAGGCTCGTCACCTCCCTCTATCCGTAGTAGGTATTTCACAGACATTTCTTTCAAAAACTAGGTAGGTGTATATGAATGAAATTTGGTTCTAACTTCCGAACCGTGGAATCGATCGAAATATGACCATTTCCCTTCATTGTGCGGGATCCGTCACATGGTCCGTTTTAATTTATTTTTCTTTATTGGCAATACCCTAACAATATATAATAAAACCAAAAGCGATGGTATAGCTTCGTCTCCATCACTCCGATATTCAAGCGCCATTGTTGTGGTATCGCCTCAAACTGGTGGCAACGCGGCGGAACGTGTAGCGGTTCGGAAGCGAACGTTTGTATTTAATTTATTGAATATTCGTAATAACTACCTATAATTAGGTATTCGTGTTAGCGTGGCCGTTGTCTGTGAATTTACAATTTAAATAAGCACGTAGAATTACGTACTCATAAATCAACATTGATGAAATTTCCAGATCACGTCAGAGGAAGTGGTGGCAGCGTACGTAGAGAGGTGCAAAGAGGCAAACCCGTACCTCAACGCCGTAGTGGAGCCTCGGTACGAGCAGGCGCTACGGAAAGCCAGGAGCATAGACAAGATGATAGCGTCCACGGACAGGACGCCAGATGAACTGGGCAAGGAGTATCCGCTGCTTGGCGTGCCCATGACTGTCAAGGAGAGCATTGCTGTTGAAGGTACGTATTCGGATTCGATGATGGAGAGTGTTACAGTAAGCGAAGAAGAGTTAGGCCGCTTTTACGCACATGCGTAATGATGCGCGACACGGCGCGCGAAATGTCGGGCGACTATGGTCGGCGGCAGCAGCGCTGGCAAACGCCTTAGTCGCCAGACAGTTCGCGCGTCGTTATAGAGGCCGTGACTTTTAATTGCAGGACTATAATACTTACTATCTGATTATAATTATTTTTCTCTTATTCCAACATTGCCGACTCCTTTTCATCGGTTCATTGCCTTTTTATGAGCATCGATTGATAAGAGAACGTCGTCATCATTTTCAGCCTCATAGACATTGTTGTGCCGTATAAATGAAGAAACGCGGCGCGATCGCGATGACATTGTGTCAGTCACACGTTCGCTGACTCAAACCGCCATAAACCCTGTACATTTTTAGGAATGAGCAACGATTGCGGAACAGTCAAACCCAGCAGAGTACCAGCTACGAAAGACGCCGCCATTGTGAGCTTGGCGCGCGCCGCGGGTGCGATCCCTATAGCCGTCACTAACACCCCACAGCTGTGCATGAACTGGGAGACCTATAACAACGTCACGGGGCTCACGATGAACCCTTACGATCAGAAGAGGACCACCGGAGGCTCTTCGGGTGGAGAGGTGAGGTTGCAATATAATCTTTATCTTGTTTAATAACCTAGAATAAAGCATCATCCCAGACAAAAAGAAAGACTAGACTCAACAAATGACTGCAAGATTGGCAGACACTATCGAGGGAGCTTGTAATCCCCTGAAGAGCTCAAAATGTTTACATTCATGCCTGGCAAGGTAAAGTAGAGCAACCATCAAGCGTTGTATACCAGCCCCAACCAGACCTACTTAAACTACCAGGCCTTCGCCTTCAATCTTCCGCCAGTAGTCTCGGTCAATGCGCAGAATCTTATTGCATTTCCACGAGCGGCAATGCTCCTTTGACACTTAGAAGAATCGTTTGTCTTTGGTTTTCAGGCAGCGTTGATTTCGTCTGCCGCGTCCATCGTGGGCGTTGGTTCGGACATCGCGGGCTCGCTCCGACTGCCGCCCATGTTCACGGGCATCTTCGGCCATAAGCCCACTCCCAGATTACTATCCATAGAAGGCAAGTCCACGAGTACAATACAAATACTCTTTATTGCACACCTCACACAAACTAAGCAGTTAGAAAGAGAAACAATACAATAACATGTAGGTAGAGGTAGACTACAGGCGGTCTTATCACTTCCAGACAACCTTTGGGTATCGGAGAAAGAGATAAAACTAGATTATGTTGTAGGTGCAGGCCTTTAAAACGTTATAAAATGAACCGGAATTATAACGGTATATTCCGTTAGTGTTCGAAAATTACGTTATAACAAAATCAATATTCTCCATAACGATATAAATACCGTAACAGAATAAATAACAGAACGATATATAATAACGTTATAATATCGTTTTAAAATGCGAGCCGCGCGCTACGGCTGCGCCGTTGCCGCTCTGTGCCAATGCCAACATGCCACCACGTGGGCCGTAGCGCGACGTGCGACGTTGCCGTTATGTTGTTCTAGCTTCTAAATCTTATTAATGCCCTGTTTACCTCGATCATTTGCAAATTGGTTGTGAATTGTGAATATTTGGTTGGTTGCGACGATAAATGCGGCGGAATAAAAATGGGACGCAGGAAACGCAACGCTGTCCACAGATTCGTGGACTTGCTCATAAATAAAAAGAAAGAATGCCAATCTTAATAGCCCCTAGGTATTCACTATTACAATATGTAAGAGGGTCAATATTTTTTTATGTTAATTGTTTGTCTCGGCACTAAATCGCAGACTACAGACAAACAAGCCCTACGACCGACGGTGTTGCCGTGAGCAAAAAATTATGCATAGGTATGTTGGTATGTGCTTTTGTTCATTAATCGTAATAAAATTAAAATATACTTTTAGTTTCCGACATTTTATTTTATTTTTGATTTAGAGCCATTCCGAAAACGACAAGTTAAATAAAATCTGATTATGAAACCAAAGAATGTGTGAATTTTCGATTTGGGTCGCAATAGATAGGGGAGACCAAGGACGATTGGTACACATAAATATGTATCGATCCTCCTTTTCTTACGATTCATCCTCCTTTTCTAATTAATCCTTAGTCACTAAATATTTATATAAATAACTAGCTGTTGCCAGTTACTTGGAACTTGTTATGGTCTTAGAAAAAATATTGCTATTAAATTATGTTCGGTGCAAGCTATTTATCGCTGTCCCAAACACACTTCTACCATCTTAAAGATATACAAAAACTATCCTATATCCTTCCAAGGGTCTCAAATTATCTGTACGGGAATTTTCATCTAAATCCGTTCAGGGATTAGACCTACGTAAAAGGTAACAGTGCGATGAGTTCGTTAGTTTAAATTGATAAATCTAAATTGAAAACTTCGTTTTTACAAACATAAATATCTTAAGAATCATCAACAGACGTTTTCATACAGTATTAAAGAAAAATATATTTTTATATGTCTACTAAGCTACATTACTGTTATAATAATAAGTACCCAATGTTGATTAAATCTATTCGATTCTGGGAGCATCGCAGTTCTAACCTAACCTATCCTACATTTCTGGTAACTGTTCAAATCTGTAAGTCTTACTTTAAAAAAGGTCTTGCTCTCTATACAACCTTCAAACCTTTTAACTCTCTCAGGGGATGAATAAAAAAAACGCTGAAATAGTTTTCTAATCATTAAACAAACGGTCCATAACCTAAGTAATAAATCTATTATTTTAAAAATATCTTGCTCTTCGTATAAACTTTGAACCCCCTAGAAACCCTCTTGGGGGATGAATTTCAAAAACATTGAAATGTATTTTTTAGTTTTAAACAAACCGTTTAAAATCGTATCGGTGTAAAAGTGTTTCTCATACAAACCTTTCACCCCTATTTAACCCCCTTAGGGGTGGAATTTTCTAAAACGCTGACAGTCCTTTTTTGTATTGTATTTAGTAATCTTTCTACAAAGTTTGAAGTTTCTAGCTCAAAAAATAAAGTTCCCTCCATACAAACTTTGCACCTCTATTTAACCGCCTTAGGGATGAAATTTTCTAAAACACAGAAAGTACTTTTTTCTATTCTAATAAGTAATCTTTCTACAAAGTTTCAAGTCTCTAGTTCAAAAAATAATGTTTCCCCCATACAAACATTGCACCCCTGTCCCCTACTTAACCCCCTTAGGAGTGGAATTTTCTAAAACGCTGCAAGAACTTTTTATGCATCTTAATAAGTAATCTTCCTACAAAGTTTCAAGTCTCTAGTTAAAAAAAAAGTTTCCCTCATACAAACTTTGCACCCCTATTTAACCCCCTTAGGGATGGGATTTCCAAAAATTCCATCTTGTCCCTTCTTTTTAGTCCCAGTAGTTTCGGCTGTGCGTTGATGAATTAGTCAGGAAGTCTTCTTTTACATATATATAAATCAAATTTCTCATTCTCTCCACCTCATTTTAAGCATCTTAGCTGACCATCCATCCGTAATGTGCGTGCTGGTGCCATGAGACCGGTTTAATTTATTTAAACTTTGTGACACAATACAAAAAAAAGTATATATGGTGGACTTAATGCCATAAGGCATTCTCTACCAGTCAACCAACGGGCTAAGCAGAAACATTTGGTGCAGGCATTTAAATTATTAATAATTTACCATGTTATAACAATGCTATTAATATCTGGGGGCACGGCAGTGCCCCCGCCAAGTCGAGCGCGAAGCAAACACTGCCGTACCATCCTTTACTGGAACCATTTCGCCACATTTTCAGGCCCCTATTTGAGAACCTCTGGATAAGACCAGAATGCAGAAATTTTCGTCATCCAGTAAGCTATAATCACATACTTAATATCCAAAATTTCAAGTCTGTAGGTCATTTAGTTCCGAAGTTAAGCGAAAGCAAAGTTTCGCATTTATGACACTCACTCATGATCATCAAAATAGAACTAGTACTTCCCATAAACTCAGAGAGCTGAAATTTAGTACAGAGTTAGGGTTTAATGGCCACATAAAGGGAAAACTATAAAAAATTGCTATTTCAACCCAGTTCTAGATACACCAACTGTATACATTACTTTGTAATCCTATACAAATATATAGGATTACAAAGTTACATTTGCAGTGAATGGGAAAATTCAAAAGCAAGAATGGGCCTGCATTCATGGTTTTTATGTATGGATAACACATTAACCTTCAAAAAGAAGTGAGATTCCATAAAAAACACTCCATGTAAAAAAGAGGCCAAGTCTCGAAACTCTTCCACCGTAAAAAGTTGTGAGATATTTCGTAGAGCCAAGTTTCAGGCATTCTTATTAATCTTTATTTGCTTGCTTGATGACCGGTTAGCCTAGTGGGTAGTGACGCTGCCTACGAAGCTGAAGGTCCTGGGTTCGAATCCCGGTAAGGGCAAATAATTGTGTGATGAGCATGAATATTTGTTTCTGAGTCATGGAAGTTTTCTATGTATTTAAGTATTTATATCTATTATATATATCGTCGTCTAGTACCCATAACACAAGCCTTACTGAGCTTACTATGGGACTAGGTCGATTTGTGTAAGATTGTCCCTTAATATTTATTTATTTATTTATTTATTGCTAAATAAAATTTTGTGACTTGGCAATCACACAATACTACATAATTTTAGGTAAGTATGCAAAAATCTATAAATACAGTTAAGTTGTGTGATTGCCACGTTGCAGAATTTTATTTAACAAGCAAAAACATTCCATGTAAAAAAGAGGCCAAGTCTCGAAACTCTTCCACCGTAAAAAGTTATGAGATATTTCGTAGAGCCAAGTCTTAGGCATTCTTTAATCTTTATTTGCTTGCTAAATAAAATTCTGTAACTTGGCAATCACACAACTTTCCTGCATTAATGGATTTCTGCATACCTAAAGCTATGTAGTATTGTGTGATTGCCAAGTCACAAAATTTTATTTAGCAAGCAAATAAAGATAAAAGAATGCCTGAGACTTGGCTCTACGAAATATCTCACAACTTTTTACGGTGGAAGAGTTTCGAGACTTGACCTCTTTTTTACATGGCATGTTTTTTATGGGATGATGCATTTCCGATTAATGAGGCACAGAGTAGCTAAAGACAATCTGATTTGAAAATTATTAGTCAGGATATTCGTATCAGGCTACAACCTGCGCCGACAAGCCGAGCAAATCGAAAAATTCTCTATTTTACTATGACGTCGTGCACTCTAACAAACAACCTACGCTACGTAATCACATCGCTTACATTGCACGAGTAGGCTATACTGAATGCGAGAAAGGGGTAGCCTATAACGTTATTACATTATTATATCGGTTAAAAAAGTATCGGTTTTATATTAATGGTTTAGATTTATAACGTTATAATGGATATCGCTATACAGCGCGTCAAATATCGGTTTCGAGTATAGCGGTTTTAGGAATAATAACGTTATAAATGATAGCGCTATACGAAAATAGCGCTATTTAAAGGCCTGTGTAGGTGGTGCAGAGATTATAATCAGACAAAAATCTAAATAATTATATATATATACACGTACATAAATAGCTCTATAATATATAAACATGCATACACAAGACCACCTACAGACCCTACAGATTACTTGTAATCCATCGTATGGATTGATCAACTCACGAAAGCGCGTCTAGCGCCGCATTGGTGTACCTATACTCACGCAAGCAATGGGGCGCGTTCTCGTGCATTAAGGAATGTATAACATGTGCCCGGTGCCGCCTGAGATACTGCGCTTTGATAATTCGTAATTTTCAGAACCAACCTAAGGTTAATAAAATTGTTTTGTGAGTCAAAATCATCAATACTGAAATGTTACCGTAGTGACAATAAGTTTCCTATTTACATTGCACTTTGTCCAGACCTATTCTATAACATATAATCTATATCTACGTCGGACTATAGGGGGCAGTTTGAGGGCAAGGTAAGGTTTACAAAAAAAACTTAACTTAAGAGTATTATAATGTATTATTTGTAACATAGTTAATTAAATTAGTTACCTTTAATGTGTAAATACTCTTAGAAGTGATGAGTGATATAATAATATATTCTCATAATATACCTACAAATGTACCGTGAATGTAAATTAAATCAAATATAACACAGACTATTCAATCTTATTTTTATTTAAAATTTAAAGGATATAAAAAATAAACACCTAACTAACGTACACAGCTGCAATTGTCTGAGTGACGGATAAAGCCAAACGAACTTTTTCGCCATTTTGATTTAGAGCCTTATCACACTTGCGATTTGCAAGCGTATTTTGTATGAAGGCGTTGACGCAGCGTGTACGCCGCGACTGATAATTGTATAGAAAATACGCTCGCAAATCGCAAGTGTGATAAGGCTCTTATGTGTAGTCCAAGTACGTTTATAAATAATGCAGTTAGTTGCTATGATATTTGGAATTTGACATTATAAATACTAGGTACCACTAAGTACAAATACTCGAAAGTGGATTGATTGATTTGCGAACCTTACCTATCATTCTGACATGATGCCACGAAAATGCCCGCTGGAGTCCGACGTTTGCATATAACTATTAAATAATTGATAAAAGAACGTGATTGCGTCCCACTAACCTTAAAAGTGTTGCATACCGGCGAGCTATCGTCAATAAAAACTTGTGAGTGTTGACTTTCACAAAATAATATGATGGCAAATGATTGAAATGATTGACGTAACACGTCCATTGCTTGATAATAACGCCATCTACCGTGTAATTTTCATAGCTATAAGAAATGTATTTTAGCGCCATCTAGTAGCAAATAGTAAAAACTATAAAGAATAAACAGTCGGCAATAGACTTTTACTAACCTCTCAGCATAATGGTTTTTCTATTATCCGGTAGGTGACGTTAAAGTTAAAATCAAAATAATAGTTTTGTATTTGGAACATTTGGATTGAATATTCCATATTTTTTATTGTTTGCAGGTCATGTTCCAGACTGCCTTGACTCTGAGTTTGAAGAATATTTTGCTTTGGGCCCTCTAACCCGATATGCTGAAGATCTTTCGTTACTTTTGAAAGTTTTGCGGCAGCCTGGTGCTCCTGATGTGCCCTTCGATAAACCCGTAATAGTTTGACTTATTTTGTACACAAATAATCTATAACATAACGTTGAAAGTAGGTACCTAACCGTAATTGTAAAACCGTTAATTTCAGGTTGATGTGTCCAAGCTAAAGTTTTATTACATGGAAGGCGACAACAGCAACGTCACAGACAAAATCGGCCCCGACGTCAAGAAAGCGATAGAGAAAGCCAAAGCACATATCAAAAATACATACAATGTTGAAGTCAAAGAGGTGGGTATTTTTTCTCTTACTTTTTCGTTCAGTAGAGACAGTAAATATGTTTAGATTCGTAAAAAGGTAACTTGGAGCTTTGTAGTTGCAATAGGAACCAGAGGCCCCGTTACAATGACTTGTACATAACTTAAAAGTGGGATCCTCTGTTCAACCCATGGTTGTTCTGTCTGTGGTACAACCCCTGTGTTCAACCCCTTTTATTCGAAAGCATAAAAAACCCGCTTGGTATGTTAGTTACACGTCGTTGCAATACCTTTATCCTATGACATTTTTGCTTTTATTGCGTTGACGCCAAACGAGCGAAATCGGCGGACGGCCAAGCAAGGTCACAGAAAATCTAGTACGGAGTGACCTAGATTTGGCCGGCCACCGTGCTTTCGGCACGTATCCACACGGGCTGAAATCACGCGGCCTTCATGCAGTCCGCCAATTTCGTAGGTGTAGCGGCACCTTATGGATGCCTCAATGGCATTTATTACAAAATCCACTATAACTTTCTTCTTTTTAGCTCAAAATTAAAAACATGGAGCATATGTGGGAAATTAGTGTCCGTGTCTTAATGCACATTCGACACGTCCGGAACATCTTCACCGACCCCGAGAAACGAGACCAATGGGTGTCCGTTTGGCCCGAAGTTCTAAAGAAAATGGTTGGCCTCTCTGACCACAATTTTACTTGTGTGGTTTACGGACCCCTGCAGAAGTTTTTCGACTCCTTACCAAAAAGCTATTATGCAAAGCTATTGGGAATCTTTCAGGAGATTAAGAAAGAATTTGAGGTAAGCCTCATAATTATTTTACGTTGTCTTCAAGAGAATTACTTCGCGGTCACCAGCGGCCTTATTATGATTTTTACGACGGACAATAGTGTTTACATCTTGTTTCCTAGCGAGTTTGAAAATGTTGAAATTCAACATAAAACGATGGAAATTAAAAAATCCGGAGCTCTTCATAGATCTTCATTTTTAGGGATCCGTACCTCAAAAGGAAAAAACGGAACCCTTATAGGCTCATTTGTTGTCCGTCTGTCTGTCCTTTATCTCGGGAACACCTGGAGGTATCGAGTTGAAATTAAAACCATATTATACTCAGGTCTACAGTCCCTTTGAAGCTATGAAAAAATCACTACTAAGGTAGCTAAAAAAAAGATAAGATTTATGAGATGCGATCTGGGGCTTTACGAATTACCGCTCGTGGTGAGTACACAATTTTACGTCTTCACCTGGCCACAAAACGAGTTTTACCTTACCATACCCGCAGCGTGCGGTAAAACTCGCATTATGGCCAGGTGTGACGTAACCGTATATTTCGACACTCTCAAGGGAATCAAAATTTATAGGGTAGGGTTCCGTTGACCTACAACTATGAAATTTTGCAAGTAATATCGCCTTATACTACAAATACAGGGCACAATCCGCAAACGATACATTTGTAGTTTTGTACGGAACTTCGGCGGGAGAGTCCGACGTTTTTTTTACCCAAAGGCTCGATTTGGCCAATAAGTAGGTACTAAATTTTTTACTGACTAATCTTGGAATAAGATATTTTTTTTCAGGCTGTGCTGTCAGACGACGCCGTCTTAATATACCCAGCGTATCCTTACCCAGCACATATACACTACAGGGTCTACTACAAATTCCTAAACTGCGGATACCTGACCATCTTCAACGCCCTGGGTCTACCAGTAACGGCGTGCCCTATGGGACTCAACGACAAGGGTCTACCAGTGGGTCTACAACTAGTTGCTAATAAATGTAACGACCATTTGACAATAGCTGTCGCTAAAGAGTTTGAAAAAGCCTTCGGAGGATGGGTACCACCCAACAAAGAGCTTGTCAGTGTATAACTAAGATAAAGTTCAATTTTGATTGCGATAAAGCATTAGAAAGAAATTAGGCTACAGAAGATACGATATATCGCGACCACTGTTAGTAAATTGACACGGTATGGAGTTTTTGTCAGTGCCTTCTTAGGTTGGCTGCCCTTATTTCGCTACATCACAATTTTAAAACTGTTAAGGTGGTTTTCCACCGGATGAGCGCGGATTGAATTGATTTTTTATTTGCACGCTAAATTGAACCGTACTGCTGTACTGTTAGAGTGCAAATCACACTGAAGATTATTTTCAAGCGCTTGACATCGCGGGAAAATTTCTTCAGTGTAATGTGCATTCTAATAGTACGGCAATACGTTTCAATTTAGCGTGCAAATAAAAAATCAATTCAATCCGCGCTCATCCGGTGGAAAACCACCTTTATGCGGGTGCGTTCCATTTCCTGAATTTAAGAAAGATTCGTAGCATCTCACACTAACGTATAGCTGCGTCCATCTCGCCTGTGACTGCATAAGGAAGGTGTAATAAAATAAGCATTTAGGATTATGATATGAGCTCATTTTACTTACATTGGAACACCGCATAATCTTCCAAAGAAGCTGAGACTAGACCCGACTTTTACCTATTTGGGACCCTAAGCCTTTTTAGCATAATGGCTCCCTAGCTTTAGTCTGGCTAGTTATATGAGAACTAAGTGATGCCAGCGGGTCTAGCACAACTGACGCCGCGCCGCGACGCGAGTCGAGAAAGATCTACCCATCTTATTCTAATTTGCACAGTGCGAGTGAGATACGAGACGCTTAGTCGCGCGAGAAGCGTCAGAGCAGCAAGTTGTGCTAGACGTACAGGGGCCTCATGGAGGCTCCCATTGGCCGCGAATCACTGGGACCCTTGTAAATTATTTTTAAAAAGTAACATTTATAAGTTGTATAGTCTAAAATCTGTAAGAATGAACTTTTGACAGCTGTCATCCCAGTACATTTTATGTCATCATATGTAATTTTTGACGTTTATTTTACTGGGATGGCAGCTGTCAAAAGTTCATTCTTACAGATTTTATATCTACTATAGGTGTCTTCGTATAGTTTTCTACTGTGATAATGACATTACAACACAAAAACCTGTTTACGGTATAGGTAGTAGATAAGCTATAAGCAATTTTTACCAATTAACTTCATATGTGCTCCTATACAAAATCGATATAGTATAGTAGTAGTATAGTATATTTCTTAAACTAAGTGAATATATATTACAACTTATTTTATTTTGTATGAGAGCGCACGTAATCTGTAGGTATTTTACCTACCTATACATAAGTATTTTCGAATACATTTTACACTAACTTGTTTGTTTTTCTTCACTCTCCTGCAATCTTTTGAGTATTCGGTAGACTGAGGGGCTACCGCCTACCGCGAAACGAAAACGAACTTCGTTCGCGTATCTCTGTCTTTGTCGCTCGAACTAGTAAGTGCGACAGAGAGGGAGATCCACGAACGAAGTTCGTTTTCGTTTCGCGGTAGGCCCTCTGGTCATACTACTCATACTATAACCAATAATACTCCTGAAAGGAGCACTGTTTAAGATTTTCCTTTAAAAGCAAGCAACCCTTACAGGGGTGAAACACATGAAAAAACCGGGGAAACTGCAAATAAACTCTTGTATATAATTTACTACTACGAGTATGCATCTAATTATAGTCGTTGAGCATAGTTACAGCTGTTCTCTGCCAAGGTTAATCCCCTTGTCTAAGCCGACACGCGACATTGCGAGGCAGGTTCGTAATGTGGGGCTTCCTTCATTCTTCGTATGAGATGTTTCAGTGTCATAAACAATTCTTTCCTGCCCATTTTAACCCCCGGGACGTGTGCTTGGACTGGACTGATTAGTTCATAAATTAAAAGTAGCTTAAAAAGAAAGCGATGTTTGACCAACGATGCCCACATAAGTAGCTGAAAAATACTGCTAGAGTGGTAGTGGGCGTAGGGTTGCCATATGGAAGAATTAAATGTCCTGATAAAAACCCGGACATTTCTTGTAACAGAGATTTGGCGTAGCTTGAACGACGCCCCGGCAGCCCGCTGCGCTCTGCGGTGTACTGTATCGTGGATCTACCTTTCCCTCCGCCGGCTCCGCTCCGCCCGACCCCGTAGCCCCCTTCCCGCGCGCGCGCGACCCGTTCACACATCACATCGTTTCGCATACGTTACGCAGTACGATAGCTCATTAAAACTGTGTAAACTTTGTAATAAATATATCAACTACTTTTTTCTTTTTTTTTTACGAGGTAATTCCTAAAAATCCGGACACTTGCCAAGTCCGGCCGCAATCCGGACAAAGGGTCAAAAATCCTGACATGTCCGGACATATCCTGACGTATGGCAACCCTAAGTGGGCTGCCAAAATCTCCAAAGTTAACATGCTCTAGTGATCTGGCCAGGTTCTAGGTATTGTGAATAATTGCCCTTCGGCAGAAGATGTAGGTAAAGGGGTAACTGTACAATTGGATGCAGACATCCGGACAGAAGACTCCTTGGAGGGAAAGGCTGTCAGTGAACTTCAGTGTGCTGAGGTTATTAGATTGTTAATGAAATACATTACGGCGACATGAATCCTAGGGAGGTTTGGAATCACCTACTCGTAAAGAAAAGGAGGTGATTCTCGGAGTTGAAGTTCTTTTGAACTTGCACTGACCCCGAGTGGTTGATACTAAATATTGAGATTACTGGCCAAGAGGACGAGACAGTTAATGATAGCCTAATATATAGCGAAATCGGCAGGACTACCAAGCAGAGGGTCACAGAAAATCTAGTATGGAGTGACCTTGATTTGGTTGGCCGCCGTGCTTCATAAACGTATTATATATATCTACACGGGCCGAATCACGCGGCAGGACTGCATGCAGGCCTCCCGATTTCACTCATGTAGCGTCCCTTTTTTTTTGAAGTGAAAACTTCTTTAGCGGCGCTGAGCACTTTTTGGGATGGGGAAAAATTGTTAAATACGCAACAGAGTTTTATGACGTCAGATGTGAAGGAGCTAACTTTTTGCTGCTAGCCGATTCAACTTCATTCAAAACTGAACGCTATTCGTAAGAGTATAAAGCCGTTAAACACTTTTTGCAATAGCATATTCTGCAAATAAATTTGTAATAATACCAACGCGTCCGCCTCCTTCACCGTTTTGCTATTGAGAAAATTCGAATAGTTCGAATTTGGGCGTTATTCCTAAAGAGATAAAGCTTAGATTACATCTGCATTACACAAATGGCTAATTGACAACACAACACAAGAATTTTTTAATGTATTTAAAAAATAATGTAATGTAATTAAATACTTAATATTATTATAGTTACCTATAAGTTTGTAACGTTTGCATGTCCAAATGTTGGCGAGATGTGCTGATCCTAACAAAATTGTTCCACCTTGTTGTTAACCATGTCTCAAGCAAATAAATTTCATTTCAAAGATAAAGATAAGATAAAGATAAAATTATTTATTTGTCCATCATAGGTTACATAGAGATGTTATAAGAAAAAAAATACAGTTTCGCTATGTGGCGCCTTACGGCATACAAATAGTGTGAGCATGCATGTCAAACTGTACATATTTCCTTATCATCTAAAAAATCCTTAATTGAGTAGTAACATTTACGACTTAGAAAATCTTTTAAAGTTTTTTTGAACTTATATACATGGTCAATATCTGCGATACATTTAGGTAATTTGTTGTATATTTTTGGGGCCATCCCAACTACATTTTTTTGATACAACATCGTTTTGGGAATCATTAGGTTCTGTATTTTGCTACGCAAGCGTTTGCTTTTGAAGCTTACAAATAAGTGAGGGTTCAGCTTAACAAAAGCACATATTTCGTAAATATATAAACTAGGCAGAGTTAAAATCTTAAGTTTTTGAAAATATGGCTTACAGGACTCCAAAGAGCTAATACCGAACACTGATCTAAGACATTTCTTCTGCGCCCTGAATACAATTTCTCTATCTGTGGAGTTCCCCCAAAATATAATGCCATAACGTAATGTTGATGTCACAAACGCATGGTAGGCGGTGAGAACTGCCGATTGATTTGCTCTTTTCCTTAAGTTATATAGTGCATAAGAGAATTTGTTTAATTTCTTACATATAGAGTCAATTTGATATTTCCATGTCAACTTATCATCTATGTTCAGTCCTAAAAACTTTGTAATGTCAATACTATCAATTTTATGTCCTTTATAAGCTACATAAATATTGGGCGTATAGTTAGTTCGTTGCTGAAATGTCATGTGTTTTGTTTTAGTCAAATTTATTTTTAGTCTGTTTGCTGTTAACCATTTTATAATACTATTTAATGTCCTATTAATGTCAGCTTCATATGATTCCAAATTTTCTCCAGAGAATATTACGGTGCTGTCATCAGCAAACAGAACCATTGGATAATCAATAGAGTTAGGCATGTCATTTATATAAATGAGAAAAAGCAAAGGCCCCAGGACGCTCCCCTGCGGTACACCGCAGCGAATGTCCCTTACCTCAGATGAAAACACTTGTTCCGTCTTTGACTTCGAACATAATCTACTTATTTGAGTAATTTGTTTCCTCCCGTTTAAATAAGATTTAAATAGGTCATGGACATTACCTCGGATTCCGTAGCGATGTAGTTTGTCAAGAAGCACTCGATGATCAACATAATCGAATGCCTTTGTCATGTCCATATATAGCGCGGAGACGGGAATTCTTTTATCCATTTTTTTCATTTCATTTCATTTCATTAGAAAAATATTTACCAACGGCAAAAACAAATTGATATTTTGGTCGCCACCGCCGTCTGCTGTTCTTGCAAATTCGAATAGTTCGAATTTAGACGTTATTCCTAAAGAGATAAAGCTTTGAAAAATATTTGGCAATGGCAAAAACAAATTGGTATTGTGTTTGCCGCCGCCCGTCGGCGCGCCGACGGCCGTCGCACCCAACGCGCCCGCGGCCCGTCCGCCTAAATAATTGATAATTGTTTATAAATTTGCGTCAAATTCATTTTTAGGGTGACACCGTAAGATGTCACGTGACCTGATCGAAAAACTGTTACAATGTTATTGATTTTTCACTACTGCCGGCACTCCCGGAGTGCAACCTGGTCTTTTTTTTACACCACGTCGGTGACAAACCAGCTTACGGCCCACCTGATGGTAAGTGGTTACCGTAGCCTATGGACGCTTGCAACCTGCAAAAAAAGCACCTGCTAGACGGTCACCAACAAGTCCCTCCGACGGCTCCGACAGAGTGATACCTTGGTCCGGACGGGGTTGTTTCCTGCAAAACTTCGTTTGACCTTCGGACGCCCTCAGTCGTCGTCTAAGTGTTCTAATAAGAGAGAGACGGATAGTGCGAGAAAAATCGAGAGAGCTCGCGCGCCGTCGCGTGATAGCCGTGCTGCCAATCTTAAGCGTGTCCGATTTGTGCGTGATTTTGTATTTATGTGCTTAATTCTACTGATTTATGTATTAAAAATAAAAGGAGCCCACTTGCTTGTCACATATATAATAAGGAACAAAAGGATACAAAAATAAATACTGAAAATTGAATAGCAAAAAAATGGTTCAGGTTTTTAGTCTACTTGGGCTACCAAAAAACGCAACTAACCTGAACATCATAATTTATCGATATCGATAACGATGCGTACCTACTAATATTATCGACATCGATAATGTTAAGTACTACATCTCTAATCCCTTTCGTGCCATTATGTTGGTACGACTTACTTCCGTATTGGAATTTTTGATGTGGTATGGCAAAATAGCTAAACATCAATTGAGTTATCATGTCAAAATCAAATGACAATGTCACTGTCATCCAAAACTTAGTTCGAAGTCCCGTCTCTTAGAACGTAGTGGTTATATTCTCTTTGGCCACGGCTAGACCGACGCGCTAGTCTGTGAGAGGCTTTATCGCGTTTTAAGCCCGCATCACACCACGCCTGACCCCCTAGCACACTAAGTTTTATGTCGTACATACAGCATTCGTCCCTCTCGCACTCGCAATTCGCATATTTGCCAGAAAGGGACGAATGCTTTATGTCCGGCATAAAACTTAGTGTGCTAGGGGGTCTGGCCACGGTGGTCAATAGTAAGCTTGTCATTACCTGTCAAATGTACTACTGACCGCCACCGCAGGCCGCTCCAGCACGGCTATCGCAAGACGGCGCGCGAGCTCTCGATTGTTCTCGCACTATCCGTCTCTCTCTTATTAGAAATCTTAGAAAGAGAGAAAACTTAGGTAGTGCGAAAAAATCGAGAGAAATCGCGCGCCGTCTTGTGATAGCCGTGCAGTCTGTAAGAGGCCTTAGGCCTGCAACACACTAGCGCGGCCTGCGGTGGTGGACAATCAGTGTCACGCAACTAGGAATAAAAAGAAGAATGACATCCATTTGCTCACATTCAGATCAAATCTGACAAGTGTCAGAACAAGTGACAAGCTTTCTATCTGTGCTTCTACCATGGCGGACACATGCTATCTCTTACTTCCGTTCTTTCTCTTTCTGTCATTCTGTCATTGTGGCATTTGGATGGTAACCATGGATATTGTAACTTCAGGAGAAAACATGTGTGTCAAACAACCAATGCTTTTGACGAATACAACACGATCTTAATTATTCTCAAATTCATAAACATACGAGTATGTATAAGATTCTCGTTTCAACCAGTAAATTATTAGTAAGTAATATAAATTGGTGTGAAATAAATAGACTGACAAAACATTTATTATCCTTTTATTACTTTGTTAGTGTCGATATACTAAGTGCAATAATTTGCTTTTCATGCAGTAGACCTGACCATCATAATTTATCGATATCGATAACGTTCGTACTAATATTATCGACATCGATAATGTTAAGTACTACATCCCTAATCCCTTTCGTACCATTATGTTGGTACGACTTACTTCCATATTAAACTTTTTAATGTGGTATGGCAAAGTAGCTAAACTCATTATCATGTCAAAACCAAATGACAATGTCACTGTCATCCAAAACTTAGTTCGAAGTCCCGTCTCTTAGAACGTAGTGGTTACAGTCTCTTTGCGGACAATAGTAAATTTGACAGCTAATGACAAGTTTACTATTGACCGCCGCGGCCGGCCGCGCCAGTCTGTGAGAGGCATGGATCAATCAATCAATCAATTAATCAATTATTTATTCTGCAAATAGGCCACAAGGGCACTTTTACATGTCAAACGGTAATTTACAATAAAATAGTAATCTTACACAATAATCATTTAAAATGATATATAAAAGGTTAACAAACTAAATGTCACTAAGTTAATGTAAACAAAACAAAATTGCAAAATATTACCATTACATTCGATATAAGATCTGTATCCAGCATTAACAGAAGTTAATGATATTATTCAGTATTCCAGAGATGTATAAGGTCTCTGAGCGTCCAAATACAATTAATAATTATTCTAATATTCTAAGAGATGTATACGGTCTCTAAGCGTCAAAACAAAAAAGGAACATTAATTATTAATATTAATAATATTGTCAAAGATGTACAGGGTCAATAACAATAAAACGTGTCAAGATCAGAATGATGTCTCTCGTCAATACGATAATAATAATAATAACACTAGTATTTAAGTAGTTAATTAGGTACTATGCCCTTGCAAGCATGAACAGTCCGGACTCCACAAACAGCACCCGATCACGAGTATGACGCATATCTCAGCCATCGCCTCCCTCAACCATATGTTAGGGAAGGTGGCGACCCGATCAACGACGCCACCGTAAGCAAAGCCCTTTAAAGCGAGCATGACATATTCAAGCCACCGGACATTGATAATAGCAAAGATTAAGCGACTTGTTCGGCGAGAAACAGCATTACGTGCTCTCTTCTTACATAAAACGGTACAGTTATTTCAGGTAGGTATGTACTTATAATGATTACATGTATTTAGGTATATTCCTAATAGAATCAGACTACTACTGGCTTAAAGGCATTTTTGTCGTTTAAGAAATCGTTGACAGTATAATACGCCTTGCTTAGCAAATTACTCTTAACATGAGACTTAAATTTACTGTACGGTAAATTAACAATTTCAGTAGGTATTTTATTGTAAAAACGTATGCAGTTCCCCATGAACGACGTGCTAACCTTGCGGAGACGACTGGCCTTCACTGCGATCTTGTTTTTACTTCTGGTGTTGTAGTCGTGGATATCACTGTTGAGTTTGAACTCATGAAGGTTTTTCCGCACATACATGATATTCTCAAGAATGTACGAGGGCTGCCTTTTAAGTTCTGTCGTTTGCAAACCTCCCGTGATTGCATAAAAAAGAACTAGTCTCACGTTAAAATATTTGAATTTAGAATTCGAAAACAAAAGAATGACTCGAAATCGGCCCAACCGTTTTAGTACAGCGTTCGTTCAAAGTTGACAAGTCAGTTGTGAAAATGGAAATTTCGAAGGAAAATTTACGTGCGATAATTTTTTACAACTTCAAAAGGGGCTTAACGCGACTTCAGTGCTTCGAAGAGTTGACTACGGTTTTCAATGATAAAGCACCATGCCTTCGGACTGAGGAACGCTGGTATTTAGAATTTCAACGTGGTTGCTCTAGTCTTGGTGATAGACATCGTGAAGGTCGACCAAAAACACCCGTAACCCAGGAAAACATTGATGCTGTACGGCAACTGATCATCGAAGATCGCCATGCGACATACCGTGAGATAGAAGCTTCCTTAAGTATTTCAGGGACCAGTGTTCACAGTATTTTGCATGATCACTTAGGCGTAAAAAAGTTGATCTCACGCTGGATACCACATTTACTCAGTGAAGACCAAAAAACGGCTCGCGTTCGATGGTGTCGCAAAACTCTGCGGCAATTCAACCGAGGAAACTCGAAACATGTTTACGACATTATCAGTGGTGACGAATCTTGGATATATGCCTACGATCCCGATTCTAAACAGCAGTCGACTGTTTGGGTGTTCCAAGATGAGCCAAAACCGACCAAAGTAATACGCTCACGGAGCACTTCGAAAAAAATGGTCGCCACGTTTGTGGCGAAAAGTGGCCACGTTGCCACCATCGTGCTCGAGGATCGTAAAACGGTTAATGCTGACTGGTATACCACTGTCTGTTTACCAGAAGTCATCGGCGAGTTTCGAAAAAATAACCCAAGACGTCGTATAAGACTGCACCACGATAATGCGAGCTCGCACACCGCCCGGCAAACTATTGCGTTTTTAAAAGAGCAAAACGTCGAAATTCTGGAACACCCGCCGTACAGTCCAGACTTAAGCCCTAACGATTTTTTTACTTTTCCAAAAATCAAGCAACGACTTCGTGGTCAACGGTACCAGACGCCTGAAGAAGCGGTTGAGGCATACAAAACGGCCATTTTGGAGACCCCGACTTCGGACTGGAATAAGTGTTTCGAAAACTGGTTCGATCGAATGAAAAAGTGTATTACATATCACGTTGATTACTTTGAAAAACAATAAATACCATTTAACACTTAAATTGTCTTTAGTTTTTCCAAACGACACAACTTAAAAGGCAGCCCTCGTATTGGCATGCTACAGTAAGAATGTTTGCCTCCTTAAATTTGTCCCTGAGAGAATCTCGAGCTTTTAGTTCGTATATGGAGTGTACAGCTCGTTTCTGTAGCACGAATATAGTCTGGATATCAGCCGCCTTCCCCCACAACAGGATTCCGTAGGACATAACACTGTGGAAGTAACTGTAGTACACCAGCCTAGCCGTCTCAACGTTTGTTAACTGCCTTATGCGTCTTACTGCATAGGCTGCCGAACTATGTTTTCCGGCTAGGGCGGCGATATGCGCATGCCATTGCAGTTTTGAGTCCAAGGTGATACCTAAAAACACTGTTACATCTTCAAATTCCAGCTCATCGCCCTTTAATTGGATCTTGGTATTATTTACCTGCTTGACATTAGGTAAAGTGAATCTGATACACTTTGTTTTCTTAGAATTTAGCAGTAAATAATTTGCTGTAAACCATTTCACAACAGTGTTGAGAGCATCATTAATACCATCGAAGCTTTTCTCTTTCCTGTCTACCTTGAAGATAAGCGACGTGTCGTCTGCAAATAACACTATATCATGTTTATCTTGCAACACATGTGGTAGGTCATTGATGTAAATCAGAAACAGAAACGGACCCAGAATCGAGCCTTGAGGAACACCAAGAGCAACAGTTGTCCCTGCTGATTGGGTCCCATTGATGACTACTCGTTATGTTCTCTCCGAGAGATACGATGAAACAAGATCAAGAGCACCGTTTTGAATCCCATAATGTCTCAACTTTTTGATTAAATTCTCGTGATCAACGCAATCAAATGCCTTTGATAAATCACAGAACACTCCAATAGCATCTTGAGCCTCTTCCCAGGCATCAAAAATATGTTTAATTAGTACCACCCCTACATCAGTGGTAGAGCGACCCCTAGTGAATCCGAACTGATTGGTATTGAGCAGTTTATTGCAACTAAAGTGGGACATAAGCTGATGAAGAATAAGCTTCTCAAAAACTTTGCTTAGTGCCGGTAGTATTGATATTGGCCTGAAGTTGTTAGGGTCAGTTTTCGTTCCTGATTTAAACAACGGGATAATTTTACTGTGTTTCATGAGGTCAGGAAATACTCCAGTATCAATACATACATACATGGATCTATGATACTCCGGACTGGCTATACTTGATGCCACAACGAGGGACGGAAAAGCTCCTATGCAGCTAAATTAAGAAGTCTTAAAATGGCTGATGACTTGCCATAAACATCCTACTCAATTTGGACGGGTAATGGTTTATGTGCCACAAATTCATACTAAATCAGTTGTGGCAAATAAAAAAAAGTGGAAGTAATGAGAAGGACAACGATTGATATTTCCCTTTCTGTCATACTTATCGAGATTTGTATGCAACCATCAGCTCGCTCGCACGTGGTATTATTATTACCATAGCCTGTCCTGAGTATCATAGGCCCATGGTGAGAGGCCTTTAGTCTCTCACAGACTGGAATGAAGCCTTAGAAGGCCTGAATCACACTGGCGCGGCCTGCGGTGGCGGTCAATAATAAATTTGACAGCTAATGACAAGTTTACTGTAAGAGGCTAATAGGCTGCTACGTGTAGGCACAGAATAAGTAATAGTGTTGTAGGCAAAGAGAATATAACCACTATACCTGTAGGTATATAGCATTAACCTACGCATCAAATGAGATCTTCTATTCCCAACATCTCACAGACGTTACCAAAGGACAAAACCTGCGGCGCTACCACGAACTTCGAAAGTCGAAGTTCGTAATACATGCATCCCTGTCACTCGATTAAAGGAGTGCGATAGAGATGGAAATACCCGAACTTCGACTTTCGAAGTTCGTGGTAGCGCCGCTGCTCGTTTCAAGGTACTGACTACCTACGACGATTTTACAACATCACGGTTTGCCTTGCGTATTTTTTACATTGGTCAACCACAGACAATTTATACTTTTAACCAGCGGTAGGACTTTGATCATACGACTAAAGGTTACCAATTATGATAATCAAATTAAAATAATAATTTTATTTCACTACATAAAATGTAATGTTTTATTTGAAACATATAGCAAAAAGTGTAGAATGAAATTTCTTAAGACTTGAGCAACATTTCTATGGAAGAACAAGCAACATTAGGCATTTAACTGTCAATTATTTTGATGAGAATGAAAATTATATCTGATTTTCATAATCGGGTGGGGAAAAAAAACAGCTATCGTAAACTTTATTGTCAATTATAATTTATTTCTCAGCTTGATTGAATTTCGGCACAATTTTTTTTTATTTTTAATACTACTCGTACAACGCACGCGCAGAACATCGCCAAAAATCGCCCAGCGCCATATTGAGAGAGGCGGACGTTGTATGACTTGAGTGATTAATCGTGGTTAGTGTAATAATTTGAGGTGGAACATTTGATCGTGCCCTATGGATAAACATTCGGGTACGTAACAAGTTAGAAGGTGCATCAACGAAGTTCCTATCGGATTCTGTTAAGCAGTGGCAAATCACATCGTAACCTAGACATAGGCCGTTCTAGTTATCAGTAGATTACCTAGGTATCATCAATCCGCTATTTGCTCACAGTTTTAATCTTATTAATACACACGTGTGGGGGAATAGCCATGGGTTTCTTGAATCTAGTTACAATAACAAGATTATACGATCGCTTCGCAAGGCTCCGCGCTCGTATATAAACGGATTTCAAAGTGTTTATGTCGGCAGTTGACAGCAGCGTATATGTATATGACCGATCATAAGTCACCACACCCAGTGACCGGATTTTCGGTTTTAGTATTTAATCGTTTCGCGTTCGGATGGTTGTTCGCGCGTCGCGCCGTCGGTACGTGATATTGTGAGAAATTCGTAACGTTTGATAAGTCGCGGGGTGTCAATGTGGAATATGTATTTTCTAGGAGTGGTGTGCCTTGGTTGAAAGGCCTGCCGAAAGGACAGGGCTCCGCGCGCGTGGAAGGACTGCGGCCCTCCGCCCTGAGGAAACATGGACTGCTGTATGTCAGAAGAAGCCAAAGAACAGAAAAGAATCAACCAAGAAATAGAACGGGTACTCCGGAAGGACAAACGTGATGCCAGAAGAGAACTCAAACTTCTGCTGCTTGGTGAGTTATTATATGCCTTTTACTAACACATAGGGTGAATACCTTGACAGTGACCTCACATATGAAATGAAAATACAGGAAAATACTAATGGTAGGTAGTTAACTGGTAAGCAAAACTTCTCATTAGGTACCTTTCTGAATAGTTTCAAGTCACACAATTATTTTCTAAATATTGAGCCTCTAACAGTTGATTCATTATTAACGACATCAGATTTTTAACTGTGCCAATCTAATTTTATGGGCTATAGTTTTAATGTATTTGTTTTGTGTTAAAAGTAAGCACCTGTTGATTGAAAGTTTTAGTTCAATTCAGTTCTATATTAATAATTTCTTGCATTGCATTACCTATATATAATTTTTATTTCAAAGCACTTGAGACTGACTGTGGCTGATAAGATCATAATCAATGCTTTACTTTTCTGACTAATCTCTGATCACATTTTAGTTTATCTCACTGTCATTTTGGTATCTGGTATCGGTCTTATGTTAGTATATTGAGGTTATGGCTGCAAGCTAACTAGAATTCATTTGTGCCAGCATCTTAATTGGCTGTATTTGTCCAAATGTACTTGTTGAATCACTTTTATTTTATTAAAAAGATAAGTGATGCATATTTACAGAAATATGTTCAAATGAGTAACTTAAAAATCATCTAACTGTGCATATAGATTTGAGTAAATTGTTAACTTGGTAATTTCAACTTTCAACCACATAAATTTTTGAATGCATTTTTTAATACTTTTACCATGCCTAGCCACTTTGGATTGGTTGAGACAATTATTAAAAATATTCCTTAATTTTTAGGGAATATCTACTACTCATTTATTTTTTGTGTCTGGTAAATCAGTACAGTCTGCGAGCTCTTAGAAAAGTATTCGGGTTCGGGTAAAACAAATTATTTGGCATATTGCTGTGTAAGAGCGAGTGAGAGAGAAATATAGACCCAAATGCTCACGGACCTTTAATGTAGGTGTATAGTAAAATATGAAAGTTTTCCCTGCATAAAGAATGATGCCTGAGTTCATGTTATTTATTGCGTATAGAGTGGAGCTAGCCTCCAAAAAAATAAATACAAAAAAAACAATAGGTGCATAAAATACTGTCGCTTGGTGCTATTATCAAACCACAATTTAGATTAGGATTGTAGGTGGCAGTTTTTCCATATAAATACTTCAAAGTTGAGTAATACCTAATACCTAAGAGTGACAGTAAGGGTGAGTATACACCTTACATGTGCTAAGCTGTGTTTTCGTTTATTTAATACCTCACATGCTTGTACAGCTAGGTGTCACTTGTAAATAAATGCAGCTTAGCTATCAAGTGGATAGTCACCCTAATAGATATTTTATCTACTAGTGATGGAGAACATCGGACCTCTGCCCAGCTAGCAGGATAGGTTTTATCGTCACGTTTTAAAGCGATAATGTACTGAAAAGTCACGTAAAACAATGATAAGACACTATCTCATATAAAAATTGTTGCAGGATTATTTATTCAAAGTTTAAAATACAAAAAAAAAAATAGTGGACTATCTTACACAAATCGACCTAGTCCCAAACTAAGCAAAGCTTGTACTATGGGGACTAGATGACAATAAACATACTTGTATGTGTCGGCGGCCGATCGTAAAATCCGCCAGATCACGAAATTCCTAGGCATATCGTGAAACGCCGCCATTTCATGATATGCCTAAAAGTTGGCCAGGCTTATCACGATGTGCCTGATAAACAATACGGCAGATCGATTAGAGCAACGCATTCGTCGATATTCCTAGCTCTATACCGGGCACATCGTAAAATAGTTTCTTTCTTGGGCCACTGGTGGCGCTGTGTATGCGATGGAGGCCCTGTTTGTTTGGAGTCAATAATCAGTTTTAGGTCGGTTAGGTTAGGGTTCACTTGTGTCCCTCAGACCAGAAATAGACACCCAGCGCAGCGGGGTTGCTTTGACTCGCTAGAGATTATCAGTCCGCACTCCTTATTTTTTTTTATTTACCTACTTTAATTTTGGACACCTACTTACGTATAACGGTGAGTATTGAATGATATGGCGGCGTTTCATGATATGCCTAGGAATTTCATGATCAGCCTAAACGTTACTGGCTTGGCCAAATCATGAAATGCCGGCGTTTCATGACATTCCTAGGAAGTTCATGAAATGCCGGCGTTTCATGACATTCCTAGGAAGTTCATGATCTGCCTAAACGTCAATAGGCAAATCGTTAAATGGTGAATTTTGAACCATATGGCGGATGTCATTCAGCCAAATCATGAAATGGCGGCGTTTCACGATATGCCTAGGAATTTCGTGATCTGGCGCATTTTACGATCGGCCACCAACATATAGTTAGAGAAAACATCCACGCTCGACACAAGTGGGCTCGCCATACAAACAGTTTGGCTCTCATTTTAAAATGGTGTGCTGGAATAACATGAAACTTTGTACACATATTAGGTCTGCCATATCTAGGTTGGAAGCGAGTTTCCCATGCTAAAAAAAATAGAGATAAAAGAAGTTTGGTATGAAAAACTACTTCTGCGTCTATGTATAGAGTTAAGCTTCCTAGGGACCCGTAAGGTGGAAGGTTTCGGGGTCACATTCTGTACCATGTAACCAAACCCAAGTTATGAGTGTTCAAAAAAACGACGAAGCGATTCAAGAAAATGTAGGAAGTGCCCTTGCGCTTCGCTTGGCTCGCTTGTGCAGATACTATTACACTGGTCTGTGTGGGATGATCAGACCCCTTTATCAGTGGTAAACATTTATTGAAATCTAACACTAGGGTTGTCACACAATATTTATTTCAAGTACATGTGACAATTGTTTCCAGCTATTGCTGTGCTATACTAAATATTATACGAACCATTTCCGCGTCGCAATCGGTTTATTTCCAATTTCGCCATCAACTCCGTTTTAAAATGAGAAAATTCAGCACGATTTTCCAGGAAATTCGTATTTTTACTGATTAATGGAATTATTTATATGACATGAAACATATTTTGACAAATAAATTACAACTAAGTACGTAAGTTCTCACCTATTATGGAGTTTAACAATCAAATGAAAACTTTTTCAAGCCCGTTGGCTCAACATAAATGTCATATGTCATCTCGCCTACGAATAAACTAAGTATATTGTTTACATCAAATTCTACAGGTTAAGATAATAATGTACTCATAGGTAATAATTATGCAGTGCCAGCCCTAGTATTTTCAATAAATTTTCACCGCTGAGGGGTCTGGTGATAATGAGGATTTTAATGCATGTTGCAAATATGTACTATTGTTTAGTGCTGTAATAGCTTTATTTCACCATTCATGTAATTCATGTTGCTTTGTGCCGTAGTTTTACACTATTCGTTTAGTGTGAGAATTTTTAAACACTAAATCGAAGTATTTTTCATGGCCATTCCATGACTTTGACCAACTTCATGGTAATTAGCTAATTAGGCAATGAGATTGATTAAATAAAAATAAAATAACAGTTTTAGTAGACACAATGTTTTTTGACACTATTTTTTATCTTTATTTTTAATACAACGTCGGTGGCAAACAAGCGTACGGCCCGCCTGATGGTAAGCGGACACCTCAGCCTATAGACGCATGCAACTCCAAAGGAGTAACATGGGCGTTGCCGACCCTTGATATGTTTGAGGATTCACCGTGTTGACAGCTGAGGGACAAATTCTCTCGCTCTCAACTGAACACAACGCATCCTCGGGAGCTCTGGCGACGTTGCTCAGCCATAGTGAAATTTTATGTGTAGTTATTCTATTGAATTTTTTGACTTCAGGAGAATTTATTTATGTATGTAGTGTCTCTGATGTAGCTGCAGTATCTGTCATCTTTTAAGCTTTGTCATGTTATCATTGGCATTAACAGTAATCAGGTCATAGGGTAAATCGCCAGTAACTGGCCACTGTTCAATAACTGGCCACCTCATACTAAAAATGAACTCTATTCACCTATAATATAATGAATTTTAAGTATAAGGTGTTAATTACTGGCCACCCTTCAATAACTGGCCACGTTATACTAAATTGAATTGTGTTTGTACAGGAACAGTTCATTTTTAGTATGAGGGGGCCAGTTATTGAAGGGTGGCCAGTTACTGGCGATTCCACCTATGTAAGGCATATAAATTATCCCTAAAAACATTAGTTTGACTTGACTTGACCTGAAACATTCCACCTTTGAAGAAACTATTTTCATTAGTGTCCAATATCATACTGAATGTCTAATCTTTCACAGACAACGTCAATATACACTAATATTATAAAGAGGAAAGATTTGATTGTTTGTTTGTTTGTTTGTATTGAATAGGCTCCGAAACTAATGGACCGATTTGAAAAAATATTTTTATTAGAAGCCGACATTATCCCTGATGAACATAGGCTACTTTTTACCGCGGGAAAAAGCTTCATTCCTACGGGAAAACGGGTAATCCGGGCCGGGCAGCTAGTTATATATATATTGCCTTATTACAAAGGATTGAGGTATAATACTGTAAACATATCATATGTAGATGTTGACAGTACCTGCCTCCATAGGATCAGGTTTCACATAGTGTAATTTAACTCAGTATAGCTACGGACAGATAAGCGGAGACAGGTTAGCAGGCATTCCTTTCACTTAATTATTAGTTAGGTACAATCGCCATCAGATATATTGGAGCGGCCAAAGTGCTCACAAATATCCGAACACGTCTCTATTGTCGAGGCATTAGAGACGTGTTCAGATATTCGCGACCACTTTGGCCGCTCCCATATATCTGATGGCGATTGTACTATGTGACTAGCTTTTGTTGCGGTTGGCCCAGACTAACCTCTTTCTCCAATTTTGGGAGGTTTTCAAGGACGCAAGGCCTATTTTGATTCTGTTAATAATTAACATATCTGTGTGCCCAATTTCATCCAAAGCCATTCGTTTTTGTGTGATTGAAATCATCTAACTAAAGATCGAAATCTCCAAACCTTCACATATATAATATTAGTAAGTTTAAGTACAGTCCGACGAGATAGCAGATGCATCCACAGAGTTACCCAAGGATGATGGAAAGCCATACATTAGTAGGCAGGCAGACCACCAGCTTGTTGAGAAGATGATATTTGGCAGTTGGGGAATTCATTCATGAGACTAGCGCAGACTGGCCAAAATGGTGTGAACTTAAAGAAGCCTTTACTCAACAGTTTGCGTATAGGTTGAGATTAACAGTCTAAACTGTTTTGTGGTCACCATGCTAAAGCATTAAAAAAAATTGTTATAGGAAGAAACCTTATTTTCATGTGAACATATACAATATGTTAAAGCTTGCAGCCTTTTCTTATGCGCCTTATTTATATATCCGGCTGTTAGATTCAGTTTATGCTTTTGGATATTTCTTACTCAATTCCTCATTAATGGTTGAAAAGATTTGGATGAAATTTGGCACTCTTTCTCTAGTTAAACACGTTTATTTCTGATAATTCCCCTGGAGGAAGAGAGTGGTGGTGGAAAATGGTATGCCGATGAAGTCGCGGACTATAACTATAATGTTAAATATCTAATATGACCACCATAAATTGACAGGGGCGCACCTTTACTAATTAGTATACGGTAAAACCACATTCTAAATTTCATGACCAACATGACAGTTTAGCTTATTCATTCGTATTTCGTTTGTGTCATTAGTTTTACCACGTTTATTTTAAATATGAGGCATTCGTTTTCGTGATTTGTACCATGTCTAAATATTCAGAGCAATGGCGCGTAGTTTCAGTGTCCGAGAGGCAACCGGATGGCGCGCGGTATTTGAGCTCCCGAAGTGCTGTGGAACCACCCTGTGCAACCCGAACTGAGTCAACTTGGACTGGACCGGAAATAAAAAAAAAAATATGAAAAAGATTTTTTTCTCGCGAGGCAGCCGATTGAAACAGCAGTTCCCTGGAAGTATATGCGCTGTTTGTTTAATGAAATGCTGTTTCAAGCGAACACCTGGCGACAATTTTTTTTTTCACCCCCTCTTAAATTTTCGCCCCAGTCCAAGTTGGCTCAGTTTGGGTTGCACAGGACCAGGGCGGTTCCACAACGCTTCGGGAGCTCAAATACCGCGAGCCATCCGGTTGCCTCTCGGACACAAACTACGCGGCATTGCTTTAACATACAATACATTAAAATACATGGACATATTTTGGAGTACACCTGTAAATCAAGGAGATCTTTTTAGAATCTATTAATAGGTAACTTTTGTCATTCTAGAGATTTAATTGTTTATTTATTTATTTCGTCTAGTACCCATAGTACAAGCTTTGCTTAGTTTGGGACCAGGTCGGTTTGTGTAAGATTGTCTGCAAATATTTAGTTATATTAATTATTCTTTGCTATCTAATCATTTTGTACGTATACATAGTTAATGATCATCATTCATATCAGCCGAAAGACGTCCACTGCTGGACAAAGGCCTCCCCCAAAGAGTGCCAAAGTGATATCTCTTCTTAGTTAATACAAAGGTATAAGCCCATTCAGTCTGAATTTCTACAGATACGAAACGAGCATTTTGCGTTATGTTCATTATCCATTGGACAAAAATATGAAAAAAAAAACGGCCATCTAAAAGTGATACTTTCGTCACTATCTCAATCCGCAGATACGGTCAAAAACATTTATTCAATTCAAATTCTTTATTTCGGTCATACAAAGTATCCATGGAGTGTTAGAAAACAAAATAATCATCTTAATCTAGTGTAAGTATTTATGCCTGTACAAGATCTGAACTCGACTTGTCATTGACAATATAATCGTGTTTATATATATTTTTTCACTATTCTGTGTCGAGATGTATGTTTTCGTCTGTACACATGTATAATTCTAGAATCACCTGTTTCCAACAATCCATATAGCTACTATAACTGCAAGCTCCATGTTGAACTGAAGTGCATGCCTACATATAACATAGATAAAAGTCCATTTCAATCAAAAACCAGTCTGGCTAAAATTTTCCATAGCCATGACCCGGATACAGGTGCAAGATAAACAATTAATATTGTTTGGGTCTGCTGTATACAATTTTTCATTTTCAACCAACAAAGGTACCTATAGTTAGAGACGAGTCATAATGAATACTCCCAATCTCCATTATAGGCAGAGTTACGTTGAAGAAGTATATATCCTCATCTGTTATTTGATAAAGACTTATATTACATGTTAGATAATATATACATATATACAGTTTACGAGAAATGCGACTGGTCTTATACATCCATATAACGTAAATTGGCATTGCTCATCGAAATAATAATAAACAGTTTCATTAGCTTACGAGTTACGAAACAAAGTTCAATCTACATGCACGCTCTTTTTAGCACTTATATAATGATTGTAATATATTTTTACGGCTTATTTGTGCAGAAATTAGCAAAATGTTCCGTTTGAAAATATGGCATTGATTTCTGAACGCAATATTGACAAGAAAACACGACAAATGTCAATGTCACTTTGCAGTTCGACGACTGTGTATGGGCTCTCCATTTGATTTCCTAAAAATAATTATTACACAGTAATCAATCGATTCCTTTTATTAGCCACCATCAATCGTAATCGAATATTATGACATTCGATTTGCTCTAGCCACATCACTCTTTACGTCATATTAGAACTGTCAAAAGACCAGTCGCATTTCTCGTAAACTATAGCGAAATCCTGGACCGAAGCTGTTAAATAAAATAATTACTAAGTAACTTTTTCATCAAAATCAAGCATTAGCTGGTAGAATATGACACAGGAATAGGAAAAATAGGTGTTGCCTACCACAGATATAGGTAAACACTAGATAACTTAAACACCTCAATCTGTATGAAAACCGACCGTGTCACTTTTTTCTACCTACTTTGACATCACACGGGCGAATTAGTGATCTGAATTCCCCGTTGTCCGCGGAAAATCGATTCTGCTATAAGGTATTTTCTTAATATTCACGGACAACCGGCTACCACAACAGACGCGCGCGGAATGTAAGTCGGAGTGCCAACTCGGAGTCCGAATTCTGACACGCGAAGTAAATGCATTTGCATGATCTGTGTTGCCTACTCTCAGCCCGGACTGCTATGAGGTTGCCTGGTTTGATGAGGTCACCGAGTGGAGTAAATGTAGCCTCAACAAAAACACGAATAAATACATTTTATTTAAATGATTGGATAACCCAATTCTTGTTGCATTAAAGAAAGAGAGATACATTCATTCACAAACACACAGGACACATATATATTATAATATTAAACAATAAAAACATATAAAATCCAGATTCCGTTTACACACCAGTTCAGGAACCTTGTTGTTATAATTGATCGCACGTTATCTTGGGTACCTCAGGTGAGCGAGGTCAGCCGGAGGATGTTTGCTTCGATGGGTTCCCTTCGTCGACTTCGTAACTTTTTACCATTCACCACTAAAATTGCGCTAGCTCAATCTCTCCTTCTCCCCATTCTAGACTATGCTGATATTTGCTATCTGGACCTTACTGAGGACCAGCTGAATAAGCTTGAGCGCCTTCAAAATATTTCTATTAGGTTCATATTTGGCTTGCACAAGTATGACCACGCTTCCAATTCGTCTCCGTCGGGATTCTCACATTTTATCTTTGCTTTACAGTATACATTTTGTTTCCTCAACTCCTCCGTATCTCAAAGAGCGTTTTGATCACCTCACTTCCATCATATCTTCACAAAACCATCTTCTCGCTCCATCGCCTTCATCCACCAAGTTCTATAACAACTCATTCACCTTTCAGGCTGTTCGGCTGTGGAATGCTTTGCTGTTGTATATAAGCTGTGAAAAATGTCTTCAAATTTTCAATAATCTGTTTAAACATTACTTGTCGCTGCCTTAAGTTGCCTTGTTGTCTCGTAATATATGAATATAATTGTATTATAGCTTCTATGTATTTATTTATACTATACTAATTTATGAAAGTATGTATTTGAGTGTGTAGTTGTCAAATAATGTGGATGTATGTGTTAGTAAGCTTTTCTTGATTTATTCCTGCACTACTTGTTTACAATTCTTCTTGAAAATTTCCTGCTGGAAATCGCTTTAAAGCGATAAGACCGCCTGTTGTTTGCACCTTGATTTATATAATGTACTCTTGTAACAGGTTTTTCTTATGTTGTGGTGCCATAAATAATATATTATTATTATTATTAAAACATGAAACAAGTGTGTCTCTGCGGCAGTGACAAGGACACTGGCTCAGCATTATGCTGAGGTGTCAGACACCTACAGCGCTGATTTTCAGCCAGCACCGTTGTTGACTCACGGAAACTTCATATAATTTTAGTAACTATATAAACGACATACTAATATATTATTGGGATAGGCGAGAGAGAAATAAACATCCATACGAAGTGTAATGTAATGCACGCACTACCTACGTGCAGTATCGATCAATATAATAATAAGTAAGTAATGCAGAGTCCTTACGCCCACATAAGCAGAAGCGGGAGCGTATTTTGCAAAATGCTTCCTTTTTCATTCAAGATTACGACGTAACTATTAGTATTCATTCAAAAACTGATAACGTAATTAAATAATCATTTCTTAACCTCTTAATAATTAAAAAAAAAAAAAATTCGGCGTGCGGCATCTGTGCAGTGTGATTTATACGTCTTTTAAAAAAATATACATTTACGGCATCGTAGGTCCTATAGTTTTGATTATTTTTTTATGGGTTAACATAAAGTTATAATTTGCTGGCTTATTATTTTTAGGGCAAAATAAAAGTACAATTTGCGGTAAAAAAATAGAATGTAATCCTGTTTTCACCAAAAAAATTAAGAAAACTCGGAAGGGGTTTTATCAACTTTTTAAAATGAATCTTTGATTTTCAATCATGTCAGCCCCTCGTAAAAGATCTGGTGATGTGAATTGTAATCATTCATGTACCTAATGATTCTTGTTTACTGTAAAAATGAGAACCGAAACGACACTTCTCACTGCAAATTTTGAAAAAGACCCCCAAGAAAACTCATTAATTGTAGGTTTAGAAACAGGAAATGAAAATTTGAACCATGTTAGCCCCTAGTTTAAGAGCTAATTATTTAAGTACGTTATCCGTTTTTGAATAAATACTAATAGTTACGTCGTAATCTTGAATGAAAAAGCAAGCATTTTGCAAAATACGCTCGTTTTAGGCGTAAGGACCCTTAAGTAAAAACCGAAAAACATTTTTTAATTTCCGTAAGTACAATTCAGATTCAGAATCCTTAAAGCCTTTATTATCCATGCTCAAATATGATTAAAATAATTTTGGTGGATACCAGTAGGTAGTAGGTAACATAGTAATGTTATCATTTATTCCTGTCAGAGGTTTCCGGAATAGGTACAGATACTACAGATACAGACATCAAAATATGACGCATACGAAGATGAGGTCGTCTAACCATTTGAGTATTTATTGTTATACTCGCTCTCGTTTACTCCGATACAAATAGACAGTGTGCTCGCTATCCCAAATCCTCAAGGGCATTTTAGTGTTGACAGCGTCTTAAAGTTGCCATTTATTGTCATGACATGACTATGAATAACGAAATAATGGCTATGTGATCGTTTTCAAGAAATATAAATAATTTCCCGATTCCGAGACATAAAGTAAAAGGTATCCACACTTTTTGGAAAACTTTGTTTCTGCTCGGAATTCATTAATTCATCTGTATAAATATCAGTAGAAGGGATTTTCATGAGACCAGATAAAATTGCTTAATTGTTTAACTTTTGTCTATCATACAAATATATATATATATAAATATGAAGTATGTATATACTTTCATATTTATAAAAGACTGACCAGTGATTGATGCTAGTCTCATCTGATGGTTAAGCGACGACAGAGCCTAAGATGAAGCTCACTGGTTCAGTAATAGCCTATTCACTCTTGTTTTTACAGAGTGTACCCAAACTAAAAGTATTTTTTTTGACGCAATTTTTTCAACATTTGTCCATACAAATGGAGCAGGTCGCCCCAGTCGGCCAGCGCTCCATACAAATGTAAAAAAAATCGCGTCTTCTAGTTTTTTCTTATCAGAACACGATACCTGTTATGCCCTTGATTGGTTCACACCCCATTTTTGCTACACTCTGTATTATTCATTTTGATTATGAAATGGTATTTTTTTTTATTGGATAGGTCCGTAATGATGCGTCTCTCGCGAAAATCCCCGTGTATTCTATGACAAATATATATTTACTCGTAGTAGGATATCCCTGAATAGTGACAAGTTATGGCCCATATTTGGGCATTCTACTGAATGACCCATGGGATTTTGCTGGTTATAGCATCCACTTCAATCTACTGGGGAATCTCACAAAAAAAATGCATCCAATATAAACATTTAGATGGTAATTTGCGCACAAGCTTTTATTGCCGACTGTACTTTTCTGTTCCGCCATCAACTACTTATTGAGACTATTCTAATGAGCCCAAACTCAACGGCGTTACTTCGGTTAAGTACTCAATTCACTCGAAAATTAGTATTACTCCAAAAGAAAGAAGGCAAAAAAATATGCCTAGTGACGAAAATCTCATTCAGATATCTGAAAGAATTACGAAGCTACAACCGTTTTAATATTGTTTGTTAGAGAGAGAAAACGCAAACGGTGTGTGATGTCACATTACAGGATGCTGCCGGGGCGCCGCGTCGACGGCGGCGCCGACCACGATGCGCGCGGCACGTTGCCGTCTTCTGTGACGTCACATTCTTCCAGCGTCATCGTTTCATATGAAGTTGCGTTTTGCGAAAAAGGGACAGAACATATTACATTTACATTCTTAAAACTTTGGACACTTATAACTTCGTGATTATTTATTTACCTTTTGCGTTGATTTTTTCTCCATTTGACTACATTTTTATCCTTTTTCGAGAAAATATGACATTATTGATTATTTTATTTAGTGTCTACGCCCCTATTCCCATGGCCACCTTCTGTCTCCATCATCAGATCAGCTCGATGGAAAATTGAGTTGCAAGATTCCACCCGAACAAACATACTTAGGTACATACATTGCAAGTTAATAGAAAGCTTGTAAAAATCATAATGAGCCAGTCTAGTCACCAAACAAGGGTGCTAGCCGCACTAATGTCCCGTGCGGACATCGCTGCATCCCTCAGTGGAATTGATGGATTTATTTGTCCCACCAGGTACTGGCGAGTCGGGCAAGTCAACATTCATCAAGCAGATGAGAATCATCCATGGCTCCGGCTACAGCGACGATGACAAGCGCGGGTTCATCAAGCTCGTCTACCAGAACATCTTCATGGCGATGCAGAGTATGATCCGCGCCATGGATCTACTCAAAATACAATACGGGATTCCGTCCAATACAGTAAGTGACTGTGATCGACATTTGTAATTATTCCAAAGTATTCGACAGCCTGTCTCATGACTCTCATGAGTCCATCTTTACAGCAACACGCAATCAGGATATAAACGAAAGCTACATTCATCTAATCACCGCCATCTATGACTATAGTAAAGCTGTAATTAAGTTAGAGTCCTCTGGTGTATCTTTCGAAATTCAAAAAGGAGTCAAGCAAGGAGATCCGTTATCGCCGAAGCTTTTTACCAGCACACTGGAACACGTCTTCCGGAAACTTGTGCTGAGTTGGGAAGTAAGGGGCTTGGTCGTAGGTGATAAAAGATTGACCAAATTTCGTTTTGCCGACGACATAGTTCTCGTCAACAGCTTCCGAGCTACGACTTATGCTCCAAGACCTGAGCAACGCAAGCCTCGAGGTTGGACTGGAGATGAACATGGCAAAGACTAAGCTTATAACTAATAGCATCGCACGTAGGATTAGGATAAACGGAGAATAAATTGCGTACGTCCATGAGTACCGTTACTTGGGCCAACTAGTTTCCTTCCAGGCGCGACAGGAGAAGAAGGTCGAAAGACGGACTGAAAACGCCTGGAGGAGCTATTGGTCCATGAAACATCTGATGTAAGGTGACCTTCCATTATCACTTAAGTGGCGACTCATGGACATGGGCATTCTTCCAATTCTCACCGACGATGCACAAACTTGGTCTCTGACGTCATCTTAAAAGTCCAAACTCGGGGTTTCCCAATGATCCTTGGAGCGCAGCATATTAGGTATCAAATTTGTGGATCGCACCCGGAACACCACGCTGCGGTCCAAAACTCAAATAGTCGATGTAGCTCGGAAGTCGGCAAAGTTGAAGTAGGCCTGGGCTGGTCATGTCTGCCGCATGCCGAGTGCACTGTGGGCCGAGATCGCCACTGAATGGCAGCCCGACAGCTGGAAACGGAGACGTTGGCACACCTCGACGGCGATGGAGAGACGAGCTAGACTCCTTTTTAAAATAATGGCCAGAGACTGCTCAGAATCGGGAGCACCGGAAAAAAATTGGGTGAGGCCTTTGCCCAGCAGTGGGACACTACAGGTTCACAAATAATAACGTGTATGTTTCGTTTCGTGAATATAAATTCATTGAAACTTTCTGGGTTTTTATTTGAAAGAGCTTGTATACTTTAATTAAAGGAATCGTCGAAAGGCCTGTACAGTGTACAACATATGATTGAGTAACGTACACTATATTCCTTCATTTGTTTATTCAAAAAAACCATGAGGCGCTTTCAGGAAACTCCAAAAACAAATACAAACAAAAACAACAGGAAAATATGCGAGTTAACATTTCATTTCCGCCACGTGACACATTTCACGCATCCATAATAATATTAAATTAACAATGTGTGTAAATATTGTTATAAATAGGTACCTATAGATAGTTTACATAAAATTGGCATACTTTGTAAATGTTTAGCCCTGTTTTAAGCAGTGACGGGCCAACTCTTACTAGGGTTAGTGATGTCTGTATGTGTTCCCGTGCTATCCGTCATTATAGGTATTTTCCACCATGTAAACAATACAAAAGCACCGTTCGGTTCACCTCACTGACACAAATAGTGACGTAGACGTTCACTAACATAGCAAACTGTGTTAATACTCACAAAACATCATTTAAAAGGGTTCTAGCTTGCTTGGCTGATATCTGATTTGAGTAAACTCAAACTGGAATTATGACTTCACCTAAACATCAACATTTTATTAACTAACCATCGATTCTTGTGTAGTCCAATCAACAAACGGAGATAAGTAGTTTTGGCAGTATCAGCATATATTTAAATATAAACATTTGTATACATTAGTGTTAATCATCATCCTCCTAGCGTTATTCCCGGTTGTGCCCGTAAAGGAGCCCGGGGTCTGCTTTGACACCTAATCCCAAGATTTGGCATAGGCACTAGTTTTACGAAAGTTACTGCCATCTGTCCTTCCTTTAGTGTTAATAAGTCCCTAATAGTCCCTATGGACCTAAATTTAATGGAGATAAAGCCATTCCCTAACCGTTTCCGGATGTGACTCTAAGAAATGGATCGTCTGACGAATGCGTGCTATATTTAACGTATTACAAATGATTTTCAGGAAAAGGCGGAGTTGATATCATCAATCGACTTTGAGAGTGTGACTACATTCGAGAGTCCGTACGTCGAGGCGATCAAAGGTCTTTGGGCCGACAGCGGAATTCAGGAGTGCTATGACCGCAGGCGGGAGTACCAGCTCACTGACTCTGCCAAATAGTAAGTATTGTCATAATTATGGAAGGTTTGCCTTAGATCTAAACACTTTTGCCGTAACGCTTCATTTGACCTAAAAGTTCATCATACTTGGGTTTGTTATAAAAGAAAGCTAGCAATACAATACAACTATCCTTTATTTATCTCCAAGAAAACAGTAAGTATATGAAACGTAACCTAGGTATAAGCTACGGCAGACAACAACCCTTACCTAAGTTATGATGTTTAAAAAAAAACAGAAAGTTTTCTGTTTGTATATTAAATACATTGTGAGATGTAAGTAGACCTATATAGTAAAACATTAAGGCAAAAGTTTTGTAGATCAATATCGTATACGTTTCTCCAAACTTTTTACAGAATGTTGTTTGATTTATTACTAGTTTTTCGATGGTGAAAACAGAGTGAAGAATACATTTAAATACATTTTATAAAGAAATTAATTCGTGTACGTGAAGTTTCTAACTGGAACTTAAGCTCAGACTATACATCGTATTCCGTCCGTTTGTATAGATAAGACCCCGTACTGAGCAGTGGGATGTATGTATATAGCTGATGGTGGTGAAAGATGGCCTCATGCTAGTTCCCGCATATTCCCAGCAATCGACGATAGCGAAGGCCTCTCTTGAAGGAAAGAGATAATATTCGCCGCACACACACTTCACCTGCGTTTTATTGACATGTGATATGCAGAGTTATTTTAGAAATAAACAACAATAGAACTCGTTTTTAACCGGAAGGCGCAGCGTGGGTAGACCCCTCACAAGGTGGACTGATGACCTAGTAAAGATCGCGGGAGTCCGCTGGACGCGGGTGGCGCAGGACCGTGCGTTGTGGCACTCTTTGGGGGAGGCATATGGCCAGCATTGGTCGTCTTTCGGCTGATATGATGATGATGAACTCATTTCTGATTTGATTGAATGGCGATCGATATTCTTGTGATCGCCTCTTTCACAATATCCGTAGTTAAAGGTATTCTATGCTAGAATAACTATCATAACATAACATTACATCATGCATATTGTCTGACTAGCTTCTGTCTGAGTAATCACCTTTACATGATTATCCTATAATAGTTTTATATATTGTCATAAAATGAAAGATATTATTATTATTGAATCAATAAGCTGAGTGGTCGGCAACCATTCACTTAGCCATTTGTTCCTCTGGGCCATTACTTATAAAATTATAGGTTGATGTTATGTATAAGCAAATTAATAATGTATTGCCTTTATTGGGGTGCCTTCTAAACAATCTTTGAAATTAAATCCTTTACTAGAGATTGCACAACATGTTACAGTGGATTGTTAGTGCTGAAATAAAAGTGTTTACAGTTTAGTTTACACACCATAGGTCGTAAACAGTCATGCTACAGGATCACAGACACTTTGTACTCCAGAGACTGAGGAAAGATTTTTCTATAGCTACTTGCAGGAGATTGACCGCGTGGCGGCACCAAATTACTTACCAACCGAACAAGACATCCTCCGCGTGAGAGTGCCTACGACGGGCATTATAGAATACCCTTTTGACTTGGAGGAGATACGATTTAGGTAACCTTTGTACTTTGCGGGGCATGCGACGCTTCTTGTGCCTGGCTGGAAACATTTCTGAGTCTTGCTTTGTCTATTTTGGTGTTTAGTTTAAGAATTACTTTACCTATCTGTCGGTGAATGTGTGCATGTGTAATAATAGGCGCTTTGTTTAGTTGTGCATGATGTATTTCAGTTATTTAAGCGATCTGGCCAGAATCGAGGCCGATGACTATCTCCCGACCGAGCAGGACATTCTTCGCGCCCGACAACCGACTACTGGTATCCTTGAGTATCCCTTTGATCTTGACGGCATCATATTTAGGTATGTTACTACGCGTGGAGTTGGAGTGACCCTGCAGAAAGCTAGTACCACTGCCCCTTAAAAGTGCTACGAGACTAATCGCTAAATTTGTTCCTGGAATCCCTAAGAGTTGTTCAATGGTATATAATATGCGACGAAATCCAAGCTTCCCCGTAAGTAGTAGTTGTAAATCCTACTGCCAGCGATGTCAAGGTGAGGACAGTTCGATGGAGGTCCCGTATTCTGTTAGAGCATGCTACACCATCTAATATTGATTGACTTAAAATTTTTAACATTTAGTATTTTAACTATTATAAAGTTCGCAATATTTCAACTTGAACCTTGTTGAAAATGAATAGATTTTAACTTATAAGAACTATTTCAATTGTAAGTAAGTGAATATGAATGAATGTTGTTAAAGAAATATAAATTTATTATTGTTTGAAATACTGTGAGTTTACTTCGAATGCTTACTATTTCTAACATAATATGGTTATTTTGCTTACTTCCTGTATTTAACAGCATGTTTAATGTTGCGAGGGTGGTGCGTTGCTGGTATTTTTATAAGTCTTTGCTTGTTGTATTTTTTGTACTTTTCCTGTGTGTTGTGCCGGCTAGCTTTGCACTGAGGTAGTTTGTACCTTTCGGCAGTTACACAAATTGCCGTAATGATCCTATCTCTAAGTTCTCCTTATGTACTTTTCTCTTTTGTGCTAGTGCAGCATTTGTACTTGTATTGCTATTGTATGATATTTAGCAAAAGATTAGCCCATATAGACCAGGAGAAAGTACATTTATAAATAACTAGCTTCTGCCCGCGACTCCGTCCGCGTGGAACTCGTGTATATCGCAGCTCCATACAAACTTTCACCCCCCCATTTCTCTCCCTTTGGGGATGATTTCCGGGATAAAAACTATCCTATGTCCTTCCCCGGGACTCAAACTATCTCTATACCAAAATTCATCTAAATCGGTTCAGCGGTTTAAGCTTAAAGAGGTAACAGACAGATAGACAGACATACACACTTTCGCATTTATAATATTGGTATGGATTTATTAAAGTTGTTAAGGTATGCACTGTTTTTGACTGACTGACACAAACCATGGTTGCTATACAAAATATCAATTTGACACAATTCCATCTTAGCCAGTACTAACACGTCATACCGGTAAGTAGGTCTGACTATATCGCATTTAAATGAATTCAATAATTGTTTCGTATAGTTGATATAAATAATTTGTTCTAATACAAATTGTGAAGTGTTTCCCGTAAAATATTATAAAAATGCGAGTTGAAGATAACCCATTTAAGAAAAGGTTAAATTTTATTAAAATATATTTTATATGTTTTCCAACAGAATGGTAGACGTCGGGGGCCAGAGATCCGAGAGAAGGAAGTGGATCCACTGTTTTGAAAATGTCACCTCCATCATATTCTTAGTAGCTCTTAGTGAATATGATCAAATTTTATTCGAATCAGAAAATGAGGTAAGTTTAAAATTATGATAGCTTTAGAATTAGATTTGAATCAATATTGCATTTCTAATAAACTTTCGACAATTTGTAGGTTGCTTTGACATAGTTTGCATTGGCAACTTAGATGGTCGGTGGCGGTATGCGCGTTATTTAGCAGAAATTAATCTGATCGGCTACGACGCACAGCGTAACAAGTATATCTCGTATGTAACGTAACTCGTACGTGCGCGAACTCAGTTTAAAGTCAGCGAAATAGTTACTGCACATACAAGTTTCTTCACCGTGGGCTGATAACCTGACAGCTTTTAGCCAGGCGTTATTGCTGAGTTTATAAGGAGAAAATAAAGTTATATCAACCTAGGTTCAATTAATGTCTTTTAAACATGAAATATTTCGAATGGAGCTTAGCATTGGTGCCAGCTGCTAGGAAGTTTTTCATTAAATCCATAAAAAGCTAACCCAGCTACAAGTAGGCTCATGATTTTAAAAGAACACGTCATAGTATACGTCCTTTGACAGTCTTTATAATTTACCAGTTTCTGATAATATCAGACATTAAACTAAGTAATGTGTAAACATTTTACAGAATCGAATGGAAGAGTCAAAGGCGTTGTTTAAGACCATCATCACATACCCCTGGTTCCAGCATTCTTCGGTAATACTCTTCCTGAACAAAAAGGATTTGCTTGAGGAGAAAATCATGTATTCGCATCTTGTCGACTACTTCCCTGAATATGACGGTATGTACAAATAATCACACTAAAAAACGTTACAAATTCGAATGAAATGTGTAGCTGTCACGACTGCGAGGTTAACGTAAATATTAGGCGCGCCGATGCACGATATAGGCTTCGATAGTCTTTGGAGATGGGTTCGAATCCCATCCGAAGTATATTCTGCATTTATAGTAGAATTCAAAACGTAGCGACCTGTGTTCGGTCGATCGGATTCGCAACACTAAAACGACAGCTCAATCTAATATTTAGAAGCGCGTGTGATACGGAAGTGGCTTAAAGAACTAGCGGTTTGTCCCTGATTTTGAACAGAAAACACGAATAATACTTTCTTTTTGCACCATGATGGTGGCAAACAGGCATACGGCCTGCCTGATGGTAAACAGATACATTAGCTTATGGGCGCCTGCTCACAAGCACGTTGCCGACCCTTTTTTGATTGATGGTGTTGGTGTCACAGAGTTTTCAATTCCGAATTTCTGCAGATTGACTCAGTTTATGAGTCTCTAGGTGCTGTGGTATCATTCATTTGTGTACTAAACTAACACAGCCAACACTCAGGTCCGAAACAAACAGCGCCGCCCGCTCTAGACTACATACTACAGAAGTATCTGAAAGAAAACCCCGATCCGGACCGATCGTGTTACTCGCATTTCACGACCGCCACAGGTTTAATATCCTGTGTTAAATCTGCTAGACTGTTTGTAAGATGCTAGTCTACTATGCCAAGATGAGCACTCAAGCTGTACATTATTGAGGGCTATTATAGCGTAGCACGGTTGCAGTGTTTCACTTGTATGCTAGAATACGACTATGGTCTACATTTACATTTGCCAGCCATTTTACATTATTTATTATTATCGAGCATGTAAGACGCTGGGGGCCAGTTTATCGGCAGATGACTATAAGCACCGTCGTCAGATAGAAGTAATGATCGCTTTATATATTTATGGCGTGCTCTCGTATCGGAGGCCAAGATCCTTTTTGGATCTCTGAGCCGAAATAGTTAGTTAGTTGGTTAGTTATATTATATCCATAGAAGTCAAAGAAGTAGAAGCTTTTCGGTGAAGGAAAACATCGTGAGGAAACCGGTCTTCCAATAAGGTGTAGTATTTCTTCTGGGTTGGAAGGTCAGATGGCAGTCGCTTTCGTAAAACTAGTGTCTGCCAAATCCTGGGAATAGGTGTCGGGCTTCTTTACGGCCTGGCACGACATTGCGTGAATGGCGGCGCGGCAAGCGTTTTAAATCCATACTAATATTATAAACTAGCTTCCGCCCGCGACTTCGTCTGCGTGGACCCGGGATAAAAACTATCCTATATTTCAATCCACGCTATAAACTATCTTCGTGCAAAATTTCATCCAAATCGGATGAGTCGTTTAAGCGTGATTGAGTAACAAACATCCAAACATCTAAACTTTCACATTTACAATATTACTAGATGCGAAAGTGTATGTGTGTGTTTGTTTGTCTGTCTTTCACGGCAAAACGGAGAGACGAATTGACGTGATTTTTTAAGTGGAGATAGTTGAAGAAATGGAGAGTAACATAGGATAGTTTTTATCCCCGTAATATTCCCCTGGGGGGGTGAAATGGGGGGGTAAAAGTTTGTATGGAGCTGCGATATAAACCAGTTCCACGCGGACGGAGTAAATAAATCTAAGAGGACAATCTTACTAAAATCGACGTAGTCCCAAACTAAGCAAGCTATGGAAACTAGACGACGATAAACATACATGTATTATAGATAAATAAATACTTAAATACATAGAAAACATCCATGACTCAGGAACAAATGTTCTTGCTCATCACACAAGCCCTTACCGGGATTCGAACCTAGGACCTATTGCTTCGTAGGCATGGTCACTACCAACTAGGCTATAGAGGTCGTCGTATCGCGCCATGTCGTACCCGGGCCGTTAGGATGCAACCGGGAATCAGGCTAGGAGGATGATGAAGTATAAGTAGGTAGTTAACATGAAGTATTCCATGTTAGTCAGTTAATGTCGGATGTACGTTTTAGATTGGTTAATTTGACAATTTTGCCCGAATGCCGCGGAAGGGTGGGTCATCGACAGTCGGCAGCACGTTTAAAGCGGGTAGTGGTATTTACCTGAGGTTATAAGTTTGTCTGAATGGCAAATACGTCAATTTTTAAATGAGAATACATTGACTTTGTAATCATCATCATCATCATCATATCAGCCGAAAGACGTCCACTGCTGGACATAGGCCTCCCTCAAAGAATGCCAAAGTGACCGGGCCTGCGCCACCCGCATCCAACGGACTCCCGCGACCTTTACCAGGTCATCAGTCCACCTTTTTAATACAATATCTTTATAGAATGCTTTTTCTCTGCCTCAAACTAAGCCGTCCCTCACGCGAATAAAATGTCAGACATGCTCGATACAGAATATATTATATGAAGACCATAGTCCTTTAGTATCGTAGTACCAGTATCGCTAGAGCTGTGTGTTGTCAGGTCCCCAACGCGATGCCATCGCGGCGCGCGAGTTCATCCTGCGGATGTTCGTTGACCTCAACCCCGATGCGGAGAAAATCATCTACTCACATTTTACATGTGCGACAGGTAAGATCAGGCAAGCTCACTAATAAACAGGTCTCAACTGATAACCTTTGCCAGGCCGGCAGTTAAAATACAATAGGGGTGTAGGCTCAAAATGTATTATTACTCCAAAAGAAAGACGGCAAAAAAAAGCGATTCAAATATCTCAAAGAATGACGATGCTACAACCGTTTTAATATTGCTTGTTAGAGAGAGAAAACGGTCGGGGATCGTGATGTCACGATCCTCGAGCGTCATAGTAAATGACGATCTTTTCATATGAAGGTGCTGTTAAAACTTTGGATTCGTAATTTTGTGATTATTTACTCCCCTGCTTTACTTTTCTCAATTTGACAGTATTTTTAATCCTTTTTTGAGAAAATTCAACATTGTTGGTAAGTTTATTTGGTGTCTACACCCCTATTGAATGTCAGTCTTATTTATTGACAAGATACAGGTTTCAGAGGCTGTATGTCGATGCAACCCCTTGCCTGGAAAAGGGTTAACATCTAATTTGTGGTCAGTTTCACCAAACTGAAAGTTAAAAGTCTAAACGAGCGACGTAGGTCAAGCGGCCAGACGTTATTGGTCAAGCGCCTCTGTGTAGCCTAGTTAGACTTGTTAAATTGTAACTCCAAGCCCAGCCCAGCCCTGGGGTGGTCTCAGGTTATAATTTCACCACCCCCTTTCTTCCTGTGGGTGTCGTAAAACACGACTAAGGTTGCAGGGTTGAAGTGTGTTGTGGGCTAGCAACCTATCACTGCGATACCACATTTTGTCGAACTTTTATAGCCCCGTTTATGCTAAATGTGGCACTGGAACATACGTTTCATGTGCTCGGTCTACCCCTTTTGGGAATAGGCGTGAATTGTAGCTTCGTGAAACGGGCCACAGTTTGTGATAGTTAGTTTAAGTTATAGATAATTTAGCGAGAGCAAAAACACTTACGTAGGTATGTGTAACGTTGGCATATTATTAGAATGGAAAAAAATGTACTTATTATGTAATGACTCGTTATTTTAATTTTGGAATTCCTGTAAACACTTACTAGAGCGTATGGTCAGCTGCTCTCGCTAATTTATCCGTCGGTCGGAAGTCACGGTGAGAGATACAGTAACAGTCAATTATGATGAAGGGTTTGTTATGCTCCTTGCGACTTTCGAATAATGTTGAGCCGTAACCTCTCCTCTTGACTGCCTTCTATTATATTAAACTTTAAAGGCATCCTTTAAAGTTTAATATAAATAAGATTTGGATTAAGTTCAATAAACGAAGAAGCCAATACAATTTTTATACAGGGATCTAGAATATACCTTCTACTTATACCTTCAGAGTAGATTACAAATTAGATTGACGGAATACTCACAGCTAAGACTAGGATGTTTCAATCATCAGTAAGTAATCATAGGTTTCGATCGTTAATTTCTCATTGAATAAGAAGTTTGACAGTTCTGGGACGACAGCAGAAGACGCCATATTTAACGTGAACTGGTCTGTCAAACTTGGTTGATGCAACCTGCCCTAAATCGGCCATGTAACTATTATATCTAACAAGGTTTAACACAATAATGATATTTAGCGTTACAGTTTTAACGTATCGCAGTTTCGTTCTAATTAATTACAAGAAAATATACAGTGGAAAAGAATCATTAAAACAAAGCGCGTTAAATTGTTGTTTGGCCTATAAATATTGGCAATAGGCATGATGTCTCATGTTCAAATTGATAACATAGTGATGCTAAATGGATAGTAAACCATCAAATCATCGTAATAAAGTATAATTATAAAATATAATTAAAATCATAAAAAGATACCTTGACAGTTTAGAAAAATTATGCATTTTTTTAAATTGTCCAAGAGTAAATTTAAAGCTGCCAGTAGAACACTTACGCTTTTATAGAAACAAAATTGTATGACAACTATGTACTGAAACGCAGTATTTCGCGACCGAAAAAACAATTTACCGGACATTTCATACAACGATACAACTACTTTCTACAATTGTGACGTCATACTTGTGTGTCTATCAGTATGAAGCGTTTTGCGCTGCTGCCAGCGACGTCAATCTTTGTCTCAATTTTTTGGGTATCTATGTTCTTTAATTGTAGTTGCTCCCATACAAACATTTGTTCCTCTCCAAAAACTGGTTTGAATGACATCATAAAAAAATCTTAGTCATCATCCGTATTGATTACATCCATTATACGTACAGTCAGCATCATATATTATAGTTAGTAGCAGCCAAACTAGCCAAATATTTCGGTACACGTCTTTATTACTGTAAGAAAGTTTTAAACCGATACGACTAATGGAAGCATATAAAAATAAACTTACTTACAAGAACATCATAATAATGTATAGTATAGAATAGAAATAAGCAAAACTGACATGTAAATTTTTTCATATTTGTATCAATAAACGATCTATCTATCTATCTATCATCGGTACATACCTATACTTAGTTACAGGTAAAGTTAATGTAAGGCTTGTAGCAAGCATAAAATAAAAACAGTTCACAAAACTGTAATCCGACTACGGAAAAGTAACTGAAAAAGAAAAAAAAACATATGAAATGTAGCATATCGACGGCGAAGTACCATGAACTCCTATATACGAAAACCTCCCGCCTCGCCGTCGATATGTCACTCGAAGCATGATTCAGAGGCTCTAGTATAAGTTTTACCGAAAGAAAACGTTACGACCACGTTTGCGTTTAGCTGTCAAATCCCATACAAATTGAGGGTAAAACGCAAACGCGATCGTAAAGTTTTCTTTCGGTAAAACTTATACTAGAGCCTCTGAATCGATTGAAACCTCATTTATCAAAATCGATTTAGTATTCTTAACGCCATGGTGGAACACAGGTAGGTACAAACATAGACCGCTAAAAACATTTCCTTTCCTTTCGCTCTGCTGCAGTCGGGCAATAACGCAAGTCAAGGTTAAATAGTGGCATGGCATTGAAATCAACGTCAATGTGCACGTGTTACATGTGACATGTGATTTGTAAGGTATCCATAAAGCTGATTATAGGCGGATAAGCTTCGATTACGAAGCCGTATTAAGATATATGATTCCTGTTAGAATAAATAGAAAACGATTTTACTATCTCCAGTGACTTATCAACAAACTTTATTGTGTACTGACATTCTAATTACTCATAAGAGTAATAAAATGTGACAGCGTGTGTCCTTGTCGCCTAATGGAACATTTAGTACTAATCATTAGTTGCTGCCTTTTGTACAGGTTCCGGTTGACCGTAAAAATAAGGTAAAATTCGATTTGTCGCAAAAAATGGTTAAGTGCTGGCAAAGTGTTTTTTTATTTTAAAGCACCGTTATTAATTTCATCAAACTACTACTAACCTTTGCCTGTGACTTCGTTCACATTTCATTTCATACAAACTTTCGCCCTCTTTTAAATCTTACCAGCTGAATTCTGGGTTTACAAGTATCTCTATACCAAAATTCATCTAATCCGCTTCAGGCAGCTTCAGCAGTACACGACACAATAATTTTCGCAATTATTATAAAATATATCATATGTACTATGGATTGCTTATATTTTAACTATAAATGCACAGTTAAAAAGAATACAGATTAAAATTCTACATCGACATAATGACAATACGTTGGCGTTGCCGTGACATGGGCTGGACGTGGGATGGACATGTGATATTGTTGTCTTTGGGTTCTTTGACGTAGCGTTCAAAAAATTGAAGGTCTGGTGGAATGTAACATTGACGACATTCATAGAGCAATTTATTTAACGAAATTAAGTTTGGTGTTAAGGCTGGTTTTAGTGTCATGCGGACCGTCAGTACGGCTCGCTCCGCACGGACCAATACAGAGGTGTCTCTAGCCCATGTAGCGCCCGTGTGCAAACATTACTCTAGCGCCCCCTAGTAAGCCGCGGTCAAAATGGAATGGTAGCGGGCGGCGCTCGGCGCCCCCTAGGACCGCTGCGCCCGTGTGCAACGGACACCCTGCACCATAGGTAAAGAAGCCTCTGGACCAATATGTACTATAGTATCCGCAAAAATTAATGGCGAGTCAAGCAATAAAAGTCAGTACTATTGTTGCACGGCCCGCTCCATAAGGCAGTGCAGGTACGAAAGAGAAAACGTGATGAGATGAATGATTTATGACCAAGGACTCGCCACTTACTTTTGCGGATACTATAAGCTTAAGGGAGCGTTTCAGAGTAATGCGGACGGGTCCGTACGGACGACCGTCCGCGCGGACAGCTCCGCCATACATATTGGTCCGTGCGTAGCGATGCGTACTGACGGTCCGCATGACACTAAAACCAGCCTTAGAAATAGGATTATAGTTGAACAAGCGACCCGCCCCGGCTTCGCACGGGTACTATATTATACATATAAACCTTCCTCTTGAATCAGTCTATTTATAAAAAAAAAAAGGCCGGGTTGCACTCCGGGAGTGCCGGCAGAAGTGAAAACTCAATAACATTTTAACAGTTTTTCGATCAGGGCACGTGACATCTTACGGTGTAACCCTAAAAATGAATTTGACGCAAATTTATAAACAATTATCAATTATTTAGGCGGACGGCCCGCGGGCGCGTTGGGTGCGACGGGCCGCCGGCTCCGGGCGGCGACAAACACAATACCAATTTGTTTTTGCCATTGCCAAATATTTTTAAAAGCTTTATCTCTTTAGGAATAACGTCTAAATTCGAACTAGACGGCGGTGGCGACCAAAATATCAATTTGTTTTGCCGTTGGTAAATATTTTTCTAAGCTTTATCTCTTTAGGAATAACGCCCAAATTCGAACTATTCCAATTTTGTCAATAGCAAAACGGTGAAGGACGCGTTGGTATTATTACAAATTTATTTGCAGAATATGCTATTGCAAAAAGTGTTTAACGGCTTTATACTCTTACGAATAGCGTTCAGTTTTGAATGAAGTTGAATCGGCTAGCAGCAAAAAGTGACCTCCTTCACATCTGACGTCACAGAACTCTGTCGCGTATTTAACCATTTTTCCCCATCCCAAAAAGTGCTCAGCGCCGCTAAAGAAGTTTTCACTTCAAAAAATCGCATCAAGATCCGTTGCGTAGTTTTAAAGATCTAAGCATACATAGGGACAGACAGCGGGAAGCGACTTTGTTTTATACTATGTAGTGATAAGTCTTATCCAGTAACACATGCTGCATGAGGTTAGTATATTATAATTTTGGGTTTGACTGCCGTGTGTGTCTTTGTTGTTTTCGATATTTTAGCTATATGTTGTGTTGCTACTATGTGTGCTTCGCTTTGTATACATACAAGAGTATTGTGTTTCAATTTAGCACTAAATGATATCGCAAATCTAGTGATTAAATTATCCTGCTAGTCTTTGATATTATGATTCACTGATTAAGTTCGAAAACAGTCGCACAGTTAAAAAAACGGGACTAAACTATGGTAGACATCATTAAGGTCAGAAACGGACTGATGAAATACTACTTTGACTGAAAATAATGTCGAGGTAAATCAATGCAACGTAAGGCAGATGTCCCACCGCCGACGATCAGCGAGAAACAAGGTAAGGCTAAAAGACGAAAGGCTGGGCTAAGTGTGTGCAATTGGCACGGGCGATTAGTCGCACGATTCCCTCCGAGACATACATTCCTGCGCAAACCGGCACTCGCGACGAGTGTTCTGTTCTGAGAATCTCAGCGATGTTGTGACCGCCGAGCGAGCATTATTGAGCGTTAATAGCTCTTGTCGCTGCGACAAACTAGTGGAGCATTCATGTTCATGCCTGCCCCTGGGATCGAACCCAGACTTCTACAGCTACGTTGCAATCTAGTGGAGCAGCCTCTCGTCGGCAGGGTGAACAGTCAGCGATCAACAATTTATTTACACGGCATCTTAATCTATATGTAAGTTTCTTGATCGCGAAAATAGCTAGACGCGTATTCGTCAGCGATGGGACACCTGCCTCCAAAGACTCGTTTTGCTAAAATTACCTGGGTTTGATTCTGAACTTATCGGAATATGAATAAAGACTACATGTTTAAATACTGACGACCGGCAGATAACAAGTCAGTTCTGTATCCAGCAAATACCTATGGGTAATGAAATTATCACAAAGTTATAAAATTCAGGTTAAAGAATATACATGCACACAATAGATCAAAGTACAAAGGCGAACTTATCCCTATAAGGGATCTCTTCTAGTGATCGCATAGTGTTCCGTGGAACCAATTTTGGTATGGATATGGAACACTAGATGTATTGAAATGACAAGTGAACGGATTGGCTTGTTATATGCGGTGGAACACAATGATAGTGTTCAACGTAATCAATAATTTATTTTTCTCTTTTTTTTGCATGTGTATATTTGCTTTTGCATGTAACCTTTTATTTATTTATTGTTTTTCCATGCTGCCTTGGATTATTTTAAAGATACTGAAAACATCAAATTGGTGTTCTGTGCTGTAAAAGATACGATTATGCAATCTGCTCTCAAGGAATTTAATTTGGCTTAATGTTGCTTACTGTGTTCTATAATGCCCTAATTAAATATATTTTTATATGAGAATGATTGTTTTTTTATGTCCCCCTATTGTTTGAGCTTAGTTTTTAATAATGCATGATTTAAATAAACTGTCCACGCTGTATTTGTTTATCATTTATTGGGTTTTATGTATGCGCATGGCATGCGTGTTGCACGTAATGTTTTCAAAATAAAGATTTTTTATTGGTACTTGTACAATTAGCTTAGCATTGACCTCAAAATTCCATGTACCTGTATTCAGTGTCGTACCTACGCCTACGTTGTCACTTTAAGCTACGATTTTACCAAACCAATATAAAAAAAAATACTATGGGTTACACAGCGCTCAGCGTCAGGATAAGAGCCCTATCCTAAGGTTCGAATCCTGTTGAAGAGATGAATAAAAAATTCATTCATTTATTATTATCATTTCGTCAGCATTAGCGGGCGATTCTCCCAAGTACAGCATTAATGCGATACAGAATACAGAATTTATTGGTTAAATAAAGGTTAAATAAGAGTCACAATTTAAATACAATATACACCAAATATTTTAAAGTTTTTACCATGCAACATAAGTACTATTACAGTCATTTCTTAATTTGATCTCCGTTTATTACGGCGCTGAGTCAATGATCTATCCGTTTATTTGTAAACTCATCGATTGAGTAATAAGCCTTCTCAGTGAGCAATACTGTGAGTTTGTATATATATTATAGAATTTTTAGGTTCCGTTGTAACACTGCACTTCTATTCAACATCCAAATAATGGATTCCTTTTTAGTACATTCTAGAATTGAATACCTAAATGTTTGATATTACTTCAGTATCTCTATTTATACTGCCGCACCTGGCGCTCATTGTAGTATACTAGCGCCACGTGCAAAGTTAACTCAACCGGGTTATAGAATACTTTAATTACAGATCAAGACGTTCATCCAAATAATCAAACATTTCAGTATAACAAATCCACATACCTACTTGTAAGAGACTAATATCCTTATTCATAAACATCCATCAAACCTATTTTACTTAAACCTTAAGGGTGGGTTGCACCAAACCATCTGTAATCGTAAGCGGTGTTCGGTAAAATCTGTAAGTATGTATGGAAAGTTTGACAAGTTTGTATGGGATCACAGCTGCCGGCGCCATATTTGACTTATCGGTCTGTAATCATAGGTTGGTGCAACCCGCTCTTAGTCTTATAAATAACGGCCGGAATAGGCATATGTCAATATAATCTGATGGTTTCAATTCTTTCGAAGGTCCTCACTGGCCACTAAGAATGTTAGTCGTATTACAGTAATAAGCTTACACCGCTTGAAGCCTTTAATGCGCTTAGTCTGATGCCTTTACATGGCCACTTGCGGTGAAACGTGTTCAACGTGCACGTGTTCTTAACACTGACCTCCACTGCTCCTCCACGAGTCTACATACAGTCGCCATCAGATATATCGGATCGGCCAAACTGCTCACAAATCTCTGAACACGTCTTTAAGGTCGAGGCATTAGAGACTTGTTCATATATTTGTGAGCATTTTGGCCGCTCCGATATATCTGATGGCGACTGTACATGTCACTGTAAAGTTGTGAATATGGTTAGTCTTAAAACCGTTAGTTTATGGATCTAAGAGTTCGGATAAGACATGGCCATTTATAAAAGAAAAATATATTAGGTTGAACAGAAAAGTGTCGTTAAACCCTATCGGGTTTGTATCGACACCGCATTCGTGGACAGTGGACAGTGGTTATTAATATCAGTACATAAAAAGAGCCATGATAGGAGGTAAGGTTATGAACTAACAATTATTTTATAAATATAGGGAGGTAAAGATGGCCACTGGGTTTCTTGTAGAACCAGCATTGTACGGAGAATTGTCAAGCTGGTAGACAACGGGGCAGTTAGCATAATTCGTTTTATGGTTATGTTTTACGTGACATTTTGGGCCATTTGCGATAAATTGACCATAAAGCGTATCGTACTAATACTACCATAACTTTATCTCAGGAGACATAACCAAGGCAATTAGTGACAGGAAAAAGTTTGCCAAGTCTTGTGGCATGCCACATAAGTTATACACATTTAGTTATTTTAATTGCCAAGTGAACTAAATAAAATCTAAATTCCTGAAAGATTACCATCACAATATGCTGTTATCGTGTGTACTCGTAAGAAAATTAGAAGAAAGAATGTTCCATATGATCGGAACGGGTAAAATACGTACATTTAAAGATTATTTTAAGTAGTAATAGAACACACATTAAAGAGTCCACACAGAACAGTTTGATTTGAAAACAGTAATAACCGAATTGCTAACTAAAATTTTTTTTTTTTAATCGCATAACTCACAGGAATTGTCATCTTCGCTCGTTTGATCGTCATGTTTTTAAATCTTTCCAAATTAACTAACTTGTGTCGACGAATATAAAAGTGGCTCTACCTAATCCACGGAATTTAAGTAAAATTTCAGAACACAATAAACACCACGTTCTCTAATCGACAAGTGGTTTCAATATATGAGAGAAACTATGTATTGTAACCCTTTATAAGGTATGTGTGACAGAGAATATGGATTACTTGGGTCATTGTCAGTCATTAAAACAAGAATTGTCTTTCGGGTGGTCAATAGTTAAGAACTTGTGTTTATACAGGGTGAATTCTAAATCGTGAATCGTAACCACGTTTACCGGTAAAGCTACTTAAGACTATTACAGAGCACTAGTGTTAATTACAATTAAGGACCCGCTTAATTAATTATGAACAAAACCAGAAAGTGCGTCCCCACTTGTCATCCGCCTTGGTCACCCTACACGAGTCACGTGACTTGCAACGCAATGTTTACCTAAGTGCAAAGGTTATCTTATCAATATCATGCATTAAATGCATTGTGCAGTTTGTTATTTAAACACTCATAAAATTTTCCTTTAGTTTACTCACATAAAAAAGAAACAGTTTTGCACCATCCTCATAATTAAATTTTGTCTCGGTACCGGCGACTCAGGATACCTTCTTCCGAATAGTTCTTGCGTTTGACCAATTCTGCCAGTCTGAGCGTACCAAGATACCATATCAAACCTTTGTATGTTCGTGTACGGATACGGTGGAAGCATTTTTATACCATTAATCGTAATAAAACTGAATTATTTTATGAGTAAATACGATTTAAATACATAAGTTGACAATGTCGACGATGTTGACATTATTGACAATACATGCCAAAATTCTATCCAGCCAACTTCAATATTAGGAGGTTGAATATCTAATGTTGAAATTTTCATGACAAGTGCGAAACATAAATGTAGGGTGACCACGAGATTTTAAAAATTAGGATAAATCAAATTAAAAGTGGACAAAATAAAAACGTACTTAATTTAGGTTTAAAAGCATTGTAAGTTATTGTTAACTATGTATAGACTTCAAAAAAAATATTACGATTCACGATTTAGAATTCAGCCTGTATATACGAGGGTCAAACTGAAAGTTCTTAGAAAATCAAAAACTGAGCAATCAAGCAACTTATTACTTTTATTATATCTTTTCAAAATAGCCTCCCTTCACATCAATACATCGCTGCATTCGATAGAACCACTGAGAAAAGCACTTTGCCCACTCGTCCTTAGGGGTCTCTTCGACGGCCTTTTGAAACGCAGCCACTGCTTCGTCGGCGTCCATAAAACGTTTTCCTCGAAGTTTTTCTTTAATTTTTGGGAATAAATAAAAATCACAAGGTGCAAGGTCGGGGCTATAAGGTGGGTGACCCAGTAATTCCACGTTTGCCGTCGCCAAATAGTCGATCGTTTGCTTGGCGGTGTGCGATGAGGCGTTGTCGTGGTGAAGCAGGATCCTACTGCGAGGCCGTTTTTCTCGAACTTTTTCCAAGACAAGTGGTAAACAATTGTTAGTGTACCACTTCGCAGTAACTGTTTTTTGATCCTCTAAAATAATTGTTGCGTAATGACCAGTCCTTCCGAAGAACGAGGCCACCATCTTTTTTCCCACACTTCGACCTCTCTTCACTTTAGTAGGCAACTCCTCGGAAGGAAACACCCACTCAGCAGACTGTCTTTTAGTTTCAGGATCATAACAGTAAATCCAGCTTTCGTCACCCGTAACTACGTCGAACACAGCATTTGAGTCACCTCCGTTGAATCTTTGACCCATTTCACGGCACCAATTAACACGACGGACTTTTTGGGCTTGTGTCAAATTATGAGGTATCCACCGGGCACAAAGCTTCCTCACCGCTAAATATTCATGGAGGATTTTGTGGACTTGACTCATACCAATGGCTAAGCTTGTACGAATCTGCTGATAGGTTACTCTTTTGTCAGTCTCTATCATACGCCGCACAACACTGATGTTATCTTCAGTAGTCGCCGTAGAAGGCCGGCCCTCACGCAGATCATCAGTGAGATTAGTGCGGCCACGTTTAAATTCATTAAACCAGTTGTAAATAGTAGCACGAGATGGGGCTTCATCGTGAAAGGCCAATCGAAGTCTATCATAACTTTCTTGTTGACTTAAATTACATCGAAAGTCGTAAAAAATCATTGCTCGAAAATTTTCTCGCGTTAAATTCATGCTCACGTAGTACACACAATTTTCAATTTGCCGCCAAATCGTAAAACAAATGACAATCGAGTGGAATTCGTACACAAAAATATTAAGAAAGAGTTCCATTTTCAAATTTTGAACTTATTTTTTTATTATATTTATTACAAGTAGCCAGTTCTAAAGACTTTCAGTGTCGCCCTCGTAATATGTTTTCATCCCATACAATTATAGAAGAGGCTACGCCGTTTATGCGGATTCAGAGCTCAACCAAAAATTAGGCCCTTAACTTTGACAATGTCCACCGAAGAGACGCGAACCTAAATCTGACAATGACCCACTTATATTTATTTTTAGTTTAAATGTGTATGCGGTTATATAAATATTTTCTCTCACACCTTGAAACATGTTGATAAGTAGATGGGCACTCATTTTTACAAGCTTTTTTTTGTTGTTTTGAGTAACTTAAGTGGCAATAAGTTTCTGTCATAAATGTAGGTTTTGGTAAAAGCTTTTATTGACAACTACATTTCTGTCTCTAAACACAAAGGGGTTACGTCGATAAGTTCCTACTGAATTCCCATGGCCACCTTCAGTCTCCACCATCAGATCAGCTCGATGGTACAGTCAGCATCAGAAGTAGCTAAGCAAAATAACACGCTCAAAATGACCTACACAGATCCTTATTCCCTCGACATTAAAGTTCGTGTGTAGATCATTTTGAGCACTAAAACTGCTTAGCAACTTCTGCTGCTGACTGTACCATAATATTGCATTGTCATCCAAACTATACTTATACCCAAAATTTCAGCTTAATCGGTTAACTGGTTCAAAATTCAGTTCCAAGATTTGTTCCACTCTAATAAATTAACAAACGAACAGGTCAAGTTAAATACAATCTTCTAATAAGTACAATGTCAGTGCGGCGACCGAACCCGAGCAAAGACGACGGTAGCCGTCCGCATTCGATGACCGATGGCTGCGATTCCCTATGTACGTGACGTGACCGCAGTAGGCGGATAGACTAAAGTGAAGATGACAGTCGTTGGCCGAAGTAGTTGAAAACAAGTTCGGCGATCGCATTAGGCGACCGAAGCAGTGTAATCACCGCTTTAAATATTTTCCCGAAATCAAATCGTATTAAAATTTTATAATATACTTGTGCGTGTCAGTTGGCAATGCAATATTATGGTTATACTGGTCTGCTGATAGGAACAGAAGGTGGCCAAAGCAACTCCTAAAGAACACTAGATAACCCCGTCGTGTTTGGGCTCACTCGAGCCCTCTAAACGAGTAAATGATGAATGACTTCTAATAAAGGAAGTACAGTCAGCGTCATATAGTTAGTAGCAGCCAAGGTAGCCAAATATTTCGGTACACGTCTTTATTACTGTAAGAATAAGGTGTGTTACGAAATATTTGGGTACTCTGGCTGCTACTAACTATGTGACGCTGACTGGACAGGTAGGCAATAAAAGCTTCAAAATACATTTTTTATAGAAACTTATAAGATTTTATAGGTTTTTGGTTTTTATACGTTTTTGTATGTACAGTCCACATATAGGTGTGTACTGTTCGAATAGGCCTTTGTTTTTGTGTTACAAATTTTAAATACATATGTACAATTGAGACTCTTTCTTAAGTAGTTTACTACTTAACTACAGTTTTAGGCAGTTAACGTACGCGTCGACACATTTATTATTCCGTCTCGTTTCTCCGTGGACTCTTTAAAATAATGAACAAATAGTGTTGATTACCTGTTTCTGACGCTTGATGTTTCTTGCAGACACCGAGAACATCCGGTTCGTGTTCGCCGCGGTCAAGGACACAATCCTACAATCCAACCTGAAGGAGTACAACCTCGTCTAAGCAAATCAACGTGCTCCCTGACACAAATCTGTGATTGTGTATAACACGTAATTTAAACATCATCAATTCACACGGCAGAATGTGTACATTCACGAACTGAGATCGGATGGACGAACTTATTCACCTTAAAATGTTTAATGAGAAAGTAAGGATAGATTTAAGTCATTTAACCGAGGAACTAGTATCAGATGAGCGGCGGCGCGGGCAGCGGTCACCCATCGTCCTCGATCCGGACTCCGACGGGTCAAACCGCGCTACGCGTCAGGTTTTTTGACATGATTTTTTATGATGAAGTTATTCACAATTTATGTATGTGTCTGTATCGGTGAATATTAAATTGTGCATTTTAAAAGTTATGGCGAGTCTTGGGCTAACCATGAGCTGCTTTTAGTCATTGTTTTAGGATTTTTGTAAAGTTTGTTGCCATAATATCTTTCTACATTAGAATACATTTATTATGTCCAGACGGATGGATTTGAACAAACTAGTCCAATGAACTTACGCGTGTTTTATATCATCCTCACGGGTCGAGCTCGACACAGGACTTCCTATTAATGTATCGATCGGGTCGCTTCCGTGTTACTATTACGTATTTATTTTAGTTACGAAATGATGTCTCGTAGTGTACAGTCGATCCGGAGCTTGCAGACGCTGGCTCGGTGCGGCGGGAGGTGTTCTCGCGTCTCATTTTCCCGAACTTATTTTTACGTTCGTACTGGCGTGGGCCTTTGTTTCTCATAGCATTGGTTGGATTCTCACGCTAGAAGAAAATCCAACATATTTTATTGGTAAACTCATGCTAAGCGCCAAAACGCAAGAATAAGTCGTGGAAATGAGGCCTAAGGCTGTACTTTTATTTTTTAATTTAGGATTTTTAATTTATAAAGCACAAATATGTCTATGGCCTTAGGAGGAAAGGCGCAATCAGCTGTACTTCTGTCTTCCTCATTACATGACTGAAGTATGTATTCAGGCGATCAGGATCGTGTTCACGACGGTTCTGAGACGCGATAAGTGGCGCCTCCTAATACCGCACCGGCCAACTCGACTGATTCAATTCAGTTTACGCACATAATAATTATAAAATCATTACCGTTTGTTCTGTTAGCTTGAAAGATTTATAAATTGAATGTATTTAAAGAAATATTACGTTACTTTTGTACATTTGAATTTTGTTACTTGAATATATGTTATTATTTAAGCTGTTTATATTTAAATACGGTGTTTTCTACACGAATTGACTTGACGCAAGTTGTCTTACGTTAACTGTAGGCTTTTTTGTGTACGCAGTGGTCTGGTGTATTTGGTTTCTTCCTAATATTATCCGTGTACGAGAATTCCATTCAGCTAGCCGTATGTCGAACATAGGGAGTTAACTACGTTAGTTGTTTAAGGACATTTTTGATGCATTTGATATAAACTTTTTTTACTAGAAACCCAAGGGATACAATAAAGCGATAATGTGAATTGTAAAAATCGATACCAATGTTTTTTGCACGAACGCTTTTACCACATGAATGTAATATATTGTACATTTGGGTCTAAATGTGCTGAGTGAATTGAGCTGACAGTTCAGTGCCAAGTTTTGCTATTGGCATATTGTGAAGCACAAATATATACTGTACACATTTATACTTGTTTACCATGTCCAGAGATTTATGTTATTGATTTAGTGTGTTGCTTCGTGTTATTATTTAGTGACTTACTTGTTTATAGTAAGAAACATAGTTTCTATTATGGAGATATATGATTTTATTGTATTAACTTATTTGTTGTTACGTCTTTATTTCTATCGTGCCGTTAAAGGTCTGTTTCATTGAACGCACACGCGACGTCAGACTTTGTCAATAGCAAAGCTTTAATTAAGATACAGCTGTCTGATATGCTCAAGATAATGTGAAATTGAAACTTAGCGCACAATATTGGAAACTTTCTTATTGATGTTAACCACTGATGTGCAATCTCTGTGTATGCCCTGTACATAGAAACTATTTTGGTTTGTGCATTTGTCGTGCGATACTGATTTAGTTTCTGGAACCGCCGTGTGCGCAGCGCCAGCGGGCGGCGGCGCGGCTCGCGGCCCATACGTCAGCGGTGGCTAGTGGAACGTTACAACCGTAACGCCGTTCATGTGTTCCACTATAGACTGATGTTTTATATAATCGACGTCCACGTTGACGCCCGACGTGGGTTTGTAATGTCTTAAATTACAGCGTAGTGTTTAAAAGGAAACAAAGCACAATGAAACTTATTGTATTGGTGATTAGTTATATTATTAAGGTGGCATGTCGGGCCGCGCTGCCGCCGCGCGCGCGTATCTTCCCTACGAATGGACTGAATTCGTGTACTGGTATAGTTCTTACCTGTTTGATTTCACGGTTGGGCGATGACTACACAAATATTGCTAAAACTATATTATAGTCTAACGTTGCTTTACCTTTTGCGTGAGATTGTGAGAGTTTTAGCTTAAGTTTACGACTGAAGATGGATGCCTGTATGAAATATTGTAAATTATAATTTCTCATAAAATATAATTTTTTTCAGCTAGCAAGTTGTTTGAATTTTCCAAAAGTATGGTATTTGTCACAATCTTGCAGGACTTGATCGTTAGAAATACCCTGGCCTAAAAGTAAGTTAGTGACCGATAACTGGAAATACCCGGAGTATAAGCGGTCATGGTCTACTATGACAACTGGAAAGTTTGGCTCCAGTGTTGTCCCAGGTTCAAAGTTAAAGGGTTCCAGCTAACGAGACGAACCTGGTGTAATCTCAATAGACTGCGCACTGGGCATGGTTTAATGTATTTGTGCATTATAAATAAATGAGTACGAGTATACCGGAGGACCTCCAGAAGACCTACTCAATTTCAACGACGAAGCCCTGAAGTGGATTAACGCTCTGGAGATTAATTTGTGATTTTGTATCTGACTTTTGACTTGCCATACGAATAAATAACTGGAAATACTGCTTCGATATGAATCTTAACAAAGGACCTCGCACATAGGTACTACGAAGGCAATCAATCAAAACTCAAACGACACTATTGACTATTATAATATTACAGTCGGTAAAGCGTGTAGTTACCGGGGTTTTCGGTGCCGGAATAGCCAAAGAGTAGGTACTGACTTGAAAAACAGAAAGTACCTACTGTACAGTCAGCGTCATATAGTTAGTAGCAGCCAGAGTAGCCAAATATTTCGTAACGCATCCTTATTCTTACAGTAATAAAGACGTGTACCGAAATATTTGGCTACCTTGGCTGCTACTAACTATATGACGCTGACCATTCATATACTTATAGAAAATGTATTACCTATTGAATAATTCATACTTTTGTATAGCCCGACAAAGCCGCTATTTGGCGCTGAGGTAGTGGTGTCGCTGTAAAGTGTAAACCGCATAATATATATTATGGCAATAATGTACATACGTCATGTATAGTCGGGACAGTGTGTATTGGCATTGTGTTATTTGTTGAAAGTAAACATTCTATGCTTTATAATAAATACCTATTTATCCATATCTGATTCCAAGTACGTATTCGATATTTAAGTATTTTTCCGATTGTGACTTAGAAGACTGTGTCGCTTTTAAGACCGACGACCTCAATTATAAAACTTTCGGTCTGGGATTGGAATAACCTATATTCCTTTTTCTATATTCGTCTTTTTTTATTACGCCAAGTCGAGCAAAACAGCGGCACGGCCGTACTATCCTTTTCTCGAAGCAGTTCAGGCCATTTTCGAACCCCCTATAACTTCGTTGTGGATAAAACTAGAAGCCTGAATTTTCAGTAACCAAGCACGCATTGTATAAAAACGATACATTTCAAATTTCATTCAATTTGAACCAGCAGTTTAAGAATTATAACTGGTCAAAGTTTCTTAATTTTGTCACTCACTGACTCATCAAAAGTCTAAGGCACTTCTAGCAGACATAGAAACTTCAAATTTAGAATACAATTATTAGTGTTTAGTGTATAAATCAAGGGAAAACTAAAAAAAAATGCAATTTCAGTTCTGTTTTCTAGATACACCAACTGCATAGATAAGAGAGCAAATAAAGATTAATAAGAATGCCTGAGACTTGGCTCTACGAAATATCTCACACTTTTTACGGTGGAAGAGTTTCGAAACTTGGCCTCTTTTTTACAAGGAATGTTTTTTATGGGATAAGTAAATACTTCACAGATATCGAACGTAAAGATATGTTTGACATTCATTTTCATTGGCATTATGTAACTATTAAGTAGTAGGATCCTAGGTAATTTGTTTATCAATTGCATATTTAAAATACTAGCATGTCAATATAATCATGTACCTGAAAAAAGCTAGTTATGAGTTCGTGCAGTCCTGGATAGAAACGAAGATCATTCAGTGGGTTGAAATGGATATATACCGCAAGACGCGAATTCCGAATTTTGCGAGTGTCGTGAGTTGCAATGCGAGCCTTGGCGAGCATCGCAATTAAAGACGCCACGAGCGTTTTAAGACCAAGTTATACACCGTTGCATACAATACTTTTTCTAAGACTAATTTTAAATAAATATTATTTGACTTTTCAGGCAGTAAGTTTTCCGTTAGTTCATTACTACTCACGCAATTTCTTCAGCGGTGCAGTTATTTTCTTCTTCGTCCATTTTAAAAGGAACGTACACATTTTTCTTCACTTCACAAACACGAATAAAATCTTAATAAGTTATTAATAACGAATAGTTATCATATTTCGTCTTTTAATTTCATTTTGAACTGGAACTTTGGTGGGAAATTAGAAATATGACACATTGACACCTCTTGTTTATGGTCTGTTTTGTTTTTAATATTTTAGCAATTAATTTATATTCTACAAATGTTTGATAGTAAATAAAAACTTTTATTTCGAAAAATTTGCTTATGAAGTTGGTACCACTGCAATATAGCGGCCGATTAAAAAAAAGTTAGATGATTTGACATCGTGGTAAACAGTCCTTTTATGAAAAATGTATGAACCATAAAAGTAGGTACGCTAAACATGTGCGTGCGTTTATGGGCCATAGAGCGTAGAGTTTTTCGACGACTTATTATCGGTGTCATTGTATTTGAGCTAAAGGCTACATAAATGACAGATAACGGTACAGGAGTAGAAAAAGATATACTTAAGTAGGTACTATTTAATACAACCCGTTTGTAAATATTAGGATTAATTATAATTAAAAAAAACGGTCCAAATTATTTTTAATACTAATTTGTATTTTTTCGGGTATTACTGTTTGTAATAGGTATTTTTTGAGACGGGACAGGTAACAAAAAGTTAAATATGTGTAAGTATGCAAAATGTAAGTATACTCGTAGTCTATCTGGCATATTTAGTCAGCCTATTATAAATCTTGTGAACAAAAGTTTCAACTTTTGCAATTGTAATTAATTTAAAAGTGAATCTTTAAATCTGACGAAATCGGCCCTAATGGTTTTATTGATGGTGAATGTCGATATGAGCTCCATCAATGCTGGTTCTAAAATGTGGCTGTCGGTGTTATATTATTAAACACTAATGTATCGTGATGGACGCGATGTGCTTTCGTGCATAACGTTTGATGTCACAGTCAGATTAAGCTCAGTCGACATGTCGATCGATGGCGAGCTTAACTCCAACTTAATGCTACGCAATGAAAATATACTAGCGGCCAATAAATTAGCTGCCAGCGCGGCGAATGTAGCCCTCAACAATTTCGAATGGAGATACGTCACCATGGTTTTCCACAACTCGACCATTCTTCTCGGTTTAAGTGCATTCATGCAAATTTATCGGAAAAGTGTTATAGTCGGCAAAGGAACTGTCCTCCATGGCGAAGAATCCTCCGGAGACAGAATCAGGCAGTTTGTCGTGTTCGGGTCTAACCTGGCTGACGTCAGCCACATGCTGGACTGGATGCAGAGTAGACGATTCGACAACACCGGCAAATTTATCATCATTTGCAATAACTGTGACGAAATAGAAGCGATGAATATATTTTGGGATCACAAGATAGCAAATGTGGTTTTTATCAAAGACAGTTCTGAAACAAACAACATCATTGGCTATACATATTATATTTATGACAACGAGAATTGTGAGATAAGTCCTCCAATACAACTTCTGGATTCCTGTATTGATAATTCTTGTATGCATATGTTTCCTATGAAACTCGCCAATTTTCACACTTGCCAGATTATCGTGTCTACATTCATACAGGTACCATATATGCATCTGAAGACAGGGATCCCGAAAGGCGCTGACGGAGACCTTTTGCTTCTTATCGTAGAAGCCTTAAACGCTACCCTGAAGGTGATGACTCCGCATCGGGGCGACGGTTGGGGCATATTGGACAAGGATGGCAATTGGTTGGGATCGTTGGCAGACATTTATTACGACCTCGCTAACTTCTCTATGACGTCGGCGGTTATAACGATAACACGATTCAATGAGTTTCACATGTCCTCGGACTACCATTCAATCAACATGGTTTGGGTCACTCATCCTGCTGTGCCACTTCCGGCTTGGCAAAAACTGCTCCGCCCATTCCAAATGAAAGCGAGGATATCTCTAGCTGTTACGTTTTTATTCGTTGTACTAGTGGCTATGATCGTTAAAAGTGATATATGGGTCAAATTAGGTAAAAGAATCACATCGGCGAGGTCTCAGACATGCGTTATCTTCTATGCTTGGACCATTTGCATGGGCATGCCCACAACGTCGCTTCCTTCCAAACCAGCATTCCTGACCATATTCGTGCTGTGGATATTCTATTGTTTTATGATAAGGACTTTTTATCAGGCATCCCTTATTCACGCCATGAAAGATGATTCGAACTATCCAGAATTTGAAAATATAGAAGACATTTTAAGTTCTGGTTATCCGTTAGGCGGGGTGGTATCTCTCAAGGATTACTTTATTAATGACTTGGAAGTATATAACAACTGGAAACCAATCAACAGCACACAGATTTTTGAGACAATGGTTAATTTATCGAAAGGCATGAAGTACGTCCTAGCGATGAATAAGGATACCGCCAAGAGTTTCGTTAAAAAGCGTTATGGGGAATTACACATAGTGCCTCAGAGTATTGTGTCGAGCCCAACTGTTTTGTTTTTCAAGAAATTCTCTCCGATGGCAGAGTCCCTCAATCGTGTACTACAAAGATTAACCGAAGCTGGTTTTACTGAGAAATTGTATAAAAACCACGCTAGTTCGTTTGTACCTAAGAGGGCAGAAAGTAGAGCAGCAATGAACATTGACAATTACATGGGCTGCTACGTAGTGCTACTTACCGGATGGATTGTATCAATAGTAGTCTTTTGTTTAGAGATGTACTGTTACAAATGCAGTGGCAATACAACATTTTGCCTGTAGTGGCTTGTAAAATCTATTAAGTGATAAGATTTGGTAACTTTGTCTTATATGATGAATGAGATACGCGCCAGAGAAAGAGCATCCGCGGATTGATCTGACGAGGCAAAGGAATTGGCCTGTGGCGTCCAGCAAGGCAGTACATTCCACCTTTAGACTGAAAAATACGCGAGCCTAAAAGCCTGATGAAGCGAAACCATTCGCAGGCGTTCTACTCCACATAGGGGCAACATGGAGACAAATTACCCACTGGTTGCTGTAGTCCGCATTGAGGGAGGAAGAAGATTATCAAGTGCGGCGGGCGCGCAGACGGTTGGTAGTTTGATAGTTTCGTCATGTTAAGATTTATAATATGGAAACCATCAAATTAATAAATTTAAAATTTACAGATAATTTTCTTTTTTAAGTCTGACAGTAAATGGACACGTTCGCAACCAAGAACCGGCCTAGCGGGCACTCGTAATGTTTGCTTAGATGCCGGCTGAGCCCGCTAGGCGGGCAGTAGTATTCATTGAACTTACACGCCTAAGCGAATTCTATCGGCTTCTGGTGAATTGTTCCATTTTTAGTCCGGTTGCGAAAGTGTTAAAATGTAGGTAGGTACCTACCTTGTTTTTTCAATATTTTATTCTACCATTTTGTCGGCGTGATTGATTTATATATACGCCCATGCCGAATTACAGCTGTCTAGTAGTAAGGGTCACTGAGCTAAGTCGCAGACGGACAGACAGACATGGCGAAACTATAAGGGTTCCTTATTGACTACGGAACCCAAAAAATCGTACAAAAGTATAACAGTATTTCACGAACGAAACAGCAATTATATACAACAGTTAGCACGGATATAAAGTTGTGATGTGACGTCATAATTTTGTAGTTATGAGCCGTTCTTATGTGAGATGCATTTATGAGATGTCTTGAGTTGAAGAAAAAAACTACTCTACTTGTAGTTGGTCCCTTTTGGTTGGATCCTCTTTAAAATATAGTTCAAGAAGCGTCATGAAAAAAATAGGCAGTAGTGCAAAACTAAGTACATCTAGGGAATGCAATAACCGACAAAATTTCATAACCGATTATCGTATCGGTTATAGTAAAAAATAACCGATTAATCGGTTATAACCGATTATTTCAAAATTTGAAAAAAGTCAAAGAAATATGGTCTAAAGCTCTAAACGTGGAAAGCTATGCTGCGTACGACTAATAAATGAACTAATTAATGACTTATCTATTTTTTAATCACCGAAAAAAAAAAATTGCCAGCAAATTCTACGAATTTTTCCATCTCGAGGTGTTGACCATTACCACAAGCTCTGTTCGATTGTAAGTAGTTGCTTTATAATTATTAATTACGTTCAGTAAAGGTAAACTTAACTTAAGGGGCTCCACGCGCTATTTGGCTAGTTTTGACGAGTTTTGAGTTAATATTCCTCCGTACAAACTACTTATAGATTTATTTATGGCACAAACACTTATTAGCTCTTCAATCCTTTATCTACATTTCCACGAGTTTTTTTTTAATAATAAGTATTTATTTTATTCAACCATTGTCCAAAAAAGCTCTGGTTCGATATTAGTATGTTGTTTATGTACTTTTATATATAAAATCTACATATAACTGTTCCTTATTAACGTCTCTAACCCACGAGAGATTTTTATTTTTTACTCATTTTCACAAAAGTTACGTCCAAAAACTGGAACTGTGAGTTTTGAAGTAAATGAAATACTATTTCGGTAAACCGACAGTTACAGATCGAAGGTCATTGGGAGCTAGGAGTCCCTTAAATTTATTTTTATTATAAATATAAGTTTTCGATACTGTGTAAATTTCGTAATTATTACACAAATTAAATTACAACGATGCTTACTTACTTAATGCACTTGACTTGATTTGATAATCTTGATATAGGATAGAAAGTAAAATAGACTACGAACGAGAAAAAGATGGGAGATGTTTATCTCCAAAGAAGAAAGGTATAATAATAAATAATAATAATAATAAATATTAAGGGACAATCTTACACAAATCGACCTAGTCCCACAGTAAGCTCAGTAAGGCTTGTGTTATGGGTACTAGACGACGATATATATAATAGATATAAATACTTAAATACATAGAAAAACTTCCATGACTCAGAAACAAATATTCATGCTCATCACACAAATATTTGCCCTTACCGGGATTCGAACCCAAGACCTTCAGCTTCGTAGGCAGCGTCACTACCCACTAGGCTAACCGGTCGTCAAAAGACAGTAGATACGCGCTACTATATATTAGGTATAATGCCACAAACGCAAAAAAGTTATAATTTGCATTTATGTATTATTTTTTTCGTGTTCCGAGAGTTTCCTCGGAACTCGGCACTCGGCTCGGCAGTTTCGGTTGACACGTAAACGTTTTAACGGTTACTGAGTGAACAGTTTTACCTAATATATTATTTACAAGCCTATTAATAATCTACATAATGAAACTTAAAACGACTATTTACAAGACCTAAATACTAAAGTTCCTTAATCTAAACGAATATCTTTAATTTAAGATTCTTGTTACTATTCAATTCCTTCAGGCGTTTAGATAGTTGCAAGTGCTTGTCATCGCTTGTGCGCGGGAGGAGGCACGAGCTGAGAGGGCCGAGGGGAACAGAGCACTCCGCATTTGACACGGAGCAGCGATACCGATCATACTGATTGTTACTATAATGTAAATTATACATTTTTCTACCTGACTGTGCGCTAGCCAGTATTTTAATATTAAATATAACTATAAGTACTTCAGATTAAATAATTTAAAAAAGTGAAATGTGTTACCCCGGACTGGGTGAGTGTTGCAAATTAATGTATTACTTATACCGATTACTAATGTGAATCAGTAGTGTTGGCAATGCCTAATTTTAATAACGCGTATAATGTAGCTATCATCATTTCACTAGATATAAGTTTTATTTCCAGCTAAATAGGTACAAGAAGTGGAGTCTCTTTGTTCTTGTGTTATATATACCTACCCCCTTGTAAAAAATATGTACCTAGATTTAGATTTAAATGTAATTTTGGGCTCATAATGCATTCTAAAACCCCAGCTATTTCATACTAGTGTTTATTGAGAAAATCTTAGTTGTAATTTTATTTATTTTGCTTACATACGGAATTGTAGCACTTTCATACGTTGCCTAATTGCGATCTAATCTAACTGTATTCCATCTTTAATGCTACTGCAACATCATTGATCACTATTTAATGCTTTTGGTAGCCCGCCCGCTTTTTAGTGCCTCAATCTCCACTTGTGTCGGATGTTGCAGTCAGTAACATGAAACCGGACTTTTCGCTAAGTGTCCAATCTCCAAACTTCCAGGGTTTTTGCTACGGGCTGAGGTGTCCGCCTACTGAGACGCCGTAATACCATCCCCGATGACCTGTTGTGCACTGCCGGATCTACCCCGTGCCTGTGACGTCATCGACCGCGCATGACCAACCGCGCGCTGCACTGCAGGGAAGTGGCTGTCCAGTGAGACGGTGCTAAGTGTTCACAGCTCATTCTATGTGTAATATGAACCGGGTAGTCTAGACCTCACACCCTGAGACTAATAATAGCGCTTTCTGGGAATATTTAAAATTGTAATTTAGTACCTTAGTTTTAATTAAATTTTGTAATAATCGATAATTCGTGTTTCTAATTTCCCCGCTAAAACACAAGCGTTACATTGGCGCCCTGTGGTAGGTTTTTCATTGAGCTGTGTTCACTTGGACTTGTTTTCCGGCATTTTGTAGTTATCATTGGTGTTGGTTGCCTTAGCTGTTTGTGCTTATAAACTGTTAGTCATCAAAAATTTTGTGTAATTCACTATAGAAATTGTTTTCCATTATTAAAAATTGGCTAAGTAACTATATATTGTAGTACTAAAAATAAAACGAAAATTTTTGGTGACTGCTATAAATAAATTTAAGTTGATTATTGCGCTGGTGGTTGACATTTCAGCTTCTGATCATTGATTTTTTTCTTTATAAATTGTAAAATTGCAACACACATCCAAAATGTCCTATCAAATTAAATATCTTTCGCTGCAAAAAGCCGAGCTTGAGTACGAGGTTGCTGTTAGAGGTGGTGCTACTGGGGATGAATCTGTTGTTGAGCTTAGAAAGCAAATAGTTAAACTGTCTCAAATTTTGCCGCCTGAAGATATTCTTGAATCACACCTAGATCCAATCGATGATCTGGAGCAGGTTAAGGACACTTTATGTAAAATTAAAGAAAATTTAGACAGCTTAAAATTTAAATTGGATAAAAATGTTCACTCTCGTACCGAGACAATGTTGCATCATGTCTACTACAGACTGGTTAGGATTAAAAGATCTGCTGCTATTGATCCTACTTATATAGAAATCTCACAGACTTTTCAACAGCACTTTGTTGAGCTAAAAAAACTCAAACTAGGCGCATCGTCGACTTCAATGAACTCTGAACCCTGGTCAGACCTTATTACAGTCACTTGTGAGAAGAAACTTGTGTCTGATGTCGTTGGCAAGCTTAAATATTCCGGTAAGACGTGCGTTAGGTCTTTCATTCAAAAAGCTGAGGAACTGGCATTCTCTAGGAGCATGTCCACGGATAAGCTGCTCACGTACGCTTTCGAAATTTTTACTGATGATGCTCTCCATTGGTATCGTTGCATCAAGGATAAGGTTGAGACATGGGTGGATCTTGTAAAACTACTCAAACAAGATTTTAGTCAAAGTGACTACGACTATCGTCTTTTGTCGGAGATTAGGATGCGTACACAAGGTGAACACGAGAATATTTCCATCTACATCTCCATTATGCACGGCATGTTCTCTCGCCTTACTAAACAACTTTCAGAGGAAGACAAGCTTGAAATATTGCTACACAATATTCGACCTATTTATGCCAGCACACTAGCAGCCTCTCCGAATATTAATAACATTGACGCTCTTAAGGATCTATGCCGCTGCTATGAGAATATTCAGTCTCGAATGGTTCGATTTCACGAACCGCCTAAAATAAACTCTGACACCCTAGCTCAGGAATTTGCGTACAATCGTCAATCTCCTGGTACTTCTTACAGTCGGAACAACAACACTAACTACAACACTAATTACAGACGCGAATACAATGACAAATTTAGAAATTTTAAATCATATCAGAATTCTAACCATAACTACAAACCTAATGACGAACAGGCTAAAAACTTAAATGTTAACTCTCTGAGCGCTCTGCCCAACACAAACACAAGGAAATCATACTGTCCGAGATGTCGCACGGATACTCACTCGCTGGGTCAATGTCAGGAACCCCATTTTCCGATATGCTTTCGATGTGGCAAGAAGGGTGTCCGTTACCCAGATTGCTCAGACTGTAAAACTAAATCCAACCAAAAAAACTAAATGTGGTGGATTGCTGTGACGGTGAGCACGAGGACACTACATCTACTAAATCTAAAAGGTCTGAATGGACTGATTGGTTAAAATTTATTTCAAATTTCTTTGCATGCTACACCGTCGCCACAATCCACAATTCTGAATTAAATAATTCACGTCCTCATGTCTCTGTTCAATTACTCGACAAATCATTAATTGGTCTTCTTGATACGGGCTGTCCAGTCAGTATTTTGGCTAACAATGCGTATAAATACTTCACTAGCCAAGGTTTTGTACTGCATGAAGGAGAACGTAGACAATTCATAGCTGCTGGTGGACAAAAACTACACAGTATTGGACTTATGTATTTACCCGTAACATTTTTGAACCAAACACACACTCTGGAAATTCACGTTGTTCCTGAAATCCAAAACTCACTAATACTAGGTATGGATTTTTGGAATACTTTTGATCTATTCCCTAAACATCTTAGTGCTGTCATTATGCGCCCTGAATATGAAGTTCCACTGGCTAATTTAACTATAAATGAGAATGCGAGTCTATGTTGCTATAACCACCTAACAACAGAACAAAAGATTACTGCTGACCACATGATTTCGCAGTTCCGTGAAATATCTTATGAAGAACGAGGCTTAGGAAGAACTTCGCTAATCTCACATGCTATTGACACTGGTGATGCTGCCCCAGTTCGTCAACGCTACTACAGAATGTCATTAGAAAGACAACGCATTTTAAATGAACAGCTCGACGAGATGCTGAACGAAGACGTGGTAGAAGCGTGTGAAAGTGAGTGGTGTTCTCCCGTTCTGCTAACTCCTAAAAAAAATGGTGAGCTGAGGTTTTGCTTGGATAGCCGGAAGCTCAATGCTGTCACTAAAAAGGATGCGTACAGTCTACCATACATATCGGAGATCTTAGACAATCTTCGCGACGCCAAATACTTGACAAGCCTAGATCTTTCGAAGAGCTTTTGGCAGATTCTAATTAAAGAAGAAGACAGGTGCAAGACGGCCTTCTATATACCATCGCGTGGTACCTTCCAATTTAAATCTATGGCTTTTGGCTTGACAAATGCTCCTGCGACGCAGCAACGCCTCGTTGATCGTTTATTCTGCGGTCCCGAATTCGAACATAAAGTCTTCGTCTATATCGATGACATAATTATTGTGTCACCAACATTCGATCAACATATTTCACTGCTTGTTCGCGTAATAGAGAAACTAAGGACTGCTAACCTTACTATCAATTACGAAAAGAGCCAATTTTTCAGGAAACAGCTTAGGTATTTAGGATACGTGGTAGATTCGAACGGGTTACATGCTGATCCTGAAAAGGTTGACGCGATTGTGAACTATCCCACACCTAATAATCGAAAGGAAGTTCGTAGGTTCCTTGGTACTGCCTCATGGTACCGGAGGTTTATACCAAATTTCAGCTCTTTGGCCTCGCCACTAAACAAGCTAACGTCTCAAGCTAAATCTGCACCTCCATTTAAATGGTCTCCGGAAGCTGATAACGCCTTTAAGGCTCTTAAAAAATGTCTTGTGTCTACCCCTGTTCTGTCCTGTCCCGATTACTCGAAGCCATATGAGATCAGTACAGACGCAAGTGACGTCGGGATCGGAGCGGTTTTGACACAGACTACAGATGGCGTTGAAAAGGTTATCGCTTATATGAGCAAATCGCTATCTAAACAGGAACAGCACTATAGCGCCACAGAACGGGAGGCTTTGGCAGTTTTGACAGCTACTGAGCATTGGCGTTGCTACCTTGAAAACGGTAAACGTTTTGTTATTTACACTGACCACGCGGCACTGAAATGGTTTCTCAACCTTAACAATCCAACAGGTCGCTTAGCTAGGTGGGGTGTCAGACTTTCTGCGTTTGACTGCGAAATCAGACATCGGCGTGGTTCCGACAATGTTGTTCCTGATAGTCTTTCTCGTATACCTGTTTCCGTCATAAACCCTACACCCACGCATAACTTACCTCCAGCTACTACCGATTCTTGGTACTTAAATATATATAACGGTTGCCAGAACACACCTTCATCGTTTTTGGACTACCAAATTCTAAATAATAAAGTCTACCGTTTCAAAAAAAGTTTGAACCCACTTACTAGGGAATTCGAATGGAAAGAGGTCGTTCCTCTCGAATTTAGACTAAAGACTATTGAACAAAACCATTCTTGTCCTACCTCTGGTCATTTTGGTATTCTAAAAACCTACAAACGCCTATGTCTTAAATACTACTGGCCTGACATGCACCGTGACGTGACTAATTTTGTAGGTGATTGTGACAAATGTAAAGCCTACAAACATGCTAACCATGCTACATTAGGGACTATGGGACGTCCAAAAAAATGCTGTAGGCCTTTTCAGATGATCAGCATGGATCTAGTTGGTCCGCTACCGCCGTCTAGAAAACAGAATACGTTTTTGTTCGTAGTTTCATGCTGTTTCACTTAATTCTGTCTTTTATTTCCCATTCGACGTGCTACGGCTGACATTCTTGCTCGCATACTAGAGGATGAAGTATTCCTGGTTCATGGTATACCTAGCACAGTTCTAATGGACAATGGAAGACAGTTTGTTAGCAATACTCTTAAGCAATTGTTCACAAAGTATAATGTGCCTAACGTCCAACTAACACCAAAGTACACACCACAGGTAAACAGCGTTGAACGTTTCCATAAAGTTATCGTCACTGCTATCTCATCGTTTATTGAGAACAACGATCACAGATCCTGGGACTCAAACTTATCTAAAATACAGTTTGCTATCAATACGTCTACCAACGAAGTTACCGGCTTCATGGTCTACGGCCGAGAATTGGTAACATGTGGCTCTCATTACCTACATAATGACAGCATTAATGAGCTCGTATTCTCGCCTCGGGAAGAATATGCAGAAAACCTAGGAGTGCTTAGGAAAATATTTGACCAAATCCAAAGTTTACTGATAAAGGCACATTCTAGGAACAGTGGATATTATAATCTTCGTAGGAAACACGCTGATTTTAATATTGGTGACGTTGTCTGGAAACGCACGTACTACCTAAGCGATAAAGACAAACGATTTACCAAAAAATTAGCACCGAAATTTATAAAGTGTCGAATTGTTGCAAAAAAGTCACCACTAGTTTACGTTTTGAAGGACATGCAAGGCAATAACATCGGTGACTGGCACATTAAAGATATAAAACTGACTAACTATAAAGCCTAACTAAAATGTGCCTATCATTAATATCATTTTCTAGCTATAGTAGTCTCATATATAACAAAAAGCTACCATTGTGTGGAATCTTCTACCAGATTCACCACAATTTGTTCTACGTCCGTTCTGGTTGTAAGAACTGTTAACAGCATTACTTGCTCTAGTAGTGATGTTAAAATTGTATCTCTTAATTAATATATGAGACCGTCTGTTACCAACAACCATCTAGAGTTATTGGTGAGTATATTGTATACAGAAACAAATACTCAGTATGAAAGAGGCTGTATCACCAAACTGAAGGTACTACAGCTAATGTTAAAGATGATGAATGAACGGATTATGAGTGAGTGAAGTATGTAGTTGAAGATTGTTTGTGAAACTGATAACTCAGAGTCAGTAAAATGATAGCGAATTTTCTTAGGAAAATTCTACCCAAAAAAGGGGGGTATGTCACGTAAACGTTTTAACGGTTACTGAGTGAACAGTTTTACCTAATATATTATTTACAAGCCTATTAATAATCTACATAATGAAACTTAAAACGACTATTTACAAGACCTAAATACTAAAGTTCCTTAATCTAAAGGAATATCTTTAATTTAAGATTCTTGTTGCTATTCAATTCCTTCAGGCGTTTAGATAGTTGCAAGTGCTTGTCATCGCTTGTGCGCGGGAGGAGGCACGAGCTGAGAGGGCCGAGGGGAACAGAGCACTCCGCATTTGACACGGAGCAGCGATACCGATCATACTGATTGTTACTATAATGTAAATTATACATTTTTCTACCTGACTGTGCGCTAGCCAGTATTTTAATATTAAATATAACTATAAGTACTTCAGATTAAATAATTTAAAAAAGTGAAATGTGTTACCCCGGACTGGGTGAGTGTTGCAAATTAATGTATTACTTATACCGATTACTAATGTCAATCAGTAGTGTTGGCAATGCCTAATTTTAATAACGCGTATAATGTAGCTATCATCATTTCACTAGATATAAGTTTTATTTCCAGCTAAATAGGTACAAGAAGTGGAGTCTCTTTGTTCTTGTGTTATATATACCTACCCCCTTGTAAAAAATATGTACCTAGATTTAGATTTAAATGTAATTTTGGGCTCATAATGCATTCTAAAACCCCAGCTATTTCATACTAGTGTTTATTGAGAAAATCTTAGTTGTAATTTTATTTATTTTGCTTACATACGGAATTGTAGCACTTTCATACGTTGCCTAATTGCGATCTAATCTAACTGTATTCCATCTTTAATGCTACTGCAACATCATTGATCACTATTTAATGCTTTTGGTAGCCCGCCCGCTTTTTAGTGCCTCAATCTCCACTTGTGTCGGATGTTGCAGTCAGTAACATGAAACCGGACTTTTCGCTAAGTGTCCAATCTCCAAACTTCCAGGGTTTTTGCTACGGGCTGAGGTGTCCGCCTACTGAGACGCCGTAATACCATCCCCGATGACCTGTTGTGCACTGCCGGATCTACCCCGTGCCTGTGACGTCATCGACCGCGCATGACCAACCGCGCGCTGCACTGCAGGGAAGTGGCTGTCCAGTGAGACGGTGCTAAGTGTTCACAGCTCATTCTATGTGTAATATGAACCGGGTAGTCTAGACCTCACACCCTGAGACTAATAATAGCGCTTTCTGGGAATATTTAAAATTGTAATTTAGTACCTTAGTTTTAATTAAATTTTGTAATAATCGATAATTCGTGTTTCTAATTTCCCCGCTAAAACACAAGCGTTACACGGTAATCGTAACTTTGTTTTAAGTATAGTAAGTACCTAAGTTACTTTGTTTACTTTGTTTGTTACTTTGTTTGGTTTCGGTAAACTACGAAAATTATGAAAATGTAATGATAATAAAACAAATATTAAATAACCGATTATAACCGATTATGAAATAAAAATAACCGATTATTGATACGACTGAAATAACCGATTATAACCGTTTTTTCGGTTTCGGTTATAACCGATTTGCATTCCCACATACATATAGTAGTAGGTACTCGACCTAAAATGCAAAAGGATAACTCGTATTTTCATCTATTGGTTAATTTTGGCCTGTGGGTAAGTAAACGAGGTAGGTAACTATATCTGTAATTTCATAAATATCTCAATAACAGAGAGGCCTACCTACCCATAGAACAGGCGGCAAGAGGATGTTTGGAAAAAAATATGAATCTCGTTCTAACTTCTAAACTTCTAATATATAATACTTCTAATGGTAATAGAATTTTTCAAATCGGTCCAGTAGTTTCGGAGTCTATTCAATACAAACACACAAACAAACAATTAAATCTTTGCTCTTTATAATATTAGTGTACATGCCTACTGTGGCTGAAAACGCGAGCCGAAAGAGAAAGGGCACTGTGTCCATTTCTAATAGAACGAGCGAGCGAAGCGAAGTTAGTTCTATGCTTCAGCTTGGGCCGAAAATCGTTTTGTCTCTCCGCCGGTCCAGTGTCCATTGTCTGTCTGTCCCGCTGTTCTCTACAGGTTGCATTTCTCACCCGCTTCTCGTAAAAATTTTGTAGATAAGCAGGTTCGTTAATTACCTACATAGTTTTATTTTGTCGAGTTTTTTTTTATAAAAAATAGTCGCGAGTTCTACTGGTCACAGAACCACTAGTAGCCATATCTGTATAATTTCTTTAAGGGGCTCCAGTCAAAAATTAAAGAAATTTAGTAGTTTTCATTTCGACACTCGTCCTCGGTTTATTGAAGCTAGCTTTCCAGGTGCAGATATGGGAAAGTTTGATTCCTGTTTAACATATTTGATATTGAATAACATGAAAAATGTTAATACAGAATTAATTATCCGTTAACAGTAAATGTTTATTAAGCAGAAACGTCCGCTAACGAAATCCAAAGTCGGATTCTAAAGGTTATGGGTTCAAAACCCGCTCGTGGCGAATAATTTTTCAATTTTCCACTATGATCGAAATTTTTAATTATCCGTTTTTAAAGAAAGGTCTGTAAAAATACAAAACCCCGACACCTCATCCTCATTAAAACTTTTATACACCCGAAACTCATACCTACTCATAGATACTGAACTTACCCATAATTTTGATATGCGTTTTTATAATCTTACTAATTAACACAAAAGTTATGGCCAGAAAACCAGTTTTTTGGCCTAAAATTGTTCAACTTTGATGCCAAATATCTCGAAATCAGTTAACTTTGAAGTAAATATGGGATACTATATTGCTTAAAGCCGTGGTTGTTAATATAATAAGCTACCAAAAACATTAGAAAACTATGGGATTCAGATCGTAGGTCATTGGCGTATGGGAGCCCCTTAATATGGCAATAAGTGGGAGAGGGACACGTCACATAAAAGACAAAGTGAGTCTCTTTCGGTCTAGTTTTTCAGAAAATCTGTGGACAATTTAAATACAGTCACTTAATATGTAAAGTTCAATTTTATTTGTCAATATTTACTAGTAAGTTCTCCGTTTATTCTAGCTCCATGGTCCAGACATGGTTTTCTTCAGTCTTTAAAGAGGTGTCGTTTGTTCATCCTCCACTCCTTTAAAATCACCTTTAAATTGTGCTCTATATTCCTACAACAATTATCAGATGTAAGAATATCAGCTCTCCTGAAGAAACTCGCCGCTATTGGATTCACTCCCAAACTCCTCAGGTTAATTGCTGACTACCTCAGGCATTAGCAACAGTTCGTTCGCCACGGATGCTAAGTATATTTCTCTGGATTACCATACCCGGTCTATTAAGTCAAGGTTAGCTTATTTTTTGTCTTTTTAAGTCTCATTATTTACTCTACACACACATACATGGTTTATATTTATTTATTTAAACTTTATTGCACAAATATAAAAATAGAAGTACAATTGGCGGACTTAATGCCTTAAGGCATTCTCTACCAGTCAACCATTGGGCTAAACAGAAACTTTATACCGCGCTTATACGATTTCACGATTTTATAAAAAGAAAAACCGAAGAACTAGCTACTTTTATTAGGTACGTTTAGGTAGTATATGGTTCAGTTGTTGTATAACTAGAGCATTAGTTAGAAGTAAGATTGAACCAGCCTCACTAAGTAATTGGGAAACAAAACCCACATGAAAAATCGTATGTTCTTCTTTTAAAGAAAGTACAAGAGGCCTTGCTCCGCTTTCTTTGCAAGAAAATGTATCTATCCCTTTTTGTATTCTGCCAAATACCTACTCGGAATTTTAGAATTCAACTTCCAGAGGTTCGACGCAATATCGAACTTTTAACCACTGCTTGTAGCATTTTGAGGGGCGAGTCGCACTGCTTCGAATTAGTCACATGACATGAACTGTCTGCTCGTTCCTGGGCTGTTATTCGCTACGCGCTAATGCGGCTCACCCCGCCGGTCACCCGTCACGAAACTAGACCTATACCTACGCTTGGTTACTACGCATCGCGGTGTCAAGATATATTTGTGGGTGAGCGTTGAGGTGAGCTTAAAACAAGTTACAGAATAGGGGGGCTGACAAGTTCTTCCACGACCGCAGGCACCGCCTCCTGCCGGAGGAGGCGGCTCGTACAGCACTCACCAAATCTCGGCGCACAAGCGCTACTCAAGAAACTAACTTAATTTGCACCCAGATTGCGATTTATTTGCTTAAAAGTAGACTAAATCTCCCTATTTTGAAACGATTTCGTGAAAAAAGTACATTTTTAATTATTAAATATTCGGTGCTACGAGTATTCATTGTTTCTTATCATGTTAGATCATATAAGTTAATTTGAGTTTACGAGCGCTTCGGCGAACATATTATGCTGTTGTTAAATTATATTTCCAAATAAATAAATATTAAAAATGCAGTGTCTTTTAGGTGACTGTTTTTACTGATTAGTATCTATAATTACTATTCCGGATTCGAGACGTATTCTGGAATGTTCTAAATTGCTGATTCCTGTCCTGAGTGGGTTACACAGAGAATATCTACTTTATCAGCAAACCAGTAGCATGGCCTCAAACGAAAAGCTTTTTTATTTATTACGATTTAATAACCATAGATAGTGCGATGAAAAAAATCATAATTACACTTTGGTTGGTTCAAAGTGCATTAAGATATTAGCTAGTCGATTAAAAGGTAATGACTACCTTGAACTAATAATACGGTTTTTTTATAGCGTGACAAAATCACTGTGTCCGCTAATTTCGTGCACAGTAGTGCTCACCCGTGCACGATTATCTAACTCAGCAAAATGGCTTTGAACAATACACAGCTTTTCATCAACGACGACTTCCCATTCATTAGAAATATGAGTAAAGTAGCTGCGAAAATTGCCTTTTACAATTTCGAATGGCGTTACGTCACTTTAGTTATGTCTATCGATATTAATATGATTGGTCTAGCAACGTTTTTGAGCACATACAACCAGTCAGTGGTGGTTAAAATGGGACATTTTATACCTTACCATCGAGCTGTGATACCACAATTCGTATTGCTTGGACGGAATTCTTCAGAGATATCAGGTATGCTTCGATGGCTCGCTCAGAATCAATATGACACCACCGGAAAATATGTCATCCTGTGCTATTCGACCGAAGATAAAAACTGCAATCAGAATGAAATTTTTAAAACCCTATCCAGTGTCTATATTGTCAATGTTTTAGTGATAAAAGGATCCCTTTACGATCGGGAAGCTGCAGTATATTCCTACTTTCTTGTTTTGCCAGAGAAATGCTTGAATAGTGATCCTGTGAAAATAAATATAACTTTGAATTGTGCGAACGACACTTGTTTTAAAAAATTATACCCAGAAAAGTTTTCGAATATGTATCAATGTCCTTTCATAGTTTCAACTGTGGAGCAACATCCATTTATGTATTTGAAGAATGATAGTGTGCCAGAAGGCAAAGATGGCGATCTTTTGACGTTAGTAGTGAACATTTTGAATGCTTCGCTTGTCATATCAACACCAAAGGAAGATAGCGACTGGGGTGAATATGTGAACAACAACTGGACGGGGTCCCTAGGCGAAGTGTTTAACGACCGCGCCCACGCCTCGATGTGCTCGGCTCCGCTGACCCCAGCTAAATATGGAAATTTTCAAATTTCTTTCACATATAGCTCAATGGATATAGTATGGGCCTCGGGCTTACCCGCCCTCAAGCCGGCCTGGGAAAAACTTTTATACCCTTTACAAACGAACGTAAGGATCATAATATTCTTCATGTTTATTGGGATCATTTTCATAAATACGTTCACAAAGACTCGTGCTTGGAGAAAAGTTATAAGAGCCCTCAAAATAAGTCCGCCGAAGTTAAACTTGCTCTTTTACTCTTGGATTATTTTTGTGGGGCTGCCTGTAATTAAAATGCCCTCAAAGCCGTCCTTATTAATGACGATCGGTATGTGGATTTGGTTTAGTTTCATCATTAGAACCGTGTACCAGGCAGCATTAGTGAGCGTCATGAAACAGCGTATTTATGACAAGCCTTATGATACATTTGAAGAAGTGCTTGCAACCAGGAAGCCATTTGGAGGTCTTCCTATTTTCAAAGAATACTATTCAGACGATACATTTGTGTTTGAAAAATATATAGACAAGAACCTAGCGGAAGCACGGCAAACTGCCGATACAATTGCGAATGGTTCTTTAGATTTCGCGATAGCCATGAACAGAGAGACAATTATCTTCAGGTTAATGAAATATAAAGGCTCAAGTCAACTGCAAATAATTCCGCAAAAGATTGCAAACGGTCCTACTGTTATATTTTTCAAGAAGTATTCCTTCTTTACTGCTCCTGTGAGCCGTATATTGAGTGCATCTCTGGAAGGCGGATTTAGTGACAGGTTGTATTCACGTTTGTTCAGTAAATGGATTTCATTACTTCGTCATTCGAAGAAGCAACGTACGGAAGCTCTTCGATTAGAACATTTTATGGGCAGTTTTTTCATCTTGCTTGGTGGTTGGATTATTTCAGCCATTTTTTTTGCCGTAGAAGTAATATGTGGCAAAATTATTGATGCTTCTGTTCACTTACACGGTTAGGCTGCGAAATAAATCTATACTAATATTATAAATGCGAAAGGGTGTCTGGTTACCTCTTCACGCCTAAACCGTTGAACCGATTTAGATGAAATTTGGTATAGAGATAGTTTGAGTTCCGGGGAAGGACATATGATAGTTTTTATCCCAGAAATCTACCCCTAAGGGGGTGAAAATTTGTATGGAGCTACTTAAACCGCTACACCGATTTAGATGAAATTTGGTGTAGAGATAGTTTGAGCCCTGGGGAAGGATATAGGATAGGTAGTTTTTATCCCGGAAATCATCCTCTAAGGGGGTGAAAATTTGTATGGAACAACTTAAGTTTGGTATAGAGATAGTTTGAGTCCCGGGGGAGGACATACATAAGGTCTGTTTAATTAATTATATAATTCCACGGAGTAAAATAACAGGTAGGTACAAATGTCAAACAACAAATAATGATACTTACCAGCTTATTAGTCTTATTTTATTACTAACAGTGCGGTGCTATGATTACGGTTTCCGGTTTCTCTTTAATTCTTTTCTCTTTAATTTATTTTTTCTCTTTAATTCTCATTAATCTCATTCTCAATAATCGCTAATAAAATAATTTAAAAAGAGATACAAATGCCATATATTTTGAATTCGATGCTTTGTTTTATATAATAGGGTATTTTATACCTACCGCACACGGGCGGTATTCCATAATTTCAATCAGATTCCGATGAGTCGGCCACACACGACTGAATTTCATCCGCGACGGAAGAAAATGCAGCGCAATAGGATCTCGTGGAAACTTAATTTTTGTCTACTTAATCGTTTGTGTATAATTTAATTTGTATTTGTTTGCCACGAATACTTAAGTTCATTGTGGAAGTGGGCAGCAATTCAGCACGGCTATCAAAGGACGGCCCGCGAGCTGTGTCGCGGCGACATAGACTATCCGCTTATATCCTATGCTCTTTCTCATCATCCTATTATTATATATTTTATTTTATTTTATTTTATCTTATTTTATTTTATTCAGAGCAGAGTAGTTTATGTAAGTATCAATATAGTTTAATGTGCACTTTATGAAGTAACAAAAGTTAAAATGTATCCCACGAATTTCAGGTAAGTATACCACACAAACACCCACGTGTGCTTACGTGTTTACGTACACCCACACACACACACATACACACAGAGGGTGGCGTATCACATCATCATCATCATCATCATATCAGCCGAAAGACGTCCACTGCTTTGTGCCAAAGTGACCGGTCCTGCGCCACCCGCATCCAGCGAACTCCAGCAACCTTTACCAGGTCATCAGTACACCTTGCGGGGGGCCTACCCACGCCGCGCCTTCCGGTACGTGGTCGCCACTCGAGAACCTTTCCGCCCCAACGGCCATCGGTTCTACGTGCTATGTGCCCCGCCCACTGCCACTTAAGTTTAGCGATTCGGATTCTTTATCACATACGTGTAGCCTTTCTCATCTAAATACAAAGTTAAAGTCTAAACAACAACAGCATGTAATGGTGGAGCGGGACTTCCTGACACAGGTTTTTTACCTGCAAGGAAGCCCCAACCTTGTTGTCATCGTGGGACTTGTTATTTCTCAAATAAATTTTATATCATTATTTCATCCTCCTAGCGTGTTTCCCGGTAGTGCTCAAACGAGGCCGGGGTCCGCTTTGGCACCTAATCTCAAGATTTGGCGTAAGTAGGTACGCACTAGTTTTACGATGCGACTACCATCTGACCTTCCAACCCAAAGGGGACTCTAGACCTTATTGGGATTAGACCGGTTTCCTCTCGATGTTTTCCTTCACCATAAAGCCACTCTTAAATAGCAGCTGTGTCATAGATGCATCTAGATCTAGATGGCGGTTTGCGCGATGTAGTGAGCAGGTTAAAATAAGTTTGTTTAAAGCCTACTGCCATGTATACTACACGAGCAGCCTATGGACCAACTATACGCAGAAGACCATCAACGCCCATCGAGGCCAGTACAATAACGGCTTCAGGATGTTGCTGGGACTGCCGCGTTTCTGCAGCGCATCAGGTATGTTTGCGCTCGTGGGAGTGGACTACTTCTACGCCATCATTCGCAAAAAAACTGCCTCCACGCTCTGCAGACTTTGCGCTACTTCCAACTCCATCCTGATGACCATAGCCGGGCGGTTTGAATCACACATAATGCGCCACCTTATACAGGTGCACGTCAGCAGACGGTGCAGACGCCGTGCGGTAATATTTTGTATTATAATTGAATTTTAGTATTTTATTTATTTTTTAAATTTCAATTCAATTTATTAAAATGAATGTAACGTAATGGAACTAATGTAATTTAATGTATAATATCTTATTAAATTCCACACTAACATAGTTCCTTAAGCTGACTGTTACTAACAAAATACCTATGGACCACCGAAGTCTGAAATAAATGATTTTATTTTATTTATTATCATTATCAATATCAAATGCTGATCAGTGGTACTAGCCGGGGTTCGATCGAACCCGCGACCTCCACTCAGCCATAGTAGCTTTTTACTATCCGTCTGTTTCTCAGCGTTCTAATTAGAAAGAGACGGATAGTCTATCTCACCGCGGGCCGGCCTGTCGTAGCCGTGCAAGACAAGTTCTTTATAAGAATATACCGATACGGAATAAATTAAATAATGCGTAAACTTTATGAGGACTTGTCTAAACACAGGTAGATACTTAAAATATCCCTTAAAACTTTTCGGTAATTATCGGTTGTGGCACATCACTATACAAGAGATGTAAAAACCTGACGAGACATGAAACGTAATTTTTCTCCGTTGAATAAATTTATAGGATAGTTTTTATTCCGGAAATTATCCCCTAAGGGGGGGAATGGCGGGTGAAAGTTTGTTTGGAGCTACGATGTAAACGAGTTCCACGCGGACGGAGTGAAAATATAAGTATTATGTATTCACTAAGGTTTTCTGTGTAGATTCCACACAATAAATAAATTTGGATTGAAAAGACTTTTATTTTAACTAGTTTCGTATTTCCTTCAAATTGCTTCAACTGAGTTAAACTTCCTCTTTGAAGCTGTACAAGTTAGGTAGGGTCATTTCGCTGGTTACGCGACCACCTTCGGTTAGCGACCACCTGAAGGAGAAGGTTTTTTCTATTGAAGATAACATCAATTCTACACACCCTATTGAGACAATTACTTGTACATGCATTTTTTTGTTGTTTTAGAATAGAAATCTACTAAAAAACCGAGAAAATATCCTTTCAGTTCACCAACTCCGCTTAAGTGGTCGCCCACCGGCACATTAAATTAGGTGGTCGCTAACCGGCGAAATGACCCTACTTACTGTCAGAATGTTATCAAATAAACGGACGAGGTAGGTAACTGTAATAGGACATTAATAGGACGTTCCAGTGTATATCTAATTTAGGTAAAAGACTCCTAAATTCAGACTGACGGACGGCAACAAAGTTTGGCTAATTACTCAGTCAGTGAATTTAACATGAACTACCTCGTAGTACGGCAGAAAATTTCCTATTGCCTCTAGTTTTTCGGAAATAAAGTAATTGGAACTGTTAATTTCTCAGAAAAAAGGTACGTAAGTAGGTACGTGTACATGGAGTACATTGTTTAACTAATGCCTGCACGTCTATCATGAGACGGCCGCGACATACTCTCGATTTTTTTCGCACTATACCTCTTGTATTAAGTGTTCTAATAAAGGAGAGACGGATAGTGCGAGAAAAATCGAGGGAGCTCGCGCGCCGTCTCATGATAGCCGTGCTGGTTGGCCTTTCGACAGCTCTTTGTACAGGTTTCAGATGGAAGCAAAAGTTCGATTGGTTCTAGGTAGGTAGATACATTGCTGTCAGAGATGGCCATTAATCGATAAGTTTTTCAATCAGATAATTAGTCGGTAAACAATCAATCGTCACAAGATTAATCACTATTAATTTAATCGCGCTGTGCACATTTGTTCTAATAATAACATATGGTTTTTATAGTATTCTGTTATGCAGTACTATAGACTCTCCTAGGTAAGGGTTGGGTTTACGGCTTGGATGGAGTATGGGTAGTACCTAAATTTAGAAAGAGAACGATGTATGAAAGAGCGTGAAAACCACTTTACTTATCCGTCTTATCAGTTGTTTTCTATTTTAGTTTGAATATATTTGACAATAGCTACAGTAATTAGTCACTTCACTTGCTTTGAACATTATTATTATGATTGCAAGTACATTGTTCCGCTCTTCTAAAGGTTTTCTTACAACTCCTTATCAAAAATTGGGTACCTTTTCATCATCAGAAGCAATCTGAGTAGAAGAAAGCCGGAATTTGTAAACTCTGAATAATACATTAAAATTAAAACTTAAAACAGGCTAAAGGATTAACAAACCAAGAAATCGATTACAAAAAAAAATGACTGAAGTACGTCGAGACAAATAAAAAAATACTGTAATCTTCTCGAAGGAGGTTAAATAAGACGAAGATACTTAAGTAATTGGTCATATTTCAACAAAACATGAGTAGGTAGGTATATGTCTACCCAGACATCATGCCTATTATACGATTGATTGAAAAAACCTCTAACTTGTAACGCGGCGGTTGTGATTAAATATTCCTGCCTGACCCAAAAGTTATCGGGACAAAGTTATTAACGTCAGCTTTATCGCAACCTTAGGGAAATTAATTCGGAATCTAGTTCCAAGCTGGAATTTCCTTCAGCTGTTTATGAATAATATGTTTCCAATACGCCCATTGCTTCTTGAATAACTTTACACCGCTTCCTGACACACGTACGGAGGCCCGATTGCCGAACGGATTTTTGACGTAAGGTGACCTTTTACGCCTATTGCAACTATGGGGCTGAAGATGCACTTTCATTCAAATCTTTTCAATAATTTAATACACACAACATCCAACGAAATTGTATATATATGATCGTACAATCTTGGACCGTTCAGATGAACGTGCATGGTCATATATTATGTCGATGTGTAATCAAATGGTGGAAGTTTGTATACCTATAACTCGTACAATGAAAATAGAAACATGTTACACACTGTAGAGACTCTTGTATGGAGTAGCACATGGGGAAAATGGTCTCCACAGCTGGTTTGGGGTGTATGCACTGTTTGTGTATGCAAGTTTTCCGTAACCACTTTGCATACAACTTTCAGAATTGGGTGAGGACCAAATACTTAGCCATACAATTCTATGGTATTTTTGTGGCACAACGGATTTTTTAAACTGCTACCGATTAACCAGGCTAACTACTGACCAAGAATTTGGTCCTCACCCAATTTTGTTATAATTCCAATCTTGCGTGCATTTGCGAAAGTGGTAAATTAAATATGATGTCTTCTTAAGACAGACTTGAGCATGCCACTGAAAAGATCTTGGTGAGGTAGGGCACAGCGAAATGTCATCCCGCTCGAATTTGGAGCAGCCCAACTGGGAAAGTACCTCCGCCTTGCAGAAGACCACAGCCATAATAACACTACTACTTGCTCTGTAGTAGTGTTGTGTTTCTGGAGGTGAGCAAGGTCGCCAGAGCTCCCGAGGATGCGTAGTGTTGAGAGCGAGGGAATTTGTTCCTGCAGCTGTCAACACGGCGAATCCTCAAACATATCAAGGGTCGGCAACGCCCATGTTACTCCTTAGGAGTTGCATGCCTCTATAGCCTGCGGTGTCCGCTTACCATCAGGCGGGCCGTACGCTTGTTTGCCCCCGTCGTATATAAAAAAAAAAACCTTCAACATGTGCATTCTTCTGTGCCTAACTTACGGGTGCGAAACATGGTCATCTCTAAGAGAGAAGCTTGCTAAATGTCAAAGAGCAACTGAGCGAAGCAAAACTGGCCGCAAGCGACAAGGCAGGAATAGAAACTCCGACATCAGATCGAAAACCAATCTTACTGATATCCTAAGCCATTTAGACCAGCAACAATGGAGGTAGAGGGGAAATGGAGCAGGGCAGTGATATAATGGTGCCCCAGAGATGGTAAGAGGAGTCGTGGGCGACAGCGGATGAGATGGATGGAAGACATCAAAATGACAGCTGGTCCCCTGAGGACCAGTGTAGCACAGTACACACAGAAAAAGGGAATCGCTAGAGGAGGCCTATGCCAAGCAAATTATGCTGAAGTAAATTAAGTATGCTGTTCCGTACAACCATGGGATCCCAAAACTTTCTAGTAACTACGAGATATGAATCAGTCCATCATTTTGGCTAAATTTGCACTCCTGAACCTCTTGACTACCATCTGCTACGGGTCGTCCACGACTTCAAGTGACCGCGGCAACCCTAGCGGTGCACTATACGTGGGAGAGTGAGATCGGGGCGCGGCCTCTCGCTCCAACGTCTGGCGCACCGCTGCCGCTGACACTCGATGTCGTGCCCGAGCCCTTATTCTGGTGAAACTCGCGTGAAAAATGACGACTAATTGATGTGCCCAGTGTGGATATGTTTCATAATAAGGTTAAATCTGTTATAGTAGTTTATGCAACTGATACATAATCAGAGTCCTTAAAATACGAGTGTGGTTTTATGAAACGAGCGCCAGCGAGTTTCATAATAGGATCACACGAGTGTTTTAAGGCTAAATTATGTACAGTTGCATACACTACTTTATCTACACACATATCATAAGTACTCTAAGATGGGTTCGGAAGCCGTAGGAAAATGACCCGCATTGCTACTATAGTGCTACCTGTAAAATATCTTTGTTGCAATCGTGGTTCCATTTACGATATCCGGCGGAGTGTGCATATCGTTTTCGGAGTCACTACTACTCATATTTTCAACTAAAATGTGAATTACAAACAACTTTTCACGATTCTACTTTCGTAACAGCAAAAACCAACAAAGAAATGACAACAGTAATGGCGGCAATTCGATCCTACGTCAAGACGAATGTTTTTTTAAATCATAGACAAACGAATGAAAGTCCCTATTCTCATGTCACTCTTGATCAAATGTCGTGCGGTTTATATTAAAAAACATACTGAATTGACGTTTCGCATCGATAACTGTTTTAATATCTATGGATATTAGAATAGAGACCTATTTGAGTTTTGATAGCTGTTCCAAATTTAAACTCATAACCTTACAAAAATCTGTACTGTAATAACATTACAGTACAGATTTTACCTATTACCACAGACAAGAAAGTTCTTATAGTAAAATTGGTTGTAATAATGCTGGTCATTTCCTACGGTTTCTGAACGCATTTTAGAGCACTAATGATATGTGCGTAGATAAAAAATATTATTTTCAATAGGTAGCTAAAGATCTCCGTTACAAAACTGTGTTTGTTTACTGTTCAGCTGACCCAACTTCTGTATATGTAGTTTGAGATCATATTATTACTAGACTTTCGTTAACATGATGTTACGTAGCATAATACGAGTATATTTGGAAGCTTGTAATTTGCTTTTAGTTATTAAGCCAGGTAATTAATGTAGCTATACTAGGCAGTAAGCATCCCAAATAAAACAAAATAAAATACACACACCAATTATTCCAGACCGTAGCTCACAATGCATTCCTGTTGTGTTCAAGGCATTACAAGGTAAGTCACGTCCAATTGGTAAATAGTTGGGAAATGTTTGCCGGTTCGGAAATCTAACGCTTTCAGCTGGTTGGAACTTTCTGGACATCGGACCGCAAGAGTTTGCGCATTCCAATTACATGCAACGCTATTTATGGAAATGCATTCGGTATTTATGTTTGCTATATATAATTTCAAATCGTCTGGTATTTCAATTAGAAGTAAGGATAGAACGTTACGTCTATATACGAGGCGTTCATGTTCTAATTATGAGGAAGTAGGTACTCCCTCATAATTAGAACATACCCGTGTGGGAGATACGATCGTCGATAATATCATTCGCACAGAATGATTTAAATAGTTGCTTATAAGAATCCTTTGGTGAGATAAAATAACGTCATTTTAACTTGACTATGTCCTTTAATATTGGATTAGGTATTTAAGGACACTGAGGTAAAAAGGGAAAGCAAATTACCGGTTTTTAGGGTTCCGTACCCAAAGGGTTAAACTATTACTAAGACTCCGCTGTCCGTCCGTCTGTCCGCCTGTCACCAGGCTGTATGTCATGAACCGTGATAGACAGTTAAAATTTTCACAGATACTATTTCTGTTGCCGCTATAAGAACAAATACAAAAAAACAGAATAAAATAAATATTTAAGGGGGCTCCCATACAAAAAACGTGATCGTTTTGCTGTTTTTATAGACAATGGTACGGAACCCTTAGTGCGCAAGTCCGACTCGCACTTGGCCGGTTTTTTTTGTTGTTTCGGTATCGCGAATATTTTAAGCAATCTTGTTTGGAAAAGTAAACCATCTTCGTCTGTAGCCCCCGACAGGATTCGAACTTGCGACCTTTCTAATAACGCTAGACTGCTCTACCAACTGAGCTACGAGGACAGTGACTTACGCCGTGTATTTTTGCATTACATTCCCGCTAAGACTAGCGCCCTCTGTATCGTGTTATAGACTTGTTTCACAGCCTTGGCACACCGTAATACACAATCCCATTAAATACATTTTGCAACGGACAAAGATGCTACGCGCTACGCCGTAGTGCTACGAATGTAATTTAGTATCGAATGAGTCTACGAACTACTGGTTTTTCCAATTTTAGTCGTACCTACCTATATCAATGTTTCCGTTACGCCCATTATTTGTTGCCATTAAGTCCTCAGTAATAATGGAGTAAATGCAGAACTGCGTCATATATTGCGCGTTGCATAAGATATGAAACACCCAATGTACGTAACATTATTTTTTATGGGACATTCGAGACGCAGCCAAGATGTTTTGGCAGCTATCGGTTGCTTTTTTGCCGCAACAAAAGTCGGATTTAGGGATACGAAATCTCATTCGCTGCGGAGCAATGCTCGTAGTGCTAGGCCGTAGTCCGTAGCCGCTTAACACATTCACTGCAAATAATCGTTACGCGCTACGCTAGCCGATCTCGAGATTTTCCCCGTATGTAGCGGAAAACGACTACGGCGTAGGCGCTCGCTAGAAGGGTTTCTGGCTAAGTGTTAATCTCCATATGTAGATAAAGTCACCCGTAGCCCTCTCACGCATGTGTGTCGTGATAAGCGCTGTATCGGTTATGAATGGTGTCATCTCATAGTTTTATGGCTAATTGTAGTGATTATTATTAACTTGACTGTCGTTAACCCGTTGGTATTGACACGTAGATGTCAAAATACGTATACATAGGCTATAAATAAGGGTAGGTCCTTATAGACTATATACGTATTGCAGGCTGCGTTTTTTAAGCGCGCTGTCGACGCGAGTTCATTTCAATTTACATGTGATTTGACACGCAGTCTCCATAGGCACTAATATTTGGAATAAGTTTCTGTCAAAAATTTTGTTACAAGCTTTTATTACCGACTTTACTTTTCTGTATACCATCATCAACTACTCATGGGCCATACGCAAAATATAGGCGCTATTATGACGTCGAGTTGCGGAAACCAAGCCCGCGTACACCTATAACCTATATATGCCGAGTGAGTGCACAGAGCAGACGTGTTACTAATTATTTTTAAAAAATTTAATTAAATGTACATACAATCTTCAACCTTAATACTCTAAAATTAAGCTCAAAACTAGAGTGAAAAAGTGTGGGCCATATACAGTGTTTTAATGATATGCGTACTGCATACACGTAGCCGTGACCGCTCTTCCTCGCCTTGGGTAACAAGGACGGGCTCTATATTTTTTGTCCCGCTTGCACATCGCTGCAGGCGTCACCGGCGGCGGCGCGTGAGTATCTAATAGATAAACATGAATCTAATGCGCTCGCCAACTGGAAGTGGCCATGGAGTTGAACGAAGTGACTCTGTACCAGAGTTAACAAGCAAAGCGCTTTACCTTGAATCTGCGGACAATTTACATGTAACTTTTAGGAACAAACGCAAGCTAACAGACGATAATGAAGGAATCCAAACGGAATTATCGGAAATGCGTAAACAAATGGGCGAAATAATGACGTACCTAAAAAATGTTAATGAAACGCAAATTGAAAATTTCGCGAAATTGTCCCAAGATGTTTCTGGCATGAAGGAGCAAATGAACAGTATTAAAAATATAACTGATAACTTGGTCACAGAACAGAATAAAATAAAAAATGAGATAGCTAAATTCGTCGACATTAACACGAACATTGAGGATAAAATTAAGAAGCTGGATACAGAAGTCAATCAAATAAAGAGAGATTGTCAAATCAAAACTGCTTCCACGGAGCCCACAAACTATGAAGATATGTTTGGTGAATTCTATGAACGTAGTATCAGAACCAAGAATATAATCATAACTGGACTATCCGAACCAAATTCGACTGCATCTACAGAAAGATGGCAGCAAGATAAACACAAAGTCTTTGAATTGTTAAAAACGGTTTGTAACGATTGCCCAGAACCACAGAAACTTTTTCGATTGGGGAAATACAAACCTAATACTGATCGTCACATTAAAGTATGCTTCAAAACACAGGACGAAGCTATTACTATATTACAAAATAGAAAAAATCTGAAAAACCAGGCCATCAAAATATTTGGTGATCAAACGCCTCAACAGCAAGCAAACTACAAGACCGTAAAGGAAGATCTTCAACAAAGAATAAGTAATGGTGAAACTTTCTTAACCATAAAATACGTCAAAGGTGTCCCCAAAATCATCCGTAACTTGCCAAAAAACTCCAACTGACAACACCCAGAGATACCCACAGCTTAACGACGGACAAAATAACTTACCAAGTGACCAACACCTACAATGATGTGACAACTAGCAAAGGATCTCTAAAATGTCTATATGCGAATACTCGAAGTATAGTAAAACCTGGAAAATTCGACGAACTGAAATGTGTAATAGAAGCTATAGACAGTATAGTCCATATCATCGTGTTAACTGAGACTTGGCTAAAATCCGACAAAGAAGCCATGAACTACCAGCTACCCGGCTATACGCACTATTTCAATACAAGGACCAACGAAAGGGGTGGTGGAGTATCCATATTTGCTCACAACCTGCTAAAACATAACTTGATAAAAGAGCTGTGTTTAAATGGAAACCACTACCTGTGGATACATCTCCAAAAGTTTTCTGTTGACATTGGCGCTATATACAGATCAAATCATGATAGTATTCAAAACTTCTTGGATGTGTACTCATCACAATTGCAAAATCAAAAAAGGGCCATAGTTTTCGGTGATTTCAACTTAAATATACTATCTACAGAGAAATGCGTGAAAAACTATAAAAATACCCTTAAAGATAATAACTATCAGATTATTAACAAGATTCACATGGATTATTGCACCCGAGAGACCAGCACTACGAAAACTATACTAGATCATGTCTGCACTAACTTAACGGAAAACAACTTTCACCTGGCCATTATTGAATCGGCCATGTCCGATCATAAACAAATATATTTTGAAATTAAAAAATACCATGTGGAGCCTAAACAAAAACTAAAATATGAAAAAATTAACTATGAGAATCTGTACAAGACAATTGAAATTGGAAACAATGGTAATGTAAACAACGACTACGAAATCCTGGAAAATCGACTGATGTCAAGCATAAATAAGAACCGAATAGCAAAATTTAAAATCCTTAACCCCCCAAGACAAGATTGGATCAATAGAGAAATTATAAAGGAAATTAACACTAGAAACATATTATGGCAACAATTTAAGTGCAACCCTGAGGATGACAGATTGAATGAAGAATTTAGAACAAAAAGAAATAAAGTGGCGAATGCAATTCAAGTAACAAAGAAAAGATATTACTATCAATCTTTTGCAGAATGCAAGAATAAACCGTCAAAGATGTGGAAGCTGATCAATAGTTTATCTACAAATAAAACAAAAGAGCACTCGGCACCAAGAAAACTAGAGACTATAACGGGAACTACCTCAGACTTAAAAGAAATGTGTGATTGTTTTAATACGTTTTTCTCAAATATAGGACTAACATTAGCAAATGAAATCCCCAAAAACAATAGCTATAATATAACTTACACCTGTACTTCAAAATCAAACCAAAGCAAATTATCTAAATTCAAGCCTGCTACTACCGATGAGGTTTCTAAAATAATAGATAACTTAAAAGTCAACACAAGCTCTGGCATGGATGGTATTAACACCAAGACAATTAAATGCGTCAATAAACTTATACTTGAAGAACTTACCCGATGTTTAAATACATGTCTTGATCAAGGTGTCTTCCCTGATAGTTTAAAATTAGCAAAAGTATCGCCAATCTATAAATCGGGAAGCAAAAGTGACCCAAATAACTATCGTCCAATTTCAGTTTTACCTGTAATCTCGAAAATATTCGAGAAAATAATTTATGGTCGACTTGAATCACATCTGAACTCCATTAACTTCCTTTACGAAAAACAATACGGATTTCGACCGAAATCCAATACACTGTCAGCAACAATAGACCTTGTCACAAAAATTAAAGTTAATATAGATAAAAAACAAATAGCACTAGGTATTTTCATAGACCTCAAAAAAGCGTTTGACACAGTCAGTCACAAAATACTTTTGCAAAAATTAAACGAGTTAGGTATTACCGACGTAGCATTAGATATTCTAACATCATATCTTACAAATCGATATCAAGTTGTCAAAATTAGAAGTTGTCAAAGTGAGCCCAAAATGATTACGTGCGGTGTTCCTCAAGGATCAATACTAGGACCGTTACTCTTTCTAATATATATTAACAACATAAAAGAACTCGATCTGAAGGGCGACATCACACTTTACGCGGACGACACTAGTATTTTTTATTTTGGAAACACTATAAGTGACATTATGCAAGATGCCCAAAACGATCTAAACTTGTTAAACTGTTGGTTTCAATATAACCTATTAACTATTAACGTGACAAAAACAAATTATATAATTTTTGCCGCAAAAAACAAAAAAATACCGGATTTTCAACCACTAAAAATAAATAACAAAATCATACAAAAAGTAGACAACGAAAAATACTTAGGGTTGATCCTCGATAAGAACCTAAACTGGAAATCACACATTGACAAGGTAAAAGCTAAATTAACATCTTTAACCGGAGCTTTGCGCAACTATGCCAATACTCTTCCGCCGCAAGTGCGCCACACCATATATAATTCACTCATAAAACCGCACATAGATTATCTAATTGAAGTATGGGGTTCTGCTGCTAAAACCAATCTAGAAGTTCTTCAAATAGCACAGAACAAATTAATCAAGGTACTATTCCAATATGACTTTTTAACTCCAACCAAATCACTCTACCACGAAACTAAACTCTTAAACATTACTCAAACCTACGTTTATCACAATTGTGTTTTGATACGAAAAATAATTAAAAAAGACATCTCATCACAGCTAAAATTTATCAAAAAACATCACGTGCAAAAAATTAAACTACGAAATGCCAATGACCTAATCTTAAGATCGTCGCGAACAAATTATGGTAAAAGAAGTATACTCTACGAAGGTGCTCAATTATTCAATAAACTTCCCAAAATTATTAAAGAAACAAAATCGATATCCCACTTTAAATCTTTACTTAAAAAACATGTTACAAATAAATATTAAATATACATAATATATTACTAAAATAAAATAAAATAATAATATTTATTATTTATAAAAACAGCATAAAACTTTTTACCTAAAACTACAAACATCACAGTATAAAACATTTTAAAAATAACATATATATACACGTATAAAATTAAATAAATAACAAACTTTTAAATTAAACTTAATAAGTATGTAGATTTTGTCCTATAATCATTAAAGAGCAATATCACAGTGTAAAATATTTATACAGTATAAAAATATACATTAAACAAATATAATACTTAAACAAATTATATTATATTATATTAAGTCAATCCGAACTACGCTCAGCGTGCGCATGCCGCATCTAGTTGTAACGATTCCGTGCACTACTTGTTTTAGCTGTTGTTGTCGCTCGCTGCGTGCAGTGCGAGCGGCACTCGATCATTATGTTATGTGCAAGTACCCTTTTTTACTTAATAGTTTTAGTGTCTTTGTGCACTCAGAACAATTTTTTGTTTTTAATTATGTGTTTATCTCATGTAAGTGAATTGTAAAATTCTTTATGAGATTAAATGATCTTAAACCTTATATATATCAACTACTCATTGAGACGATTCTAACGAACCCAAACTCAACGGGGTTACGTCGGTTAAGTACTGAATTCCCATGGCCACCTTCTGTCTCCATCATCAGATCAGCTCGATGGTACCATAATATTGAATTGTCATCCGAACTATACTTATACCCAAAATTTCAGCTCAATTGGTCACCGGGAAGTGGGTCAAATTTAACATGCAAGATTTGTCCCATACTAACAGGGCAAGTTAAATAAAAGCTTGTAAAAAGCGGTAGGGTTTTTTGAATAATCTTATGATTTCACTTGGCAAATAAATTGATTTGATTTGATTTGATTTGTTTCTTGTATGCTGTCTCAGAAAGTTACAATATACTGCTTAATAGGGTCTGAAAAATAAAGGTCTACGGCAGCATTAACAGGTCATAAGTTTGTCTCATAAAAATAATGCATTTGGCGCGCAACCGACAATCTGCACGAGTATAATCGCTCATGCGTCGGACGGGTAACGAGGCGCCGACGATCCCGCACTATATGACCTGCTATGCCATTCACAGTAACTAGTCTCATCTCACCGCTCACTCCTAGTATATCTGTATACCGGGATTCGTAATAACAACGTGTAATTGGAGGTCTAACTAACACTGTCTTGACTGAGGTGAGTTGGAGCGTTGCGAATAACACCCCTGGCATGCATCGTATGTCATATCGGGACTATGTGGCTCGACGTATTGATATTCTGTTCTTGGTTCGCTTCCTCGCGAACCAAGTCTAACGTGAAAGAACGAGTGCGCGCAAAGTTGAATACCAATATGATATTAATAACGTCAAGTAAATTGCCCTCCAGTACCTTGTGGTTTCCTGTTCTGCGTGAATGTAGATTGGGCCAAAATCAGCCAAATACTATTTTATGATTCGGCATCCAAAAGTTTATCTCCATCATTTTGCAGGGATTACTTCCACATTTTACGCCAGAGAAGATTAGTGTACCTATTGAAAAATTGGCAAGCCTGGATTCCTATAAACTATAAGTCATAATGGTCTTTCGATGAAGACAGAGCTTAAATGGTTTGCCAATAGAGTTTTTTAAACTTTTTAAAACTCTTTATCAGACATATTGTTGCGATGTAAAATTATAAGTTCGAATGTGTTAGGCTGCCTAAATTTGTATTTTCTCATCCACGTGAAAGGGTAGAACAGCAGACAATTATTATCCTAGTAAACACAGACAAGATTAAAATTTCGACGAAAACGCTGCTAGGAGTACAAAGCGTCAGCAATTATTTGCATTCAAATTTGTTTAAGGCCCTAGCTTTTCACAAAGGCTCAAATAATTATTAATATTCTAAAAGAGATTCGGCTAGTTAAGTGTAGGTAGGTACTGTACTATTTTAGTTGGGTGAAAAAGTACGTAGTGGGAATAAGAATCTTTTAGTTATCAATTTAAGATTTTTGCCCACAAAACGGAATTGTATCTATCTCATGTTCAAATAAATGTTGCTGACAAGAATAAAAACCCAATGATATTATTATAATCGTATTCTTAGCTAATGTTAGTTACTAAATAAACTGGTACTACTAGACTGGTATGTACTACCCTAGCCTTTTGACCACGAGTGCTGAAAAGGTACGTCGGGATGTATGTAATGCACAATATACGAAAAATCCGTTCAAATCGTATTCGCGGAAAACGAAGACAATATAATGTTAGTTTGTTACTAATTTACCTGATACCCGATATCAAATGAACACTGGTATTACCTGATAATTAATGGGCAACGTAAATTAATTACGTAGGTACCAACTTAAGTGCTAATACAACATGTCGTACTTAATTGTACCAAGAAATCATACTTACCTAAGTTTAATATTAAGACGGAAGTGTGTTAATTGAATCTGAAATACTTGTAAATAAGAAGACAAAAGATAACTGTAAAAATAACTACCAAAACTGTTTTAAATATGTGAAATCTTACCGGTGAGGTCTAAACTGAAATGCAAACTTGTTAGCAGTAAATAACCATGACAACCTTATATACTGATGATGATACTTAAGGGGATGCCTTGATTTGAGTCGAACAAGCCCCCTAGACAGAGACACGCTGATGCCTTCCGCGCATGAGGAAAAGAGATGTAACACACTTCGGGAATGGCTCTTTTGGACAAATTTCGATAAATACCTAACTTAGTGAAGTTTTATTTTTTTATAAAGTGAGATTTTAGATTAGATAAAATACTATAGTATTAACTTGATTGAGTCGTAAAATAATGTATCGTTTGAGTAGGCTGAGTAAGAGGAAAAAACAGACCCAACTTGTTTTTTTTTCTATAGAGGAAATTTTAACCAATCATGTATCGATAGAATCAGATAAACAATCATGTAGTCAAGAATCATATATCGGAAAATCAGACCTTATTGTTTCTTAATCTAGTCAGAACGGCGTTTCAAAGCACGCGATAATTTCCAATGCACCGCCTTAAACACCCTAGTTAGACATAAACATAACACAAGGAAAATGACGGCAGGCAAGTATGAAGTAGAGTATCCAATATCCATTGTTATTACAATGGAGATAGGAGACTAAAGAAACGCATACCTTATACAAAGTGTAACAAAAATAGCGTCGATCCGTTTAAGGGCATAACAGGTATCGTGTTCTGATAAGAAAAAAACTAAAAGAACATTTTTTGACGCTTTTTTTTTTATATTTGTTTGGAGCGTTGGCTGACTGAGGCGACCTGCTCCATACAAATGTAAAAAAAAATCGTCGAGTCGTGGGCTTTTCCAGATAATCGTGCTACGTCCACTTACTCGAATATTCCAAGCCCATACATTTGTATAAATTTCCGTAAGCATCGAATGTTCTATTCGCTTACTTTTTCTAGAATATTCCATGCTACTCGGCGTTTTGAAAATGTAGGGGAAAGCGGGGCTAAAAGTGGCGATTTTCATAAAATAGAAAACTGAGCTATGAAAATAGTGTAAATATTGTGTGGCTTATGCATATATTTAAAGAATGATTATTGATGTTTCTGAATAGTGATATCGTTTTCTGCATCGTTAAACAGTGTTCCTACTAAAACATTTTTCATGATATCGATCGGAACGGAACAACTAACCCCGCTATGGGGCTGGTTGTTCCGTCGTTTCAAAAACAAAACGTATCCTTCAAAAATTAAATCTCAGTTCACACACGCTGAAAGAGTGTTTTGTAGTCCCTCAAAAATGTGATTATTTCTTATGTAAAGAAAGAAAGAAAGAAAGCAGACATTTATTCACTACGCAAAAGACACACAGAGACAAAGGGATGAGGGAAGGAATGTACATCAGTTAACAAAAATAATCAAAGGTAAAAATACATTATTTCGCGGGGTAAGTTGTTCCGTTGATTTCGTTTCTTCTTCCATAACTACTATTCTACCATAATGGAAGCAACTAAAACGGCTCTTAAAAGGCATAGCGCCATTACGTTCCACGACAAACATCACACAAATCGCTCCGTTTTTTACTTGCGTCTCTATTCTCATCGGAACAACTTACCTCCGGCACTTTTAGCCCCGCTCTCCCCTACTCACTATACCTAAACATAAAATATACAAAAAGTGTATGGTCGCTGGGCTCGAACCCGAGTACATCGACTCCAAGGCCGCCGTCTGTACCGCTGAGCTAATGTCATCATCATCATCATATCAGCCGAAGACGTCCACTTCTGGACATAGGCCTCCCCCAAAGAGTGCCAAATGACCGGCCCTGCGCCACCCGCATCCATGCGGACTCCCGCGACCTGCAGGTCGATCACGTAACGCATTGTACGCACGTTAGGTAGATCTAAATGTCAAATTATTATACGGAAAATGACAGTTAAAATGTTCTAACGCGCGTACGAAACGTTACGTGATTACCCCTCAGGGGACCGATTTTTGACTTTCGATCGCTCGAAAATCAAATAAAAGTAAATACGTTTGTAGTGTCAAAATGGCAGGCACTTACTTTCCACCAATAGAATTAATTACGAGTGGTCAATACCACTCGTTTTACAATTTTATATCACTATTTCAAAATAGCATTTCATCATTTTTGTCAGTTTTCGAGTGAAAGAGTCGAGCGCCGAGCGCTCGAAAGTCAAAAATCGGTCCCCTGGACTACTGTGTCTTGTGAAAATACGGCGAAATTTGAAATACCTTGACGGCATGTGTCTATGGCTACAAAACTGTAATCGACCCCGCCGTCGTAACAGTATTGTTACTACTCGCATTTATGTCTAATTTTAGTTTTTATTAAATACAATACTTTATTGCACACCTCACACAAACAAAGCAGTTAGAAAGAGAAACAATACAATAACATGTAGGTAGAGGTAGACAACAGGCGCTCTTATTGCTGAAGAGCGATCTCTTCCAGACACCCTTTGGGTATCGGAGAAAGAGATAAAACTAGATTATGCAGTAGGTGGTGCAGAGATTAGAACTAACCAAAAATCAAAATAATTATAGAAATACACGTACATACATACACAATAATATAGAGGTATATACAAATATCACATAATAAGACAATCAGGGCTCATAAAGGCAAATAATGTTCTTTAAGAGAAGGGATTTGCGACAGATTTTGCTTGTCTAAGTCAAGAGGGAGAGAGTCGGATAGCCTTAAAAGTGAACGAACTATTGTTCAATTAAATAATATCAGCAGCATGAAAAATCATAGCGTCGAAAGGCTACGTTATCTGTTTACCCTCAAGCTTTATGCTTGTTTCGCCACCGTTGTGGTTTTAAATAAAACCGGCCAAGTGCGTATCGGACCACGAGACTTGTTAAGCCTGCTGTACACACTGGGCCAACGTTGGCGCGTGAGCAGAAATAAGGCATTACATGTTATTTATTATTAGCGATGAGACCGCCTGCGGCGCTACCACGAAAATCGAAACTCGAAGTTCGTATACATGCATCCCTGTCACTCGAGTAATGTAAGTGCGATAGAGATGGGAATACCCGAACTTCTACTTTCGAAGCTCGTGGTTATAGCTCTGTTGTTACCATTATTTACTTTTTTTTTTTTTTGTGAGATAAATTTCTCTCTTGTCGTCATGCAATAAATAAATAAATAAATATTAGGGGACAATCTTACACAAATCGACCTAGTCCCATAGTAAGCTCAATAAGGCTTGTGTTATGGGTACTAGACGACGATATATATAATAGATAGAAATACTTAAATACATAGAAAACATCCATGACTCAGAAACAAATATTCATGCTCATCACACAAATATTTGCCCTTACCGGGATTCGAACCCAGGACCTTCAGCTTCGTAGGCAGCGTCACTACCCACTAGGCTAACCGGTCGTCCAAAGACCGAGAAGCAATAAAGAGTATTTATTATTTATTATTATTATTTTGAAAGAGAAATGGCAGCTCGAGGTATGGATATGTTTTAACTACAAAATAACGAATGAAAACATATATATATAGGTAACCAATATTGTTTAACTTGACCTTGGCCAAGATGGCCTAGACGCAAGTTCATGTTTCATGCCAGTAAGAAAATTACAAAAAAAAAAAGTCTGTCTGGAAACATAGACTTTTTTTTTATGTATCAGAAATATTTAGCAACTTCTGACACTAGTGAAATTTTAATGAATCTTTCACTTTGGAAAACAACAAGCCACCCAAGCCAAGTATTTAATTCGTCCACGATCGTTATACCATAACTTTATATAACTCCACTTTGCGCGATAAGTGTAGTTCAAATATAAACTTCTTCATCGAATTGACACTGGAAGCGTTGACCATGAACTTTGCACTGAAATTGAATCTAATTGAGGTCTAAGGTAAGTAAATACAAACCGCAATGAACTCGTTGAGCGCATCAATGCGTTGTCAACTGACAAGGGTGAGTAGGTAATACAAAAACAAATATATATAGCATTGTCGCAGTGTCGTTGGTAACCAAATATGCTTGCCGTTGTTACCTAAAGGAGCCCAGGGTTCGCTTTGGCACCTAATCACTAGTAGGCACTAGTTTTACGAAAACGACTGCCATCTGGCCTTCCAAGTCAAAGGGAAAACTAGACCTTGTTGGGATTAGGCCGGTTTCCTCACGATTTGCAAGACCACTAAATTAATAAAAATAAAAGCGATCAATTCCAAGGCGAAGGGTCAGCGTTTGATTTGAGTACTGACAACTGACGAGTATCGCGCGCAGAATACCTAAGTCGCCAAATAAAATAATCCGATCACGAGCGAAAGCGAGACACTCCCGAAAACAATTGCCAGCTCTCTAAAAGCTTTTTCGCTACAAAACCGAATTCGGTCTCAAAAACTTCGCGTTTCAAAAGATACATGTGATAGCGGTTTATAAAAAAAATGTGAGCGGAGCGACGCTTGCGCGCGAAGATTGTGCGATTGGGTGTCGGGGGCAAATTTTAGTCGTGCTCGCGAATCCGTACGGTACGCAGCATCCCTGTAGGTACCAGAGCGCCTCTCGACCCGCGCGAGAACTTTTAAAAGTGTGTGCAACTTGAGAATTCTCTTAATCTCTTATTTCATTCGTATTCATTGTTATAAAATGAGTTAAAAACTTATTAATTTATTTAAAAGTATCAAATATCGACGAAATGAACGGGGCAGTTGTAATTTTAGTTGCTTTCCTGAGTTCCGGTGTGAACGCCAAAGGTGAGGTATACTTTAAACTATTGCTGAAATTGATTTATTATTATGTACACCCCTAGTATTAACTTACATATTATTTCTATAGGTATGGTTATTTTGCATGATGATGATGATTATGATCATGAACCCATCATAGATCATAGATAACCATCTAGCAATGAGACGTAAGTATACAATGTTAGACTAATGTGATGTAATGATGATCATGATGTTAAAGGTATCTGTAACTTATTTCCTATGTCACTTCACGAACTAAGAGTTTTAAAATCCGGTTCTTATGACTATACGTAAATCACGATTCGAGCTGTTTAGCTCCTGGGCCTCCGTTTTGTAGGAACCACTAAAACATAATGTATATTGTTAAATGAATAAATGAAATGAAATACCATTTAAATTTAATTAAAATCTATCTGATTATCAGTACGTCGTGCTCACATATACTTGGCTATACACTCACAACAAGAAAACAAACCGAATCGCATGATTTCAAAACGTCAAAGGCGCGTTCCGAAATTGGACAGCGTACCATCATACCTTGCTTTTCAATTCAATGGGGTAGTTATAGTAACCTCATGTGAAATTGTTTATCATAGTGTCGCTATATGGATATTTAACAATGAAATTGTCTGTAAGTAAATAAAATAATAATAATAAAAAACCGGCCAAGTGCGAGTCGGACTCGCGCACGAAGGGTTCCGTACTATTATCTATAAAAACGATTTGTGACGTATTAAAAAAAACGAATTACTAGATCTCGTTCAAACCAATTTTTGGTGGAAGTTTGCATGGTCATGTACATCATATATTGTTTTAGTTTTATCATTATCTTATTTTAGAAGTTACAGGGGGGGGGGGACATTTTACCACTTTGGGAGCGCAAACTATTCAGTTTAGAAAAAAAATATACTAGAAACCTTAATATCATTTTTGAAGACTTTTCTTAAAAAAAAAAAATTGAGTTACATTTCTAAGTAATGGGAACCCCCAAAATGTATTGTTTTTTTTTCTATTTTTGTGTGAAAATCTTAATGCGGTTCACAGAATACATCTACTTACCAAGTTTCAACAGTATAGTTCTTATAGTTTCGGAAAAAAATGGCTGTGACATACGGACGGACAGACTTACTTCGTGACGACACCTACTGACCACCGACACCAAGGACCTACCTGACAAGTTGTTTTACGCTGTAAATACGAATTAATTATTTTCTTATGTTACGATTATTGTACTTAATTTTTCTAATGAATTTGTAATTGTCATTTAAATTTTAATTGTTATTTTATCCATAATTTGCTGACGAATTTTATTTCAACCTAACATAGGTTGTATGTATCAAATGTATATTTGAAATTGTGTACCTATTGACCTGTAATAAAAATTTTACCAATAAATAATCTGAATCTGAATCTGAATCTGACACTTTTAACTCCCAATTTGTATGGGCTGTGTTTAGCATCGTAGCAATATCCGTCTTTGACTAACGTTTTTTGTCTTTTGTTGTGCTAGCCTATCGTGTCAAGCCGTTGTCAGCTCCCATTTTGTTGCAATTATGTTACACACTTATGTAATGTAATGTAGGTGTTACTGTATGTTTATTCTAACACTTGATCACTAATTAGAATAAATTGCGGACATACGAGGGTCGTGCCAAAAGAAATTAGATACTCAAAAGTTACAGAGATATTCTTTATTACAGTTATCAATTTTTTTGAAGTATTCACCGTGAACACGTAGTTATACACTTTTCCATCCGTCTAAATACTCTAAATTTCTCAACTCTTTAGACACCTCAGAAATTTCATAATTATTCGCAGCCAGGCATCTTCTTTGATAAGCTTATTTTGGCAAAAAATTACAGATTGTTGAGTTTGTTTCGGCGTTTCTTCTTAGCCCCTTAATAAGTCCCGAGGTTTTCATCGATTTTTGACGAGTTTTGAATCGTATTTCCTACGTTTGCACTACAGATAGAATTATAAGTTAAACGGCTATCGGTTCTTCAATCTTTTATCTCCATTTTTAACCGACTTCAAAAAAAAGGAGGAGGTTCTCAATTTGGTTGTTTTTTTATCATATATACAGGATCCGGAATGACAAAAAGCGAATAAGATGATCATACTGAACAACCTTTCCCATGGGACCAACCACGAAATCGCAAAAAAAAAGAGCCAATTAAGAGTTAACTGTGAGTTAACTGCGATTTAATTGAGAGTTAATGTATGGAATACCTGGTTTTTTTTTGCGATTTCGTGGTTGGTCCCATGGGAAAGGTTGTTCAGTATGATCATCTTATTCGCTTTTTGTCATTCCGGATCATGACCCCGTTAACATCCTGTATATATTTTTTTCAATGTTTGTTACCTCAGAACTCCGTCATTGATGAGCCGATTCTTAAATATTCTTTTTTGTTTGTAAGTATATGCTCTCTGGATCCCATTTTTTTCAAAAATTCAGTTCGATGATGGGATCCATGAGGAATTGATGGAACTCCTCAAGTATATTCGGCACGCGTGAAGTGATTTTGGTATTTTCTATTATATCTCGGGTATTTACATCCGGAAATCATAAATTTGGTGGAGTGGATTTGACGATGAAGACCACAGATGACTTATGGAATTCCTCAATTATGTACTTAAAAGTACAAAAGTATATCACAGATTCTGATAAGATTCCGTTGAAATAGCAACTAATGAAGTGCCAAAGGTGATCCTTGTGGAATCGACGGAAGTCCTCAAATATTATCGGCCCACATACAGTTCGGTTTTTTTCTCTAATAATCAACGCATTTGCTTTCGAAAATCAGTTCATGTGGAAAAGAAATGTGAAAATGTTCTCGTGGCTTGGCGGAGTACTAAATTGAAGTCGGTTAAAACTTTGTTTTTAAAGTTAATTATGGTATACCGGATTTTGAAAGAAATGAATACGTAATTTTGTATGATGTTTTTAAACATTGTCTAAAAAAACACTTATTTCGTATCTCTATTGACGTGAAAGATCTATCATATACGAAATCTACATTCTATGACGTTTTTAAAAACGTGTCTAGGGTTTTCATTTTAAACTAATTAACACAAAAGTTAAGGCCAGAAAACCAGTTTTTTGGCCTAAAATTGTTCAACTTTGATGCCAAATATCTCTAAAACAATGAACTTTAAAGTAAATATGGGATACTATATTGCTTAAAGCCGTTGTTCTTAATATAATAAGCTACAAAAAACATTACAAAACTAACGGATTCAGATCGAAGGTCATTATGGCGTATGGGAGCCCCTTAATAACAGTGGTCTTCTTTTTCAGAAACGCTGGTAGAATTTTGACTTGCAATAGTGCCATTACGGCCTACTTGTAGAATAAAATCTCTTATTTCGTTTATTTATTTATGAAGATCCGTCTTCACCATCCTCCTAGCGTTATTCCCGGTTGTGCCCTAAACGAGCCCAGGGTCCACTTTGACACCTAATCCCAAGATTTGGCATAGGTACTAGTTCTACGAAAGCGACTGCCATCTGACCTTCCAACCCAGAGGGAAAGCTAGACTTATTGGGATTAGACCAGTTTCCTCACGATGTTTTCCTTCACCGAAAAGCTAACGGTAATTATTCCGTACGCAAGTTCCGAAAAACTCATTGGCACGAGCCGGGATTCGAACCCACGACCGCCGCTTGACAGCCGCATACCTGAACCACTAGGCTACCTTAGCTTATGAAGATCCGTCTTATGAAAGAAAATATTTGTCGAGGTAATTAATTATCTGTCTAGTATTAGAAGGGGTGCGTATCAGAATGTCTAAAATTAAAAAAACTAACGTTAAATAACCTACATTAAAAATCCCTGAAATCTAAATACCTAATGGTTTTTTCAGCTAAATTCAAAATACCGAAAGCTTAAAACGGCTACGTATGACAATGTCTAAAATAAAAATAAAACTAACGTAAAATAACCTACGTTCGATATCACTAAAATCTAAATAAATACCTAACGTTTTCACTTATATTCAAAATACCGAAAGCTTAATCATTAGGTATTTAGATTTTAGTGATTTAAGCCTATGTTTTTCTTAGCACTAAATTGCCTAATTGTCATTAGTCATAAGTTTTAATAACAAGTTTTTCCGCTCTTTTATAAAAAAAATAACCTCGAAGGCGAAAGCAAAGCTCCCGCTTCCGTCTTCTAACCTATCCGCGATCCGAGTCGGGTTTGCCACTAAGTCCCTGTTCAAAGGGTGGGTATCAAATAAACTTTTCTCTGAGATCAACCAATGCCAAGATAGTGGGGTATCGTAGGCCGTAGGGAACCGGGGCTTGCAAAACCGACTCGGATCACGGATAGGTTAGGTTAGGTTAGGTTATTTTTTTTATAAAAGAGCGGAAAAACTAACAATATGAGCCCTAATTACGCTCGCAAGTGCATCATTTTAGGTATTTCAAATGTTGGTGTATCAAACTAGATGTAATAGCTATTGATATTTTAAACATTAGATATTTAGTCCAATCGGTATTTTAAACTCAGGTAATTCGTAGGTAGGTGTTAGTTGCTTATAGGCATTTCGATTTTAGGCACTTTTAACGTAGGTGAACGTTAGTTTTTTTTTAATTTAGATATTCTGATACGTACCCATTAGAAGTTTACATTTTAAACGTTTAAATAAATTAATGAAGATTTTTAAATAACTATAATTCATTAAGTACAATTTTTATTACGAGAACAATATTTCTTTGCTATTCCGCTAAAAAAACGTGCTGGTCTATCAGACCACAATTTTACAATTTTTATATTCTTGCTAAAAGAGATCCATTTATTTCATTTATCTCTTCGCATTTCAATGTGTTTCGGGTACTAGTTTCCATAGTCAGAATGAGCGCGATACATAAATGTGTTCAAATGAGAACGTTACCTCCGAACGTATACGATGTGAAAGCGATACACCAAACCAAGCCACATGTGTTCTTTTCACTCTCGTACCTCTTACAACGCGACGAGTTTGCGGTATCAACTTTTCATACAAATCGCCGTGTAACTCCAAATGAGGGTAGATTGACATCAACTGCCACGGCTGCCAAACCAACGCCACGGCCAACATTTAATCCAATGTTCGGACAATTTATACTGGTCGCTATGCACGATCAGCTTTGCTATTCACAACCTGTTACTACTCACTTCATCGCTCACCTCTAGTTTATCTTGACGCCAGATTCTTATCAATTGCGATTAATCTGAGGTCAGGCTTACACTGGTCAGCCTGAGGCTAGTTGTCGGTAGTTGTGCACACCAGCCCTCAGGGGATGTCACATTAAGCTTAGTTCGCGCCATTTATAGGCTGCGAGCCAGGTGACCGTTTTTACCTCTCGATTCATTGTCATTTGTTAACTGCTCAATGTATGCGGAGAGTTGTATTATTTATTTACTTGTTTATAGTTTAGTTTTCTTTATCTGTACTTTTAGTAAGTATAAAAAAAAAATAGGCAATGGTAACTCCAACTTTACCGTCGTTTGGGTTCGATAAAAATTGCTCACCGAATTAAGCTCAGCTTCAAAATTTCAAAGTGCATAATTTATATTATATTCTCGCTGTAGGATTACGCGTTCGTATACGTTCTGTATGGCAACTTTGCCCATTAATAATTTATCTTGAACTTGGCTGTATATCTAATTAAAAAGATGGGACACGAGGATGAATTCAGATAACCCTGAACAGAATGACGTTAAAAGGAAATACGGGTTGACTCGCTTTACAAAACCTTTAATTCCGAGACTCGGTACTTCCTACATACAGTACAAGCACGGTACTTCATGTACCAAAATTAAACCTAAGTATTCATGATTTTTCCTAGACATCATATTAGCCAAGTGGTTCAGGACGGAATATTTACCGTCAGCTTTTCCGTGAAGGAAAACATCGTGAGGAAACCGGTCTAATCGCAACAGTAAGATGGCAGTCGCTTTCGTAAAACGAGTGCCTATGCCAAATCTTGGGATTAGGTATCAAAGCGGACCCTGGGCTCCTTTGGGCACAACCGGGAATAACGCTACGGGGATGATGATGAGGTGGTCTGATTTAGACAAAAGGTGAAAATAGCAACTCTTAAATTAAGTTCACATGGCTAAATGGCTAAACCATAGTGTCGGGGCTAGTAAGAATCTTCCTATCGCTGACTGTGCAAAAATACAATTAGCAATAAAATTTTGCCTCAGAAGTTGACTGTCAAGAAATGGGGCATAAAGTTGCAGTGGTCCTTTGTGATTTGTGACCTGTCGAAAGCATTCGACTTGGTAGACCACGAACTAATCCTAAGAAAGCTTTATCATTATGGTATACGCGGAACCTTTTTAAATATATTTAGATCATTCTTAGAAAACAGGGAACAGTGTTGCGAAGTTGATGTAAATGGAACTAAAGGGAAATCAAACTATCAATCACTAGATTCCATTTTTGTACCGCAAGGATCCGTTATTGGCAACTATCTTTTCATCACGTTAGTGAATGATTTATCGTCGTGTACACGGCATGGTAAGTTAGTTGCTTATGCAGACGATAGTGCTTTTATAGTATCAGATAAAACATTGTCTGAATTGCAGTCAAAAGTTAATTCTCTTCTTCATGATATAAAACATTGGTTTACCATTAATGACATGCAACTAAACCTTGAAAAAACCACGGTAATTCAGATAAATCTTAGGAATCTACCAGAACAAACACTAGAAATAGGGCTTAATGATACATATGTTCCTCTAGTAAATAATGCCAAATATCTTGGATTCACCATTGCCTCTGGATTAAAGTGGAATGTTCATATAGATAACCTATGTAAAAGAATCGGAAAAGCTTGCTTTGCCATTTCACGCTTGACGAAGACGCTCAATGATCAATGCGTCAGAAACGCATACTTTGCTTATTTCCAATCCATAATCACCTATGGGATTGATATCTGGGGACAAGCAGCTGAGAGACAGCGCATATTTATGCTCCAGAAAAGAGTGATAAGGATAATGGCTAGGGTGCCCTGGGGTACGCCTACCCGCAACTTATTCCGTAATCAAAAAATTTTAACGTTTACAAGCCTTTACATTTTAGAAATATCAAAAATAGTCCGTAAAAACCTTAATGAGTTCCGTAAATACAGGCCAAATAGTCGCAATAAAGATAATCTTTTACCAAATAGGCACAAACTCAAAAAATCGGAACAGTGTGTGTGGTACATAGGTCCCAAAATATATAATCGTTTGCCTAGTGACCTTAAGCGACCGGAAATATCAAAATGCTCGTTTATATGTAAGCTTAAAGAATATTTGACTAACAAAGCCTATTATTCTCTAGACGAATTCCTTTGCCAATCATTCAATGAAGTGTAATGATACTATAGGTACCTAATATAATATATAATAAATGAAATGATGATATTGATACCTAATATAATAGTAATAAATGTAATGCTAATTCATAATATAATAATAATGTATTTAATGTACCTATATGAAATGATCAAAATAATATTCTGTGTAAACTGACCTGTAAGCTGTAACCATGTTATCAATAAAGATTGAATTGAATGGAAGTTTTATTCAGGATTTTTTTTCCCAATATTATGCTAAGATGTCCGTGTTAATAAAATAAAACTGAAGTAATTTTTAACGTAAGCAGCTTTTTGTTTTATTTCCGACATTCAGCTTCAAGCTAGGTACAAAATAAACATTTTTTTGCCTCCACTATGTCTCATGAATTTTATATGAGCAAAATAAAGAAAGGTTTTGTAGACATGTAATCCGAAAGCTTTGTCCTTCGCACTTTGAAGACGTGTGGAGAGAGGTTTTACGATGTTGACGACGATCTTATTGATTGATTGATTACTTTAGGTAGGTTAAGGGTTTGAGTAAAATCGCTTTGGCTATCGGGCTACATTTTAGAAATAGTTTGTAATGGAGTTTGAAGATTGTGCAAACGATCTTTGGTCCGCACCTTTGAGCCTCAGAATGCACGCCTCCATTTAGAACCGCAGTAACTTTAGTACTATGCATAGGTAGGTACTCAGCACTACTTAGCCGAACTCCTAACCAACCGCTGTAACCGATAATAGTAAGTACTTAATATGAGCTATGTTTTGTAGCATGGCAATGGGAATACGGTATTTGACAAACGTCAAATCAGCTTCTTTTTATGAAACATCAAAAACGCTCCGTTAATCTATGGAATTTTGTAGGGATTAATTGCTTGTGATGTGACGTCACAATGAGACAACGTCCTTATTGTTAGTGTTTATGAATTTAAAAATTTAAATTTAGCAAACTTAAATGAAAGATTGATAGTTTCCGAGTATTTTCGTAATTTTTATCTGTTGCTAATGAAAGTAATGAAAAAACTAATTATTTTCAATATTGTCTAATACCCTATTAAACAAACGGTCTGTCTGATGGTAAGCACGCACCGTAGCCTACGGACACTAACGATTGCAGAGGAGTGACAAACGTGTTGCCGACCTTTGACAGCTAAGAGCTGAATAGCCCTCGCTCTCAATACAGCGCGGGAACACATTGTCACATATATGTAACGTAGCGAGTCGTGCTGTTACTAAGGCTGCGGTCAGCAATATATTAGGTGCAGTTGGGCTGCTCCAAATATGCCGACCCAAGATGATATAGTATGTAGTTATATAACAATCGAAAATTTTAAGTGGTTGAAAATTCGCAATTTATGAAACAGCTTCAACTTTGCGGAGTGCTCGAAACTCTTTAGACCTAATTTGGCGAAACTTGAGTGAGACAGGACTTCAATTGATATTAATTAACAAGTAATAATACCTAGTAATAGTAATTGTTTCCGTACTCAGAAATAATGTTCTTAATACCTTTTTGTACACTTTATTTAAGAAGGACCTTTTCGACAAACATTATAAAAAAGTATAAGTATAATTTAATAAAAGACAATAAAAAAAAAAACAAAAAAAAAGTTACTTACTTATTGTAGGTATACTTTTATATTTAGGTTCAGCCTTTTTAAGTCTAGATCATTTCAGTTTATGCTACAAAGTAAACATTCCATATTTTCTAGCAGAAATAATCAAGCTGTCAAACGCAAGCATTAATTAATAAGCTTTTAAAAACTAAAACAAAGCTAATCAACGAGCCGAGGTTCATGTTTATATTAGATATGCCAGGAGCGTGACTATAACTTAGACTATTTAAATTAAAATAGAAACATTCAAAAGCTTTCCAAAATATTTGTACATAGAGAAGCACTTAATATGACCATAATTAGTAGGGTTTGCTCCCGGAACATCCGTGGGAACCGAGATTTTCCGGTTTTTGAAACCGACCAAAGAACCGGAACCACAAAAAAGAAAATCCCGGTACTTTCGGGATTTTCGGGAATTTATTTTGCAGTTATATTTCCTTGCACAAAAGTTCACGAGAATCGGTTGAGAAATGAGGCCTGTAGACGAGAACAGCGGGCAAGCGGGACATCCGGACATACGGACAGACAAACAATTTTCAGCCCAAGCTGAAGCATAGAACTTCTTTCGCTTCGCACCCTCCTTCGATAAAGTGAGCCGAACTCAGCTTTCTTTAAGAGGGAAGTATACTCGTAGCTAGCAGCTCGCGACTGACAATAGGTACTTTTTATTATATGAAATTTCCATTTCGGGAGAAATCGGGTTCCACTAACGCAATCTTAACAAATCACTTTGATTTTGATTTGATGTCGATCGCTTCAGCATAATAATATCTAGGTTCATAGGTTTCGTTTCTTTTAATAAGTTTTTGAGGTGCCTATAAGTTTGAATTTATTGCAAATTTTGAAAAAAGGAAAACCTATAAACCTAGTCTTTCATTGTGTCAATAACTTACTAAATTCAATCATTGAGATTGGAAAATATTTAGAAGTGGAAAAACGTTTTCTCTTTTTATTTTTCCCTCTTAAGCAATTTGTTTTTGGCTCGTAAGGGCCTTAGAAGCGACATTAAGTTTATTTGGAATCCTGGGGCACCGTGTATACAGGGTGATTCAGGAGACGTGAGCAGGATCAACCCTACACATACAGTTAATGTTAATGGATCTTTTACCATCGTAATTAAATTAAACGCCCACAGTTTTTTTTTACATTTTGTGTGAAAGTTTCATTCACAATAAATCATGGTCACCCTACACAACTAAAAAAAAATTAACGTTAATCTTACCAATGCTGGTACGACTGAGTAACTATTGAATCCGTAGGGTTGATCCTGCTCATGTCTCATGAATCACCCTGTATATTATACTTATGTCAGTTATATCATGCGAGCATGGTAAGGAACCCTCGTGCGCGAGTCGCGAGAATTTTCTAAATCCATCTACCCACTCAATAGGATTACCTTTGTTTGGCCTAACAACGTTTTGCCTAACGTTTTTTTGTTACCTGTGTCTCCAATGCATATTAAATACAATGTCTCGGACCGAAATTAGGCAAAAAAGTTAGTAATTTGTACAATTAGTACTTTTTAACAAGTAAATATTATAATGTTTCAGTATTAGACAAAAAATCTAAGTTAATACGTTATTCGGCAATGTGATGATTAGGAAGTTAAAATAAGAATCGACAAAGTAATTTTTAAATACCGTAAACCGGGGTTACTTTGATCAATTTTAGACTTTGACAGCCTTCTTTGACGATCCTATTATACGTAAAAACATACAATTAAAATATAATAATCGGTTTTTTCTCTTCTTTAGGCCTGCCAAATAAAAAAAAACAACGAGATCAAAGTTACATTGAGAATGGGGTTACTTTAAAACCCCTACTTTTTTCACTGCCAATGTAAAGTAAACCCGCTAAAAACCTCGTAAAAAATAAAATATAAAAATTCGAACCAGTACTTTTTCAGTTATTTATATTTTTAGAGTGTGGGGTGACTTTGATAACTTACCAAATGATACAATTTGATAATTTCAAAAGATTTATTAAATTATTTATTAGAAAAAACGTAAGAACTTTACTTATACAGGTATAAAAGTACCTTTACCTTTTAATACCTTTTGATCACAGACATAATCAGCCTTTTTTCAAGGTTTTTTTTCAAGGATTTTTCAAGGTAATATTTATAATTACGTGACTCAATCTTTCTCTTGTCATATTATGGTATTGTTCCTACAAAAAAAAACCATGTACACTAAGTTATAATTCATATGAATAACAAAAAGCGCCAGAAAACGAATTCCTGAGGCTTAATCGTTAGGTCAATTTCACCACATATAGGTGATCAAAGACACCCCTACCCATGGATTCCCCGGCTACGGGTGCAGTTTTGGGTTTTAGGATTGAGGATTTTTTTTTCTAACTCACTACTAACCAGTGACTAACATAAGATACCGAACAAATCACTTGCATTTATTCTTGACATATGTACGGTCGAAGTTTTTTAGCCATGATAATCAAGAGAAAAAGTGTCCTTGCCGTTAACATTTTTTTTCTCCATGAAATAATTGCACTACGCACGTACTAGTTGACTATGTGACGAAGCAACTACCAGTGTTGCCAATAATGCGAAAGAAACTACTAAGGTGCTTTTAAACTCTTTAATACAAGTATTTTAGTAGTGGATGGAAGTTGTTATCAAAGTCGACCCGCAAATCAAAGTATAGGTTTACGGTACTTAAAATAATATTCAGCAAAACAAGAGTTATGACAATCGTCATTTAGGGTAAACTTATTTCGAAAAAACAATTATTATGAAAAATGAAATTATACAAATTGAATTGAGGTAATTTTAAGGTGGATTATCGTTTCATCTATTTCAATTTGACCTTTATGAAATGAAATGAAAATTATTTATTCGTAACAAACAAATATAAATATCACATACACACATATAATATTAATTAGGTACAATAGGTATAAACTATTTATTTGCTACGAAATGGTCCCGCCTCAGCATAATGCTGGCTCACGAGCCAGCGCTGGTCTTCCGGCGAGACCATTTAGGATAACTCTTCGTAGTTCGTTTGGCTGATATATTTATTTCACAAGACTTTTTCAAAGTTAATATAGCCTTAGGTATTCTCGATTTATTCAGTAATAAAAAGTGTCCAGACACGTAAAAGAGACAAACTCGTATATAAACCATAACTATACTGATACCTTTTATCCCATTAACGGTACGAATTTTTATTTTTTACTTTAATAAAAATAGTATGTATTATGAAGTTTCTTTTACAAAACGAAGTGGATTTTATATGCATCACAAAGAACATAAATAGAAGTAGTACTATATCATAAAGTAAATAATTCTTATCGCATTTTCGCCAGATTTATAAGTAATTTTTATAGATATTTTTTTATTATTTAGTACCGTCGCGGTATTAAATGTAGGTGGATTATTAATTAATATTTAGTCAAATTACCCAATCTATATGTTTTGGTGTAAAAATCGGGCTGATATCGATATATTGTTGTGTTTCCATAGTGTGAAACCGTACCTACCGCCCTCAGGCTACTTGTGTTGTCTGTGCCGTCTTTAACATGTGTTATGTGTTTTAGGTTCCTAGTCATATCCTCCCCAAAAATCAAAACTTGTGATGGATGACCGATCTCCTCTCGTGTGTAAGTTAATAAATGTCGACATTGGCGAAATACCCCTTGGCAAAATACGCAAGGAGTGAAAAGCCAAAATAATAATAATAGTGTAGATATACATACATACAAACATAATTAAAAAAGAGTGTTTATAATCGCCAACAAACTGCCATTGCCTGCTTTGGCGAAGACTTAGACTAAGTTTTTCATAATTTATTTGTGTAAGAAAAAAAAACTCTGCTACTTTAATTTAATACCCGCTTCAATTTATTTTCTACCTAGGAAAATCAACCGCTTTAAAATCTTGGCCACATGTTCGGCCGTTTTGTTCATGCAACTTAAAATTTTATAATATTTGTGATATTCTTTTTCATCGTAATTTCCCCCGGGGCGCCTAACATCAGCGTTCGGCGACAGCTTTCTGTCGCCGCTTTTTTGTGGATCTGTCTTAATTATTTTAAACCGCTATTATAATAGTCGAGAATGTTAGGACATATTTAGGTCATTTCACATTTAAGGTATGATTTAGCCTGTCAGATCTCGCGAGAAATCATTGAAATGCGATTGAGGTGTTTAGAGAGTAAACCGAATTGTAGTCCCTGAAAGAAAATACCATGCCTATAGTTAAATAGCTCTGCATAAAAATTGTACCTACGTAAGTAATAAGAACAACAATAGTAGTTTATGCAACTGGTTCATAATGTACATAATTATGTACAGTTGCATACACTACTTTATCTACACACATATCATAAGTAGGTACTCTAATGGCCGGTTCCAATAATGAATCCACCGATAGTTTTCATTACCGGCAGTTACATTTTGACAGATTACCCGTAGAAAACGTGCCAAAATGTAACTGTTGGTGAGGAAAAGTATCGGTAGATTGATTATTGGAACCGGCCATAAGATGGGTTCACAATTCTACTTTCGTAACAGCAAAAAACCAACAAACAAATGACAACAGTAATGGCGGCAATTCGATCCGAGTCAAGACGAATGTTTTTTTTTAATAACGAACATGTCACTCGAGATCACATGTCATGCGGTTGATATTAAAAAACAAACTGAATTGACGTTTCGTATCGATAATTGTTTTATTATCTATATGGGTACTAGAATACAGACCTACTTGAGTTTTGACAGCAGCAAGGCTATCACGAGAAGGCGCGCGAGCTCTCTCGATTTTTCTCGCACTATCCGTCTCTCTCTTATTAGAAACTTAGAACAAGAGATATAGTGCGAGAAAAATCGAGAGTATGTCGCGGCCGTCTCATGATAGACGTGCTGCAGGTTCAAATTTAAACTCATAACCTTACAAAATCGATACTGTAAAAATATTAAAGTACAGATTTTATCTACTACTTACCACAGACAAGAAAGTACTCATAGTTAAATTGGTTGTAATAATGCTGGTCATTTCCTACGGTTTCTGAACGCATTTTAGACCGACTAATATAGGAGACGCTACCCGGCCGATATCGGCCGGACTGCATGCCGTCCGACGCGTTATTCAGCCCGTGTGGATACGTGTCGGAAGCACGGCTTCCAACCAAATCAAAGTCACTCCATACTGATGCATAGGTAGGCTGTTACCTGATAAAGCTGACTTGTGAAGTGTTTCGAAGCGAACCAATGATTTTTAACTTTAAACTTAAATAGTTACAGTCAGTGTTGAGACTTGAAAAGCGTTGATATTATTGCTAGATACCTAATTAAATTTATCATCGATTTTTATACCTACTTGGAAATCTTCTATTTGTTCATGGTAAGTATTAAGGCGGGATTTTATCATGACCAATAAAAGCACTTAGAATGCTACACAAATTGCGGCAAAAAGAAAATTCAATTTGTATTTAGATCTTATATTTTCACACTCCTTTCACAGGCAAGGCGCTCAGGATAACCATTTATGCTTAACGGTAGAAAATCGATCAAACCAGCCAAATTGAACTCGGATAATTTATTCTCCAAATAGGCTGCAGATGGGTGCTTTTACACTTCAGATTGATTGATCGGATATCCTTAGAGCGGTGCAAGACACGCCGTCACAATCATAACTCTGCCAGATGGAACTCGTGTCCTTGGTAAGCTGTAAGCAGACATGGGATACATGGTTACATTTTTTCACTTCTGATGCTCAAAAAGTGCGTCATATTAGGCTTAGCAAGCGTGGCTAAAGTAGTACATTTAGCCCCTAGGGCAAATATGCATACACATTTATGATTTATAAAACATTTTAATTTAACCAATCAAAACAGTTTACCGTATTATATCCACCAATCTCAACTAACCAGTATATAACTATAGAGATATCAAAATCGACATATCAGGAAACAGAATAAATTTCAAACATGAGGTGTTTTTTATTCCCTAATTCACAATAATAATAAAAAACGGCTATTACACGGTCGGAGGTGTTTATTCGAAGTGTCAATATTTTTTATCGGTGTCAAAGCAGTTTATTTAAGAAACAATAGCGCCAAATTGAACAATCTTTTCGCCGTGGTTTGTAATAAAATAATTAATTAGGTTTACTAATGTTTCGCCGAAAATTATTTAGCAAATTCTTAACTCCCCAAACTACGTTTCCCATATTTTTATTTGGTCAAATTTTTATTTCCCAACTCAACGTTTCGCACTGATATCATCATCAACGAATGATTTGATAAATTATTGTTAGACAAATTATTACCTGGGATTTCTTTAAGATGTCAATTATGTTTTCGTCAAATGTATTGATTGGTATACCTTGATTTAGCAACATATTGAATGGCATTATGAAATCTAACCTTGTTTGTTAGAATCCAAGGTTTTGAACTGCAAGGAATTACAGTATGATTTTATTGCATTAAGCGGATAGGGTGATGCACCATTCAGCTAAATTAAGAGGGTACTTTTGTTTACATACTTTGCGGCTCAAATAGTATTAATGTATAAATAATAATAATAATATTTGCGGACAATCTTACACAAATCGACCTAGTCCCAAACTAAGAAATGCATTGGTTTGCCATTTTATTTGCGTAGGCGTGCGAGTATACAAACGCACGGCTATTATTTTAACCTAACCTAAACCTAACCTAACCTAACCGCCAGCGTATCGACGTCTTCGCGGGGTGCCTATTTCCGCTCTAAGGGACACAAGATAACCATAACCTAACCTAACAAAAATGCAATTGTTACGATTGGTTTTGTTTACTGCGCCCCCCGTGCCCCCTTTTTGCGCTTTTTAAGAACTCTAGTTGGTATTATGAGATTTTATGACGGTAAAATGATATTAGGGAAAATGAGATTTAGATCTTACGTAGCATCGGAATTATGAAAAGAATCAAAAAATGAATGAAATCATTTGCTTCATAATTAGTTGACAATAAGTTATTTGCCTTAGCAAATCATTTGCTACACAATTATTTACCACACAGAATTTGACAATATGTTATTTGCCTTAGCAAATCATTTGCTACACAATTATTTACCACGTAAAATTTGACGTACTTAGTTAAATTTTGCAATATAAAAATGTAGCGAAATAAAAACAATACGAAGTAAAATTATGCCAAGGATTGGTTTGCCAAATAAAACTTCGGCGAAAAGTTGGTTGCCAAATGAAATTTGACGAAACATAATTCGGCAAAAAAGCAGTATACCAATTAATTAATAGTGGATGGATAATCTTTGTTTTTACTATTTTCTCGCAGTCGAAGTGAAAAGTAGATAACTGTGGTCTTAATGGCCATATTGCCGTCGGTAAAACAGACTAGGCGCCGGTCTGTTTTACCGACGGTACAAAAAGGCGCTCAATTCAAAAGAATTAGCTGGAGAAGCTTTTGACCCTCTTCCCCCGATGTTACTCTTGCCCCGACTCACCTTACACCAAATCATTCAACGTTTCCACTCCACATTTCTCTGTAACCCCCGGTTTCATAAAGATCCGCTAGATCCTCAAATCATCAAGTAAGGTCTAAAAAAACACACACACAGGCCTAGGTACACTTAAGTATTTTTAGTAACTCTGCTGAGTTACTAAAAATACGAACAGGCTTAATCAAAGATTATATAAAATTGCAATTTGACCGAAGACATTATTTCCACGCGTGTCGCTTGTCGACGGATTTAAAATTTCTTGCCCATTTTTTTATTTCTGTGCACTATATTCGAAAAGTACACAGAAACGCTCAATAAAAAATGTATATAAAGTGCAAATTGCACTCGCCGCTATATAAAATGTATGATTGTTCCAGAGCCAAGGTTCGTGGACGCGGGCTCGAACGTGACAGTGGTCGTGGGCCGCGACACTACGCTCACCTGCCGGGTGGAGGACTTGAACGATTATAAGGTAAACACCAGAAATGTTGCTTTCCTAAGGTCCATTATTCGGAGAATGGGATTGGCCAGAGGCGGCTTATCCGTATAGGCAAAATAGGCACGTGCCTAGTGAATTTTTTTTTGTTCAAATTTTTAATCTATGGCCGCTAGCGGGGCGCCGATGAGGTACTTGTCTAGGGCGCTCTCGACATTTAATCCGCCTCTAGGATAGGCACATTGGGCTAGTCGCTGCAGGGGATTTTTTAAGCAAACAAGAATGTTAGTAATAGTAGAAGTAGAAGCCGTTGACTTTTTATATTTTGTAGGCTTTGTAACCGTATTGTTGTTCGATGACAAAAATCCTTCCATGCGGTGTCGTCACCGGCAGAAACTGCCGGTCCTAGAAAAAATGTGGTAATTGAATCTGTGTCACCTACTCTTGTAGGAACCGAGTGAACAATCAATTCAGATAAACGTATTATAAAAAAACTAGCTGCCCGGCACGGCTTCGCACGGTTTTTCCCGCGGTAAAAAGTAGCCTATGTTCATGAGGAATAATGTCGGCTTCTAATGGTAAAATATTTTTTCAAATCGGTCCTGTAGTTTCGGAGCCTATTCAATACAAACAAACAAACAATCAAATCTTTCCTCTTTATAATATTAGTGTAGATGAGCACTAAAGATTGTAATTATTATGATACACGGTTTTAGAAATACTGAACTATACTAGAAAACAATAGGTTTTAGAAATAAAGAAATGCTCTTGTGTGAAAAGTGATATAGTACGTACAATTAACACATATGAAGAATTTCCATAGGGAAGAAACGCTTTTATGTAATGTCAAGTAACCCCGCGGTCCTTGCTACAGTAGTTTTACATTACAAATAGGATTATTTAGAGGCAATTTTACTTTGATTGACCTATTGTTTAAGATTTTAAGTAACATTGCGGAAGTGGGAGAGTGACTTTTCAGGGAGCGGCACTAAAATACCTACCACCAGGTAATGTTACTTAAAACAATCTTAAACAATAGGTCAATCAAAGTAAAATTGCCTCTAAATAATCCTATTTGTAATTTAAAACTACTGTTTTAGTGCTGTCCTACATGCTTACAGCCAGTATCTTATTAAACCTCAAAGCTCAGCCTCGGTTTTGTACTGAAACTTTCAAGAGTTCTTTAAGTTTTATCTTCTAGCACTCTTTTATTTTTACGTAAACTTTAGTTACATAGAACAAAACTGTGTTTTCAACTGCACCAGTGAGTGATAATAAAGTCAAAACTTATTCTTCTAGTTTCTGTAACTCAGAGTTATGTTACTTTAAATTCATTGTAAATGAAAAAGCTAGTTCACTCGCAGGCCTTTAAAACGTTATAAAATGAACCGGAATTATAACGGTATATTCCGTTAGTGTTCGAAAATTACGTTATAACAAAATCAATATTCTCCATAACGATATAAATACCGTAACAGAATGAATAACAGAACGATATATAATAACGTTATAATATCGTTTTAAAATGCGAGCCGCGCGCTACGGCTGCGCCGTTGCCGCTCTGTGCCAATGCCAACATGCCACCACGTGGGCCGTAGCGCGACGTGCGACGTTGCCGTTATGTTGTTCTAGCTTCTAAATCTTATTAATGCTTGTTTACCTCGATCATTTGGAAATTGGTTGTGAATTGTGAATATTTGGTTGGTTGCGACGATAAATGCGGCGGAATAAAAATTGGACGCAGGAAACGCAGCGCTGTCCACAGATTCGTGGACTTGCTCATAAATAAAAAGAAAGAGTGCCAATCTTAATAGCCCCTAGGTATACACTATTACAATATGTAAGAGGGTCAATATTTTTTTATGTTAATTGTTTGTCTCGGCACTAAATCGCAGACTACAGACAAACAAGCCCTACGACCGACGGTGTTGCCGTGAGCAAAAAATTATGCATAGGTATGTTGGTATGTGCTTTTGTTCATTAATCGTAATAAAATTAAAATATACTTTTAGTTTCCGACATTTTATTTTATTTTTGATTTAGAGCCATTCCGAAAACGACAAGTTAAATAAAATCTGATTATGAAACCAAAGAATGTGTGAATTTTCGATTTGGGTTCTTCGCCTTCGCCATAATCTGTCTAGATAGGCTCGCGATAGATAGGGGAGACCAAGGACGGTTGGTACACATAAATATGTATCGATCCTCCTTTTCTTACGATTCATCCTCCTTTTCTAATTAATCCTTAGTCACTAAATATTTATATAAATAACTAGCTGTTGCCAGCGACTTCGTTCGCGTGGAACTTGTTATGGTCTTAGAAAAAATATTGCTATTAAATTATGTTCGGTGCAAGCTATTTATCGCTGTCCCAAACACACTTCTACCATCTTAAAGATATACAAAAACTATCCTATATCCTTCCAAGGGTCTCAAATTATCTGTACGGGAATTTTCATCTAAATCCGTTCAGGGATTAGACCTACGTAAAAGGTAACAGTGCGATGAGTTCGTTAGTTTAAATTGATAAATCTAAATTTAAAACTTCGTTTTTACAAACATACTCGTAATTTCTTAAGAATCATCAACAGACGTTTTCGTACAGTATTCAAGAAAAATATATTTTTATATGTCTACTAAGCTACATTACTGTTATAATAATAAGTACCCGATGTTGATTAAATCTATTCGATTCTGGGAGCATCGCAGTTCTATCCTACATTTCTGGTAACTGTTCAAATCTGTAAGTCTTACTTTAAAAAAGGTCTTGCTCTCTATACAACCTTCAAACCTTTTAACTCTCTTAGGGGATGAATAAAAAAAACGCTGAAATCGTTTTCTAATCATTAAACAAACGGTCCATAACCTAAGTAATAAATCTATTATTTTAAAAATATCTTGCTCTTCGTATAAACTTTGAACCCCCTAGAAACCCTCTTGGGGGATGAATTTCAAAAACATTGAAATGTATTTTTTAGTTTTAAACAAACCGTCTAAAATCGTAGTTACACTAATATTTTACTTTAAAATTGTCTTGACCCTATACGGCCTTCGAATCCCCTTTAAACACTCTTAGGTGATGAATAAAAAAATCTACTAATCTGCTCTCTCTATTTTAAGACCAAAATTAAAAAATCTTACTTAAAAAATTACTTTTCCCTCCATATAAACGTTGAAGCCCCATTAACGCCTATAGGGGATGAATTAAAAAAAAAACTCTGAAATCAGTTTTGTTGTCTTTTAACATACAGACTAAGACTGACATTAGAAATATCTTACTATATTTTCTTGCTCTCCATATAAACCTTGAATACCGTTTTAACACTTTTAACCCCCTTAGGGGTGGTATTTTTCCAAGACGATGAAAGGATTTTTTTTTTCTAATAAGTAATCGTACCACAAAGTTGCCCATCTCTAGCTCAAAAAAAATGTTTCTCATCCTAATCTTACATAAGTACCTTTTTAACCCCCTTAAGGATGGAATTTTCTAACACGTTAAAAGTACTAACTGTTTTTCTATTCTAATAAGTAATCTTTCTACAACGTTTCAAATCTCAAGCTCAAAAAAAGTGTTTCTCATACAAACCTTTCACCCCTATTTAACCCCCTTAGGGGTGGAATTTTCTAAAACGCTGACAGTCCTTTTTTGTATTGTATTTAGTAATCTTTCTACAATGTTTGAAGTTTCTAGCTAAAAAAATAAAGTTCCCTCCATACAAACTTTGCACCTCTATTTAACCGCCTTAGGGATGAAATTTTCTAAAACACAGAAAGTACTTTTTTCTATTCTAATAAGTAATCTTTCTACAAAGATTCAAGTCTCTAGTTCAAAAAATAATGTTTCCCCCATACAAACATTGCACCCCTGTCCCCTACTTAACCCCCTTAGGAGTGGAATTTTCTAAAACGCTGCAAGAACTTTTTATGCATCTTAATAAGTAATTTTCCTACAGAGTTTCAAGTCTCTAGTTAAAAAAAAAGTTTCCCTCATACAAACTTTGCACCCCTATTTAACCCCCTTAGGGATGGGGTTTCCAAAAATTCCATCTTGTCCCTTCTTTTTAGTCCCAGTAGTTTCGGCTGTGCGTTGATCAATTAGTCAGGAAGTCTTCTTTTACATATACTTATAGATAAATCAAATTTCTCATTCTCTCCACCTCATTTAAGCATCTTAGCTGACCATCCATCCGTAATGTGCGTGCTGGTGCCATGAGACCGGCTTAATTTATTTAAACTTTGTGACACAATACAAAAAAAAGTATATATGGTGGACTTAATGCCATAAGGCATTTTCTACCAGTCAACCAACGGGCTAAGCAGAAACATTTGATGCAGGCATTTAAATTATTAATAATTTACCATGTTATAACAATGCCATTAATATCTGGGGGCACGGCAGTGCCCCCGCCAAGTCAAGCGCGAAGCAAACACTGCCGTACCATCCTTTACTGGAACCATTTCGCCACATTTTCAGGCCCCTATTTGAGAACCTCTGGATAAGACCAGAATGCAGAAATTTTCGTCATCTAGTAAGCTATAATCACATAATTAAAATCCAAAATTTCAAGTCTGTAGGTCATTTAGTTCCGAAGTTAAGCGAAAGCAAAGTTTCGCATTTATGACACTCACTCACTCATGATCATCAAAATAGAACTAGTACTTCCCATAAACTCAGAGAGCTGAAATTTGGTACAGAGTTAGGGTTTAATGGCCACATAAAGGGAAAACTATAAAAAAATTGCTATTTCAACCCAGTTTTACACCAACACCAACTGTATACATTACTTTGTAATCCTATACAACTATATAGGATTACAAAGTTACATTTGCAGTGAATGGGAAAATTCAAAAGCAAGAATGGGCCTGCATTTATAGTTTGTATGTATGGATAACACATTAACCTTCAAAAAGAAGTGAGATTCCATAAAAAACACTCCATGTAAAAAAGAGGCCAAGTCTCGAAACTCTTCCACCGTAAAAAGTTGTGAGATATTTCGTAGAGCCAAGTTTCAGGCATTCTTATTAATCTTTATTTGCTTGCTTGACGACCGGTTAGCCTATTGGGTAGTGACGCTGCCTACGAAGCTGAAGGTCCTGGGTTCGAATCCCGGTAAGGGCAAATAATTGTGTGATGAGCATGAATATTTGTTTCTGAGTCATGGAAGTTTTCTATGTATTTAAGTATTTATATCTATTATATATATCGTCGTCTAGTACCCATAACACAAGCCTTACTGAGCTTACTATGGGACTAGGTCGATTTGTGTAAGATTGTCCCTTAATATTTATTTATTTATTTATTTATTGCTAAATAAAATTTTGTGACTTGGCAATCACACAATACTACATAATTTTAGGTAAGTATGCAAAAATCTATAAATACAGTTAAGTTGTGTGATTGCCACGTTGCAGAATTTTATTTAACAAGCAAAAACATTCCATGTAAAAAAGAGGCCAAGTTACAGAATTTTATTTAGCAAGCAAATAAAGATTAAAGAATGCCTAAGACTTGGCTCTACGAAATATCTCACAACTTTTTACGGTGGAAGAGTTTCGAGACTTGACCTCTTTTTTACATGGCATGTTTTTTATGGGATGATGCATTTCCGATTAATGAGGCACAAAGTAGCTAAAGACAATCTGATTTGAAAATTATTAGTCAGGATATTCGTATCAGGCTACAACCTGCGCCGACAAGCCGAGCAAATCGAAAAATTCTCTATTTTACTATGACGTCGTGCACTCTAACAAACAACCAGGCCTTTAAAACGTTATAAAATGAACCGGAATTATAACGGTATATTCCGTTAGTGTTCGAAAATTACGTTATAACAAAATCAATATTCTCCATAACGATATAAATACCGTAACAGAATAAATAACAGAACGATATATAATAACGTTATAATATCGTTTTAAAATGCGAGCCGCGCGCTACGGCTGCGCCGTTGCCGCTCTGTGCCAATGCCAACATGCCACCACGTGGGCCGTAGCGCGACGTGCGACGTTGCCGTTATGTTGTTCTAGCTTCTAAATCTTATTAATGCTTGTTTACCTCGATCATTTGCAAATTGGTTGTGAATTGTGAATATTTGGTTGGTTGCGACGATAAATGCGGCGGAATAAAAATGGGACGCAGGAAACGCAACGCTGTCCACAGATTCGTGGACTTGCTCATAAATAAAAAGAAAGAGTGCCAATCTTAATAGCCCCTAGGTATACACTATTACAATATGTAAGAGGGTCAATATTTTTTTATGTTAATTGTTTGTCTCGGCACTAAATCGCAGACTACAGACAAACAAGCCCTACGACCGACGGTGTTGCCGTGAGCAAAAAATTATGCATAGGTATGTTGGTATGTGCTTTTGTTCATTAATCGTAATAAAATTAAAATATACTTTTAGTTTCCGATATTTTATTTTATTTTTGATTTAGAGCCATTCCGAAAATGACAAGTTACATAAAATCTGATTATGAAACCGAAGAATGTGTGAATTTTCGATTTGGGTCGCGATAGATAGGGGAGACCAAGGACGGTTGGTACACATAAATATGTATCGATCCTCCTTTTCTTACGATTCATCCTCCTTTCCTAATTAATCCTTAGTCACTAAATATTTATATAAATAACTAGCTGTTGCCAGCGACTTCATTCGCGTGGAACTTGTTATGATCTTAGAAAAAATATTGCTATTAAATTATGTTCGGTGCAAGCTATTTATCGCTGTCCCAAACACACTTCTACCATCTTAAAGATATACAAAAACTATCCTATATCCTTCCAAGGGTCTCAAATTATCTGTACGGGAATTTTCATCTAAATCCGTTCAGGGATTAGACCTACGTAAAAGGTAACAGTGCGATGAGTTCGTTAGTTTAAATTGATAAATCTAAATTGAAAATTTCGTTTTTACAAACATTAATATCTTAAGAATCATCAACAGACGTTTTCATACAGTATTAAAGAAAAATATATTTTTATATGTCTACTAAGCTACATTACTGTTATAATAATAAGTACCCAATGTTGATCTGGGGGCACGGGAGTGCCCCCGCCAAGACAAGCGAAGCGCAAGGGCACTACCTACCTTTTCTCGAAGCGCTTCGTCGTATTTTTGAACCTTCGGAACTTGGGTTCGGATTATACCATTTAAACAAAATTTTCGGGATATGATGTCAGTGGTTGACTTATTAAAACTATAAAGTTTCAATTGCATAGCTCTTATAGTTTAGATTTTATTGATATCTAAAATACCCCGATTTCGTCACTGACTCACTGATGATCATCTATATTCTTAAGGTTCTTCCTGAAGTCCTAGAAAGCTGAAATTTGGTATGTAATCTAGTAATAGTATACAAACAACGAAAAAATCTTAAAACTTGAAACTTTTACCCCCCCAACCCCTTAAACTAGGGGGTGAAAGTTTGTATGAGACTTCCGCAAATTTTGATGTTAGAAGGTCCTTGTTATCCTTGTTATAAATAATAAGATATGTATTTCAGGATTTTTAGTAAATCACCCCCCACTCTTTAAATGAGGGGATGGAAGTTTGTATGGGTTTTCCCATTCACTTCTTTAGAAATTACCTTACAAAAAGGAATGAGATCCCACCAAAAACATTACATGTAAAGTGATGCCAAGACTCCATAGCTCATAAAGCTTTCAGCGTGAAAAAGATATCAGATCGCAATTAGCGCCAAGCTTCCACGCTCTACAAATTCTATATCTTGGCTTAAAAGTATAGACCCGTCACTTATTAATATCATCATAAATCTATGCGGCTACCGGGATGTGCCCAACAAAGCTATACTTTTTAGCCAAGATATAGAATTTGTAGAGCGTGGAAGCTTGGCGCTAATTGCGATCTGATATCTTTTTCACGCTGAAAGCTTTATGAGCTATGGAGTCTTGGCATCACTTTACATGTAATGTTTTTGGTGGGATTAAATCTATTCGATTCTGGGAGCATCGCAGTTCTAACCTAACCTATCCTACATTTCTGGTAACTATTCAAATCTGTAAGTCTTACTTTAAAAAAGGTCTTGCTCTCTATACAACCTTCAAACCTTTTAACTCTCTTAGGGGATGAATAAAAAAAACGCTGAAATCGTTTTCTAATCATTAAACAAACGGTCCATAACCTAAGTAATAAATCTATTATTTTAAAAATATCTTGCTCTTCGTATAAACTTTGAACCCCCTAGAAACCCTCTTGGGGGATGAATTTCAAAAACATTGAAATGTATTTTTTAGTTTTAAACAAACCGTCTAAAATCGTAGTTACACTAATGTTTTACTTTAAAATTGTCTTGACCCTATACGGCCTTCGAATCCCCTTTAAACACTCTTAGGTGATGAATAAAAAAATCTACTAATCTGCTCTCTCTATTTTAAGACCAAAATTAAAAAATCTTATTTAAACAATTACTTTTCCCTCCATATAAACTTGGAAGCCCCATTAACTCCTATAGGGGATGAATAAAAAAAAAACTCTGAAATCAGTTTTGTTGTCTTTTAACATACAGACTAAGACTGACATTAGAAATATCTTACTATATTTTCTTGCTCTCCATATAAACCTTGAATACCGTTTTAACACTTTTAACCCCCTTAGGGGTGGTATTTTTCCAAGACGATGAAAGGATTTTTTTTTCAAATAAGTAATCGTACCACAAAGTTGCCCATCTCTAGCTCAAAAAAAAAGTTTCTCATCCTAATCTTGCATAAGTACCTCTTTAACCCCCTTAGGGATGGAATTTTCTAACACGTTAAAAGTACTAACTGTTTTTCTATTCTAATAAGTAATCTTTCTACAACGTTTCAAATCTCAAGCTCAAAAAAAGTGTTTCTCATACAAACCTTTCACCCCTATTTAACCCCCTTAGGGGTGGAATTTTCTAAAACGCTGACAGTCCTTTTTTGTATTGTATTTAGTAATCTTTCTTCAAAGTTTGAAGTTTCTAGCTCAAAAAATAAAGTTCCCTCCATACAAACTTTGCACCTCTATTTAACCGCCTTAGGGATGAAATTTTCTAAAACACAGAAAGTACTTTTTTCTATTCTAATAAGTAATCTTTCTACAAAGATTCAAGTCTCTAGTTCAAAAAATAATGTTTCCCCCATACAAACATTGCACCCCTGTCCCCTACTTAACCCCCTTAGGAGTGGAATTTTCTAAAACGCTGCAAGAACTTTTTATGCATCTTAATAAGTAATCTTCCTACAAAGTTTCAAGTCTCTAATTAAAAAAAAAGTTTCCCTCATACAAACTTTGCACCCCTATTTAACCCCCTTAGGGATGGGATTTCCAAAAATTCCATCTTGTCCCTTCTTTTTAGTCCCAGTAGTTTCGGCTGTGCGTTGATGAATTAGTCAGGAAGTCTTCTTTTACATATATAGATAAATCAAATTTCTCATTCTCTCCACCTCATTTTAAGCATCTTAGCTGACCATCCATCCGTAATGTGCGTGCTGGTGCCATGAGACCGGTTTAATTTATTTAAACTTTGTGACACAATACAAAAAAAAGTATATATGGTGGACTTAATGCCATAAGGCATTCTCTACCAGTCAACCAACGGGCTAAGCAGAAACATTTGATGCAGGCATTTAAATTATTAATAATTTACAATGTTATAACAATGCCATTAATATCTGGGGGCACGGCAGTGCCCCCGCCAAGTCGAGCGCGAAGCAAACACTGCCGTACCATCCTTTACTGGAACCATTTCGCCACATTTTCAGGCCCCTATTTGAGAACCTCTGGATAAGACCAGAATGCAGAAATTTTCGTCATCCAGTAAGCTATAATCACATACTTAAAATCCAAAATGTCAAGTCTGTAGGTCATTTAGTTCCGAAGTTAAGCGAAAGCAAAGTTTCGCATTTATGACACTCACTCATGATCATCAAAATAGAACTAGTACTTCCCATAAACTCAGAGAGCTGAAATTTGGTACAGAGTTAGAGTTTAATAGCCACATAAAGGGAAAACTATAAAAAATTGCTATTTCAACCCAGTTTTCTAGATACACCAACTGTATACATTACTTTGTAATCCTATACAAATATATAGGATTACAAAGTTACATTTGCAGTGAATGGGAAAATTCAAAAGCAAGAATGGGCCTGCATTCATAGTTTGTATGTATGGATAACACATTAACCTTCAAAAAGAAGTGAGATTCCATAAAAAAACACTCCATGTAAAAAAGAGGCCAAGTCTCGAAACTCTTCCACCGTAAAAAGTTGTGAGATATTTCGTAGAGCCAAGTTTCAGGCATTCTTATTAATCTTTATTTGCTTGCTTGACGACCGGTTAGCCTAGCTAGTGGGTAGTGACGCTGCCTACGAAGCTGAAGGTCCTGGGTTCGAATCCCGGTAAGGGCAAATAATTGTGTGATGAGCATGAATATTTGTTTCTGAGTCATGGAAGTTTTCTATGTATTTAAGTATTTATATCTATTATATATATCGTCGTCTAGTACCCATAACACAAGCCTTACTGAGCTTACTATGGGAGTAGGTCGATTTGTGTAAGATTGTCCCTTAATATTTATTTATTTATTTATTTATTTATTGCTAAATAAAATTTTGTGACTTGGCAATCACACAATACTACATAATTTTAGGTAAGTATGCAAAAATCTATAAATACAGTTAAGTTGTGTGATTGCCACGTTGCAGAATTTTATTTAACAAGCAAAAACATTCCATGTAAAAAAGAGGCCAAGTCTCGAAACTCTTCCACCGTAAAAAGTTGTGAGATATTTCGTAGAGCCAAGTCTTAGGCATTCTTTAATCTTTATTTGCTTGCTAAATAAAATTCTGTAACTTGGCAATCACACAACTTTCCTGCATTAATGGATTTCTGCATACCTAAAGCTATGTAGTATTGTGTGATTGCCAAGTCACAAAATTTTATTTAGCAAGCAAATAAAGATAAAAGAATGCCTGAGACTTGGCTCTACGAAATATCTCACAACTTTTTACGGTGGAAGAGTTTCGAGACTTGACCTCTTTTTTACATGGCATGTTTTTTATGGGATGATGCATTTCCGATTAATGAGGCACAGAGTAGCTAAAGACAATCTGATTTGAAAATTATTAGTCAGGATATTCGTATCAGGCTACAACCTGCGCCGACAAGCCGAGCAAATCGAAAAATTCTCTATTTTACTATGACGTCGTGCACTCTAACAAACAACCTACGTTACGTAATCACATCGCTTACATTGCACGAGTAGGCTATACTGAATGCGAGAAAGGGGTAGCCTATAACGTTATTACATTATTATATCGGTTAAAAAAGTATCGGTTTTATATTAATGGTTTAGATTTATAACGTTATAATGGATATCGCTATACAGCGCGTCAAATATCGGTTTCGAGTATAGCGGTTTTAGGAATAATAACGTTATAAATGATAGCGCTATACGAAAATAGCGCTATTTAAAGGCCTGCAAACAACCTACGTTACGTAATCACATCGCTTACATTGCACGAGTAGTACTGAATGCGAGAAAGGGGTATTCTATAACGTTATTACATTATTATATCGGTTAAAAAAGTATCGGTTTTATATTAATAGTTTAGATTTATAACGTTATAATGGATATCGCTATACAGCGCGTCAAATATCGTTTTCGAGTATAGCGGTTTTAGGAATAATAACGTTATAAATGATAGCGCTATACGAAAATAGCGCTATTTAAAGGCCTGTTCACTCGTGTTGCTCAGTGTACCTATAAGTATCCTATAGGAATTATTGAACGAGCAAAATTTGTATATTTATTTGTAATTGGGTGCTCACTCTACAAACCGAGTTAAGAGGAAATCCCATTAATTAAAAATAAAAGCTACAACGCTGAGTTTAAGTTATATGATCATGAAAATGAGATACCTAAATATTTTTTGTTCTTCCACATTTCACTCATCGCTTCATAATTGCAAAACGTATTTCTGATATTCGCTGCTTAAGGGTTAAAACCGCCGAAAAAGGTTAAAAGGATATTTTATTCTCCTACTAGGGAAAGAGGAGGATTGAGGTTTTCAGCCCTCGCGGCTAATTCAAATTCTAAACTTAAGTACTTAGCGTGTGTATATGCATGAAACCCACTCACTCCTAAGACGATTCTTGTCTATCTGCACCGTTTACGTATAACCGTAAAACCACATTTATATCACTTATACAAGTCATTATGAGTTGACGCCATTTACGAATTAATCGTAGGTATGTAGACTAGAGACAGTGGCTTACGTTTCATGCCCATTAGTGAGACTTATAGTTGCCATAACTCATTTCCTACAGTAATGTGTTTCCATTCACGGGGTCTAACGTCTAACGTACGCTTTCGCGTTGGTAGCGGAGAAATTGTAATAGTAGGTCGAACGAAGTTTCATTCTTATACCTGCCTAACAAGCCTCTCGCAGTTACAACTTGCTAGTACCGGGACTAATCCTTTATGTTATGTCCGACGTAAATGGTTGGTATAGTCTTACCGGTAGTAAAAAGTAATAAAACTCTAAGGAATATAATAAAAAATGAATTGCTGCAAAATCACTTCATATTTCGATTGGTCAAGTCATAATATGTACGAGTTAATTTTATCCTCAGCTTAAAACTTGTGTTCTGCAAAAATATAAACTCTCATCAACTAATGTAGTAGCAACAAAATGAAAAGGCTGATTAAATGTAAGTTACATTTTTACAGACTTATTATACGTATACATCATCATATTCCTAGCGTGACTCCCGGTTGTGCCCGTAAAGAATCCCAAGATTTGACATTAGACTCCAGTTTTTACGAAAGCGACTGCCATCTGACCTTGAGAGAAAATTAGACATTATTGGGATTAGAACCCACGACCGCCGCTTGACAGCCGCATGCCTGAACCACTGGGCTAGCTTATATTATTATTATGACGTATTATACGTATACATATTATAACTACTTAAATCATAACAATTATCTTCATTATAAGTACATTTGTATACGAAGAGCTTGTTTTTTAGAAGACTTCAGACTTCGGCAGTTCTAATGTTCTTCGGCTTCGGTGCATTAACAGGACATCTCTTTTACGACTTGAGTATCTCTTGCATTACTTATCCCAAATTAATGAAATGATTTCCGTGAAAATTATTCCAACTGACCATTCTAAAGCTGTTATTAAAGATATCCGTCGTTTGTTTTACTGCAGATAAACTATGATGGTTAGGCCTGCTGTTAAGTGTTCTACTATGAACTAAACTCTGCTTTCCCTTCGAACAGGGCGCTCACATTCATAAATATTAAGGCAAGGTGCCGGCACCACATTTGTGTCCTTCGGAAGAGCAATTATGAAGGCAAAGTTACACCATTTAGGGCACCAGGCTCAAACGGAATGTACAAATGTTTTCGACAACAGAGTTTTCATTCGCTGGGTGGTTTCAATATAGACAATTGTGGCTGGAGTATCGAGGGTTTGTTTAAGAGTCAGTAACCAGAAAATATACAATTAAATCTGGCTTTCTGGCAGTGGGATATTAAGTATATACGAGTTTATAATAGCTTTAAGTATTGAGTTAGCTGGGATTAGATTAGGAGCAATGTGTTAAGAAGGCGTTAAACATTTTTGGTGGAGATATTTATAAGTAAACATATTGTGTTTATTTACATAACTAGATTTGAAATATTATTTCATATTTTTACAGAAAAGCTGCTACGGTAGCGTTGAGGCTTGGGTACAATTTTTACATTCATGTTTCGGTGGGACATATATTATATAATCCTACAACAAGATTAATTATGTCTGGCCACGTTCTAAAAGCCCTCTTACTCGAGATAGTTTTTTATCTTTCCCGGCACACTAAAGTCACGTTCTTTAATTAGGGCTCGTGTGGTTTTTGCTGCAGCCTTTATTCGAAATAGATTTATTTCTTTTGCTTGTCTGATATGGAATTACCTCTCCTTTATGTCAATGGCAATGTGAAATACTTTCTTTATGTGTTATACTGCAGTTAGGCGGTAGGAATTACATAGCGTGAACGGAGATTTGTAAAATATAAATAATAACCCGATTCAAAAAAATGCAGTACGTTAACTTACCAAATTGTGTGTCCTATTAATATTTTTTCTAGTTAAATACTGGTTACAAAGCAAACGTTTAGTTTTCTGACAAATAAACAGTAAGTGATTCTCAAAGCACACTCGATTTGGCAAAGAATATTATGAATTGCACCAATGCCGGTGACCTTCACGGGCCCATATTCTACAAAATATGAATCCCCCCGTAAAGCAGGAAACTGCTCATCCAAATGGAAGCAATTTGGTCGGAACAAGTTCTATCCCTTTGTTGGCTGAATAATTGATTCGAATGGCGCCCATTCTCATCTAATTGTGATCCGTATACGTAAACTTCAAAGCCAATCCCTCTGGCCATTGATATCACGTATCGAGAATGATGGCCTCTCAAATTGACTGTAACAGGCTTTAGAAGCGTAAATGATGTCGACATTAACAAATTGTCGTCCTCATCAAGCTGTTACAGCGGGTTGTCATGTTGAATGGTCCAAATATCGGTCTATTCATTCGAGAGTGCTATGATAATTTAAGGTCGTGTATAATAATTATATTTCCATAAAAAATTACAAGAACTTAATGGTTCATCAACATCACAAAATTCCCATCGAATATCTTACTAAATGGAAGTTATGGAAGAACGAATAATTCATAAATGTAGACCAAAAATTAAAAGTTTGAAAAGGCACTTCGCCTGAAAAGTGAGGGCTCATTCAATGCTTTTTTATCTGCCTAAATACCTGAATTACATGTCTATTCAAACTTGTTTTCAAATGTTGACCTTCCGTTTTATTATTAAAATGGTGAGATGGTTGCAGCTGACCAAAATGACTCCGGCAAAATATCGTGTTCTATTATTAATAGTCGGGAGTCCGCTGTATGCAGGTGACGCAGGACCGATCGGCAGTGGACATCTTTCGGCTGACATGCTGATGATGATTATAATAGCAAGCATTTTTAATGTTATGGGGCTTCTAAACGGGCCACATTTTCCTGCAATTTCTGGCCGGCAACTATTGCAGTCTTACGCTGACTTTGTACGCTAGAGCAAGATGCATATACTTGCCGACACATTGCCGTAAAAATGTTGCCCGTTTAGAAGGCCCATTAAATGTCGTGGCACTAACAAAACACTAACTATTAAGGCGCACAAATGGTCACACCCATGAATATTTTTCATGTTGCATGTTGCTGTATGAGTGTTGGTCTTCACTTTTATATGAAGCAAATTAAAAAAAAAGCGTAATCGGACAGAACCGGTTGGTTCCGGTCTGCGGGTTGCCACACCGAGCAAGGCGCTATATGTATCGCGCCTGCATTACACCGCCACGGCTGATGATGTGGTGGAGTACGTTCGTCAGAAGACCCTTCTCGCTGAGGGTGTTCCAGCTGCGTTCGCGCCACTATGTGCACTTCAGCTCGTTTGTGGTGCGCGTGCCGCGGCCGCTGCAGGAGACCATCGCATGTGCCGACTTCTGGCCGAAGGGTGTCGTGTTTCGACGGTTCCGAGGCAATCTGCCGAATCCCACACCGGAGATGACGATGCAACGGGGCCACGCCGTTTCGTCGCCTAAATAGTATTATTTGTTGTTTTTAGTTTCGTGACGCATTGTTTTTTACTGTAATGTCACGTAAATGTATTTGTCAATAAATAAATAAATAAATAAATAAAATATAGATAGTGTTGTTTGAAGAGAATTAATATAGATAGTGTTGTTTGAAGTTTTATTGCGTTCTTTGAAAACCCTCAACTTATGTAGAACAGGCGTATTGAGTAGCTATTACAAATTGGGTGCATTGTTCATTAGCAACACATTAAATTTCTGAATTTGTAGTCGTGGTCGTGGAGAGTTTCGAGATGGGTCTACGTATATCATATTTGGTACTTAACCTAACGCATACGATTACATCTCCAATTTGATTTTAATGCTACTAAAGTAACTTCGCGCGCTCGCTTCCACGCACGCCGATCTAACGTATCTGAACGAGCACGCGCAAGTTGAAATGAAATTGTAATGCAAAAAGTATGTGTGAAATTGGCATTCTAGTTGACTAACAGCAGCATTTCGGACATGATTGGTGCTGGCATGTAGTTAATTTGTAACGTGCACTATTCGCATATTCCTGCTAGCAGTTACGTGATTAATTCTGCTAAAATTTTCAACATACTCGTAAATGTTTGCTAGTCTTCATATAAGAATCTAACGGATTTTGATCAGAATAATTTATTTACATGCGTATGCAGTAGCAGAGAAAAGCTAGTCTGCAATATATTAAGTTTATTCCGCTTAGTTACTTTTTAGTGTTCCGTACCAAAATTGGTCCAACGGAACACTTATGCGATCACTCGGAGGCTGTCCGTCTGTCACAGCCAGTTTTCTCGAAGACCGTTTGACATAGAAAGCTGAAATTTGCTATAGATATAGAAATTTATGGCCTAGTAATATAAATAAAGTCAAAAAGGTGTAAACCCCAATAAAGGGGGCAGTTTCAGGGGTAATAAGGGGTTTCGCAATTTTTTTTTGGATTACACTCAGTCCAATATACAAGTCAAAACTGCATACAAAATGATAAGAAGACAGGACATTGTGAGTGTTTAGTGGTTACAATTCAAGATATATATATTATTTCAGCTTATAAGTCCCCATTGTTCTCAATGGAAGCATTTATAAGTTTTATTGGTAATACTTTTACTAACAGTGACATACCGCATGGATCACGTGTAATAATTGTAGGTGATTTTAACGTCAACTTTAGTTCTAAAAATAACAATAGTATAACCACATATTTTAAGAGTATAGGTTTTACGCAGATGTTAAATGGCACAATAGAACTTTGATTGACAACGTTTTCAGCAATTTCCCAAATTCTTTAGTTATACACGTCGTAGAAATTTTTTTTAGCCATCACAAACAAATTTGTATGAGAATCGAAGATATAGTAGAAATATATTTTTTGTTGAAGTGCATTCAATAAATCAAGCAGTTTAGTTAGTAGTAGTTAGCTTCAAAATCAGGAGATAAAGTATGAATCATTTAAAATAACTGAATGTACGGAACACTAATTGCTGAGTTCCGACTCGCACTTGGCCGATTTTTTTATGTCAGATCTAATATTAGTATAATAATAATAAATCAGCCTATATACCTACGTCGCACTGCTGGGCACAGGCCTCCTCTCATGGATGAGAGGGAACGAGCAGTAGTCCCCACGCTGGCCCAGTGCGGGTTGGGGACTTCACATACACCTTTGAATTTCTTCGTGGATGTATGCAGGTCTCCTCACGATGTTTTTCCTTTACCGAAAAACTAACAGTAAATATCAAATGATATTCCGAAAAACTCATTGGTACGAGCCGGGATTCGAACCCACGACCGCCGTTTGACAGCCGCATGCCTGAACCGCTAGGTTTTAGCTAATATTAAGATAATTTTTCGACGTAGCTAACGAGAAAAAGTGTACTTATCTGTAATTGATAATTATTACTTTGGGGATGACATATTTAAAATGCCTCAGCTTTTTCAATTATCCCTTTATTTTTCAGCACAAAAAAGGCTCCATGAAATGGAAAAGGTGATCAAAAATTATGTAAAACCATTATGTTGTCAAATTAAGCGGACACACGACATGAGCGGCAAAAAGAGAATAAACGTTTTAATTTTCGCCCATTTTGCTGTCGACTTCAATGACTGCCGTCGTAATGACGTTAAATTATTCTGATCAAGTATGAGCCGAACACGCGCGCTAAAGGTTCCTTTCTACTTTACAGTGACACCCAACAACATACTTACTTACTTAAATAAATATCTGCTCCTTATTCTTCTTTAGACCGGGTTTTCAATATCTTTACCCCCGTTTCCATTACCGCCTAGGGTAAATAATTCTATTATCAACTCTAATTGAGGCCGTGTTGTCATTTGTTATAAGAACTTTGTATAGCGTATTATTGACTACCGGTAAACTGGTGCTATTTGCCTGGCAACGTCTCGTATTTTGGTAGGAGCCCATTGTGTTTATCCGCCTTTCATCTTATTTTTACGAGTTCAATGATTTTAAGATAATGTCGTTACGGACCATATGAGTATAGCCATTCGAACTAGTACCTTTGGTATTTAACCAGTGATGGAATCGAGCCAAAACTTAAAGGAACTTTGGCTCATCTAAAACTTGGCGACGACTACATTCTGTTCATTAATAAATATTATACATGCCTAGATAGCTTGATCACTTTGCTCATGGGAACTTTTGGAGTTTTCCATGATCTCTGATACTATTTAACGGCGACTCAGCAGGGTAATTAGGTAACTTGCGAATTCGCGGTAGTTCATGTCAATTTGGAGGCAAAATTATAGTTGATACGCTCGTTCGAAAAGCTATGCAGTTGCCCTGTCTACCTATTGAATTGAATGAAAAATGACGTTACCTATTGATGTATTTCATAAGATAAGATAAGGTTTATTTATTGTCAAAGCTGTATTTATTTATTTATTTAGAAAACCAATAGCGATACATATATAGTTTATAATTTATGCTTAGTAACACAGTAGTACGGCCAATTACAGGTTTCCCTTTCTAATTTGTATTGTATACAAGAGAATCGAACGGACTACCGGGACTACAATATATTTATAATGAAGAAAAAAGAAACATGAATATATTTGAATTTTAAACTTTGATGAGTAATGTTAAAATTAAAAAAAAATATGTATAAATTATACTAATACATACTGGTTGAGATTTCCCGAGGAGATCGAGGCCCTACTGTTACGCTGTTACTGGGTGTGTGTACGTGAGTTGAACCGTGTTTTTATTAGTATAGGTACCTAATGTAAATATTTTACAAATATTTTAACAGATGTTCGTATATTGTAGAAAAATAACAAAATAACATTCTTATTAAGCTGCATTCTTGCTAAGCGCGGTGCTGCTTATTTTTAATAAACTTTATAATTTGGAGTTTGAATGATGCTTTAGTGTATCTGAAGATGTCGATGCTAGAAAAATCTGTATTACAAAATCGAGCGATGCGTGCAAGCACGTTATTTTTGGCATAGTTGGTACAGTCGACAACACAGCTAAGTGACCATCGGAAATCTAATCTGACCTTAAGTGCATTGTAATAAGGTTCTAGGTTTTCACGGTATGGTCAGTTAGCTGTGTTGTCGACTGTACCATATCGAGGCACGTGAAATGTCGGAGAGTCACGAGTGCGACGCAGGGGTGCGCTGAATGACAACTGCGAAACTAGATCGGGGCAGTCCAGGTGGCCATTGAGGATGTCGTGTAACAAGCACGTATCCATAAACTTACGTCTGTCAGTTAGTGGTACTTAGCAAGTTATGCATATGACAACTGTTTTCGTATGATGCTGGAGGTCTGCGGAGATGAAAATTTAAAATGGTTGATGAATTTGAAATGTGTTGGTAGGTACAGTCAGGGAAATGTATTCACGTACCTTTTTAGCTCTTGTTACTATATCAATAAGGCATAAAAAGGTACGTGAATACATTTCCCTGACTGTACATAGGTCTTATAAATATCACAAAAGTTCATCAGCTTGCCCATTTCGGGAGTACAATATTAAACTATACTAATACATGCAGATTGCAGATGTAAAACAATAATAATAACATAACATCAAAACAATTAATTATCTACGGACATAAAATATTCATTTAGATTATAGAAACATTTTGTTAACAGCCATTTCTTGAGCTTGTTTTTAAATCTGATCCCAAGGGCCTTAATATGTTCAGGCAAGTGGTTCCATATTTTTATTCCTGAGGTTTATGTGCTTCGTATAAAACTACACGGTCTAACCGTACAGACATCATATTTATATTGCAATCTTATATTATTTTTTGAGTCACTTTTCTTAATAAATATGTCATTTTGTTCCTTAACTAATACACACCAAAATATAGATACATGTCAGAGTTAAAATGTCATTGTCTTTAAAAACTTCCCTAAGAAATTCCAGACGCCAAAGCTTAAATATTATACGTATGCATTTTTTATGAAGAATGGATGTCGATTCTACGTTTACCGAATTACCCCAAAATATTATACCATACTAGCTTTTGCCCGCGGCTTCGCCCGCGTAGTAAGTGTAATTTTGCAATAACTGTTGAATTGTTACGCCGGCAACGGCCTACTTACTACTTACTTCCCCTATATGAATTTACTAGCTTCCACCCGCGACTTCGTCTGCGTGGACCCGGGATAAAAACTATCCTATATTTCAAGTCAGGCTATAAACTATCTTCGTGCTAAATTTCATCCAAATCGGTTAAGCCGTTTAATCGTGATTCAGTAACAAACATCCAAACATCTAAACATCCAAACATCCAAACTTTCGCATTTTTAATATAAGTAGGATAACCCTTACCCCTTTTGGGAATAAAGGCGTGAATGTATATATGTATGTATGTATTTTTTTTTATTAAATTTACTATCATGATAAATGAGAATCTGTCCTCTGGAATAAAAGCTAGTATATGTTCATGATAATACCAAAATATCTCCACGAATTTCAAGTCTTTGTGGCCCGGACATTGCTATAGGCATGTTTCCTATTTTTTTTTCGATGCGATTCGAACCAGTATTTGAAGAGGAACAAAAGTTTGTATGGGAGCAACTACAATAAAAGAACATAAATCCCCAAAAAAAATATTCAAAGATTGACTTCGCTGGCGGCAGCCGAAATGCTTCATACTAATTGACATTAGATTGTGACGTTACAGTTGCTATTTGTACTAATCGTTGTATGGAAAATCAAGTAAATTCCTGTTTGAGTCGCGAAATACTGCGTTTAGGTCCATAGTTGTCCTCCTATATAAGAATTATTTTGTCATTATATAAGAAAGATCGTCGTATCTATGAACTTTTCCATACGACCATCTAACCGCAATTTTATTTTCTTCAACAATCAACCCATAATTTATTTGTAAACATTGATATATAGGTTTTACGTTTTTAGGTTTAAAAAAAAACTGTATAGATCTACATATTATAAAAGAAACCGGCTGTCCTGCTTTCGTGTTTCTAGCCACAGTTTATCATTAAAATGAGTTAGAAAAAAAACCCTTATCAATGTTTTTGACTGTTCATTAAAAGCTTGTGACCGAAGTTTTGAATGGCTAACTTTTAAAACGACATGTTTCCCATACAAAATTTCAACTCTTTTTTAACCCCCTTAGGGGGTGATTTTTTATAACAACGCTAAATCGTTTGTTTTGCTTTTTAGTAAGAAACCTTCATACAAAGATTCTAGTCTATAACTTTTCAAATGAACGATTTCCATGCAACGGTTCGACCCCTATTTCATCCCTTTAAGGGTTGAATTTCGAAAAATCCTTTCTTAGTACACGTCCACGTACTGTAAAGAATATATGTTCCAAATTTCATGCTTATTTCGTTAGCGGTTACGGCTGTGCGCTGTCTGTCAATAGATTAGTAACGCAAGGGTTTTATAATATATAGCTGTTGCCCACGGCTTCGTCCGCGTAGAACTTGTTATAGTCCTAGAAAAATGATTGGTATTAAATTATGTTAGGCGCAAGCTTAATTATCGCTGTCCCAAACACACTTCTACCATCTTAAGGGATGGTTATCGAGATAAAAACTATCCCATATCCTTCCAAGGGTCTCAAATTATCTGTACGAAAAAGTCATCTAAATCCGTTCAGGGATTAAGAGTAAAAAGTAACAGTGCGATGAGTTCGTTAGTTTAAATTGATAAATCTAAATTGAAAACTCCGTTTTTACAAACATAAATAAATACCTTAAGAATCATCAACAGACAGCTTACCTACATTTTTCATAAAGTATTAAAGATATTTTTTTATGTCTACTAAGCTACATTACTCACGTTAGTCCGGGTTACCTGCATAGTTTTGAAAGCAAAATTATCTTATGCTTAGAGGCGAAGAACTTTCCATCTCCATCCCCAGTCCCCATTTAACGGTGTTAGAGAATACATTATAATCCACAGGTTCAATCTAACGTTACCTTCTTTTCGGTTATGGGAGCATTTAATAAGTAATCTCTCTACAACTTTGCAAGTCTCTAGCTCAAAAAAAAATGTTTCGCATCCTAACCTTGCATCCCTTTTTAACCCCCTTAGGGATGGAATTTTCTAAAACGCTGAAAGTGTTTTTTTTATTGTATAATTAATCTTTCTACAACGTTGCAGTCTCGAGCTACAACAAAATGTTTCTCATCCTAACCTTGCATCCCTTTTTAACCCTCTTAGGGGTGGATTTTTTTAAAACGCTGACAGCTCTTGTTTTGTATTCTAGTAAGTAATTTTTCTACAATGTTTCAAGTTTCTAGCTCAAAAAGTAAAGGTCCCTCCATACAACCTTTGCACTTCTATTTAACCCCCTTAGGGGTAGAATTTTCTAAAACACACAAAATCCTTTTTTTGTATTTTATTAAGTAATCTTTCTACAAAGTTTCAAGTTTCTAGCTCAAAGAAGAATGTTTCCCCCGTACAAACATTGCACCCCTATTTAACCCCCTTAGGGGTAGAATTTTAAAAAACGCCTTAATAACTTTTTTTGTATCTTAATATGTAATCTTCTTACAAAGTTTCAAGTCTCTAGTTCAAAAAATAATGTTTCTATCATACAAACTTTGCACCCCTATTTAACCCCCTTAGGGGTAGAATTTTCTAAAACGCCTTAAGAACTTTTTTTGTATCTTCTTATGTAATCTTCTTACAAAGTTTCAAGTCTCTAGTTCAAAAAATAATGTCTCTCATACAAACTTTGCACCCCTATTTAACCCCCTTAGGGATAGAATTTTCAAAAACGCAGAAAGTACGTTTTTTGTATTTTATTAAGTAATCTTTCTACAAAGTTTCAAGTTTCTAGCTCAAAGAATAATGTTTCCCCCGTTCAAACTTTGCACCCCTATTTAACCCCCTTAGAGGTGGAATTTTTTAAAATGCTGACAGGTCTTTTTTGTATTCTAATGTCATTTTTTAGTTTTAAGTTTCTAGCTCAAAAAATAAAGATCCCGATACAAACTTTGCACCCCTATTTAACCCCCTTTGGGATAGAATTTTCAAAAACGCAGAAAGCACTTTTTTTCTATCTTAATAAGTAATCTTCCTACAAAGTTTCAAGTCACTAGTTCAAAAAATAATGTTTTTCCCCATACAAATTTTGGACCCCCATTTCACCCCTTGGGTGAGTTTTGAAAAACCCTTTCTTAGTGCTCCCCTAGACCTTATAAGGAACCTACGTGCCAAATTTGGAATCTCTAGAACCAGCGGTTTGGGCTGTGCGTTGATATGTCAGTCAGTCAGTCAGTCAGTTAGTTTCTTCTTTTATATATTTAGATCTTTTATATATATTCAGGTCCATACACATTTCAATAGTAGGTACGCCTTCTTTGCGACATCGGTTGATTTGTCAATATTTATAACGCGTAACATGCTCTGGCTAGATTTTTAAACATTATTTTGTCCCCTGCACTCTCTTCCACGGACGGTAAAATACACCAGCACCAATCACGACTCAAATACGTCAGAGCTACCTTTCGCTACGAAAGTACGAACTACAACGTAGCGTGGCGGCGCGTGAGTTAATATGTTAAAACTCCTGCAAAAAAATCGCGCTACTCTACACGCATGGACGCCGGGGATTCCCGGGGGGGGGCGTCTGGTGGAGGAACGCCGGGAGTTCCCGGGGGGGGGGCTGCTAGTAGAGGCGTAAGTTGTAATCCATTCGAGGCCAAGCAACGCTATTTGTGCTACACCGTAGCGCTCGCTTAGCAGTAATTAATATAGTATAATTTTCGGCTTTGTAGCGCAAATGACATACATGTGAGTCACTTTCTTTGAATGGCTTCGACTAGATGGGTACCGAGTTCTTGCTACATATTCCCATGTTACGGAATACCGGTTAAACGGTACCAACTATTATACACACGACGACTGACAGTAGTCAGCCGCTGTACTTACGAACCTAACCTAGTAAACTAAATGCTCACAAACATCTGATCACGATGTTATTATGAAAATAGCATAAACTGGTAAGTGCAAACGAGTTTTGTGGCAAATACCTGTATTATGTCAGAAAAAGATTTCGTATGTAGCACTTCACTAATAAAACCCGGTTCCAAGGATCATATGCCAGTACGTAAACAGTTGTTTAGTATGAGCCAGTTTCACGCGATAATGCGGACACGGAATACGGACTACGTAATTAGATAGCTTCAAGTTTTTGATAGGAACTAACTCCTCCTTCGACCATTTTTAATTGTATGACGACCATTTTGAATTATTGGTACATTATTAACATCTCGAGTTCTAAATCAGAATTCTAAATATAAATATTTGAGGTCAGCATTCAACTCGATATTTTTTTAGGGTCGCGTTCCCGTTCCAGGATACGAAATGGAACCCTGTTACTAAGCCTCTGCTGTCCGTTCGTCCGTCTGCGTGTCAATAATAGGCAGACTGCTTTTGTCCAGCATGTCCACATGTACAAAAATTTGTTTCAGCAATCTGCCCCAGTAATAGTGTGGCGTATATTCCCACGTTACGAGTATGTGCAACGAAACTCATTTCCGCTCATACCTTAACGGAATTTAGTGTGGCTTTAGTTTACTTACTGTACTTATGCCATTTTAAATCTTACGTTGGTGTTGCAGAGTAACTATAATAATAAATATTTGCAGAATGCTAGTGCAGCTTCGCTAGGAATCGCCACGCTGTACCTACTACGTATATCTCGGATGCAGAAGGAGATTATCTTGCCGGAGCGCAGCTTATAGGTTTTTAAATAACGGGTCAATGAAGTAATAATATAAAACATTTACCTATATTGTTTTGTCCAAAGCGAATATTCGTACTCTCTAATTAAAAGAGTGAGCGTTTTTCAGAATTCTGGTTAAAGACATTTATTTACTCAAAAAATATATATACATTTCACTGAAAATTATTTTTCGTGAGCGTTCACATGAACATACTTATACACTTAGCTATGTAAACAACAAAAGAAGATAAACTGTTAAAGGGTAATTCTTCAAATCATTTTGATATTTAGTTTAGTATGCAATATTTTTATTTTAAAAATTTGTGGCGGGTAGGTTAACATATATTCGCATACTTGCTAATCGCTAGCCAGGCCGCCATGGTCGGTTGCTGGGCTAGAGATAACACTTCGTTTACCCAGGGCCGTATTTAGATGACGGGGATTTTATTAAATATATGAGATTTTAATTTATTTTTAGAAATGGACAGATTGGGTGCTTTTTTAATATAGTCGGGTAAGTTGTTGTACATGCGCACCCTGGTTATACTTTTATTACCAAAGTTTTTAGATCGCGGAAAAGTAAGGGATAGATTATTCGCACTTCTAAGAGTTATTTTGCCTCGTTCTTTATTAGTTCTAAATGTGGTTTCACAGTGATTTTTTTTGTGCAGAATTTTTCTTATAACTAGGGTGGTGTTATAAACAAAAAGTTGATGAATGCTCATTAGCTTAGTTTTAGAATAAACGGTGGTTGTAGGCGTTAGGTAATCCTAATGAAAAAGTTTCTTTATTATTATATTTTGGGCAATTTGAATTTCTTGAAGACTAGTTTTGGAGGCGCTGCCCCATATTTCAATGAGATAGTTCAAGTGTGATTTAATCAGTGAGTTATACACACTGTAACGTACATGAAGAGGAATGCACTTAACAATGTTTCTTAATGGATGCCAGAATAGAAGACAACATGGATTTAATTTGTTTTACATGCGCTTTCCAGGTTAGGCCGTTATCGAAGATTAAACCGAGATACCTTTCGTGCGATGATTCTTTTATTGGGATATTATTGACAGTTAATCGATCAAAACTAGGATTATGTTTGTTTTTAGCTTTAAATATTATGTACGATGTTTTAGATGCATTAATTGTAAGCAAATTACATTGGAACCATTCATGTAAAATTACAAGATCTAGTTAGCTAGTTTGACAATGTACTTATTGAGCTCCCGTAATAGAAGATACATGTATCATCTGCATTGTATAGGTACTTCACCGTGTAGGTTAAGAGTGCTTATATTGTTAATATAGATAATGAACAAGAGTGGCCCAATATTGATCCTTGTGGGACGCCGCATGTTATAGGTTGCGCTGTACTTTGGTATTTTCCAATCTTAACAACTTGGCACCGATTCGAGAGGTATGATATTAGTATTTTATTGTGCGTTGCCCACTATTCCGATGCTAGTAAGTTGACCCGGCCTGATCAAACATGATTGATGATTTGAACACCCAAACCTCTCGCCACAAACCTATTTCTAAACCCTTATTAAGATTTTTAGTAACTTTGATTATCCATCCATACTAATATTACAAATGGGAAAGTGTATGTGTGTGTTTGTTTGTCCGTCTTTCACGGCAAAACGGAGGCACGAATTGAGATAGTTGAAGTTATGGGGAGTGACATAAGCTAATTTTTGTCTCTTTCTAACCCCCCACTTCCCTAAAATGGGGGGTGGAAGTTTGTATGGAGCGTTCCGCAATATTCAAGGTAGAAAGCTAAAAATTGGTATGCGGAATATTTGTGACTAACAAAAAAATCGTGCATAATTTTTTTTTGGAAATCTGCCCCCAACTCCTTAAAAGAGGGGGTGAAATTTTATATGGAGCTTTTCGCAGTTTTTAAGGCAGGAAGCTAAAAATTGGTACACAGTGTGTGTGTTTGTTACTAACGAAAAATACCTGCCTGATTTTATTTTGGACAAACAAACAAGGACAAACATTAAAGGCGGCTGGGGTGAACTTAGAAAAGCCGTGCTTCAACCATAAACAATTGTATGAAGCATGTTAGCGTGTGTCCAATGCCCAGAATCTTTACATTCTATCCCCAAATGGAAAGACATATAATATCGTCTACAGTAGCGTATTAAAATAATATTCTATTCCGACTTCTCTTCTGTGTTCTAAATCAGGAAAGGGGAACCGTGTTACCCCGAATTTAACGCGAACGAAGCCGCGGGCAAAAGCTAGTTCGATATAATTATAATAGCAAGTATTTCCAAATGTAATAAATACTTAAACCCTTAAGCCTTCTTAAGGGTTTAAGTATTGCCCAGTTATACAGAGTGTACCAAAAATGGGGTGTGAACCGATCGAGGGCATAACAGGTATCGTACCATTTTTGGTACACTCTGTACAGATATGCTACTTGAAAGTTCAATACTGACATTTTCATTTTTCTACTGCACTGAGGAATACATCTAGGGCAAAAAAAACCTGTGGAAATAATTAAATAAAACATGAGGTAAAACATATGGTCAACATGTTAGTGCCCTTGAGTTTTCAGTTTTTTTGTTTCCAATATATATTCATTGAAATTGGCATAACAAAAATAAGTACTTAAATGCTCTTTACAGACAGAGACGTTCAATTGACCACATACTCGTACTTACCGGCTAATTGAACATTATTGTGTATAGGATTAATATCAGAATATCTTTAAATAAATTATAACCTGATTATTAATAAAATAATCAACAACTTATAAAATATACGGATTTCATAAACATAAGAAAGTGCTTCACTTCTACAAAAAAAATCATCGATTCTCAGGCCCATAGACTGTGAAAAAAATACACCGATCGCTTGTTTGTCGCGATTTCCCGGAAGAACAAACTGAGAAACAAATCGTAATATTAGTAGGACTACTTACTTATCCCTTAAACATACCCACCCCATTGATTCACATTCAATTGCAGCTATCGTATACATACCCAGAGAAAGATATTTTGAAAGAAAGTTTATTTTAATAAACAACGGATTTTGTACCTTATTATAAAGAAAGGAACAATCAATTTTTAAGTAAGTGCATGTGGTCGCTAAATTGCCTCTGCCTTTATAAGGGTTACATTATTATACTTCTACGAAAATTATACTTCATTTTAATAGTATGATAGCTTGCTTCCATTGCCATGCATAGTGCATAAATTTACCACATACTGAGTTGAAATATTTAGTTAATTACACTAAAATTAAATAATTACCGAAAAGCTATATATATAATACCGTTTTTGTCTGTTAAAAAAGGTGACGGGCTTTTCCGGGTCGCTAAATGGCCTCTGCCTTGATAAATGATAAACACTAATAGTTTTTTTGTGCAACAAAGACACTATGAAATAACTTTTCAACGTGTTGCACGTAACTTGGCGCTTAACTACTTATTACCACAGAATAAATAATATATAACTACTATGTACAGAAGGTTCTCTGTTAATAATCTCCTGTTAAGTATGCCAAACGTACCTAAACGCGGCCATATCTTTCTATCGCATGCGACGTACTCTTTCGGAGGCCACGCCTCAGCGTTAGGGTTGCCACTAGGGAGTACTTATTAAATTATACGTTAGTAAGTATAACATCGTGTAATCTAGCATATTAGGTTATTTTTAAAAATTAAGACTCACTACACAAAAGCCACGTAATTTACCATTAAGTAATGACATCATAACTATTCGTTTCAGTTAAATGTAAAACGAAGACATAACTTGACTAGTGAGCGTGAATTTTAATTATTACACTCTAGGCCTCAAGGCGATAGCACACTTGTATCACAATGTAGGTACTTTGAGGTGAAGACCGTTCGGTGGTCGTTTTACTAGTGTTACTGCCATATTATTTCGAAATATAGGCTTTCTCCATCTGTGGTCGTTTTGCGATCTAGTCCTTATGCCGAACAGGTAATTTAGTAGATTCAGTGGTTTTGATACCGATTCCTATTATTTAACATTTTAAACGTGGGAATAGAACAAGCGCAGGCCGCTGAAACGATTCGGAATGAAAGCGTTCCATTTCATCCAGAGAGGGTACCTAAGGGTTACGAATCGGATTTTGTTACGTTTTGATGTAAAAGGATTCCGATCCAGCTCAGCTTCCGTTTCTGTTTTTTGTCGCTCGCCAAAAAAGGCTTATACTTTTTTTCATTTACCTACACTTGTGAAGTATGTGGGGGATACATACATAGCTTCACAAGTGTAGGTATTGAGTCATACATAAGCAGTTAAGACACTATTTATTAACTACAAAAATGCCATGGGTGGTGGTGGGTGCACATATGTATGTATAACTAGTAAAGGTTGATATTAAAACTAAAACAGATACTAAGATCATTGTCGTCCAGGATGGCGAATATGTTAAGATCATTGAAAAATGCCAATCCCTGCGGCCGTATATTTGTATCTTTGGAATTAAATATTTACTGTAGTTATCGTGTTTTTAATGATCATGGAAGGAGTGAAAATAAGAGTGTATTACGCGGTAGCAAAATTATTTATACCTCAGGCGACGTTGCTTGAATCCATCACTACGCTCAGGATTCCACGTTAGAATCCCTCGCTACGCTCGGGATTCTATTCTGGAATCCTTCCCTTCGTTCTGGATTCAATCAGTCACCCTCGCTACAGTATACCATTTTGCTCCCTAGTATAATCTACTATTCGGTAGTTATCATAAATAGTTTAGATACTTGTTCTGTATACCTACATTGTAAGTAGGTAACAAATTGCGTAACAGACGGATCGTACATCTATCTATATAGATGTAACAAAGTAATTCCAAAAGTTCTCCGTTTGGTTAAGCTGTTAATAGTCATATAAAATCATATGGGGACAAACGGGGTTTGCATGTCGAATTTTTGTCTCTAATTTTCCTGCAAACCGTTATCGGACATTGTATTTCCAAATTTACCATTGTAAATTGTATGTCAGGTTTGTCTCTTTCGCCTTTCTCTTCATTCATTATAAATATTTTTTCGGGTAATTGAACCAGTTAACTCTATTACGTGGATGAAATCATTCTCATTTATATCTCGCTCAATATTTTATTGATGACTTGAATTAAAGGCAAAAGCACCGTTATTCACAGTACAGTTTGATATATTTAAATTGCAAGATAGCTGCAAAAGCCTTTTAAAAATAATTCTCGTCTCACTAGTTATGGAGTGTATTGGAACGAGATGGTATCGTTAATATGATATCTGTTGCGTCTACCTTCCATTTAAATATTTACACTAGCGAAAGCAGACAGAATATCGAATATGTAATACGTAATATTCCCGATCCCGCGATAGTAGGTATCATATTGAATAGCAGGCATTATACTAAGTTGCACGGTTAAAAGTTTCAGTGTGAGTTATTAAATATATTTCTAAATGCAGTTTCGGTGTACCTTTTCTTCAAGTTACCCTAGAATTTAAGTTTTCGTCGCGACTCAGGACAAGGAAAGGACAGCGAGATCGCACTTGCTAATTCGAGCGGCAGAGGGAACGATCGAACTTCGTTTTCGTTTCGCGTTAGGCTCTCAGATGTCCAGTTTTTGATTTCAAACCCCAAACTAGTCTAATAATAATGATGGCACTCAATACTAGGCACATCTGAGACACACTAGAGAACTCGCTACACTATCAGAAACAGCGCGTGGTGAACATCTACTTGCCTATCTATCTAATCTAATTTATATTTTATATTAGTTTTCCGGCTCACCAAAATTCACGGCACCAAATTTGATAGTATAATAAGTAATATAATATATACCTACCCTTTCACATATCTGCATGTATACCTACGCTTGTGTATTCTAAAAAATACAATAGTCATATACAAGAGTATATTACTATTCTGTGATGCTAGAATATACACCCTGCAATGCACACTACATACTCTCTAATAAACGTCGTGGAACTATCAACTCGTTTCAACCATCTCCCACGTCACAAAAATATACAGAAGTTTTTACAGAACTAGTTTTCGTATAGTAGAAGCAGGCATTGCCCAGGTTTTTGTAAAAAAATATATCGTACGGCCCATGAACTTACCACATTCTGAGCCATCTGTTTCGTAGCGCTATGATCGTAGCTGATGACAGTGATAACATACGTAAACAGTTTGTAGAGGATAGCGGTACGAGCAGAGCGCCGCATAACAAGTTCCTGGCACTGAAAGTCTTATCTTCCACAGGTGGCCTGGCTCAGAGTGGACACCCAGACCATCCTTACTATCGGCGCCCACGTGATCACGAAGAACCACCGCGTGGGCGTGGCGCGCGGCGACGCGCAGTGGGCGCTGACGCTGCGCGCCGTGCGGCCGGCCGACGGTGGCGCCTACATGTGCCAGGTCAACACTGAGCCCATGATCACGCAGACGCACCAGCTGCAGGTTGTCGGTCAGCACGGAACGATGCTAATTTGTTTAGAATAATTTGTGTTGACAGGAAGAGATGTAACGCTTCGAGAATGGATTGTGGTCAAATGTCGATAAATTGGTGAACTATAGTCTGAAATACCACCCATGGTCCAAACCACGGGAATGGATTTTTGGTCAAATATTGATAAATGGGTGAATCAACTGTTAATAGTGAAACCATAGTCTAAAATAACAACCATGGTCCAAACCTAATTTATTTATTTCTCTCAGTATTCAGTTCATTCATAAAACAGATACCATTTTTTTTACAAGTAAATACTTAGTAGAAAAAATGTCTTTAACCAACCATATAGACGCCATCATAATTCAATGCATCATAATCAGACCCATATAAGGGACACGACGAAATTACTCACAAAACCCGCCTACACGATGAAGATTTTCATTTAGAATTACGACATAGTTAAGTTTTTGTGTCATAGTTACGTATAGTGTATTCTATCTTCAGGAAAAGTAATTATTCAGTCAACAATTCCACGTGCGACTCCCCCCCCCCCCTTTCATTCACAGAGATTGAATCTGTTGTACGCGTTTCCAATAACCGCTGAATTAATTGAAATCGCTATACGTCAGAAGTAAGGCGCAGTTGACCTCAATTCAGGCCACACCACGAGAATAAACTTAAGACACGTGAATACACTAGTGTTCAACGGTATAATCCGGTTTATTTAATTTTTATTACGTATAAATGGTAAACCAACATTTATTAACCTGTTAGTGTACAATAAAATGCTTACGTACATATGTATGCAACTATGCATGTACGAGTATGTTACATACATTTTTACAAACTATAATAGAATTACACTTTTTGAATTAACTTATAGAAAAGTTTAGCTTTGAAGTCTGCGGGATGGACACATACCGTTAAGAGTTGTGTAGGACTGTTCCAAAGTAAATACAGGATGTTTTTTAAACGTCTTTGAGCCGAAGCCCAGTTACATTATACATTACAAAAAACTTAAAAAAAGGTTTTTTATTTGTTTTTTTTTTTTATGTATTAATATTGTTTTTTTTGTGTTAATATTCATTTTAATCATCCAGCCGAGTGACCGCAGTGACCGCTAGTCGCCATCTTATGTAGATAGGTACCAACTCTAACCGGGTGAATGAACTTCGCACCGCGCGCCATACAAGATTTTTCGAACTTAATTACCTTTTATTAGTAAAAACTTAACTAATGTTTTTTTTATTTTTCACGAGTGATTAGTGCGTTTAGAATACTTCAGGTGGGCTTCGGCTCTAAGACGGTTAAAAAAAACGTTGTATAATAATAGTATTATTATAGTGGAATAATTTACTACACTCAAATATTCATAAAGGCTGTACCAAAACTCAAAATTATGGGGCGGTTATCAAAAACATTTTTTTTTAATTATATGTTTATCTATTTTGATGCCACGAAATTAAAAAAGGTAGGTATGAATAGAAATGATATTCATATATTCGTCACATACGTTCACCCTATTTAAAGAAATCAAAAAATGGCCAGAAAAACCTACCTTGAACTTTGTACGATGAGCTGTGCCTTATAGACCAGCGGTTGAACAAAAATGGGTTATTACAACATTAAAGTTTTTTCCTTTTTGATATGTCGTTGGAGGCATGTTAAATAATACTTATGTAAAAAGTTAGAAAATTTTAGGTGGAGCTTTCGGCTATATTGAAATATTTTAGTTTTTGCCAATAACTATGTCAATATAGAATTAGAGTTACAAAAAACTGTAACATATCCAATAACACTTTAATTTATATACGATATTCTGTTTTTAGAAATCTGGGACTTCTGCATCCTGGTGAACGTAAAAATGCAAATAATTTTGTAAATAAAGAATTAGAGTAGCTGATATTGCAAAGTTACGATATTGTCGATCCACTTAACATATTGGAAAAAAGTTAGAAATGTAGACAATCGGCTTGTCTAGATATTGATTTCCGGTTAAACAGTATAGCCAATATTGAATTAAAGTTTGTAGAGTTAATAGTAAACGATCATGACAATGATATCAGTTACCAAACAAAAGTTAAGAAAAATAAACTTACGGCGACACTAAATATTGATACCTAAGTACTCCGTGCGTAAATGAATACATTTAAAAAGCGCGGCATGTATGCGCGCGCCGCGCTGCGCGCTGTGGCAGCAGGCAGCGATCAACGCAACGGTAGAGGAGTGCCCTTGATTGCGTCCACGATCCATAAAAAAATCCACAAAGAATAAATATCAATGGCAAAACACATGTTATTTTTTTATACGTACGTTAATGGAAATACAAAGAAGAAATGTATCCTTATTTATTACCAACTATACTAGGGATTGCCCGCGGTTTCGTCGAACTGGTTATCGCGTTATACACATAATTTAAAAATATTTTAGGGATCGCCCCTTATACAAATGACCACTCTTCCATGTTTTGTTACTCCTTTAAGCCAGCTGCATAAATACCTACTAACAAATAACCTACATGTATTTTTTTGCGACGTGGTCAGCAGTAAGCTATAGTTAAACTCAATTTACCTTAGATGAAATTGTATATTTAGGATGTAGGGTAATTTCACCGGTTAGCGACCACCTAATTTAGTGTGCCGGTTTGCGACCACTCGGGAGTAATAAATGGTGAACCGAGAGGATATTTTCTCGTTTTTTAAGTAGATTGCTGCCTAATATCTGCTTTAAAAATTGCGTACGTACCGAGGCATTTTAAAGCCTGTTTAAATGTTATTATATCTTTAATTAAAAAAAAAAAAAACCTAGTCCTTAAGGTGGTCGTTAACCGAAGTTGGTCACGTAACCGGCGTAATGACCGTATAATATGGTGGGGTAAGTATAATACATGACGGCGAATAGGACTGGACAAGCTATGACAATAGGAACCAGGATAAACAGAAATAATAAAAATAGTTGTGAATATCTCGTATGTTTTTATTACAGTAACAGTCAAAAAAAATAATTGTAACTTTTTTCACATTATAATATAACTGACAGCGAACTTTTATTAATACAGTATAATCTCGATTATTCGAAGTGTCAAAGAATAAAATTTTCAGTCGAAATATTATAAATTTTCGACGTTAAGTCCTTTATAAAGTAGGTACTTATTGTTTTATATTAAAGTCAGTATGGATGGCTAACACAATAGTAAAAAATTACAAAAAAATAGAACCATTTACGACAACATTATTGTTCGGGACCGGTCTTTTACCGCGGGTATCACTCGGTTGATAATCGGGAAGAAAAAGACACGTCACTATTTGACGTTTGACGTCTGCCATTTTTTAGTTAGTATAACCTGGAATTTGACCTTGTTGGAGTGAACCCATGCTTTGATTTGTTTTTTGAGTTTTGTGAAAGCATTCGGGACATTTGATTTATGTTAATTGGAATCAGTTCATAATTGAGGCCAGGCGCTCCTATCGAGGAGTTTTGTTGTTGCCTGTGAGTGAAGTGATAAATTTAGGTCGGTAGTTTGGATTCGGGTGCGCCTACTTGGTGGGCTATCATCAAGGAGCCAGGAAGTGTTCACCAGGACACGCGACGGCCTCGACACCCACACTCTAATACACATACATTCAGTTACACATATCGACGCCGCCCTGTCTAGACGCCGGCCGAGCGACAACGGCGGATGAAGCTTCCATCAAGGTAAAAGCACGTATTGTTTTGTACCGGACCGATACCTGGCGCATCTTCGGTATGCCACGCTTCTTGGAAGCTATAGCTTAGCGGGGTTATACCGGTCGTTCTAGTCCAGGTCTCTACTCGGGTCAGGAACTCGTCGGGCCCAGCCCTGGTTTCAACCGAGTAGAGTCTTGCAAGCCCGGACTAGTAGCGAATAATTATTATAAAATTGCAAGTAGGTATTGTATAAGTATTAATCATTCATATTTGTTTACACCTAATGACAATTCTAAGTGAACTTCTGCGTCTTCTCATTATTCTGTGCAGCTTTTTTCACAAAATAACTAAAATAATTAAAAGACGGAACTTTTTTTTTCATTATTATTAAAATTGAACTCTTATTTTTACAGTCTAATCTCGATTCTTCGAAGTGCAATAGAATAAAGTCTTCAATTCTAATCTTACAACTTTCTAGTAGTAAGGGTGACTGAGCTAAGCCGCAGACGGACATACGGACATGGCGAAACTATAAGGGTTCCTTGTTGCCTACGCAAACCTGAAAAGGCTACTGGCGATTTTTTTTTATTCTGATCGAAAAAACACCGCACACCTAGTATGGAAAAAAGAACTGAATATTTTGAATAAAAAAAACTATTTTGTGTATTTAAGTATGTTTAAAAATAATGAAGGTACAAAAACTTTTTAAGTAAGGATTCGTTTTTCAATAAAATATATTTTGTGAAAACTGTTAACTGAACCAGAATTGAGCTTCATAGTAAAATGTAAAAGAAAAAAAAATAAGTGGTTAGATTCTTCCTACTTTTACCAGTAAGATTTTTTTTCAAGTTGATTTGAAACGATTCTTATGACATACATTATTTTCATTTCAATCTGACCACTTTTTCTTTTCTCCATACATTTTACTATACAGCTCAAATCTGGGTCACCATTCACATTTCTTTTCCTCAAAATGTAAAGGTACTCACTGTTTTTGAAATAATACACATTAATACGCAAAATAGTTTTTTCAACAAAATTTTCAACTTTTTTTTCATCCTAGGGAGCGTTGTCCTTTAGAACTTCGTTAGCAGACGTTTCTGCTTAGTAAACCTTTAATTAAATATGTAATGTGTTAATAGTTAAATATGCCTTACATTTAATACGAGGGGCAGTAACTAACCCTCAATTACTGTCACAAATAGCGTTCCGTGTCCCCCGTCTCACAGCCAAAGTGCTCCGTCCTCGGCGCTGCGGTCTCTTCGCAACCCCACCTGCCCGCACCCGCACGCTTGCTAACTCTCCTCTCCACCAAATGCAGATGCTACTTAACGACATCTTGGCAAGCGATGACCAGCTCGATATCTTTGTGACGGCTGAGACAAAGTTCCTAGCTGTATCTTGTCGCTATATTGAATCACTCGTTACTACTAGCTCCATCACATAGCATTCGGTATAATATTGTATAGTATAATTTTTAGAATTTTAAATGACTCCGTTTTATAATTATTATAGCTTTATTTGGTTTGACTTTTACATATTTAATATTATTATTTAATTAAAAAAAAACTATAGTTGACATTTGTTATTATATTTTAATTTGTTATTATTCATTATTAATTCGATTTGACATTAACATAATAATTTAAAATGTATTGACATAGACTGCCTAATATATAAAAAAACTGAGTTTGACATTTGTTATTTTTTATTATTTGTTTCGACCATAATTTAATTTTATTATGTTATTTTACTTATATTATGAACTACCTTTTTAATGTTAAATGTCAATTTTAATTTGAAATAAGAAAGTCCATTTTTTCTAAGCCCAGGTAAAGGTCAAAAGGCATCATGTCAGCATTTACAAGCCGCTCCTGTAATTAATAATTAATGTTTGCCTATTTTTATTATATAAATTAATGCATGTTAGACACTAAGTATCTTAATGCCAATTAGCACGTAAGGTTTAACTGTTAGTGCTAATTGAATAGTAAATAAATAAATAAATTGTCTCGAATATTCCTAACAAGTAGGGTAAATCGTCAATAACTGGCCACCTCATACTATCTATATCTATTCTATTATACGTGAATAGAGTAAATTTTTAGTATGAGGGGGCCGATTATTCAAGGGTGGCCAGTTATTGGAGATTTACCTTACTACAAATAATATACATACATACATACAAATGTACATCACGCCTATTTCCCGGAGGGATAGGCAGAGATCACGGATTTCCACTTGCTACGATCTTGACAAACCTTTCTTGCTTCATTCACTATCATTACATTCTGCATACAAATAATATTTGTAATCAAAGAATATATTTCTCACTGCTTTGGTTTAAATTATGCTCTACTTTCTTTTTTTTCTTTAATCAGGTACTATTAGAGCAGAAACGGCCTATTTTAAGTGTTAACGTAAATTGGAATGTTTAATTTAATAACGTTGGGTCAATACGCCGCCCCGGTTACGCGACCAGCTTCAGTTAGCGACCACGTGAAAGACAACGTATTTTTTTTTCAATTAAATATACCTAATAAAATGACATTACAACGCACTCTAAATAAACCGTGCCCCGCATGTATTATTTAAAGTAATTATTAAACAGGAATCTATTGAAGAAGTATTTAAGGACCGTAGTATTTGGCGTTCCTTAGCCTCTGCCTACCCCAATGGGATACGGGCGTGAGTATATGTATGTATGTATGCAATCTATTGAAAAAACTGAAAGGATATATTGTCGTTTTTTGCGGTAGATTCCTGACACCAATTGAAATGAGTGGTCGCAAACCGGAACCATAAATTAGGTGGTCGCTAACCGGCGATATTACCCTGCAACATCACCCTGGTGTTCGTAACAGCAATCCGTAATCAGGGGCAAACTAACATTGGTTTGCTTGCGGCGAGCAGCTATAGCTGCGTTTAACAACATCTGTGTAGTACATTTCTTTATTTCGCTGACAGTGATTCTGACTTGACAGGCGTTTGAGTTGACCCTGTTTAAACACTTCGTTGGCAGCTTCGTTGCAAAAAAAAACAAAAGTTTTGAAAATCAAAGCATTCCTCATCGTCACTAGGCTGTGCTACTGGTGCCTCCATCTCCATTCTTCTTTTGTGCGCCGATATAGCCTTCGAATCAATGTATAGTAATCTACACAACGACGTTTTTTAATACAGTTGCGAAAAAATAAGAAAAACAACAAGTAAGGAATTCGAAACTTTTATATTATTAATTCTGTAACGTCATTGTAATACAGTTGAAAAATGATGAAGTTCAAAAATCATTTTATTTAGTACAGCTCTATCTTATTTATTTTTTATTGACATAATAATTAATGGTACAATTTGTACGATTATTGAGTGGGAAAAGTGAAAAGCACTAGTTCGTGCAAATCAACTTTCCGCACGCTAAACAGCTACGTAAAAGTAGAACTTTTTGAGCAAATGTATTAAAAATTGCATCTAATCTAATATGTGCACGGTAAACAAACAAATGAATGATTTGAAAGACAACAGCAGCGCTTGCGCGGTAATGCGGGGAGGGCGGGGCGAGGTATCGCTCGCTAGGTCGGCTACGATCGGCCCCCGCGCGCCGCCGTTGAAGGGCCAGCGCGGCGTGGTTATGAATTTCGCGCCATTTTAAATAAATTATACTATTATTAATGCAAGCAATACACAGAATTTTCTTACTTTTCATAATATGGTTGCATATATTATTTTATAGTATTAGACTTATTTTTACAGACTCTAATTCAATATTAGATCTTACAGGATAAAAAACGCATATTACTTTTATAGCATGTATCCTATTCTTCTACATTTTTAGCTTTGTCTATTAACTTAAGAAATTAGAGATATTGTTGAGGATTTTTAAACTTTAATTCAATATCGACAAAGTAATAACCTAATTCTGGTTTGACAAAGAAGCTGCGTAAAAAAAGTTCTACAAACTTAATAACATATAGCGTCATACATATTATAAACGATGAAGCTAAAACTTTGCACTTTAATTCAATATTCACAAATTATAAATAAAAATATATAAATACCTAATTTATACCTAACGCTCGTTCTAACTTTTCATCATATATTGCAAATATACTTAAAAATATGTCCGATGTCATATAAGCATCACTTTTCCATCTTTAGAATTATCAAAACTTTTAGGGCAAAAATCCGGTCCCACTATTGATCTATTAACACATTCACAGCCAAGGATCGCTACGCGCTACGCTCGGAAAGCGAATACGGCGTAGGCGCCCGCTAGGCGGGTTCCTGTCAGTTAGTGTTAAAAAATGATGACACGAGTATGATTTTTTTTTAATTTTCTCATTCTTAGATATTGAAAATCCTTCAATAAAATTGGTGCAATCCTGATAACGATGTCCAAAAGTTTTTCTTACAACATAATCAATATGCACGTTAAATAAGAAAGAGCGTATTTAATAATTAAAAGTGATAGGTCACCAATAACGGCTGTTTTTTATACCGATTCTCAAAACTTATTGTGAAATTAAATTGTACAGTCGTTTCATAAATAAATAAAAAAACCCGTTGCTGTGCATTGGGACACAATCACAGATGACGATGACACGATAAAGGTTGTTAAACAAAAAAATAGTAGATTACTGCAGAGGCCGTGAAGTAAGGGATTGCTGGCCGAGATTGGGGTAGACGGCCGAGTCGTAGACGAGGCCGGATACAACTAGTCCAGCAATCCCTGTTCCGGCCGAGGATTGTATAGTACTTTTCTCAAACGATGTGAGGAAATATTAAAATTAAAATAAATACTAGGTAATCAATTAAATAATAGGTAATTTGCGCCTTTTTTATTTTTTAAACATGCCATTTGAACAAGCCGTTCGAGCACCATGTTTAACCGCACATAAAGTATAGTACCATAGATTTTTTTCATTTTTTTTATGAAGCAAGCATGCTTACAGTGTCTAGTGGTGGTTGGCAGTATGTAAATTTTCCTTTGTCAGTTTAATATTAGTAAGCAAATTTAAAAAGTTAGAGTAGCGGACAATAATGATTTTACTTAGGGTTTTCATACATTACTTCTTGGCGTAAGGCCAAGAAGTAATGTAGGGAGCCATAAACAAGAAACTTCACGTCTTCATTTCGTGATACGCGTACATTTCCGAGCATGTTTGAGAAAAAGTAATTTTCATCTAAACTCTGTTTGTCACCAGTGCCTCCGGACATCGTGGACAGCGGCAGCAGCGGTGAAGTCATGGTGCGCGAGGGTGAGAATGTGTCCATTCACTGTGCGGCTTCTGGTACCCCTCCCCCCACAGTCACATGGAGAAGGGAGGACGCGAAAGCTATGAAGATCGGGGCTCAGAGCGGTAAGTATGAGATAAGATAAAACTTCGTTAAATAAACTAATCCGAGTATAGTATGGTTACAATATGAAATTTTACCTACAAGTAATTTTTATACAACAATTTCTAAACTAGAATTAGCTATAATTATATAGTAGGATTATTTATAAGATATAGTGCGTAGTAAATAAAAATGTTGCACCTGTCCATAATGTATAATTATGACAATGTAGGACCATACGCAGAACTCGCTCCAAGTCCAAAATATATAGATCTACCAAAGTTTGTAATACATATGTCTACTCGATAATTTAATTAAAAAAAGTTATCAACCCATTCAGTCAATTTGAAATCTAGGACATAAGTAGGGTCATTTCGCCGGTTAGCGACCACCTAATTTCATGTGCCGGTGGGCGACCACTTAAGCTGAGTTGGTGAACTGAAAGGATATTTTCTCTGTTTTTTAGTAGATTTATATTCTAAAACAACAAAAAAATGCATTTACAAGTAATTGTCTCAGTAGGGTGTGTAGAATTGATGTTATCTTCAATAGAAAAAACCTTCTCCTTCAGGTGGTCGCTAACCGAAGGTGATCGCGTAACCAGCGAAATGACCCTACCTACGACGCAGTTAATTGTCATTGGTTACTTATATTGATACGGAAAACAATACGTAACTTGCATTTCGCATTCCAACAAGTTTTCACCCTAAGAGTTTACTATCCAAAGAATGCTGACGGGGCTTTATCACCAAATATGTTTTTATTTTTTTGCGAACTTATAATTGCAAGTTGCCGCGCATACCTCACGCCATCTCGATAGCACGCCAGGCGCACGCTGCTTGGCGCACACTTCATAAAACAATTTCGACGCCGGGCCAGAACTACATTTACTAAAGGCACTCCAATGTGCCACCCCTATTGCACGTCATATGCACCTAAGCACCGGGGCGCATACGACATAGCACTTCACGAACTGGATTTTCATAAGTACACGTACTTATGTAATATTTTAGCGAGTTGCTGGGAAGTTCGCGTCGCATTTGCATATAATGCTCTTTAAATATATACATCACATATTGACATACTTAGACATATAAATACGTAGTAAATCCTAGTGACACTTATAGGTGAATAATTATAATGTAAGTAAATGTTTAGTTTCTAAGAAACCGTAACTATCAGGCCTTTTGTGATTTGGAATTTGGAATCATTAAATGGCCATCATGAAATGAACATTTTGTTAAGATTATCATTTCATGAAAATAAGATTTCATTATTTTTCAGTCAAGTCAATTACTACTTATATAAGTAACCGATCGAAATATAATTTTAGCTGGCTTAAAGATTTAGGTACTTCAAATTTAATGGTAAAAGCGAGCACAAATTTATTTATTCCTTAAAAAATATGTTTCTGGAATGTCAAGATTCTCTTCGTCCTTGTACTAACTTGATGGACGTACTTAGGTCATTGTCAGATTTAGGTGCGCGTCTTTTCGGTGGACATTGCCAAAGTTAAGGGCTTTAAAGCCTAATTTTTGGTTGAACTCTGAATCCGCATAAACGGCGTCGCCTTTTCTTTAATTCTATGCGATAAAAACATATTATATACATATAAACATAAGCCCTTAACTATTGCCCACCGAAAAGACGATTTTTGTTTTACTGACTGACAATGACCCACTTACTCGTATACTAGTTTGCCCGTTTTATTTAATGACATTTCTGCTACAATAATAAATAGATCGCTACGATTACTACTTAAGAATTAGCCGCTGCTTCGAATATCAAATGGATTAATCATAATCCATTTGATATTCGGGCAATCGAGCTGTTGTACTGTATTTAAAATAGGCATTATTCAGTTCAGACCATTATCAAGCATTATCAGTAGGGATCGGAAATTCGGGAGCTTTTATACCTAAACTTCGGCCCCAGTACCTACACGGCGTTGTTGTTGAGTAGCATGGAGGCGGACTCAATTTAATTTTACTAATAAATTTCCAGGGATTTCCCGGAATACCGAAAATTAGGATAACATGAACGCATACGTATTAAAGTATTTAAATAAACTATTTTAGTTGTTCCTATTTACGAAATATTATTTAATCCACATATTCATTTATATAACAGCTACATAACATCAAACCAAAATTGTTTTGTAACTTTTATTAAAAATAATGGTACAAACGTAAGTATCTCTGTTAAATCAATAAATTAAAAAAAATGTACATAGCCACAGAAAAGTGAATAGGTAATCAACCTACAGCGACACACGTGGTATTTTTGCATTTCCGTTCTTGTCTAATGTATGTCATATTACGAGAACAATATTTCTTTGCTATTCCGCTAAAAAAACGTGCTGGTCTATCAGTGAAGATAAGATGCAACTATTAGATATTAGATATTAGATAAGTCTAACGATATAAACGTGGCTTTCAAAACGAATAACACCTTGCGCTTTAGACTGTGCAATGGCAAGGAGAAAGTGGAAAGCTCAAAAAAGTCGGGAGTCTATAAGCTTGGCTGTGACAATTGCAATAAAGTTTATGTGGGACAAACAGGCCGTAGTTTTAGCACAAGGTATAAAGAACATGTTGCGTCGTACCGGCATAATCACCCGGACAAGTCTAATTTTGCAAAACATTTATTGGAGAATAACCATGCGTTGTCTGACAATCATTCTTACAACATCTTGCATGTTTGCGAAAAAGGATTGCGTTTAAGTGTTCTAGAACAACTAGAAATAATTAGGTACAACAATAGAGGCGTTATTATTAACGAACAATTGAATGTTGCGTCATCACCGTTACTACGTGTTCTTCCATCTCTTTCACGCATGAATGGTAGTATGGGGGGACAGAATATAAATATGGCGGACGGCTCCGGGCGGCTCATTTGCTCAGTGGACGTGGCGCAAGCAACATCTCCTGCCAGCATCTCCTGATGATGCCTCGTAGAGAGGCGAAACACGTGTCGAGGTTTTTGTCAATATTGGTGGTGGTTTGCTGTAATTTTTTGCATGTTTATACGCAAATAGTTGCATCTTATCTTCACTGATAGACCAGCACGTTTTTTTTAGCGGAATAGCAAAGAAATATTGTTCTCGTAATATATCATGGACTTCCGCAAAGTAACGCCTGATACAATAATTTTTTTTTAATGTATGTCGTTAAAACTGTACCAACGTGTATGTTGACAAAAATCGCTGAAAATAGTCATAACCTAAAAAAAAGGTATGCTTTTCATGATGCTTTATTTGAATCCCGGAACTTAAATAATTAAAATATTCTTTTTAAGAAGCTGACTCCATACTTGCTTCGCTTTTTCCGGGATTTTGCTAGGTTTAGGTATAAAAGCTCCCGAATTTCCGATCTCTAATTATCAGAGACCGCCGCTTCTATTACGAAATGTCAACTATTTCTATTTCCATGTAGAAACATCACATTGCTTACTTACCATGTTACTTTCACCCACAGCTATAAAGAGTGATATTGTAGTGTAGCTTCAATGTATATTTGTACAGGAGCTTTGCTCTTGCCGGTGGAGTATCCTTCCAGTTATCTCTACGGTCGAATCTACAATAAAGTAGTTAAGTAGTAATAAATTAATAGATAAGTAATTGAAAAATACAAAACAAATACAATAATTAAAATTAAGCAACATGTATCGATGGAAGAGCGGGACTACCTGACACAAGTACCTATATATTACTACTTACTAGGTAGCCCCAACGGACCTTTGTACCAGAACAAAGCTTATGAAATAAAAACAGTTTTCATTTTCATTTTCATTTTTCATTTTCATCTCTTGAACACGCCACGCCACCTCTTTGACTTTTTATACGATACGTCAATCTAGTGTTTAGTTGGGTTTGAGACACATTTTTCTGCCCATCGGCGCCGCTCATTGCCACGCGAGCTAACGTGTCAGAATAAACAAGTCATATTAGACGTTTTTAACATTTTGGACTTGTTTTTGTGATTTATACTTACTGCATATGATATTAATATTCAATGCAGATTCGTCGCTGTTGCTTGCATACGCGCTAATTTGCTGATCATGCTGTGTGCACTTGCCTTGGATGTCATGCTAGTCTATAAGCTATTCATAAAGAACCATTGTATCTCATAATGTATGATATCTGTAAAGTGTACCTAATAAATAAATAAATAAATAGAATAAAAAACGTATACGTCTCAGTTTGACCCGGACTTAGTCAAGGTATAAGTAGCATTGTAAATTAAATGGTCGGAATGTTTTAGTGAACAAGTGGAGCGGAGTCTGGTTGAACCTCAGCGCCGTCGAGAGAGACATGAGCGGCGCTCTTCTCTGCATAGCAACCAATGGAGTGCCGCCTTCTGTCAGCAAGCGGATACCCCTGCGTGTGTTGTGTATGTACTCTATTTAGGATTCGCATGCCATTTACCGATATAATACTTTTAAATTAAATTACATTTCTTTATTCATAGACCAACTTGGATCAATCAGTGTTAAATAGTAATACTTATTGTACTCCAGGCAAAATACGGTTTTGAGAAACATTAATTTATAATTTATATATTTATTTGTGTATGTAAGTATTTATGTTATTTATGTACCTATATGTATTTGTGTAAATATATTGTATATAGGAATACCGTAATGTTATTATTTTTTAGTTGTTATTAGCACTGCCCCACAATCTTTTCCGCTTTGCCTTAAGGTTTGACTGGTAGAGAATGCCATATGGCATTAAGTCCGCCTTTTGTACGATACGTTTTCTTTTGTGCAATAAAGTTTAAATAAATAAATAATAGCGTTTTTTTTGTTGATTTCATTTGAAAATGTTATTCTAAGATGATTTACTCAAGAATCCGACAAACTTTCCACCCGGAAGTAATTATGTAGATTTAAATGAAGCATGCATTATCTTTTTTTGCACGATTTATCTTGAATATTATAGAGCAAATGTAAATGAACCAAAATGAAGACAAAAACATTTATTAATATTTTTACTGACTTTTCAGAAGCCAGTTAACTTATCATTTTTTCGATGTCTGAAATTTTGTCGGATTTTGTCGCTGGGTAACTATTTAATTGATAATACGAGTATAGGTATCCGTTACGCATAAAAAATAAGCTATTATAAATTATTTCCAAAATTGTCATTTTTTTCATACAAGTTGTCAGTTCATTGCCTGGACTATTGGTAATCTTATACTATACGGCTAGTAACTTTTAGCTTAATAAGACCTGGTTTCCCTACTGACGGAAACTTTCATGATTTCATCAATTATCTTCATTTATTAACCCCCGACGCAAAAAGAGGGGTATTATAAGCTTGACGTGTCTGTGTATCTGTGTGTATATCTGTGGCGTCGTAGCTCCTAAACGAATGGATCGATTTTAAAGCGGTTTTTTGTCTCCGAAAGCTGACGTGACCGAGATATTGAACTTTGAAATGAAAATGTCGGGTGTTTTACAACTTTTCTACGTTGTTAATTATTGTTTCTAGTGTCCCTTACCAAGAATCGTCCGACGTAACACTCATGCGATCACTAGTTTTCAGTCCGTCAGTCAGTCACGAGCATATTTTAGATACCTATTTAGTTACTACACTCTGAATAATAAGAATAAGAATGATTTATTGCAAACTGTGTTACATAGGTACATAGGTAGGTAGTGATGACAAAAGAGTTAGCTATAATTTAATTTATAAAAGGTTTTTTTGGTTTAAGTATAAATAAACTAACCACAGTAGTGTTAATAGACAAGACCAAATACTTAACATGCATAAAAGTCGTTCAAATTATAAAATGATTTAAGAATGAGACTATTTTTTTTATGTACTTTATAATAGTTGCCCTCCAGAGCTTTTATGTCGGGCCCACCACCTCCCGATTAAATACACGGATTGCCATTATAAATGTGCTCTTTTTGTATATAGAAGTACTAATGTTCGGTAATGTAATATTACATTTATACTGTGCTCTCAGATGACACTTCGTAGATGACAGTGTTGTCAAATAATTTGGTGGTTTTGTTGTTTGTTTGGTTGTGTCTGTAGGTATAGATTATGAACAGCAAAAAGCAGGCCACGTTTCAATTTTCGGTTTCAACAAAAGTAAATAATCTATTTTAAGTTTACCCAACGCGAGCGCGGCGCGGCGCGGTGACAATAAAACTTCCATTGTGCCAAACTCCGTGCCCCGGAAAGTGTTAAACCATTTTGAGTGTCTTAAAAGATTTACTTTTATGGAAGAGGACGCTTTGTAAACTCTTTAGTAGTATCTCGAAGGTATCTGCGGCGGTTTTGAAAGGAAGATTTACAATTTGAGAATGAGTAGTTTATTTGATTAAACATAGTGTACTCGTATGTTACCTCCTACTAAATATATGTAAAATGTATACCCGTGGAAGAAGGCACCGCTCTTCCAGAAATGGTTACATTTCAAGTTTAACCTGCTTGTAGTAATTATCCTTTATTCCCGGTTGTGCCCTAAAATAGCACGGGGCCACTTTGACATCTAATCCCAAGATTTGGCATAGGTACTAGTTTTACGAAAGCGATTGCCATCTGACCTTTCAACCCAAAGAGAAGCCTAATAGACCTTATTAATGCTAATGACATACAACCAACAAAGATATGTTAAGCATATCCTAAGAAATACAAGTCCTGTACCTAAAATTATTCAGGCTTTTTATGTTTAGTGTGTGTATGTTTAGTGTGTGTGTGTGTTTAGTGTGTGTGTTTAGTGTGTGTGTGTTTAGTGTGTGTGTTTAGTGTGTATGTGTTTAGTGTGTGTATGTTTAGTGTGTATGTAGGTACATGTGTGTCGGTGTGGCGTGCGTAAATTGCGTTTTTTAGAACGTAAGGCATACACAGGTTTGGTAAAAGCAACAATTCCAAAATAATACGAGCATACTAAGATACGGGAAGACAGAGGTAGAAGAACAAGCGGTCTTATTGCTAAAGAGCGATGACTTCCAGTCAATGTGTTGGTCACAAATTACTGTGATGGTAGTTGCTGCATAAACTGTAGGTAATAAATAATAATAAATAAATCATAAATATTAGGGGACAATCTTACACAAATCGACCTAGTTCCATAGTAAGCTCAATAAGGCTTGTGCTATGTTTTGTACTAGACGACGATATATTTAATAGATAGGAATACTTATATACATAGGAAACATCCATGACTCAGAAACAAATAAAAAAAAAAAAAAAAAAAAAAAAATATTACGGGACAATCTTACACAAATCGACCTAGTCCCATAGTAAGCTCATTAAGGCTTGTGTTATGGGTACTAGACGACGATATATATAATAGATATAAATACTTAAATACATAGAAAACTTCCATGACTCAGAAACAAATATTAATGCTCATCACACAAATATTTGCCCTTACCGGGGTTCGAACCCAGGACCTTCAGCTTCGTAGGCAGCGTCACTACCCACTAGACTAACCGGTCGTCAAACCTACGCACGTAGGACGTCCAGGTAAATGTCCTTTACACTTACACGTACAAAGAAATATACGAAGGCGCAATATTTTCATTGTGTTGTGAAGTCCAACAGACGCCCTCGTCTGTAGTGCCTCGTTGCACCTTTCCAAAGAAAAGGAACAAACTCGTTATTTTACTCGCGAAATGTAGCGAAGTATAACGACGCGCCTTTCAATTCACCAAAACATCTGGATTTTGAACGCGTCATGCATGATATTTCAGAGCTCAGGACGAATTTTTGGATATAATTTAACTCACAATGCAATCACGAATATATAGTTTATTATACATAAGTATGATATATGCACCAGCAGTGCACTAAATTATAAGTATTATATTAGCACTTTACATTCATTTAATTTGCTTACTACGCTACACACAAATGGTTAGCTGGTAGATAATGCCATTGGGGCATTAAGCTCCCCATTTGTACATGTGTGTGTTTTGTGCAATACAGTTTAAATAAATAAATACATACACTATCACTTATTAAAATGAACAGAACATGAATAACACGAATAATGTTTCACATCATGGGATATTATATATTTTGCGATTGAAATATTGAAGAAGCAAACATTTATGTTAGTGCAACTCAAGCGCACTTAAAGCCCCGCCCCTGTTACTTAGTACCTATGTTATAACTTACAATATCACTATGTACCTATTTAACGCAACGGAGCCACGCTGTATTGTCGCCTAAATAATTAGTTTTATATGTATTGTATGTATGCTAGCCTTTAAGGTATTTGTTGTTATGGGCCTTAGATGCCTGAAATAATAAGTAAGTAATTAAGTAAGTTTTTTTTAATTTCCCTAGGCAAACCATCTGCAGTGGTCACACAAAAAATGATCGGCGGTTACTTAGGACAACCCGTGTCTCTCCAGTGCAGCATAGAAGCGTACCCTACGCCCGGCGTCTATTGGACGCATATGAACATCAATAGAATGCAAAATGGTAAGAATGTACTTATGTCGTGGATTGTTCGTTATTAACTACATGAACCTATACAGCTTACGATGTGATTCGTTTTGTTTCGATTGTGGAGATTTTTTTAACAGACTTCCAAAGATGTAGTTTTGTTTTAGTATGTTCCAAATGTACTTTTTTACAAAGACTTACTACTGATTGAGAGGAGTGGTATGAACCGTAACACGTGTTTAACATTTATAGTTTAGGACTTGCTATGACCACCACCGTCCCCTTGTGACTTACACAAGTTTCCAAAGACGCAAATCCATTGGATTTCGGGAAGTTGGTCAAGTTTAACACACTCACTGCCAAGAACGCGCCACGGTCGTAGCCGATCCCCTGGTTTTCCTCGTATTTAGCGGAAAGCGACTACGGCGTAGGCACCCGCTAGGCGGGATTCTGGCAGTGAAAGTGTTAACCTTACTAACATTATTAATAAATAATAATAACATACAACTCTTATGTATACATACATTGAAAGTTAAATAAATGCTTGTAATAAAAAGGATGAGCTTCTTAATTCGTCTGGGTTTTATGTATTTATGTAGGAATTTTGTCTTTTCAAACATAATTTTTGTATTTGAAAGCTTGAAACTCTAGAATAGTTCAGTTCATAACTGTTGGACTTTATATTTGTCATGTGATCTATTGGTACATAATTTTTGTCAATAAATGAATCTTAACTTATCCTAAAACTGAACTTTAGGTACCAGTGTGTAAATTACCAAAACCATGACTTAATATGCACATATCAAAAATCCATCATATCAAAATGTCCTCATTTCTCAGGTTCGAAGTACCAGGCGTTCATAAAATCGGAAGGTTACAAGCACACAGCTGTTCTGAAGATCAACGAGGTGGCGAGGGAAGACATCGGCTCGTACCAGTGCCATGCGGAAAACGTGCTCGGCTCTGCGCGTGATGACATAACGCTGTATAGTAAGTGCCACATTTGCATTATTCACTCGGATCTCTTTATGTGCCCTCGATTTTTACGTCTTGGCGTCGATGGCGCCCTCTCAGATATCCGATTTACTTTAGCTATTTATGCTACAAGTGCGGAAAGTAGGTGATTGCCGCCGAGTGTCATGTATAATTCGACCCGAATCGGAAATCATCTTTACGCCTGTGTATCATAGATACAACGTTTTACTATGCCTTGTGCGAGGAAATAAAATAAATATTGAAATTTCAGTTTAAAATAGATTAAAATTTAATTTACCTAGGTTGTCAGGTACCTACACTTATTATCTGGAGCTGCATTTTACAACTCCACATCTTTTGTTGTTAAGCTTATTCACTTGAAAACCATAGTTTTGTGGTTTTGGAACGCAATTCAATTAGTGATAATCACAAATAGTCATAATATGACATACTTACTAGCTTACGCTCGGGACTTTGTCTGCGTGGACGTTATACAAACTATCCTATATTTTTTTACTAATTAAATCCATGCTATAAACTATCTTCGTGCAAAATTTCATCCAAATCTGTTTAGCCGTTTAAGCGTGATTGAATAACAAACATTGTAATTGCGTAAAATATTATAATTGCGAATGTTTGTATTTTGTTAGTAGGATTAGCTTGTTAATAACTGAAGAGACATAGATTACTATAAATAAGTGCTTCCTGAATGGCGCGGGATGCGTGACAGCGGGCTGGCACGAATGTAGTGCCAGAGCTATTACCACGAAAATCGAATCTCGAAGTTCGTATATCTCCGCCTCTATCACTCTTATGGTTTATGGTACTCGAGCGACAGAGACATACCTACGAACTTCGAGATTCGATTTTCGTGGTAGCGCCGCTGCTTACTGCAAGCGCACCGCCCCGCTTCCGCACGTGTTATTACTACTGCGCAAATGTAATACTCGTACTGACAGTATACCGACAAATGAGGAAATCTGTGCGACATGAGTAAACTCACGTCAAAGTACACAATATCGTATACCGATCCCGCCCGCGGGCGTCGCATGGTCGCCACTCGCCAGTTTATCACTAATCGCTACATCCGTCACGTTCCGACAAGTATGCGAGTGCGAGAGTGATGGATGTCTAATCGACGACGATAAGTGAAAAAAGCAACCATATTCGCATTAGTGACAGCATTTCGAAAAGATACGTTTTGGTTTAGGTAGTAATTAGAAATGGAATATTAATAGCACCAGTAAATACCGAGTGCAACTAAAGTATGCACAAACTTCAATTTGAATACATAGCACATGCCTAAACAATGAAGCAACATTTTAGCAAAGCGTGGTCTATTATTTATACATGCAAATTGCGTTTTAGAGTAAATTGTGCCATCATTAGCTAAAAGGCCAATCAATTGATATGGTAATCTCAAAATAGACATTTAGCTTTATGTTATATGAAGTTTAATTTTGCTTTAATGCTGGATTGGTTTCTAATTGTGAGTCACGTATTCGTTATGTGTTATTAAATCCAAAGACAATATGGTTAAGTACCTAACGTGATTTTTCTTCACTATAGACGATTCATGGATAAACTCATAAAATAAAAATAAAACTTGAAAGAATCACGCTGAAGCAACATCCTTGTCTGGATTACCCAGTGCTTATCTTCAGATTGCAGTCCAAAAAATAAAGCTTTTTTTAATTTTCTAAAACCTGATTCGATAAAAAAACCAAGTAATTTTCGTTCCTGCTCACAATTTTTCACGAGAATCGGTTGAGACGCGTCGTCTCGTTCTATCGAACGGTGTCAGCCAGTGACGGACGCTCTATCCTGTCACTTATCGTGTGATAAGGCCGACCATGATACGGGGTCTGCAAAGGAGCAGACAGACGGACATACGTAAGAATGTGGGTTCCAGCTGAAACGGAGAACTTCTTCTTCGCTCGCTCATTCAGTAAAAATCATTGAAATCTAGATGGTTTAAAAGTAGGCATAATTTTACTTGTTATTATGAACCATTGTTACCCACCTAATAACGTGTAAATGTATGCAGGAATTATTGCCAATGTAGTTAATGTAATTATGTACAAAATAACATGCGCTGTTGAGCGGCTCAGGCATTTTACCTGCAGGTAATGCCTGTGACCGCAACATTAACAGATGGGTACAGAGTGGGAATCGTTAACAATTTGCCTATGCGGGTTTATTACTCCTCTATATTACGAGTATACTACTAATATTTTAATTTTATCTATGCTTTGACATTATTATACTTATACAGGCAGTAATTTAATTCGTGATACAAAATAGCCAAATGTGAATCTATCCATGATTCTGAACATCTTTTACTATGGGACTTTGTGTTATGCCAAAAAAATCCAACTATTTCATTAACTTTGCTCATTTTAGTTGAAAATGTATATGAACAGGTGGTTTTTTTTTGCATACTTAACACAAAGTTGGTCCCAAAGTAAAGGTTATTCAGAATAATAGATAGATTCACATGTTGCTATTTTGTATCACAAATTAAATTACACCCTGTATTATACAGATAAAATTGATGTGGACCAAATTAAGATCTTTTGTATTGTTATTTCTTTGTATTCCGCATGCGAAAAATCGTTACCATTTTTTAGTTAGTAGCACCCCCGCGTATCCACCCACGTATTACACAGACCGCAAGCGAAGCCTCGGCATTAAATACAGCCTTTCTCCATCCCGAAAAGTCATTATATGTAGTGGTAAAAGCATTTTTAAATCGGTTATGTAATTCCACAGATTTTACGTAAAATATAAACTTAAAACCATATACTTTTCCTTGGAACATAAGTTTCATGTGCTCTGCCTACCCCTTTTGGGAATAATGGCGTGAATGTATGGATGTATTTTCCTTTTATAAAATCTAGATATATTGGTATAGATATTTAGTCAATACAGGATGTTAACGGGGTCATGATCCGGAATGACAAAAAGCGAATAAGATGATCATACTGAACAACCTTTCCCATGGGACCAACCACGAAATCGCAAAAAAAAACCAGGTATTCCATACATTAACTCTCAATTAAATCGCAGTTAACTCACAGTTAACTCTTAATTGGCTCTTTTTTTTTGCGATTTCGTGGTTGGTCCCATGGGAAAGGTTGTTCAGTATGATCATCTTATTCGCTTTTTGTCATTCCGGATCATGACCCCGTTAACATCCTGTATATACAGCTTTTTACATACATAGTACATACCTCCGAGAAAAACGGATAAACAAAAATCTTATACAAGCTTCAAAATGGGAATATAAACACCCGGGTCGAAAATGAATGTATCCGCGGCGTAAGCAAGGCAGGCGTAGTCTTAATGAATTTTATCTAATTAGCTGGCCAGCTTGTTGCCTAATACGGCAATCTATTGCGGGAAACTAATTATTCTGTCGCCTTCACCCTAATTACTATAATAAAGTCTTCTCTTTCAAATTTCACAGTTCATTGAGACTGGTATTACTCGTAAAGTAATGAAGTAAACAAAGTCAACAATGTTCGCGGCTCCGCCATCACTCACGCTGTCTAGTCTAGTACCGTGTTGGTTTATTGTCTACGGATTTGAACGTATTATATTTATACTTATAATAAAGATGTGACGTACCTATGTGAAATGTGAGGTTTTATGGATGAGGTAATCCCCGAAAACCATCCGGATTTAAAAATTCTTTCACCAGTGTGTACAGCAGAATATCGAAAGAGGACGATCCTAGGTTATTCTATCGTTCTGCAGATGCACGTGCGAACTGACACATGCATGGGGGAAATGGGATATCACATTTTGGTAACAACAGTTGAAAACAAAATAAAATATTTTAGCAAAATAATTAATTATAGAATTTAATTTTTTACTGCGTCTTCTTCATCTGTTTCTTGTAAATATTTATAAGTAAGTAAGTTTTCCTTCTGTGTAGCAATACCTAAATACTTTTCTGATTCTGATTCAAAATAAATCACATGACATTGTACAAAAATAAGGACTTATTAATATCATCATCAATTTAAGAGCCGAGCTCTTGTGGGTGAAGATATATCCATTCCATTTCTTGTGATGTTCTCATTACCTACTCCGTTAAAAGGACTGGCACTGGTAATATGTATTATTCAATATTAATGTGAAATAATCCGTTCCTACTTATTGGATTTGTAGATAAAAACTTTGTCTGTCTAAGCTTTAGTTCAATAATATGCCTGTCGTAAAATACGAGCTTAAATTAAATATGAGGTGACGCATTGGATAGATACTTAGTATTAATATGCCGAAAGATATTTTCCACAAAAACTAAATACGGTTTTTCGTCGGACTGGACTGCCAGCCAAGAATATTTTGGCATATATCGTACTTTTTAGCACTAACAATGTGATTTATAGTATGCAGATTGGCAATTTTGGAAAATTCTAATAACAATAAAAATAATAAGGAGCAATCTTACACAAACCCCATCCCATCCTCAATAAGGCTTGTGTTATGGGTGCTAAGTCTACTAGACGACGACGATATACTAAAATATCACAATATATAAAACGAAATAAGGCTTGGATCGCCATAGCTTTAACACTTTCACTGCCAGGAACCCACCTAGCGGGCGCCTACGCCGTAGTCGCTTGCGTAGCGATTCTTGGCAGTGAACGTGTTAATTGCGATTACCAGTCATGAAATGTATGGCGTAATTCACGACCCGCTCAATGCGAACGCTTGTCGTATCGTCTCAGCGTGGCCATAACCTAACGTAGGTAAGGTGGCCTAAGATAGCGCTTGGCTTGGTGGCTTTAGTTCATTGTACTGGTTGAAATTCTCTTTATTTATTGTTGTAGCACTCGCCACGACGACTACGAGCACCACAGTGACGACCACTACAAGACCAACCACCCTCATGACTGAACTAACGGCCTCCACTCAACCATGTAAGCATATATATCATAATCCTGCTTGAAGTTTACACGTTGCACCTAACTTGATTGTGTGTTGCAACTAATAGAGACAAAGTAATTTGGATAATACGTGCTCAGCACGTGCATATTGGGATAATAAATTGCTTCGAACTTTTATATACCTACTGTGCAGTCTGGTGTTTCCATTTCTGCCTAAAGTAGGTGTATGCTAACTCGCTTAGGTTAACCAACTGTAGGCAAGTTTTAGTAAAACAAGACAACTTATACATTTGACTGTCTTTATCTTTACGTAACAAACGGATTAAGAACATGTCACCGGGAAAAATTAACCTCGTAAACTAGGAACTCGCATGAGCAAAAGTATGTTAATATGTTTATTTACATCCTACAGATATAGAGTTAGGAACAAGTTCGGAGGAGTACGCGAAAGATGTTGCCAACGAAGACAGTTACGTGGTCGTATTAAGTCAACATCAAATGCAGAATTTAGGTAAGTTTTGTCAAACTACTCGAACCAAGTATATGAATAGTTAAAGTTACGTAAACCGGAATAAAAATATCACCGAATGCATTACACTTGATAAGATCTTGGAATGGAGATCTCATAAGTTGTAAAAAAAGCTAAAGCTTTGGTCGCTGGTATTCTATACAGGTGGAAAAGGAGTATTTTATAAATCAATTGATTTATTATGAGAGATATTGCAAAAATATATTACATATTATATTGCAGGTTTCAGAAAAATACGAATAACAACATCGATATTTAAACTAAATTAATTTAAATCTTCATCTTAGTTTTAATTACCATATGCAGACATATTTTACATTATTTCATTGATTTTGAAGGGGAACAACTTGGGAACAAAATATATATTTTAGGTCCATTTATTTTATTTGCATATTTAAGAAAAGTTTACATGTCAATAAAAACACACTTGGTCAAATAACCCGCCCGTGTCTTTCCGGGTGCAAAAGTAGCCATCACACTCGCCGCATTGCCGCGTTGAATTGCGATCGACAACCCTTGCAACCGGATTGACTCGGAACGGGAGTCATGCCCTGTTGCAACCGGCGCCCCACTTCCGCCAAGAATGTTGTGGCCTCTTAGCACCAGCGACCCACCGTCTCCACCGCAAGAGGGACCAATGAATAATTCGCCAATGCGGAGTATTTGTCCCGCATTTTTTTAAATTAGTCTTACAACTGCTTTTTATTTGATACTATGAATATTTTCACCGACGCTTGGTGTGGGTAACAGCTGTCATCATAGTATTTTTAAAAGTTGCGAATTGCTCGGAGAAGAAAGTCGTTACGCGTCGACGAAAACAGCGCAGATCTGCCGGAAAGGTATTTAGGTCCGCACGCCTGCTCAAAAGCGGTGCGCAGTGCAACTTTTCCCTCTGTACGAGTACCTACCCCGATTGTGTAATAAACTTGTACCCGTTGTTCCAGAATTATCACCAAGCTTGTGACCGGAGAAAAGTCCGGACCACTGGTCGCTGTGGTCTGCTGCGCCCAAAACGGCGCCATGTTTGCACTTAGTATACATTGTTATCGTCAAAGTTGTCTGCTGAAACCACGAATCGATTATGACTTATAGTATTGGTGTTGAGCACACGATGTATATAGTAAGCAGAGCTTAATAGTGTTTAGAGTAATTTCACAGTGCATCGAATAACTTTAATACGTGCAGATATTTATAAAAGTAAAACTCGATTGCTTATCTACTTTGAATTCTTATTACTTAATTTAAAAATAAGAACTACAGTTGGAACTACAATTCCATTATGCAAGTAAATGGTTAGTAAATAGCATATTTTTATTTGACTTTTTTCACGTGTAAAAGACAGTAGCTACATTTCTGGTTGAACAAGAGTCGATAACCGCTTAGTACTATTTGTAAGTACCAATCAACACAGAACGAACGCTTCTTCGCGTACCGAGCTAACGCGTCAGTACGAGTATGCAAAATACATGGTATCAAATTGGAATGCTAATCGTACATAAGTGTCTGATCCACCTCTAGGTTAAGTTGGTGAATTAAGGGCCAGGTTGTTCCAAAAACTCATAGCATTACAGTACGCGTACTACGTTCCTATATGCCGAACGCTTTACTGAGCAGGGACCTGCTACCGCTACCCACCCAGTACCCTTGGAGGTCTCCCTTTTACGTACCCTTGGACGGCGCTGTCTAAAACGGTAGGCCTATGGTTACGTAAACACTATAACTGATGTACAAACGTGGTAATGTACTTTTTCTGCAAACTTATTGAACATAATCACCCCGCTTTCAGTGGAATCTTAACATTTTCACTACCAAGAAGCCGCCTAACGGGCGCCTACGCGGTAACCACTTAGCAGAAAATTTCACTTTATTCCATAGACTAAAATGACAACCACAAATGTCAAACGTAGAAAAAATGTGACCAGCTATATACAAACAGTGCTGATCTTTTATATCGGTTTGTGAATAACCGATAAAATCTTAAATTAATTTGAGATTCAAAATAAACAATAAATAAAATCTACTCACAAAATGATACGAAATCAACAATAAATAAAATCTCACTACTAATGTACTCAAACATTTTAAATTACATTGTAACGTATCGCCGACCTGACACGACGCCATTTTGGTTTACGTATTTGGCATTCGTTATTTTACTCGTATAGTGATCGGACGTTTTCAGTGTTTTGTTCTCTCGTTTTTGTTGACTTTTGTTGTTACGTCTGTTGAATTTAACTAGTTATATTTCTAAATACCTGAAAATGGTGACATTTTTACCCACACTATATCACCCTTTTTAATATCTCTCCTAGAGTCCCCTTTTAGCACGTCACGGATTATCCATTCATGTGTTAAAGACGCTTCATCAACAAATATAAGTACCTCCCAATCGTTTATTTTCGGTTAGTACCGGTTGTAGCACATCACTATTTATAAGACGTAAACAACTAGCAATACATGAAATGTCATTTTAGTCTACGGATTAAAAAAAAATACTTTAGGTTGGCGACGAGCGTGATTCTTGGCAGTGAATGTGTTAAACCTTGGTGAGTAAGTCAAAGCGCTACGCTAACTTTTCGTAGTCAATCTACTACGAGCTACGACGTAGCATTAATCCACCTGACGTTGACGGCCACTTCGTGACGGCACAGGCTGCTTACTTATAGAAAAGAGGAAACCAGCCAATCAGCGAGTGCGACATCTGTGGTACTGTAGAATAATTTGAATAGAACGCGAGCACTGCAATTTTGCTATGAATTTTGAGACAACCTGTTATCTTTTGCTACAGGAATTTTCCGTTTTCATCATATTTTTTTTATCCAAGGATGTGTTTTATTACGATTGAAACATGTTATAACCATTACATTTTTCTCAAAGTTATTATATTAAGCAGTATTTTACTTAATCGTGTTTAAATTTGATATGTTGACTCTTTATATAAAGATTAAAACCAGGGCTTGAAACTTTATAGCGAATGTATAAGTAATTAAAAATATATTATAATGATACAAATGTGTTGACGCAAACCGGAGGAGTTTAATAATTTAAATAAATGTAAGGTAGATAAAAAGACCTAATAATACCTCCACATTATAGTAATAATACGGAGCTGTTATTTAGTCCCATCGATCGAATTCGTCATCACCTAAGGCCCAATTGAATATAAATTGGTAACGAGGCTCTTGTACTCGCATACGCGTTAAGCTCTGGTTTCCTAGAATAGCGGTGTCATCGTATATTATGCCGGCGAGATAGGCTACCGTCTCATTCTACTCAGAAGAAAGAGATGAATAGTATATTTCGCCGGCATATGACGGCACCGCTATCATAGGAAACCAGAGCTTAAATAAAGTTTGTGCGGCGCGGCGCACCGTCCATTCATATTCGATTTCACTTTCATTTTAGCTACTCGTGAAAGAATTCCTGGCCACATTTGATTTACATACAGAGATTTAGGTTCCCGTGTTTTCTGCGGACATTGCCAACGTTAAGGGCTATAAAGCCTAATTTTTAGTTGGACTCTTAATCCACATAAACGGCTTCTCCTCTTATATGATTTCATGCAATCAATACATTTTTTACATGCACTGAAGCCTTTTAACTAGTGACCACAGTAAAGTCGACTTTTGTTTTACTTAATCCGTAGGTATAACCCATTTACAGTAAACGTTTCTCATACAAAAACTAAATACACGTACTTACCTACAGATTTTCCCAGAATGTCAACGAAATTATACGAATTATGTAAATAAGATACTGTCTAGCATTGTAGCAAACTTTGTACTGTCCAATACTTTTTATTACGTTCACATTAAATATTATAATGTTGAATCTTTCTATTGAGATTTGTTTTCTTAAGAATAACAGAAGGGTCACCGATCTTTGCCCGAAAAGATAATAAATTAGGTACGAGAAAACCTTAAAGATATCTTCATACGATTTTTCTCCGATTAATGTCAATGGTATATTAATAATAATCCCACATTGTTAACGTGTATTATATTATAAGGACTTTAATAAATAGTGTAATATAAGTAAATCGTTATTTGATTTTCCCTTCCACTTCAATGAGACTGATTATAAATACAGTCGGCCACGATAAGATGTACCTATCCATTTTTAGGGTTTGTACCAAAAAAGGTAAAAAAGGAACCCTTATGGTGCGACTCCGTCCGTCTGTCTGTCTGTCTGTCACAAAGTGAAATATCTCACGAACCACTTAAGCTATCAATTTGAAATTTGGAATAGTTTTAAATGAGAGTTATCCACGTGTATGGAAAATGAGAAATTTTAATATATATTTTAATTATCTATATGAGGAGGAAATTACAAATATGAGAAGGGGGCAAAAAAAAATCAACTATTAGGTCGATTGGGGTTTATCATTTGAAAGGGCTTGAGTTGCACTTTTTGAAACAGTTTTTCTTTTTTTTCTACAATGGTATAATTTCGATCTATGAAGGAAAATGTAAAAAAAAATACCATTCCCCCCTTATCTCCAAAGTTATACAAGCGAAAAATTTGAAATTATTACTTGTGATTAACCCTTCGTATGTCTTAGCACTGATCAGTGCTATTGAAAATTGACTCTATGACAGAAGCGCAAATTGTATTATCCTTCAGCAATGTCAGCGTTAAAGCATCCGAAGGGTTAAGATAAACGTAAATATTACTGGAAAAGTATAACTTTTTCTGTATCTAGTGTATTTTTTGTTTTGTTTTGTTTTTGAGGAGGGGGCAAAAAAAAAACAACTATTAGGTCAAGTGGGGTGTCATATGAAAGGGCTTGAGTTGCACTTTTTAAAAAAGTTTTTTTTTTTTTTCTACAATGGTAAAATTTCGATCTATGAAGGAAAATGTAAAAAAAAATACCATTCCGCCCCCTTATCTCCGAAGTTATCCAAGCGAAAACATTGAAATAATTACTTGCGATTAATATAAACAAATTTATTTATTTATTTATTGATTTATTGAAAAACAGGTTACATAACATTACAGTTTACACCAATGCGTCATGAACCGAACAATATTTATTTTGACGGCGAAACGGCGTGGCCCCGTTGTTCCGACATCTCGAGTGTTGGATTTGGTAGGTTGCCCCGGAACCGACGAAACACGACACCTTTCGGCCAGAAATCAGCACACGCGATGGTCTCCTGGAGCGGCCGCGGCACGCGCACTACAAACGAGCTGAAGTGCACGTAGTGGCGCGAATGCAACTGGATTACCCTCAGCGAGTAGCCGGTTTCCTGGCGAACATACTGCGTCACTTCTTCAGCGGTGGCAGTGTGATGCAGGCGCGACACGTACAGCGCCTTGCTCGCAAATTGCTTGCAAATATTACTGGAAAAGTATAACTTTTTCTGTATCTAGCGTATTTTTTGTTTTATTCTCAAAAATCATTTGCTAGTTAAGTTTGCAATTTAATCAACTTTATAAGTATTTTTTTGTGTCGTAATTCCTATAAGACTATAATAAAGGTACTCTCTTTCAAATAAATAAAAAATAATCGAGATCGGTTCACGTGATAAACAATAATCGCTAAAACTCCAACATCCAAACTAAGCTTGCATGTTATTTAGTACCAAATGGGGCCGATAGATGGCGCTGACCGTATTCCTACTTCGCGCTGTTAAGATTTTTGTAGAATTAATGGGGTTTGGCAGGTCCAAAAAAGATCGCATTTCAATTGTCTTGGTAGTTCGATGGTCTTGGTGTAAAAGTTATTCATTGTTTGTACTTGAATTCTGTTGTGTTGGGTTAAAATAAGTAAATTAACAAATATTGGGACATTTATTTTACCTTGAGTTAATTTACCTATAGTTTGTACGGAACCCTCGGTGCGCGAGTCAGACTCGCACTTGACCTGTTTTTTTCACCTTATAACACCCGAGCTCGTTAAGGGCACTACCAGGGAAAACGCTAGGAGGATGAATTACAATTTAAAAAATGGATACCTACATCTTTTGTAGTTGACCGTACAATAACATATTATCTAGACACGTGGCAGCGTGTCAAGCCAAGTTCAAGCAAAGGAACTGGCTAGCCAGCGCCGAGTGTAATATTACACGAACCACTTGGTGCCACTTTTGACCCTTCTATAACTTAAAACCTCTTTAACGTAAACACATAAAACTGCGTGTGTTTAATTATATCCATAATGACATCTAGAAGCCCAAATTTCATGAAGCTAGCTCAAATGGTTATAAAGATATGAAGGTCAAAAAGTCGTAAATTTTAGTACTGACTGACTGCCATATTGTACCTAAACCTAACCTACTTCCAGATGACCTAGAAGGATGAAATTGGTGAATCCAGCTCGGTAATTGTGTGTAAGCGTAGGAAAAAATCTAAAAATACCTTAACAGAAATATAAAAATAAAGTTAATTCAATAAATAAGTGGCGTCCCCATACAAAAAGCTTGTGATACGCGCTAAACAACGGGGGGGGGGGGGGGGGGGGGTTGGTTGTAAAATCTAGCTTAGTTGTAGTGTAGTGCAGTGTAATGAGGCTCGGTCATATTTTAGATGTTTTTCTCGGCTGCCTTTGTGCTGTTTTTTGCCATGTAAGGTTGCTGTAGGAGGAAGCGTCAGCATTAACTATGCGAACGTCGAAGAACGCTTTCCTTGCAGGTTCCCAAACACTATTTAGTAATAAATCCCCTATAAGAACTGGCTGTGTAGCACTTGCATCACGCATTATAGGTTCAATTGTGCCTGTACCCCAGGCTAGTTCAGCCCAATAGAGTTCTTGTTCATAATGTTATATTGTTCCTATAAATACATATTTGGATTTTGCATACAACTTGGCACTCATTTAGATCTCCATTCTTTTTGCGGCGAAACCCACAGCCGAGCATAATTTTTGTATTGAACTTGGCTCTCCTTTTTAACATTTATGTTTTTGGTGGAATAAGACTATACACGCGTCCGGCACCGGATCGTTTTTTGACACGGCCGATACCAGCGACGATACTACCCGAACACGCATACGACAATATATAAGCTTTACGCAAATCTAACACCGGGTCATAAAACCTGATCCGGAAACCTGACGTATTCTGCGGGCCAGATATAATAGATGTTACGTCCATTTGTCTGTCACACTAATTTGACAAAAAAAAGTTTGGTAGTGACAGCGTTGCCGACGCGACCGTCATAGCGGGTCGGCCAAGGGAACGAATACGCATAATATATTGAAATGAAATAAACGGTAAAAGACGCCATTATAAATTAATGTTTTTCAAAACCGTATTTTTCCTGGAGTATATACTCCAAGGTTTTGAAAAATATAAATAATTTTTTTACTGTTTATTTAATTTCAATGCGTTATTCTAAGAGATGCTTTATTCAAGAAAATGAAAATGAAAATATCTTTATTGAGACAAACAGTAACATAAATATAGTTGTAGGTACAGCGGGCCCCAAACTAGGCTGGGCCTGTATATTGGTAAAACGAGTTACAGTGTGCATAGTACTTAAAAAAAAAATGTTAATTAGTGGACTGTAAATTTCGAACAATTTTATACACGACAAGTAGGCTAGCGTTAAAAGACAAACTTATACGACGAAACGGAGCCTTGAAGTTGCTGAAAGGACACTCACCGTTGCCAGGAGCTGCTGCGATGCTCCTCATCAGGTGTAGGACCCAGAGACCTGGCTCGTACTGTACAGACTCACCTGACTCCAAGGTTACCTGGCACCTGATTATACACGGCTGATGGGAAAAAGAAGAAAGGAAAAGTAACAATTGAAAATACTTAATCATTCATTTAAAAGCTCAAGTGATGAAATTATGACGTGAGTGTGTATGGCTGAGTGTAAGAAAGTGTTTATGTTTGAGTGCGTGAATAATTAATATGTAGGAGAGAACAAGTTCTCCGTTTCTGACCATGTTAGCGTCTTCAGCCATTTCCCAACCGATCTCTTTACACGGAGATGTCCCCATTGTTTTATGTCCACGTTCTTTCAAGAAACTGTTGTGCCTACCCCTTTTAGGGATAAAGGCGTGAAAGTATGTATGTATGTATTCATTTTTATTTTTGTATGATTTATCTTTATTCTTGAATATTATACCGCAAATGTAAATTAACCACCCGGTGATCCCAACGCGAAACAAATTATTTACAGATACAGTGACAAAACTGTTTCACTGTCAAAGTCTTTATGGCATTGAATATATGATTGAATTTCACCTGGCCTATCGAAAAGGTTTTTTCACTATATCTGATATTAATTATTCGCAATACCCGACAATCTGCTGATCGCTTAAGTATAACGCGAATTCAGCCGTGATATTAATAATACTATTGTATAATACATGTATAAGACGGTATTACGATATACGGCTCCATTGGTGAAGGATAGGTGGAAAGCGCGCATGATTATAAGGAGGATTTTTCTTAATATCCGGTGATGTTACAATTATGTTCCACTTCACTAGTGCTCGCGTCTTTTGCAGCGCATTTTTAGTTCTTTGTAATACTGTGCATATTGGCTTTTGTTTCTTATATAAAGCTTTACATTGACAAAAGGAATTGATTGCCTCTTTCAAATTTGATTAGTTAACTAATAATGTCTGCGCTTACATTTGCTTCAATGCTTACAAGACTTGACAGATGAAAACAAGCAACGTCAGGCTTGCTCAGATATTACCTTTGAGAACGTACGTATATATTGATGAATTTCACTGTACCTACTCATGACATTCACGAATCTAAAAATATAATGTTAAGTAGATCTCAAGCAGTAACAATTCTTCTATTTCGTGAGATACCACTAGGTCGATACGGAGTAGCCGAGTATTTGGAACTGAACCCCTGAATATCTGAATATTGATCGGCAAAAGGCGTAAAGATACTGATTTAGGACTCGCTGATTTACGAATTCACAAATTCGGGCCGCCATATTATGTACATATCAAAGTTACAGTGTTACCGAGGTACTTACAAAAATTGTACTGCCTGAAGAAATCATTTGCTGGTAACGTAGCGGGCGCTAATTACTGTTTTAAGTAAGCAGTTGCTGAGTTTCTGGCATTCTTCACTTCATCAAACTTAATAGGTAGGTATCTGTTTGGCGTTCAATTTCCGAATCATTATACTTCTTCCTCTACCAATTTTTTATCGCTGGTAAAATTACAACTGACAGTAATGGGGGATGAAATATTACATATTATATTGCCACGCATAGAGTTTACTACGCATTGCCGCTGCGCCATCGCTAATTTGACACGCTAAATCATGATTTATCACGTTTTTCCGTAGGCGCACATAATCTCCGTCTACGTAGATTTTTGAACTTTGTAACGTACTAAAACTTGCCGGGAGATATTGAAGTAAGCCTTGATTTTATTTACTTTTGAAGTCGCGTTGTGCGGGACCCCGCATCGCCCCATTATTTCCATATTTATAAGATTTCCGTTCCTAAGACGAAACAAATTTCAGAAAGGGCGAATTAAATCTACCAATGTCATTTGTGGTGGAAGAAGAGCACTTAGCAAAACTAAGTCCCTAAAATTATTTCTGAACACTATTACCTATTTAATTACAGGTACAGTGAGCTACATTAGTATTTGTACAAAAATAATAATGTATTAAAAATCTGTGCGACACCTTTGTCAGTATTAACATTAGAGTCCTTACTTAAGTGTACTTACTTACTTACTTACCTACGGATATGTTTGGCGTCTGCTGACGGTACACATAATAATAATAATAAAACGGCACAGGCCTCCTCTCATGGATGAGATGGAACGGAACACGTGTTAGTGCTAAAGAAAATGTACGACGTGGTTATGTAATGACCAGTGATCGTAACTTTTGTATAATTTTTGGTGCAATAGTGCTTAATATTAACGTAATTAACGCTAATTAATCATTAGGATTGAAATTCTTTATACCACAATTCCGTTAACAACGCTGCACCAAAAATGCTATACAAGTTACGATCACTGGTAATGACAATAAGGTTTTTTCTATGCATTAAGCTTATTTTACCTAAATTTACTTTATCATATATTTGCATCCGTGAAGCCCATTGGAAAAGTGGTAAGTAGGTATTAATGACTTCGAAAATGGTGATTATGGATTAGAAGATTCTTTATGTTGAGAGGTAAGTAGAGATGAATGTCTCTCATTGTCAACACAGCGCATCCTAGGGAGTTACGCGACGTTACTAAACACCATTAGGTACACCACATAAGTACCTACCTCACAATGGGGCAAAATCTGTTGTTCGGGGGGACAATCTGTTGCTCTCGTCCGCAGGATTTATCTACCACAACCCTACACGACACGTATACCCTATTCCATATAAGATTAGAAAAACGCGCTTTAATCGTAATGGACACGTGCATACTTCCAGTTCTCACCTACGGTGCACAGACATGGTCTTTGACACAAGCTCAGAAGTTCAAACTCGGGTTTTGGCAACGTGGAGCGCAGCATATTGGGTATGAAAGTAATGGATCATATCCGGAACACTACGCTGCGCTCACAGACTCATAACTACAACATAATTGTAGACGTAGCTCGAAAACCAGCCAAGTTAAAGTGGGAGTGGGCTGGTCACGTCTGCCGCATGCCCGGTGAGTAATGGGCAAATAGCGCCACGAAGTGGAAACCTCGGAACTCGAAAAGGAGACGCGGCAGACCGCGTCGGCGATGGCGGGACTCATTTTTAAAGGACTGGCCAGATCAAGCTCAGCACCGCGATCAGTGGAAGAAGAGGGGGGAGGCCTTTGCCCAGCAGGGGGACACATCAGGCTCTAAATAATACATATATATAATCGTAATAAAAGCGGAAGCTTTAGTATTGTTATCACAAGCTTTTATTTAAATTGCAATGACATGACTCAAATCGGAAGCAGATATCTTTAACCGTATGAGCTGAAATTTTGGGTTTAAAAAAAAAGTAATCATTAAGTACTTAGTAGTGGTCACATTGAGAAATATATTATGTTAGCGTTAACCCTGCGACATTTTGTAGATTAAAGTGGGCGGAGCCGTGACCCCATACTGTTGTTTATGATATGAGAATTCGACAAGAGTTGGACCACTTTTAAAAGAGAAAAAGGTTCTTGGCACTGGTTGGATATGTTAAGCATCATTAGTGTATACATAAAATGTAATGATTAACGTCCTAATTAATAATGTACATGCAGTAATATATATACAGCGTGAAATAATATGGACCGTTCAAATTTTCACAGTGGATTCCTTAGCGAAAAATAAAATATACGTGTGTGTATTTTCTTTCAGTATCTTTCAGTAGGTACTAAAATATTGAGTTCGTGGATACCGCGGTAGCGCGCTGTGCGGGAGGCGGCAAGCGCGCACCGCTCGGGGTTCGCGACCGCCTTCAGCTCCCGATTATCCACACGTTACTAATTATTTACTCGGACAGCACATTTTATTGTGAAAATTTTACCTGTTTTTTTTTTCAGAAATGGCATCTTTTATTGACACCATGCCTGGGAAAAATATGAACAGTCAATAATATTTCACCCTGTATATATGTACCTATGTCAATAAGTACTAAATTAATTTATGAGTTCTCAAGCAAAAAAAGTATCGCTGTATTAGATGTCACTAAGGGTGATTTTGATTGCATTACTGTACCTCTATCGCCTTATTGAGTGTTCACATAGTGGTAGTTTTTAACTGGGAACGAGACATAATATATTATATACACATTATGTACGACTAGGAAAATGGCAAACCTATATATATTACATCCAGATAGACCTATATATTGGTTCTATATATTAAATATTACAGCCAGAAACTCGCGTCGCGAAGCTTCGAGTAATGGAATTCTCATTTTTTAAGAGGGATTATTGTTTGACAATGTTTACGACGAATTTAATTAAAGTCTTCGACTAGGCTACGTTTTCACCGCTACTTTGCATTTCCTTGCGTATTTAAAATCCAATAAAGCCGGTTTTACCTCACGTTCCAAAAAGTATATTCAGTTCGGCTCAAGCTTCGCCAAATATGTACCCAGAAGTAGGATATTTCGGTCGGGAAATTCATTTAAGCGAGCAATAGACGCGGATATTGCGTTGTTTAGACCGCACTAGGCGATTTCAATATCTCGCCGAGGCGGACTGTTCTGTTCTAGGGCCGGAGTTCACGACGCACCGACAACCTACGAGGATGACCAGTGTAAGTCTGACTTCCTATTACGTGTAGTTGTTACGTATTTCAGGGTCAAGATAAACCATGGGTAAGCGGTGAAGATAATCAAAACAAGTGGTGACTCGAATAGCAGGCTCATCGAGTCCTATACCGTGCTATATCTCTATTTGTATCTTGTACTCAGCCAAACTAATTCGCTCTGAATATATTTAAATTGGTCTGAATATGTTCAGCTCTGTAAAAAGTGTAAAGTGTTTATGTTTCTACTTAATAGAAGTTATGTCAATCTAGTTTTATATTTAAAATGAAACTTTAACAGAGGTTTGTGCAGGGAGACTTGTAGGTAGTTTAGTGAAACTCTGTTGTTAATTGTAGAATACTGGAAACTGGAATAATTTTATTTACAAATACGGCTAACTATATACAATAAAAAAGCTTACAACTAGTGACAGTTTTAAGCCGCAACAATAACATGATTAGAGCGGGACGGATGCGCACGAGCGAGAGGGAGGTAGGCGGCGCGTGGCAACGCGCGCGGCTCGCTCGCCTATAAAAGATTTTGGCGCGCAAATTCCGATCCTTTTCTGCGCCGGCCGTCGAGACGAACACATCGCTGCCCTGTCGCTCCGTGCTCGAAGATCGAAGCTGAAAAACCTGACGATAGTGATGCTGCATTGCCGGCGTCTTCACAATTATAAAATGTCCTTCTCGGGACAATCGAAAACTGCTCTTGTCAGAGCAATCAGCTGTTCTTATCAGAACAGCTGTTTCGTGAGGTCAATCACGTGTCTCCGTTTCTTGCTGAGACAAACCACACGTCAATCTTCTCTATACCTACAGGGCTCCCCTTCAAGTGAAACGTACCGGCAGGCGGATAGTGCGGCCTCGGCGAGTTTGGTTCCCAGCTGTAGGTATTTGATTGTTGGTCGTGTGTGGTCCATTTTGTTTCAGGTTGTCCGTTGTCGTTTGTTTCTGGCTCTGGCTATTGTTTTTTTTCTGGTTGTCTTGTTGCAATGTTGTACTCGATGAACTCGGTGTTGTAGTTACAGGTGTGCACGTAGTTGTAGGTATACTCGTAGTTGTAGGTATGTCTTCCTCGATGATCGTGTAGGCAGGCTTGAGTCGGTCGATTGAGACGTTCGTTTGACGGTTGGGTAGTTGCAGTGTGAAAACTTTGTCGTCTCTTTTCAGCACGCGGTATGGTCCGTCGTAAGGTGCTTGTAGCGGCTTTCTTACGGCGTCGACTCGTACAAACACTTGTTCGCAGGTCATGAGGTCACGATGTACGAATATCGGTCTCGTGTTGCTATGCGGCTGGCTCGGTGTAGGTTTCAAGCGTCGTATTGTGTCTCTCAGCTGATCGACGAAAGCGGAGTCCATAATGACGTCATCGTTCGTAGGTACAGCTGATAAGAAATCACCGGGTAATCGTACACTGCAGCCGTAAGTGAGTTGGGCTGCACTTACATCGGTGTCACTTCTTAGCGCGGCGCGTAGACCAAGTAGGACAGTAGGTATTTGCTCGATCCACGATGTTGTTGTTTGTAGTCTTGCCTTGAGTGCGGCCTTGAGACTTCGATGCCATCTCTCCAGAATCCCATTAGCGATCGGATGGTACGGTGTTGTACGGGTTCTTTCGATGCCGAGTAAGCGTGTGAGAGATGCAAATACTCGACTCTCGAATTGCCGTCCTTGGTCCGTAGTGATAGTAGCGGGGCAGCCGAAGCGGGAAATCCAACCGTCGTAAACAGTCTTGGCGACTTCTTCGGCGGTGATCTCGGTGAGTGGGATTGCTTCGGGCCATCGTGTTGCTCTGTCGATCATTGTGAGTAGGTATCGATGTCCACTTGCGGCGGTAGGTAGAGGTCCAACGATGTCGATGTGGATGTGATCGAATCGTTGAGTTGGCGGGAAACTTGATATCGGACTTGCGGTGTGGCGTTGAATCTTCGCGCGTTGGCAGTGTACGCATACTTTTGACCATGTACCTACGTCGGTATTTAACGAAGGCCAAAAGTAGCGTTGAGCGACTAGTTTTCTTGTTGTTCGAATTCCAGGATGACTGATGTTATGTACGGAGTCGAATGCGGCACGGCGGTATTGTTCGGGTACATAAGGGCGTAAAATGTCTGTCGTTGTTTCGCAGTACAATTTGACGTTGGTTCCGGGAATAGCGACTTGCTTCATAGATAGGTTGGTTTGCTGTGCGAGTGTTCGAATGGTGTTGCTGTCTCGTTCTTGCGCGTCGGCTAGTTCTTTGTAGTCAATCGGCGACGGGCAGGATATCGTTTCTATGCGGGATAGCGCGTCGGCGGCGGCGTTTTGTGACCCACTAACGTGACGTATATCGGTTGTAAATTCACTGATATACAACAGCTGACGGGTGCGGCGCGGCGACTCGTTGTTGGTGCTCGTTTTGGTGAACGCGAAGGTCAAGGGCTTGTGATCGGTGAATAAGATGAGTTTTCGTCCCTCGAACATCTTGCGGAAGTGTTTGGTACTCATGTACAATGCGAGTAGCTCTCGATCGTAAACACTGTAGCGAGTCTGTGCGTCGGAGAATTTCTTCGAAAAGTAGCCGAGTGGTTGCCAAGCGTTGTTTACAAACTGATTTAGCGATGCGCCTGCACAAGGCCGCACTAGCGTCCGAGAATATCGCGAGCGTCGACTGGTGACATGGATGAGCGAGTAAGGCGGCGTTTTTGATGCTGTCCTTACACGCGTCGAATGCGAGCGTTGCTTCGTCGTTCCAGCTGATTGGTGTCTTGTCCTTCTTCCGTGCGTTGTGTAGGTATTTACAGAGTGGAGCTTGAAGTATTGCGGCGTTCTTGATATTTTCGCGGTAAAAGTTTATCATTCCGAGAAATCGTCGTAACTCATCTATTGTTTGCGGTTTAGGGTAATCGACGATTGCTTCAACTTTTTCCTTAGGCGGCTGGATTCCGTCTTGGTTTACTTCGTAGCCGAGAAACTTCACCGATGGCTGGCCGAAGACACATTTGGCGGGGTTTATTGTGATGCCATACTCGTCGAGTCGTTGGAAGATGGTGTGCAGATGTCTTCGGTGCTCTTCTTCGGTTGTTGATGCGACTAGTAAGTCGTCGACGAATGGAAATACGTAGTCCAGGCCTCTTAGTACTTCGTGGATGAATCGTTGGAATGTTTGACCGGCATTCTTCAGTCCAGGACACATACGCGGGAATTCGTATAATCCGAAGGGAGTTATTATCGCTGATTTTTCGATGTCTTGCTCGCTGATGGGTAATTGCTGATAAGCACGATTCAAATCGAGTGTCGAAAAAAATTTCTTGTCGGCGAGTTGGTAGGTAAAATCGCGTATCCGTGGTATGGGATAGCGATCGGGCTTGGTGATGGCATTGAGTCTTCGGTAATCGCCACATACACGCAGGTCTCCATTCTTCTTAGGTACTACGTGTAACGGTGAGGACCATGGACTCTTGCTGGGACGACATAAGCCTTGCTCCATCATGTTGGCAAATTCTTTCTTCACGAGCTCGTATCGATGTGGTGCGATGGGGCGTGGCCTGCAGTGAAGGGGCGGGCCAGTTGTTTCTATGAAGTGTTCGACGTTATGCTTCGGGCTAAGCTTCATAGATGTAAGTCGCGTAGTTCCAGGGTAATCGGCTAGTATATCGTGATACGACTGCTGCACGTCTATGCTGCGCACGGTAGGTATGTTAGCGGCACAGAGTTGAGCGTTAGTCGTGAGTAGCGTCTTTCCGTCGATCAGTCGTCGATTCTTGATGTCCACAATGATGTGGTGGAACTTGAGAAAGTCGGCTCCCAGGATAGGCTTCGATACGGCTGCGATGATGAATTTCCACTTGAATGCTCGTCGTAGGTTGAGATCGAGTTCGAGCGTTTTTTCACCGTAGGTAGGTATAACGGTGTTGTTAGCGGCGTAAAGTTGAAACGGGAGGGGCTGCTCTTGCGTGCCTTTTCTTCGTGGCAGCACGGATATGTTCGCTCCAGTGTCGACCAGGAAGGTAAGTTTGGATGTCTTGTCGGTCACGAAAAGGCGGTGAGATGTTTCGGTAACGCCGGTTTCCGCCGCTGCCAGCGTTACTTTTAGTTTTCCGACGGCGAGTTGATCGGCTTGAAATTGCACGGTGGCGTGCATTTATTCGCGTCCATGCCGAAGCGACGGTGGTAGTAGCAATATGGCATGGGCGAGTTGTTGCGGCTTCGGTCTTGCGATTGCGATGCGCTGCGAGGACGGGAACGTGACGGGAAACGGCGGTGAAATCGGCTGTTGCGACGATCGTTGTTTTCACGCGGCCTTGATCGTAGTTCGGCGACTTCGAGCGACAATCTTCTTATCTCGCCGATGAGATATTGTGTGTCGAGATGCGGATGTTGCTGGTAGGTAGCTTGTGACGGAGGTAGCAGCGGTGGCGGCTGTGTTGATGTTGACGGAATCGGAATGGGCGACGAAATGGCGGCGACGTGGGATGACGGCGTGTGCTCCATCATTTTGTCGGCGAGGAGAGCGAGGTCGTCGAGCGTAGTCTTGATTTTGAATGCTTCGCTGACGGTGAGTACGGATCTGACGTGTGGCGGTAAATGATCGAGCCACATCATTTGCATTGTGCTCTCGGGGAACTTCTCGCGGTTAAGATTCTGCATCTTGCGAAGTAGCTGGCTAGGTTTCTGTTCGCCGAGCTCGACCTGTGACAGCAGTTTCTTTGCCTGGGCGCTGTTTGATTCCTCGTACAGCGAGATGAGACGATCCTTGATGGCCTGGTAGTAATTTTGTTCCGGCGGCGAGTAGATGAGATCTGCGATATTCTGGATGTCTTGCTTCTCGAGCTGTGCGATGACCATTTGTGCGAGCTGTGCTTGGCTTCTTTTCAGATCGGTGGTGGCGGCTTCGAAACTGCAGAACCATAATAGCGGCTGGTCGCGCCAAAACGGTGGTACACGGAGTGAGAGAGATATCGCGGACACGTCGTGGCTTGCTGCTAAATGTTGAGCTTCATGTTGATCGCCAGCGTTGGGTTGCGGAACGGGTATAGCTCCCGGGTTGGCTCCATTTTCTCCGGCCATGCTTGAAATCTTGATGCTGGTTGCTTCTGTGCTCTTGAGTCGGCAGGTCACCACTTTAACAGAGGTTTGTGCAGGGAGACTTGTAGGTAGTTTAGTGAAACTCTGTTGTTAATTGTAGAATACTGGAAACTGGAATAATTTTATTTACAAATACGGCTAACTATATACAATAAAAAAGCTTACAACTAGTGACAGTTTTAAGCCGCAACAATAACATGATTAGAGCGGGACGGATGCGCACGAGCGAGAGGGAGGTAGGCGGCGCGTGGCAACGCGCGCGGCTCGCTCGCCTATAAAAGATTTTGGCGCGCAAATTCCGATCCTTTTCTGCGCCGGCCGTCGAGACGAACACATCGCTGCCCTGTCGCTCCGTGCTCGAAGATCGAAGCTGAAAAACCTGACGATAGTGATGCTGCATTGCCGGCGTCTTCACAATTATAAAATGTCCTTCTCGGGACAATCGAAAACTGCTCTTGTCAGAGCAATCAGCTGTTCTTATCAGAACAGCTGTTTCGTGAGGTCAATCACGTGTCTCCGTTTCTTGCTGAGACAAACCACACGTCAATCTTCTCTATACCTACAAAACTATAACTTTTATTATTAACCCTTTTTTGTTCATAAACCATTCATCGTTTATTTTACGTCAAAGTAGGGTGGGTTGGGAAGTAAATTAATATTCAAATTTGAACGTGAAAATCTGGTTTGCATTATATTAAAATAATATTAATTAACATAATTTAATAACGTGAATTTACTCACGTTATTAAATTATGTGATTTTTAAAGACTAATAATCAGATGCCGGTTGGATTTATTTTTTTACAATATGGATAGCCCTAGTTAAAGTTTCGCCTTTAGTAGCAGAAAGTTGACTTCCTAAATTGTTGATTTTGTAAAAAGTTTCATTTGCAGCATGTTTAATCTAAATATGTTGAATTTGCAGAAAGTTGAATTCCTAAAAATTTTGATTTTCCAATAACTTGAATTCTTTAAATGTTGAGTAGGTACCTAAGCATAAAGTTGAATATGCAGCATGTTGAATCCAAAAATGTTCAAATGTGGAATGTTATTGTTGTAGACTGTGAAACTTCTAAATGCCTACGAAATTGAAGGTTCATGCACAGTATAGGAACAGTAAATAAACTTCGAACAAAGGTACTATCGGCTGCAATAATGCATGGACACCTTACGGCCCAGTTTCGCTTGTATCGTTTGACGTCTGCTGCTCACACAGTTGCACGTGGTGCGCAATAATTAAACTAGATGGCGTTGTTGGCGCTACTATTTAGAGATACCGCGGAAAATAAGCACTATACTAGACGCATTAAATACCTATAAATTGACACCTGTTATCACCAGAAATATTCTCATATTAGTATAATTATTAACAAGGCTATTAAATGCTAATTTATAATAGCTGTATTTAAGTGCGATACCACTGGTATGTGAATGCTAGATTTCCACCTTTAGCTATAATGTTGAGATAGCTCAATGGATTAAGACATGTGCTCTAGGCTCAGCCGCCTAGAACGATCGAGGTTCGAATCCCAGCTAATGGGAGGTTTTTATGTTTTTGTATTTTTTTATATTTGTTCTATTTTTATAGATGAAAGTTTTTTATATACATCATTTATATATTAGTCATAAAAAAAGTTATATATTCATAACTTAAATAATTAAAACAGCATTTTATGTTTTAATATGTTTATTTTGTTCACTACAGTTCTGTTAAAGCAATTTTATAATACTACTTAGTAATAGTTACCTATCAACTTTGTAACATTTTTATTGAGTTAATAGCTTAAGTTTCATTTCCATAATTGGAAAAAGATTGAAGCTTCACCCCAATAAATATAATATTGACAATATTAACTTACAACCGGGTTATCTAACATTCAAATCAGCAGAACGAATCAAGGTGTTAATTGCCATAATATATCTTTACCTATATGTGAGCGTTCAAACAAACCATGAATTATTGTGTTATTGATTTGAAAATAATCATAATAATTTTATTTGGGCTTTCACCGTTACTTACACTTGTTTGATCTTATGAAATATCACATTTTAAATAGTAAAGGAATATAAAAAAGAGAAAGCAAACGGCATATTAATACCTACCTACTGAAACAATATATATTTTTTAAATTTATTTAGGATAACCCGGTTTATAGAATATATAAATCTTAACGTAATCCGTACTCTTTGGGCGACAGCATCTGCACTTTTTCTATATTAGGAACTACGCGACCATTATCACGGCGCGTATTATTATAACACCATAAACTTAAATGGCCCTGTTGACTGGATTTAATACACTTCACTTTTTCACTCTTCACTTCAGACAGCCATATCATAGGCCAAATTACAACCTTGTTTTCTGGCCTTCCGTTAGCAACAACGAACTGGGCTTTCGCTTGTGTGGAATGTGGGTTATCCGCTTAAACAAATTTTCTTCATATAGGTCATCTTCACAGCTTCATAATGCGCGGCATCAATGAGACCTGGTCTACGAGATCCTTCCTCTTGTGCCCATAAAACAACCGTTCTTCGCAGTAACAACTCTATTCGTAAAAACACAATAAGAACAATGTAAGATACGAGTATGTAGTAAGGTATAATATATATTACAAAACATATGTTAACACTATATACTTACGTTTACATTATATTTAACCAATTAATTATGATCTTTTAACTAGATCAATCGAGAACTCATTGTTATGGTTGTATAGAAGGAAATCGAATCGTAAATGGCCGACAAACGAACAAGAAGTAAGTGCCATAAGAAATATAAGAAATTGGATGGTAGTTATGTATTACAATACAGTCTACCCTCCTCAATTATTCGTAGTTGTGATGTGACGAATATTCGCATACAAAATTAAACTGATGACGAATTTCAACCAATCTTTCGACTGTCATAATGGCCCAATGGTAACTAGACAGGTTTACCTCGACCTAAGTTATCATCACTGGAAGGTTCCGAGTTCAAATCTGCGCCCAGCCAAGTTATGGTGGGAATCAGTGTTTTTGTAATTTATTCGATGTTTGAATATTTCCTCGTAGCGCAAACATAAGAAAAAGATGAATAAATCCACAAAAAGGTGAGAGTGACAAACAAAAAATTGGCAACGCGGCTGGAGTTGACTTGATAAATATAATGTAAAAATAATAGGTGGGTAACCCACAAGAATACAGTTTTAAAAGACAATAAAAACATCAATTTTATTTTTGCCAAAAAATTACTTACAACGCCATCTAGTGAAATCTCGCTAATAGTCGTGCGTCGTGCTCATAGATGGCGTAGGATCGGCGGACAAGCGAATCTGTTTCTGGAATGACCATGCACTTATGCTGTCTGCTGTACATCGCACGGCTGCACACATGCGCGCGTGTTCGGTACGCACACAGACCTACATAGCCTTCGGGAATGATGGAGAATGCTTAAAGTCGGGGCCGCGTCGTTGCCGTGTTCGCTCGCTCTCACTCGCTACGTCAAAGGAAGCCGCCACGTAGGTATGAAGACAGCGAGCCGCCAGTGCCACGATATCAAAAGGACCCGAATAGGCTTGTAACTAAGCACCTACCAACCTAATGCAGTTTAGCAACTATTATAATTACTAGGAAATATTTTAGGTATAGTATAGTGGTATTAAAATATTAGATAGGTAAAGTGGGAAACTAAAAACACATACTCGTACTTACCTAACTATCTATAATATTATTACTTTGTGTATACAATATTGTCTATTAAACTGTAACAGAAATACTTCGCATAAGTACTCAAAAGCAAAATTAGTATTTTAGGTATGCGAAGCCACAAACGTGACACAGCCCTGCGCATCGAGCGAAAGTAGGTAACGTACGCTCCTAAACGGCCTCTGATTAACTACTGTATTATTCTTCTATACTGTGGTTCATGTTTCTCTCAAACTAAATAGTAGATTACTGCAGAGGCCGTGAAGTAAGGGATTGCTGGACGAGATTGGGGTAGACGGCCGAGTCGTAGACGAGGCCGAATACAACGAGTCCAGCAATCCCTGTTCCGGCCGAGGATTGTATAGTACTTTTCTCAAACGATGTGAGGAAATATTAAAATTAAAATAAATACTAGGTTATCAATTAAATAATAGGTAACTTGCGCCTTTTTTATTTTTTAAACATGCCATTTGAACAAGCCGTTCGAGCACCATGTTTAACCGCACATAAAGTATAGTACCATAGTTTTTTTTTTTTTTTATGTAGCAAGTATGCTTACAGTGTCTAGTGGTGGTTGGCAGTATGTAAATTTTCCTTTGTCAGTTTAATATTAGTAAGCAAATTGAAAAAGTTAGAGTAGCGGACAATAATGGTTTTACTTAGGGTTTTCATACATTACTTCTTGGCGTAAGGCCAAGAAGTAATGTAGGGAGCCATAAACAAGAAACGTCACGTCTTCATTTCGTGATATTAACGCGTACATTTCCGAGCATGTTTGAGAAAATGTTTTTTATAGATCTCGGTGTTCGATCCAGGGATGTTGCAGACATCCGCATCCGCATCCGCATCCGGCAAAATAGATGCGGAGTTTTTGCGGATGCGGATAAAAAAAAATGAAAAAAAAAAAAAAAAATATATAAAAAATATATGTGTTTCGTTTCTGTGATCAAGAGCAAACGCGTTTTTTATTTGTTCGCTACGATTGTAATTTAGTCTCAATGTGATTGATGATCGCGTGATATTATAAAATGGACGTTGTTTATTTACGTTTTTGAGTGTTTGACCCAAAACCCGCATCCGCGGATGTGTGCTCCGAAATATCCGCATCCGCCTCCGCATCCGCGGATGTCAAATATAGCTTTATATTAGCCGTTAACTTTGCCAATGTCCACAGTACTTAGGCGAACCTACATACATCTCTATATGACCTATTTAGTAAATATTAATACTATTCCATTTCAATTAGATAATAATCTCAACAGTGGAGTGGATGGCCCCAACGAGTCACATTGAGTTCAATCCGTCGACAACACGTTCTGGAAATTGGCCCCATTTGGCATAAGGCCCTTCATCCAATTCCTACTGCTCTATTATTGATGTATGTTTATGTAGGCCATCAACATTAATGGTTTCCGTGGGGAGACCTAAACACAACGGCAAGAAAACGGTTAACCTTTAAAAAATACATAATCGAGGTCATATTTTGCGTTCTAATTTGCGGTCATGATGTGTTTCGTTCGAAACTAATTTGCAAAATGGGACATTTATTGAAACATATTCCCCGTATCTGTCTGGTGGTTATATATTTATTAGGTGTTAGGGCGTAAATAAACATATGTGGTTCATTTGTTTTGGATATTGCCGCTAACGTATTATTTGCAATATTTGTATTTTTTTTGGAATAGACAATGATAGAGTGACATAGGATTGTTGACGTACCATATAACTGAACATCCAAAATTATAACTATTTTTAACCACGACGGAACGGAGAAGGTATATGCGTTTAGGGTGAGAGGGATTTTTTGTTTGTTTGTGTACTCCAATGTTCCCAATTATCTCCAAAACGGATTGACCGATTTAGATGCAGTTTTCAGAAATGGGTTTGAGGTTCATTATGATATTTACTCACCAAGGGGCGCTGTAGTTAACGTTTTAATTTTATTTTATTTTATATATTATTTATTATTTTGCACGAATTATCTCGAAAACGGCTTGAACGATTTATACCACGTTTGGGCTATTTTACTGTGTTTGGGTTCTATTGATACTGTTTGTTGTGTAGCTTGAGTACCTACATGAAGTACCGAGGGTCTGATGATGGAGTAGAAAAACATCGTAGGGAACTTTTTGAAGGCATAAGTATCCTTTTTACTGTGTTTGGGTTCTACAGGTAGAGTGCTTGCCAAGTAGCTTCGATACATGAACTGTTGACGGTCTGATAATGGAGCAGACCAACATCGTAGGGTACTGCGAGTAGGCATATATCAATTCTACTGTGTTTGGGTTTTTCCAAGTAGCTTCTGTACTTGTACTGCTGAGGGTCTGGTGATGTTGCAGGATAATATCGTAGTGATTTTTCAGAAGGCATAAATCTAAATTACTATGATTGGGTTCTTATGATAGTATTATCCAAGTACCTTCTTTACATGAACCTTCTGTTGAGGGTCTGATGATGGAGCAGAACTACATCGTAGAATGAACAAGCAAAATAAAAATTTGAAAAATCCCACAACAAACAAAAATCTATATGTTGGTACGATCAACGAAGATCCGAAATTGGCAAATAAATGCAAAAAATCGTGTAGTCTGGATTAATATTTTTTATAACAGGGTTGACCCCCAGGCATAACATACTAAAAGTTCCCAGCCAAGGGCCGGTTGCTTTAGGCGAGGTGGGGGGAGGGGGATATGCCCCATACTGTAGTTTATCTTAAATATTTTTAAAACTAAGAGTTGTAGGAAATTAAAATCTTAAAACGTAATGAAGCTTATTCAATTTCTTACAAAATGATATATTATATTAAACGTACGTTAAGGAGAATATAAAAAGTGACCAGTCCAGCTACGTTTTCCAGCTACCATAACATCACGTAAAACATGGCCATGAAACCCTACAATGCGTTACCTAACGCACGATACAATGTGTCACGTAATCGACCAGTAGAAATAGGAACTGCTTAAATTGCTGAAATCTTCAATTCCTATACCGACCCTTAGTTTTGGAATAACGCATTAGACCTACACAGTGTGTTTAACGATTACCTACAATAATCTGTGGTTATAACGCTTATCCTGACAGGTACATACCATTAGTGCGGATTAACAACAATGTATTATGGATTATGTTAAGGATTAGTAACTTCAGGTGAATTAGCGCTACCTACACCTATTTCGATCTGAGCTAATTATTAATGCGAATGAACCCTCTAAATGATCGTTCAAAGCGAAGAAGACATAAACATTTTTCTTACACGGGGCAGTGGCCGTGGTTTATGAGAATCAAGGCAGCCTTATTCTGTCATAAAAAATCTAGTCATGACTCATGCCATATAAAAATTATAACGAATGTTTGCACCTAATATATTTTGAGGCAGTGTTTTTACCACTTATTCATACCATCACACACTTGCCTACATTATAGGAACTTTAGACTGATATTTAGTGCTTCCATATCTTTGGACATTAATCATTTTCTAGATATGATCGTTAAGTAATAAAGGATCTACTGATTCTCAATCTATCACCAACAAAAGTATGAATTTAAACTAATCACTGTTTAGTGAATACCGACTTTTACTGATATATATACGTTTATTTATTGAATGCAAATAGGGATTAAATTAATTCGCCTTATTAGAAAGGAATGTGCAAGAATCTAAACATAGGTATTTTTGACATCGACTGCATGTACCTGGGTAAACAATCTCATAATGTTATAACTTACTTTAAAAACAAAGTTTTAACCGACTTCAATTCAGTACTCTGCCAAGCCACATGAACATTGATTATTACAGAAAAAAACCAAATCGCTGTATGTGGGCCGGAGGAGTTCCGTCGATTCATCAAAAAGGTGATTTTGAGACCTTTGGCACTTCATTAGTTGCTGTATTTCAACGGAATCATATCAGGATCTATGACGTACTTTTATAGATTTAAGTGAATCATTGTGCATTGGGGAATTCCAGGAGACATCTGTGGTCTTCATCATCGGTTTCACTTCACCACATTTGTGACTTTCGGATACACGATTTATAATAGAAGATACCAAAATTACTACATGCGTGCCTAATATACATGGACCCCATCATCCAACTGGATTATTGAAAAGAATGGGAACAATCTTGAAGAATATACTAACAAAACAAAACAAAAAATGTAGGAATCGGTTCTGAATTCGTTCGGTGAATGAGTTCTGAACTACAAACATTAAAAATAATAATGATAAAAAAAAAACAACGGAATTGAGAACCTCCTCCTTTTTTTGAAGTCGGTTAAAAATACCTACCAACAGATACATAACAAACGGATAACTTACACCTTTTAATGAAACTGGCTTTTATTACCTACTTAGGTGCTGTTATAAAATGAATAAAAGCGGTATATGAAACAAGAAAGGGCATAGCCGGGTAAGTATGGCAAAACTGCCCTTAGCGAAAAAAATAATTTCCTTTTACTGGATTATTACCCTTTAAATATGTAGTGCTTTCACCGAAAATAAAGCCTCAAATCCTTCAGGTTAAGAAAAAAAACGCATAAAAAGAAATAACATTTTTATTTTTTTTTGGCCAAAGTACTTATCCGATTTCTTTGTAATTCGGATATGTTGTAAGCAACATTAAGATCGCTTTTTAGAAAAAATAAAATAATTATTTTTAGAAAAAAAAAACAAATAAAAACGAGATAACAATTTTCTAAAAAAAAAAAAAAATAGGTACGAGATTGCGACAATTACCGAATTTGTGTATTGTATGTAGAATTTAATAATCTTTAACATATATTTTTTTTAATTACTAAAATCGGGATTAACGATGTGAAAAATTCGAATTTGTGACAACCCTTTCTCTTCATACTCTCTCAACTCAACTTATAGTGCAAAACCAAGTTGACAATTAAGTATATTTGTAACACAATCTTAACGAATTTGAATTTAGAACGTGACGTTTTGCACTATAAGTTGCTTTTGTGGCTATAGATACGGCTAAGGGGTAAGCGCGAATTTTTAAAATTGTTGATAATATGTATACACGACCTTATTGCCCCTTTGTTAAGGTAGTGTACCTATATTTAACATACATATTACCTCATTACCTATTACAACAAAACCTGAGTTAAATAATACACACTGTAAATATTAAATTCATAACTTTTAATAATACAAACTTTAAATGAAATTACTACCTATCTAAATAACATAACTAGCTAACAATCATCATCACTATTTGATTGAATAGTCACATTGAAGCCGTCATTTTTAAAAAGCGTAGTTAGTTTTTCATTCGGCCGTGGAATTTTTGATAGAAATCTACCGAAAGACAAAAAATATATTATAGCTGCTACGTGTGAGCAACATCCCACGGTTCTTAGACCATTGGCACATTCACAAAAGTGTTGTTCTATGGCGTTTATCCCTGTAGAGTTTGGATCATATTTAATGAAGCATTTGTATATCCTTTTCGAAATATGCCGAGAATGCACTTTTATTTTTAATATATTTGGCTTAGCCCTAGCCGCATACAGCCACGCATTTCATTAAGGCCCGCACTCAGCACAATTCAAAATGCATTGGGATTGTTGGGAATACAACTTCACAGTGTAATACGTAGAAGTTATATCTTGTTTGAAGTAATGTATGGGATGTTACAAATTCGAATTTTTCACATCGTTAATCCCGATTTTAGTAATTAAAAAAAATATATGTTAAAGATTATTAAATTCTACATAAAATACACAAATTTGGTAATTGTCGCAATCTCGTACCTATTTTTTTTTTTTTTTAGAAAATTGTTATCTCGTTTTTATTTGTTTTTTTTTTCTAAAAATAATTATTTTATTTTTTCTAAAAAGCGATCTTAATGTTGCTTACAACATATCCGAATTACAAAGAAATCGGATAAGTACTTTGGCCAAAAAAAAATAAAAATATTATTTCTTTTTATGCGTTTTTTTTCTTAACCTGAAGGATTTGAGGCTTTATTTTCGGTGAAAGCACTACATATTTAAAGGGTAATAATCCAGTAAAAGGAAATTATTTTTTTCGCTAAGGGCAGTTTTGCCATACTTACCCGGCTATGCCCTTTGAAAGGCGCTTGAGGAAAGGAAATGAAAACGAAAGTAGGGTACGAAAATTCGGGTGTTTCTATTTGTATTTTGATCATGCCTTAGAGCCCTATTCTCTTCTTGGTTATTTGAAATTACACCCTCCAAAAATCTATGTTGGAATGCTGAAATTATTGTTTTCTGCTGTAAATGCTTTGGGAAAAACAGTAAAAATATAGCTTTTCCGTTTCATTGACATAATATTTTCTTGGCTTTGTAAATATTTCGTATTTGCTGCCAAGGTTAACGTAGGTCATCTAACGACACAACCTGAGTGAACCCCTAGAAAGCGTTCATACAAAACAAATGCATTTTTCATTCAGCGGGCCGGCACTACACACTAAGCAAGGCACACAGTGGTATAGTGCACTTTTCAGGAGACCTATCTGGATGTCACTCTGAATCGAAATATCAATCGCACACCAATGTGATGTCAATGTGTTGCGTGCACTAGGTCTGACATTTCAGCTGTAAAAGGACCGTTTATTTCCACATAATTGATATTATATTGTGTTGCGCAAAACGTACTGCACGGTATGAAAGAAAGAAAGAAATATATTTATTTGGTGTGACAACATGCATGACATGTGTTTTTACAATTGGAATTCACCAAAATGGATGCCACTCAGCATATACCCAGAATACATGCTAAAGGCGCTGGTTTTCAGGGCACCCATTTTGGTTATGCGCAGGCCTATAATGATATCAAAAGACGAGTCAAATAGACCCCTTAAAACATTAATATTGATGGTCATAACATAACTCCGAAACGAAGGTTTCTATATCTGACGGTGCGTACCTATGCAACAAGAGAGCAAAGTTTGTTTTTGCTGCGGATGCTGATTTTGAGTCCTGAGGAAGCGAAAGATTCTAAAATGATTCAAAGTTTGCATCTTGAGCGCAGCGGAGGAATCAAAAGCACGAGATGCAAATACTTTGCTCTCGAGTAACACATACAACTTTTCACCTGAGCAGTGAGAACATAGTTATTCACATTAAAAAATATATAATAGTACCTACCTATTCGTCTCAAGATTATTCAGGAAGAAAACTTAATTAGGCGTTCGTTACTGCTTGTTTTAACTCCTCAGCGCCGGCCGCGCCGTTAGTCACTAGAAAGGCGCGAGAAACCAATGGATATTTCAGTATCGATACGAATGTCGCGTGACACTAACACATCACTAAAAACTAACCGTATTATTGTTAAAATTAACCGATTTTACTAATATCTTCGAGATATTTTAGAAATATTTATCATTATCACAAGGGCACACATTAGCATATTACGTGTATCTCGCGTGCACACCAAAAACTAGCCGTAAATATACTCCAGGCAAAATACGGTTTTGAAAAACATTAATTTATAATAGCGTTTTTTTTGTTGATTTCACTTCAAAATGATATTCTAAGATGATTAATTCAAGAATCCGACAAACTTTCCACCCGGAAGTAATTATGTAGATTTAAATGAAGCATGCATTGTCTTTTTTTGTACGATTTATCTTGAATATTATAGAGCCAATGTAAATGAACCAAAATAAAGACTAAAATATTGATTAATATTTTTTCTGACTTTTCAGAAGCTAGTTAGTTTATCGTTTTTTTGATGTCAGAAATTTTGTCGGATTTTGTCGCTGGGTAACTATTTAATTGATAATATATCAGTTACACATTAAAACTAAGCTATTATAAATTATTTCCAAATTTGACTTTTTTTCCATACGAGTTGTCAGTTCATTGACTGGACTAATACTGCCTTCGTCACGTTACTGCTGCGTTCACTATATTTCCTAGTTAGATAGATAATTGATTTATCCTAGTAGTTTTTATATTTAAAACCAATATCAATAACGCAAGAATGAAGAATAATATATCTAATAAAATCGGAAACATATTAACAACGCGCATTTTTTTAAAGGGGCGGGGCGCCGCTCTTGCGTTTAGAAACTGCATCTGTGGTATACGTTCATAAAATTTAAGATTGTTTAAACTATAGAATTATTAATTAGCCAGCGTGATAAAATTCATGTTTACCTATTTATTATGAAAACCGGCCAAGTGCGAGTCGGACTCGCGCACGAAGGGTTCCGTACCATTATATATAATAATAAGTTACAATAGAATTTGTACGAAACTATTACTTCTTGAAGTACATTTTATAAGTTGGTCGACTATTACTCGTAAACGTGTAAAGCCTACTTAGCTGTGATAGTTTTCCTTTTAACTTCGTTATATGTACTACTACCATGAATTTTTTCACATATCCCAAAACAACCATTTAGCTAGCAGGGGGTGGGGACACTGGAGTCTAACAAAAAATAGCACTTTAAGGCTTAATATTTCACAAACGGATCGTTTAATCGAAAAATTGTTTTCACAAACCCCCAATATTTTTAAAAGACCTATCCAACGACACCCCACACTATGGGGTAGACGACAACAAAAAAAATCATCCCCACTTTACATGTAGGGGAGGTACCCTAAAAAAAATGTTTTTCAAGATTTTATTTTACCACTTTGTCGGCATGACTAATATGTATATTCATGCCAAGTTACAGCTTTCTAGTACCAAGAGCCTCTGAGCTAAGCTGCGGACGGACGGACGGGCGGACATAGCGAAACTATAAGGGTTCCGTTTTTGCCATTCTGGCTCCGGAACCCTAAAAACGGAGTTTATTCTGAGATCTTTTATTGACATATTCTGCAATTGAAAATTCCTTTGTATACAGGGTGTGGCCTGTAATAGGAGCAAAAAATTAAACGGTGGCTTATTAAGTTAATCAGTAATTATTTCCAAGTGGTTAAATTGAAAAAAAAATTGAAAAAAAAAATAAGTAAAAGCGTACGTGTGTTCTTTTGCTTAACTGGAATGATATCCATTTTGTTTTACTTCAAAAACACCAAAAAATTTTGTAAAATTGAAAAAAAAAAACAAAAAGAATTAGAAAACCAAAGTTAGTATAATCGCAATTACGAAAGTGCCCAGTGTTCTACCAAGATAGTTAATGACTGGCATGCTACGATATCGAGATGTCGAGATCCATTACTTAGGTATCACAACTTCAGATAAGATTATTTCCGAATTCAAGAATCTTGAAACACTGGTACCTTTACAGAATCACTGCGGATAATACATAGAGTCAGCCCTTAAATTTATTGCTCCCATTACAGGCCACACCCCGTATAATTATTTTGATAATTTAAAACTTGTAAATTTGATAGTTTTCCAGCTTGTTTCGCGCTTTTTTGGGGGGGCTACTTTGAAATTCGAACTATGGATCGACCTATGACTGCCATTTTCTTTTTTCGTAATGGAATGAAAGGGACAGCGCTAATAAAGTTCAAATATTCTGAACTTGTAATAGAAATGACGAAATGTCAGTGCTCCGCATCAAAATTAAAAACCTACTTTGTCTCACGGAGTGAGCAAAATCGCATTTTACACACTGTTTTCACGCAGCAAAATATGCTTGTTCGAGCTGCTGAGGTGAAAATATCTTTGTTCCATCGCGAGATTCCAGTGGAATAAAGAATATAAGATGTTTGATGTGTTATGCAAACCCCAGCCGCACCTGGTGTCTTCCATTACACTGACAAAAGATTCGTTTCCGTAACAAATTTTACACGCGACTCAACATACATGAAATAAGTCATATATTTGGGGACACCATGACAGAGCTAGTATTTCTTTCATGTAGACCCTTATCAGATCACTATTTGAATATAATAAATATGACGTTGTTAGACTTGCAACAAAGAACTGCCTCCATTCACCTTTCAATGCTGGCCTCAATTCCATACTGTAACGCACATATATCGGCATGGAGGCGATGCTGTTCCGAT